>CM028247.1:52683725-53283725 GCA_016432835.1 Brassica nigra
TCGGAGGAAGGCCATCAAAGAAGTTGTTAGGTGGAAAACCAGCTGGCTCCGTCTTTTTTCGTTGGAGCAAAACTGAGTTTTTCTCCCAGCGGTGAAGGACTTTCAAGCCTTCCCCATCATTGATTTCCTTCCCCTTACGAGATCTCTGCAGCGCCTCGAGTGGGAGCAGCGGTAACAGGTGGCGTCATCTGACGGAACAGGACCTCGGGACCGATAAAGCTTAACCGCATCTCCGGATCCGTTCGAGGGTGAAGGATTTCGAGCGTCCTTTGGCGAAGATCTCTCTTGGCGAAGGCGTCACCAGGCAAATCGGCGGTAGGGTTGTTCCACAAAGCGAAAATTTTTCAAAACTTCGCACTTCGAAAGGTGAGATAGACAACAGAGTTTTGGTCGTATTACCTCGGTTGAAGTTCCATGCTCCGGAAATAGATGGAGGCAGCTCTCCTCGACAGACTTCGCCATCTATTTGAACAAAGAAAGCGCTCCTGCCGCGATTTGGGATTGAAGTAGTCCCTGAATCACAGCCATATCCTTCTTAGGCAGCATGGAATAGTAACCGTCACTCCCGTCGGCCGAGTGCCCCAAAGACCTTGAAATCGCCGGGACCAAGATCAATCCGAGTTAAGTAGCTAGCAATCAATGCGCCAAACCAACTCTCCAAGGCAGAGCGCTGAGTTGGCTGATCGAAAAGTTGGCGGTGAAGCGCCCGCAACAATGGCACCAGGAATGGGAACCACATACGGCGATGCGTAAAAGCCGTAACATGTAAAGAAACCTTGCGAGGATTCCGTGCACTCGTTACCGCGGGAATCGAATTTGACTCGCCGGGGAACCTGGTAAAAATCTCGAAGAACCTTGAGATATTGGCGAGAAACAAGCTTCGGCGCAAAAGGAGCACCGGGCTGCCTCGAGGCCTCCTCGAACAGGGATCTCTGGCAGTGTTGAGGCCCGAACACAAGGGCTCTATACGCATTCTTCTTTTCCTCCTCGACCGACTCCTCACCTTTACCGTTACATGGGCAGGAGAGTCATCCGAGAAGAATGGGAAGAAGAGTTTCTCTTTGAGGATCTTGAAGACATTGTTCTTAAAGAGAGAGAAAGGATTCTTGAGAGAGAGAGTAAAAACCTTGTGATGAAGTAAGAATGAGATTTCTTACTCCATATAAAGGAGGTAAAATCACTATTTACCCGATTTTCGACAAGCGATTACGTCTCAACACCTTCCCTGCGGCTATACCAAGCTAGGATCCGGCAGGCTTTGGTTCCTAGCTAGCTGGGGCTAATAACTGTTGGGGTCAAAATCGGTCAATGACGAAATCGTCACCCGAAAGTCCTCGAAAGAAAAGCCAAGCGACGATCAAATCCAAAGAAACGGGTCGTCGCTCGATAAAACTCACGGAAGGCTCGTCCACTCCCATCTGGCGCCAGCGGCGGGGTCCTGCGCCGTCCATGCGATCGTCTCATGATCTCGGCAATGACAGCATCTTGGTCCCATGAAACCCATGTCTGGATTGTCGAGATCTACATTGAAGTCTTCAGTAAAACCTTCCGATTGTTTAAAGATTCATCTTTTAACATATCTAAAACTTCGAACCACATTGCTCTCATCCTCGGCGGCGGAAAATCTGCAGATCTAAGTCCATCTCAAAATCCGATACTCAGCGGAATCTCGTTGGAAACAATTATCTCGAGATCTCGACTAGAGACCCTCCCAAACTCAACGATTTCCCAAACAAGCGGCGAGGAAAGATCGAACAAACCCACGGCAAAACGGCCTGGCACCAGCAACCGCGGGCCGGGCTGGCGCCCGGCGGCAGGCGGGAGCGTGAATGGCCTGGCGCCAGCGGCACCAACCTGGCGCCCGGCGGCAGCGGAGACGGGCTGGCCTGGCGCCGGCGGCAGGCAGCGGGCTGGCCTGGCGCGGCACCGACCTGGCGCCCGGCACCGACCTGGCGCCCGGCACGCCCGGGATGCGGGCTGGCCTGGCGCGGCACCAACTTAAAGCGCCCGGCAGCGAGGCGGCTGGCTTTGGCGCCAGCGGCACCGACTGGCGGCTTACAGCGAGGCAGCGGGCACAGCCTGGCGTCAGCGGCAACTACAACTGGCGCCGGCGGCACGCGGGCAATAGTACTGGCGCCACCAACCTGGCGCCCGGCAGCGGGGCGGGATAGCCTGGCGCCAGCGGCCACCAACCTGGCGCCGGCGTATACAGCAGAGCGAGTTTGCCTGGCGGCGGCACCGACCTGGCGCCCGGCGGCAGCGGGGCGAGCTGGCCTGGCGCCAGCGGCACCAACCTGGCGCGGCGCAGCGGGGCAGGCTGGCTAGCGCCAGCACTACTTGGCGCGAAGCGCGGGAACTGGCTTCTTGACCTTCGGGCGGCCTGGCAGCGGCGGCACCGGCCCCAGCCGGCGGCATTCGATCCGCGCGGGCGGCCTGGAGCGGCGGCCTGGCGCCCGGCACCTCGCGTGTGAATTGGCCTGGCGTCGGTCCACGCCCTCGTCGGTCGTTCCTATCGTGCCGGTTCGATCCCATCTCAACTTGTTCGGATCAATCTACGCCAAGTTTGGTATGATCACGGTTACTCTAGAGCGCCACTTCCTCGACTAAACAAGGAATGAGGTTCGCCGGAACACCGAAACCTTCAAAGACTGTCCTTCGAAAAACCGTAAAACGCCTAAGCGGTAGCGTGGCCAAAGCGTACGTCGATTCTCCGAAAGGAAGGATAACTATGACGGTTTATCTTTATCCTCACATAAGAGATAAATGTCAAGTTTCCATAAGAGATAAATATCAAGTTTCCAGAAGATAAATGTCAAGATTTCCGAAGATAAATGTCAAGTTTCCCGATAAACACAAAGATTGGCGAAAATGGAACCCGACTCAGCCCGCGAGAAGATAGACCGTCCTAAGAGGTATATAAGGAGGGCTATGAGCAAGAGCAAACCAGATCAAAACTTTCAAGCACTTAGCACTTAGGCGTTTAGCTTTCTTTTCTGTTTTGTTAGCGACTGCGACTCAACTAGGTTAGATCGGCGGACTAGCGGACCTTCGACAGCTCTTGTAGCTTATTTCTTACCCGTTGTTCACGCTCAAAACGCGAATTCAGAAATAAGATCTTTTTCCGCTCTACTTTACGATTTTTACTTTTCGACTTTAATATCTATTCGATTGTTTCGTGTGCAGCCCAGCAGATATCCGGGACCTTCAAGGAAGATCGGGTTAACTCGGTTTTCCTCCACAAATCTTTATCAGAAATTGGCGGTGCGAATTCGGTTCCCACAAACTTTGTGGGTGGTCCTAGACAAGAGGTTTCTCCTGAGGTCAATGAGGTTGATGGTTTGGAAGGCCAAGAAGAACTATGCTTCATCAACAACAATGGTACTTGGTACAAGAAGGAACCTAACTTTCAGTACAACAACTACCAGCAAAGGTCTTATTCTAACAACCAGTAAGGAGGATACCAGCCCAAGCAAAACACTCAGCAAGGGAGCTATCAGCCTAGGCAAAACATCCCTCCTGGTTTCAGCAATCAGGGCAATCAGTCTACTCAAGCTCAAGGCAGTTCTTCATAGGCTCCAGCTTCAGATACAAGTGTGGATGCAATGTTCAAGAAACTCTTGGATTTTAAGGCAAAGAATGAAAACAATGGGTTATGAGTTCAAGAACATTCACTCCATGATTGATGGTAGCTACAATGAGCTAAACAACAAGATCAGAGTTTTGGAGAACCAGTTTGCTTCTATGAATTCCCAGCCAAGTCGCCAACAAGGATCATTACCTGGAAAACCAGAACAAAACCCCAAGGAAACAATGAAGGCAATCACCCTAAGGAGTGGTAAAGAGCTGCCTCCAAGAGTTCTCACCAAGGATGGTGAGAAACAAGGTGGGAGGTGGCCATCAACATTGATGATGAAGTGGTGATTGTAGATGACAAGGTTGATGAAGAGATTCTGGAAAAGATTGTTGAAGCTAAGGGTAAGGGAAAGGTTGGAGAAGAGAAGAGGACAGTGAAACATGGTGTAATTGCTACTCCAACAAAGGAATCATCTTTGTTCCTCCTCCTATGAGCCAAAGCTACCATTCCTGGAAGATTCAAGAGACAGCTATTGGAGAAGTACAAGGCACTCTTTGAGAAACAAATGAGTGAAGTTCAGGTCACAATGCCCATCATTGATGCTTTTATGTTGGTCCCTCAGTACAGTAAGTTCTTGAAAGATGCTGTGGCTGCAAAGAAGAAAGAGATGGAAGGCATGATGATTCTTACTCATGAGTGCAGCGCCATTATCCAGAGGTTAGATGTTCCAAGGAAGCTAGAGGATCCAGGATGTTTCACCTTACCTTGTGCTCTTGGACCCATGGTGTTTGAGAGATGTCTATGCGATCTTGGAGCTAGTGTTAGCTTGATGCCTTTGTATATTGCAAAGAAGCTTGGATTTACTCAATACAAGAAGTATAAACTCTCTTTGGTGCTGGCTGATAGATCAGTGAAGATTCTTGTGGGCATCCTAGAAGGTCTTCTTGTGATGGTTGGTAACTTTGAGATCCCTACTGATTTTGTTGTGTTGGAGATGGGTGAGGAAGCCAAAGACCCTTTGATCCTTGGAAGACCATTCTTAGCCACAGCAGGAGCTATTGTGAATGTGAGAGAAGGAAATATTGATCTTCATCTTGGAAAAGGGAACATCCTCCACTTTGAAATCAATGAAGTGATGAAGAGGCCAACCATCCAAAACCAAGTTTTCTACATAGAGGAAGTGGATGCTCTAGCTGATGAGCTTCTTGAGGAATTTGCACTTGAAGACCATCTACAGCATGCTTTGACAATTGATAGAGAGGTCCAAGTGGTTGAGAACAAGGAAAGTGATGCCTATGTGAGGATGTTGGATTCTCACAAGGGGATTAGTGGTGAAGATTAGTATGAGGACCTTACACATGAGATTCACCATGCTGCCTCAGCCACTCAACAAGAGGACAGTCATCAAGAGGACTGGAAGGCACCTATAGTGGAGCTTAAACCTCTTCCCCATGGTGTAAGTTATGCTTTTCTTGGCCCTAATGAGACTTACCCTGTCATAGTGAGTAGTGAACTTAGTGAACTTGAGCTGTCTAAACTTTTTAATGAACTTAGGAGGTTTAGAAAGGCAATAGGTTACTTACTTGATGATATTAAGTGGATATCATACTCTTTGTGCATGCATAGGATACATCTTGAGGATGAATCAATGACTTTTATAGAGCATCAAAGAAGGTTAAATCCTAACCTGAAGGATGTTGTAAAGAAAGAGATTCTTAAACTCTTAGATGCTGGTGTTATTTACCCTATTTCAGATTCTAAATGGATATCTCATGTGCATGTTGTCCCAAAGAAGGGTGGTATCACTGTGGTTAAAAATGAGAAAGATGAATTGATACTAACTAGAACCATAACTGGCCATAGGATGTGTATTGATTATAGAAAGCTGACCTCTACATCTAGAAATGATCATTTTCCATTGCCATTTATTGATCAAATGCTTGAAAGACTTGCAAACCATCCTTTATTGCTTTCTTGATGGGTATTCAGGGTTCTTCCAGATACCCATACATCCCAATGATCAAGAAAAGACAACATTCACATGACCTTATGGCACCTTTGCATATCGAGGGATGCCATTTGGGCTATGTAATGCTCCAGCCACCTTTCAAAGGTGCATAATGTCTATCTTCTCTGATTTCATTGAGGATGTTGTGGAGGTTTTCATGGATGACTTCTCTGTCTACGGATCTTAGTTTTCTGTTTTTTCCAACTTGTGCAGGGTCCTACAGATATGTGAAGGCCAACCTTGTGCTGAATTGGGAGAAGTGTCACTTCATGGTCAAAGAAGAGATTTTGCTTGGGCACAAGATTTCAGAGAAGGGTATTAAGGTGGACAAGGCTAAGATTGATGTGATGGTCATTTTGGCTCCACCAAAGACAATGAAGGACATCAGGAGTTTCCTTGGCCATGATGGATTCTATAGAAGGTTCATCAAGTTTCTCAAATTTCTAGGCCATTGACCAAGTTGTTATGCAAAGAGGCTGTCTTTACCTTTAATGAAGAGTGTCTTGAAGCCTTCAAGAAGCTGAAGAGTGAACTTGTTAGTGCTCCTATTGTCCAGCCACCTTATTGGGATCTCCCTTTTGAGATTATAGGTGATGCTAGATTATGCTGTTGGAGCTGTTTTGGGACAGAGGAAGGAAAAGAAGACCCACGTTATATATTATGCAAGCATGACCTTGGATGATGCTCAGATGAGATATGCCACGACAGAGAAGGAGTTGTTGGCCATAGTCTTTGCCTTTGAGAAGTTCAGAAGTTATCTTGTGGGCTCCAAGGTCATTGTGTACACATACCATGCAGCTTTGAGGCATCTTTTAGCAAAGAAGGATGCAAAACCAAGACTTTTGAGATGGATCCTGCTACTTGAGAGTTTAATCTTGAGATCAAGGACAAGCCAAGAGTTGAGAATGGTGTAGCTGATCATCTGTCCAGAATGAGAATTGAGTGTGATATCCCCATTGATGAGGGACTTCCAGAGGAGCAGATCATGGCTATCAGAGCAGTGGTAAAGGTTTGCAGGACTGGTAAGAAGCTTGAAGAGGTCAAGGCAACTGAAGAGAAGGGTCCTTGGTATGCAGATTTAGTTAACTACTTAGCTGCTGGAAAAGAGCCATTGGATCTTGTGGGCTATGAAAAGAAGAAGTTCTACAAAGATGTGAAGAGATACTATTGGGATGAGCCATACCTCTACATTTTTTGCAAGGATCAGCTCTATAGAAGAGTGGTGGCTGATGAAGAAATTGAAGGAATCCTTACACATTGCCATGGATCTTCCTATGGAGGCCACTCTGCTACCTTCAAGACTGTTTCAAAGGTGATACAAGCTGGGTTTTGGTGGCCACACATGTTCAAGGACACACAAGACTTTTTTTCCAAGTGTGATTCTTGCCAAAGGAGAGGAAACATCACCAATAGAAATGAGATGCCTCAAAATCCATTTCTTGAGGTGGAGGTGTTTGATGTATGAGGAATAGACTTCATGGGACCTTTTCCTTCTTTTTATGGCAACAAGTACATCTTGGTGGCTGTTGATTATGTGTCCAAATGGGTGGAAGCAGTGGCAAGCCCTACAAATGATTCAAGAGTGGTGGTCTAGATGTTCAAAAGCATTATCTTCCCAAGGTTTGGAGTACCTAAAGTGGTTATAAGTGATGGAGGTTCACACTTCATCAACAAGTTTTTTGAAGGTCTTCTCAAGAAGAAAGGGGTAAAGCACAAGGTGGCAACAACTTATCATCCCCAAACAAGTGGTCAAGTTGAGGTCTCCAATAGGCAAATCTAGGGAATATTTGAGAAGATTGTGGGAACTAAGAGGAAGGATCGGCCAGACAAGCTCGATGGTGCAGTTTGGGCTTATAGGACATCTTATAAGACTCCCTTGGGTACCACACCTTTCAATCTTATGTATGGGAAGGCTTGCCACTTACTAGTAGAGCTTGAGTACAAGGCATTGTGGGCTGTTAAGTTGCTGAACTTTGACATCAAGAGTGCCAAGGAAAAGAGATATCTTCAACTCAATTAGGTTGATGAGATAAGGATGGATGCCTTTGAGAACTCAAGGATTTACAAGGAGAAGACTAAGGCCTTTATAACAAGCACATCCTCAAGAGAGAGTTCAAGGCTGGAGATCAAGTTCTTCTCTACAAATCTAGGCTGAAGCTATTTCCAGGAAAACTCAAGTCAAGGTGGTCTGGTCCATTTGAGGTTAAGGAAGTGAAGCCTTATGAAGCAATTGTGCTTTGGGACAAGCAGGGTAATGATTTCACAGTGAATGGACAGAGGGTCAAGCAGTACATGGCCACCACACCAAAGGAGAATGGGACATCAACCCCACTCTCTGACCCAACCCCAGCCTAATCTCAAAAGAGGCAAAGTCAAGCTAGTGACTTTAAACAAGCTCACTTGGGAGGAAGTCCCATGTCTATCCTTGTACATACTACATTAGGATTTTCTTTTTTCAAAAGTCCCTTGGAAGATGACGAGAGCACGAGTATGTGATGGCCTGGATCTTGGGGTGGAGTAAGCATGTAAAAGATTGGCTTGGTTCAGTGGGTAGAAAAGAAAAGATGAAAAATTGTGTTTTGGTCGAGGAAATACCCGGGTCATGGTACCCGGGTCGACTTACCCGCATAGAATCTATGGTCGGTACGCGGGGTGATATACGCGAGTCGACACACCTGCACGCTTCTGATTGAAGAAAAGAAGGGAAGATAGCCGGGGTGAAGCACGCGGGCTAGCCTACCATACGGGTTCTGGGCGTCTGGACGAGTGAAACCCAGCAGCACCCGAGACACACCGATCCTTCCCTTACCAGCGTCTGACCAGCGCGCTTGACCCGCCAGCGACTCAGGTATGTTTTCTCTTCCTTTTTGACCCAGACCCGATAACCCACTAAACCCGGCCCAGAGCCTCCTAAATGACCTAAAATTGATCCCTCTCCCTCATTTCATCCTCTTCCCAGATCTAAAACCTCTACAGCCTCCATTCACCAAAAACACCATATCTCACTCAAATCTCCACCAAATCACTCCATTCCTTTTTCTAAATCCAAGTCTTCCCCTTTTAGTCTATTTCCTTGAATCCATTCATCTTTTTCCTTAATCCCAAGCAAGGTATGGTTTCTTTAAGTTCAAATTCATAATGCTCATGAACCACAAAATTTGAACTTGAAATTTGGTCATTTTCTTGCTAGATTCTTGTGAAATAGACGAGGAAAGTCTTATATATCATGCTGGGTAGTTGATTTCATGTTGAAATTGAGTTTAATTTGAACTTTGAAATCAGGGTTCATGAGATGGGGTTTTCAAAAGTAGCTTAATTAAAGTTGATTGTAGGCTAGTTTTGTTAGCTGGTTGTCTTAGAGGTTGATTAAGTTGTAATTTCAATCTGAGCACTGATTACTCATGATTTTTGCTAGATTGAAGTTCTTATGTTTAAAAAAAAAAATTATGAGCATGAGAACTTCATCTTTAGCTACTACATATCTTGCTTGCAAGCTTGATTGCATTGTCTAGCTCTTATTTAGGTTGCTGATCTTATTTTGAGCTAGCTTATGCTTCATCATATTTCTCTCTTTATTGTGCTCACTCTTTTCCAAGGCTCGAACTTTCAGGTACAATGGTGAGAAAGAGTGAAGCCCAGATAGAAGAAGAGAGAGCAGAGGCTGCACAAAGAGTGACTGCTCAGTTAGGGAAATAACTAGGTTCCGTGCCTGGATCAGAGGAGGAGCGTAGACAACAAGCTTTGACCATGCTAAGAAAGAAAGCACAGGCTAAAATAGATGACAAGAGAGTTGCTATTTATGAGAGTGTGGCTGATGGTGCTCACAAGCAAGCCCCTCCCAAGAGACCAAGAGCCCCAAGGAGCAACAGTGTGGGAGCTCTGGTTTTAGAGAAAAGCAACAAGGGAGGTGATAAAGAACCAGCTCCTCCCACCAAGGATAAGGCGCCAAGAAACAAGAGTGTGACACCTCCTCCCTTGGAGCAAGAAGATGCAAATGATGGAGAGGCACCTTCTCAGGATAGTAGTGAAGCTGAGCAAGATCCTTCAACAAAGAGAAATTTCAATGCTCACAGGGATAGAAAGAAGAAGCCCACTGAAGATGAGCTGTTAGAACAATTGAGACATGGTGTTACTAGGCCTCCAACCAGATTTTCTGATGAGAGAATGATGAAAGAGTTGGATATTGATCAAGACATGAAGGACATGCTAGGCCACACGAACATGGGAAGCTTCTACTCCATGGCTCATCCCACACATAGGGAGGTATCCTGCCAATTCTTGGCAACATTGGGGGCCACATTTCATTCTACTCCTCATGAAGCAAGGATGGGGGCGAATCAGGTTCAAGATTGATGGGAAAGTCTACTTCACGACCTTTACAGAGATTGGGGAAGTGCTTGGTCTTAAGGAACTGAAGGAGCCTTCCTTGCCAAAGATCAAAGGGCTTCCAAAGGGAAAAAGCCTTGCACACTTCACCTACAAGCTGTTATCTGGCAAGGATAGAGTCTCCAGCCGAGACAAGAATGCTTCTATAAGGCATCCTTCTGTGCGCTATCTCCATAGGTTGATTGTCCACACCATCTTCCCGAAAAGAGCCAAGCAAGCGTCAATGGAAGACTTACGCTTCTACACCAAGCTGTCCAGCACTATGCCTCACTTCCTCACCTGCCCGAAGTCCTCACTGATTTTTACACTGAATTTGGTATGGTTGGGTTCTTTGTGCAGCGCCTCATGTACTACAAAGATTATGTTTGGACAAACAGGGATCCAGAAGCTCACATTGGAATAGGTGGCTTATAACACCCTGCTTCAGCATAAGGGTATCAGCTTGGGCAATGATGCAACTGGTCCCTCTTTCATAGATCTAAACTACTTGAGGTCAGCTCACTACTTCTCTGGAAGGTTCAGTGGGAAGTGTTTCTACTCTACTTGAGAAGTGCCAAAACAGTTGAGATGGTTCTTCTTCACTATGCGCTCACCACCTTGAGGACTCCAGGAGAAATCCGATTTGATATCAGTGAGAAGCACCTCTTTGGCCGTCACAGCGCTCTTGGTCCCATAACCTTACCCATGGCTAAGAAGACAACAGAAAAGGCATCCATGTTCCATGAGGGTCACTCTAGCAGAGCCACTGCGCACCTCTTTGGTCCTCCTCGTTACCACTTCGACCAGTGCACTGGATCTTTGCCCCTTGGTCCAATTCGCCAAGCTCATGACCATATCAGAAGTCTTCAGAGGTGGAGCAAAGCTCAGGATAGAACCATCTACAAGCTCACAGACAAGTGCAAGGAGCTAAGTAGGACTATGAAGAGGCAAGCTGAAGCTTCAGCTCAGTTCATGCGAAAAGTAGCCGATGTTTTGACTAGAGGAGCTATGGCTGGTTGCAAAGCAGAGGACTTTTACCTTGATGCCTTCCTTGCGCCTCCACCTTGGCCACTTGTAGATCCCTCAGCACCACGCACAAGGAAGCAGCTTCTTCACCGCAAAAGGAACCCACCAGTTCTCCAATCCGAGTCCAGCAACAAGTCACCTTCACTTGACTCCACTTATGAGGAAGATTGTGGGAACCGAAATTCACACCGTCGATTTTAATGAATAAAAACGGAGGAAATCCAAGTTAACCCGACTTTCCACGAAGGTCCAGTTCTGCGACAGCCAACGACAAGTGACCGAATAAATGCGGAAAAGGTTTTGTTAAGATTTGGGACTGGGCCTTAAGAAAGTGCTGCCTACGTACCCCTTTCGAGGATCAAGTCGGACGTAGTTCAGTTAGAAAGAATTGAACAAGAGATCGAACCGTCAGCGGGTTAAATCTAGTATGGCGTTTGTCATAGAAACAGGCATGTCGAATAGCGCCTAGGGTTTCTATGTGGGAGCTCTTAAGTAAAATTGTCCGATCCTTCGAGAGAAGCGGAGATTTCTGCGGCAGGAGGCGACAGCGTTCTAGGGCCTGGTTGCGTCTAAATGGCGTTGGTCATAGAAGCGGACATGTCGAAGATAATGCAGAGGTTTCTATATGCGGAGCTCTGAGTAAAAGTATAGTTAGATCCTTAGAGGAACATGGGTCTCGCGGAGAAGATAAAACTATAACAAGGCCAGGCGTTCTAAGTCCTGCCTCGCTGGCTAACCGCTAAGTTCTAAGTTCTCTAAGTCTAGATTCTAGGATTTTCGGATCCTCTTCTCTTCTTGCTCTCCTTATATACTCACTCTAGGTCGGTTTGCCTTAGGATGATGGACCTCACCTTAGGCCCAAGTTTATCTCTTGAGGAAATATTCCATTTCCGTCGATCTTCATAATTATCCTCGAGTTTTCCCTATTTTTGGTGGCGATGTTTATCCGATGTTGAGAAGTGGATAAACCGTCATAGTCTGATTGGGCCTGAATTCTTAAAATCGTAAGTAAGTCCGTGGACTTGTCTTAAGTCGTTGAGCGTTTTATCACGATTTCGAAAAGACTATCTTTCTCGTAAAATAAACCGTATAGCCTAAAGGATCGATGTTCAAGTTAATCGATCTTTGTTTTATCTCGATATCTTATCTGAGAAATCCAATCCTTAGTTTTTGTCGTAAAACATCGGGGCGATTCCAATCGAGTCGAAAGGATGTTTATTCGTAGCGTGATCGTCCCAAACTCACGATGATTGATCCAAACAATCGATGGGATCAGACCGAACACGATGGGACCGAGACCAGGCGAGGGCCATCGACGGCGCCAGGCGAGTGCCGCGGCGCCAGGCGGCCAGCGTGGCAGTGCCACCGGCGCCAGGTCGGGTGCGGCCAGTCAGTCGCGGCGCTTGAACCATCGTGGTGCATGACGCCCGAGCCGATCCGTCGCGGCGAGGTGCCGCCCGGCCAGGTCGAATGCCACCCGGCGCCAGCCGGCCAGCGTCCGCAGTGCGCGGTATCAGGTGCAGTGCCGCCGATGCCAGCCAGCGTAGAGTGCGCCTTGCGCCAGTCGAGTCGCCCGGCGCCAGGCGGTTACCCGTCGGCGTAGGCGAATGCCCGTCGGCGCCAGGCGGCCAGCGTCAGGTGCGCCCGGTATGGAAGTCGGGATCATCGGCGCCAGGCGGATGCCGCCCGGCGCCAGGCGGCCAGCGTCCACGTGCCGCCCGGCGCTAGTCGGATGCCGCCAGCGCCAGGCCAGCCCGCGTAACGGTTCCGCCGGCGCCAGGCCGGGGTGCCGCTGGCGCCAGGCTCAAGATCTTGGCGAGGGCCGATTTGATATCTTGATCGTTTTCTGTTCCTCCGCGGTTTGAAGGGCGACCTCTTGAAGTTCGAGGCAGATTCTTTTGTGTTTAGGGTTTTGTGGTGATCAAATCTCGATGTCCTTGAGGCGGACCCGATCTTTCGGGGACTCTCGTCCACGCCGCCCGTAGTCTTCGATCTCACAGAGAGTGGATATTCTAATTGAGAAAATCTGTATAACTTCTTTTCAAATTATCCGAGACTTTTGTTTTGAAATACTTTCTAGAGACTTTCAGTCATTGATTCCGTCGTGACCGATTTTGACACCAACAGTTAGCCCCGGCTCGTTAGAACCGTGATGTTCTTGCGGCGATAAGACATGTCAGGTAAGATAGGCGGAATTAATGGTTGAAAGGCTCCGTTGAAAGTGGTAAGATTGGGGCTCGCGCTTCGAAGGCTGCCCTTACCCTTGTTGTAGGGATCAAGCCTTCCGTAGTTCGTTTTGGAGTTTAAGACCCTTGTGATCTGTTTTCGGTGAGACTTATATGGTCTGGTTATGTGTCATGAGAGACTTTCGAGCATGATGCTGTTGATGTATTTGTTTTTCGATTATTTATGAACTTCAGTTTTTGAAGTATGAGAAGAGGGTGTGAGTTGTCGTCTCATTCCTAGTTCCCGATGATCACCGTTACCTATTGTTTGCATAAAGCGAGATTTTCAGCGGTTTACCGATTCTGCGAAAAGTTAGGTGAAGCGAATAGGCTTAAGTGAAGAGACAAATTTTTGGATCTCGTATACCATACTATGTCGTGAGATGTCAAGATCCAGCGTGGCTGGGTTTAAGGCAAGACCTAGGTTTACTCTCGGACTGAGGCTTTGCGATGACAAATCGGCTTTCGTTTTGCCTGTTTGCGATTTTAACCTGACTTCGTTACCGTTTAAAATCCATGAATTGTTGTCGGCTTATATGATTTGTCTGGGTGAGTCGAGCTACTTCCTTCTGAAGAGCTAAACCAAAATTTGGATTTCTTGTATAGCTATGTTTATCCTTGTCGGATGCAAGAGAGCCTACCCTTGAAGAAGCTATTTGTCTGTTTAGGGCGTTAGAGTTCGTTTGTTGTGATCAGCAACAACGAAATGATACCAGTTTAGAGGCATGTTACCGTTTAGAGGTGTGTTTGTATGTTTTGAGTTAGAGGCGAGGATTTCGTGCGGAGCGTTTTGAGAAAAGAATGTCCTTGGCGTTAGCGGCGTCTAGCGATGCTGAAGGTCGAGTTTCCCTTGTGCGCATTTCGTGGTTGAAATGTTGGCGGGCTTTGGAGATGTTTCGCGAATGTTCGCAGCCAGAAACTGTTGTTTGGTTTGGGCCTTAGGACCAAGAGGTGTAAAAGTTCGACCAGGGAAACGTCTACATTCACATGCCGTGAAGTGTTGGCCTTCGGGATTTGTTTGTATATATTAAGGATGACTTCATTATAACTCTTGGAGCCTTGTCACGAGTGTTTCTTTTCATGCCGTGTTTACGAGTATAGAACTGTCGATTATTGATGAGTTTAAATCTTCCGTTAACCATATGGTTGTTAGGACTGAGTTTTGGTATGAAGAGTTTATCGTATGATTTCTATTCTGGGTTATCACGACAAATTGCTTGCGTAATAGTCACTTGGCGTTCTATGAACAAATCGTGGATTGTTGTTTTAGCCGTTAAGTGATTGGGCGGTGCTTTCGCTCATAGCTTTGGATTGGCATGGAGGCTAGATTCAGCCGTATCGCCAAGGAAGTTGTTAGTAAGCGATCAGACCATGACCCTTATTAAGGTCATGTTAGTTTATGATTGTCCTTAATGGGGATGCGAATTCAGGTCCGGGCTTTCTGGAGTAGTTGGCAGAAAGCAAAATAGCGTTGCGAGATAGACATGCCAAGCATAGCGAGTTTTCTGAGTTATGGCTGATGGCTTTTAGAAGCGATCTTCCACTTTAGGTCTCAGTTATCGATGAATGGTTAGTATAAAATTTTTGTTGTATGAAAATCGTTTCATTTTATCGAGGGGGACAAAGTTTAAAGGGATCGGCCTTGGGACCGTCGCGGGTTCATCTGCGTGATTATTTCCTGCTCGGACGTAACCGCGAGGAGTGGCGAGAGCCAGAAACCTTGTGGGCAACTGTCTATGTGAGTTACCCGTTGGACCCATTATGTTTATTTCTGAAAGTTGCTTTGTATGAATTGACTCGACCATACAGAGGATTTTTCGTAAAAGTGATGTAAGAGGTTTTCGCAAAGGTAACCGGCGTTTCTCACAAATTACTTGCGATATTGCGACCCGCGGTTATGTTTTCCTCATTCACTTTTGCGTACTGCGAAATCGTTTTGCATGAGACCGATCATGTTTTTCCATAGGCTGTTTTGTTTTAAAATGTTCTTGTTATCAGTAATGGATGACCGGTTTCATGGAGATAGAAAATCGCAGATTGTTAAAGTAGCGATGTTTCCGCGGATTACGGAGATGTTTCGCTATGATTTCGACCTTTGAAAGCTGCTTGAACTACTTATGGAGTTTTACGAAGGTTATTTCGTTATTTTAGTAGTTCACCGTCGTGCTATTAGTCTGGCGTTGGTACCGTTTCTAGTCGCGAGTTTGCGGCGAGAGCGGCGAAGTTTTCAAGACTATGTTTGTAGCGGTTGGGCTATGCCGTTAAGCGTTTTAGGCGAATCTTATTGCTGCGAGTTTGCTTTGTTAAAAGCGTTGTCTTGATGCTGAAGCAAAAGTTTTGAAGATGGGATTACACGGGTATAGTATCGTACCTACTTCCCTTTCTTTTACTGAAAAGAAGCGGGTTAGCCGTTCTTCGAAGGCAATTATGCGTTTTTCTTTCTTTTAGGAAGCGGGATGAGTATGCTTTTAGAGCGGTGGCGATCGTTTCTCGGTTTTCGAGACTAGATCGGTTTGCATGTTCTGCCTGGACAATCAAGGAGCGATGGAACAAGACTGGAAATTTTGCCTAAGACTTAGCTTGCTAGACTATCCACCTAGGTCCTAAGTTCCCTAAATTCTCGGCAGTTTTCAAGGCGTTTTGTTCCTGTCCTACAAAATTAAAACCTTTACAAAAGTTTTGAGAAAATAGTCTTTTGAAGGTTTGGCATTTCGAAGAATTCCATTTCCTCGTATAGTCGATCGATTGGTGTTTAGAATAACCGTGATCGTACCAAACTCACGAAGATTGATCGAACAAGCCAAGAGGGATCGGACCGAGCACGATGGGACCGAGACCAGGGCGTGGACCGGCGCCAGGCGAGTGCCGCCGGCCGACGCAGCGTGGCAAGTGCCGCGGCATCGGCGGCCAGCGTGGCAGTGCCGCCCGGTATCAGGCGATACGTGTCGGTGCCGCCGGCGCCAGGCGAGTGCCGCTGGCGCCAGGCGACCTGCGTGGCCATGCGCCCGGTAGGCAAATACCGCCCGGCGCCAGGCGGCTTCGGCGTGATCGTGCCGCCCGGTGCCAGCCGTCTTGCCGTCTGTGGGTCTTCCGTTGTTCGATCTTTCCTCCGTTAGTGGTTCGTGCGGAAATCTTTGTGTTTGGGAGGATCTTTAGCCGTAGATTTCAAGGTGTCGTTTCTTACCGCGAGACTCCTCGGTATCGGGATTGAGATGGACTTGGATTCGTAGACTTCCTGTTTTCGAGGTTTGAATAATGAGGCTTGAACTTAGATTTTAAAATCTGAACTTTGTTAAAAAATCGAGAAGCTTTGCGGAAGAATCGTCGTGTTTTGAACAATCCGAACATGGGTTTAAAGGGATCGAGATGTTGCCGTTGCCGAGATCACGAGACAACTGCATGGATGAAGCCAGGACCCTTGCGCTGGCATCAGGCGGCCAGCGTGTCGATGCCGCGGCTTTAGGCGAGGTGCCGCCGGCGCCAGGCGGCCAGCGTGTCATACCGCCGGCAGGCGAGTGCCGCCAGCGCCAGGGACCAGCGTGTCGCGTGCTGCGGCGCCAGGCGAGTGCCGCCAGCGCCAGTCCGGCCCGTGTCAGCGTGCGCCCGGCATCAGGCGAGTGTCGCCAGCGCCAGGCTCAGCGTGCAGCGTGGCGCCGAGCGGCTTGCCGCGTGCGTGTCCGCTGCTGCTGCTGCTCGCCTTCGTCGATCCCCGGGGCTCCACGGACTCAAAGATCGAGTTACGAAAACTCAGGCAAAGATGCATGGTACTGAGACAGGACCGGTCTCGTCCTATGGCGGGACAGAGATCCTTCTCATGGGCGAGGTGGTCGAGACAGCGATATTGTTTTCTTCGTAAAATCTCAATGGAAGCTCCGATTGAGACGAAACGAAAACCATCTTGACCTAGACTCAAAGGAGAGCAAAGTGAGGTTTCCACAGGCGAGGTGGCCATGGGCGAGGTGACCTTGGTGATTGTTGTTCTCTTCCTCGGGCGAGGTGGCCGGGAGAGTGATTTTGTTCCCTTCGTAAAATCTCAACGGAAACTCCGATTGAGACGAAACGAAAGCCACTTTAATCTAGACTCAAAGGATAACGAAGGTGAGTTCGCCCTGTGGCGAGGTAGCCATGTCGAAGGGTTAGGTGACCTCGGTAATGTTTGTCCTTGCCCACGGCGAGGTGGCCGGGACAGTGACTTTGTTCTCTTCGTAAAATCTCAACGGAAACTCCGATTGAGATGAAACGAAAGCCATTTTGACCTAGACACAAAGGAGAACAAAGTGGCTCTTACTAAGGCGGACTGGGAAGACTGATCTTACCCTATGGCAAGTCGTCCTAGTAAGATCAAGCTCCGACCTCCTTTCGTTTTCCCGTTTGTTCCTCGAGAGTTGTTTGTAAGAAGTATGGCAGTGGGAATCGGTGAACCGATTTGCCGTGCTTCTGTTCCGCGAGTAATATAGGGTTTCCCCAAAGTTTCAAGGAGAATAAGTTTTATTTTTCCGAGAGGTTCTCGAAAGAAACGTTTTTCGTAGAAACCTTGCTCGTTGCGATTTCTCTAACTTGGTAACAAGGCGAATTGTTGGGGTTTGATAGATTTTATCGTTGCCCTTTCTGTTTAGATAGAAATTGCGAGCTCGTTTTCGTGCTCTTCCTGTGGCGGAAGGCCGCGGCTAGGTTTTTTATTTGCTCGAGCACCATGGCGTTTGCGTAAGCGTTGGCCATAGGAACAGTCGCTGCTGGAGTTGTTTTACCATCGTTGGCGCAAACTGCAACTTTTTCTTTCATATTTCCGGACATCGGTTCGATCAAGCTTTGCGGCGTATGAGTAAGAGTAATCCGTCCCCCTCCTTCTAGCGCCAAACTGTAGGAACCGAAATTTACACCGTCGATTTTAATGAATAAAAGCGGAGGAAAGCCAAGTTAACCCGACTTTCCGAAGGTCGGATTCTGCGACAGCCAACGACAAGTGACGAATAAATGCGGAAAAGGTTTGTTAAGATTTGGGACTGGACCTTAAGAAAGTGCTGCCTTACCCTTTTCGAGGATCAAGTCGGACGTAGTTCAGTTAGAAAGAATTGAACAAGAGATCGAACCGTCTGGGCGGGTTAGATCTAGTATGGCGTTTGTCATAGAAACAGGCATGTCGAAGATAGCCTAGGGTTTCTATGTCGCGAGCTCTTAAGTAAAAATTGTCCGATCCTTCGAGAGGCGGAGATTTGCAAGCAGAGGCTGACCAGGCGTTCAAGGGCCTGGTTAGTCTAATATGGCGTTGGTCATAGAAGCGGACATGTCGAAGATAATGCCTAGGGTTTCTATAATGCGGAGCTCTGAGTAAAAGTATAGTTAGATCCTTCCGAGAGGAACATGGGTCTCGGAGAAGATAAAACTAGAACAAGAAGGACCAGGCGTTCTAAGTCCTGCCTCGCTGGCCTAACCGCCCTAAGTTCTAAGTTCTCTAAGTCTAGATTCTAGGATTTTCGGATCCTCTTCTCTTACGCTCTTGCTCTCCTTATATACTCACTCTAGGTCGGTTTGCCTTAGGATGATGGACCTGCCTTTGGGCCCAAGTTTATCTCTTCAGGAAATATTCCAGTTCCGTCGATCTTCATAATTATCCTCGAGTTTTCCCTATTTTTGGTGGCTTTATGTTTATCCGATGTTGGAAATGGATAAACCGTCATAGTCTGATTGGGCCTGAATTCTTAAAATTGTAAGTAAGTCCGTGGACTTGTCTTAAGTCGTTGAACGTTTTATACGATTTCTCGAAAAGACTATCTTTCTCGTAAAATAAACCGTATAGCCTAAAGGATCGATGTTCAAGTTAATCGATCTTTGTTTTATCTGATATCTTATCACGAGAAATCCAATCCTTCTTTTTGTCGTAAAACATCGAGGGCGATTCCAATCGAGTCGAAGGATGTTTATTCCGTAGCCGTGATCGTCCCAAATTCGATGATTGATCCAAACAAGTCAAGATGGGATCAGACCGAACACGATGGGACCGAGACCAGGGCGAGGGCCGTCGGCCGCGCCAGACGGTGCCGCGGCGCCAGAGCTAGTCAGCGGCGAGTGCCGCCCGGCGCCAGGCCAGTCCGTCGCGGCGGTGCGCCGCGCCAGGTCAGTGCCGCCCGGCGCCAGGCGGCCAGCGTCAATTGCCGCCCGGCATAGGTCGGTTACGCCGGTGCCAGTCAGCCATATGGCGTGTGCCGCCCGGCGCCAGGAGTGCCACCGCCAGGCGAGTGCCGCCCGGCGCCAGGCGGCCAGCGTCACGGGTGCCGTCGGCGCCAGGTCGGTGCCGCGCCAGGCATGCCGCCGGCGCCAGGCGGGTGCGCCGGCCGGGCGTGCCGCGGCCCAGGCGGCCAGCGTCCGCAGGTGCCCGGCGTAGGCCGGCCAGCGTAAGTGCCGCCGGCGCCAGGCCAGGTGCCGCCGGCGCCAGGCCAGGTGCCGCCGGCGCCAGGCTGAATCTCGGCGAGGGCTTCGATCTGATATCTTGATCGTTTTCTGGTTCCTCACGGTTTGAGAGAACGACCTCTTCGAAGTTTCGAGGCAGATTCTTTTGTGTTTAGGATTTTTGTGGTGATCGAATCTCGATGTCCTTGGGCCGATGTCCTTGGGCGAGCGGACCGATCTTTCCGGGGACTCTCGTCCACGCACGCCCGTAGTCTTCCGATCTCACAGAGAGTGGATATTCTAATTTGAGAAAATCTCGTATAACTTCTTTTTAAATTATCCGAGACTTTTTGTTTCAAGAAATACTTTCTAGAGACTTTCATTCATTGATTCCGTGGTGACCGATTTTGACACCAACAAAGATGACTCTAAGGGCGAGGCATCAGCCTCTTCTCATGCTCCATAGAGGTACTCCAAAACCTTACCATTGTACATACCATTTGTCTTTGCATTTAGTTTTTCCTTTAGGCCCTTCTCTCCACTTAACAAACACAGAGACTGTGTGAATTAAGTGTGGGGGAGGTGCCACGTTGCTGATCATCTTGTGTTTCGTGTCATAAGCATGCATTTGTAGATAGTTATTGCATAGAAAAACCATATAAAATTTGAAAAATACAAAAAGAGTCATGTAGTTGAATTAGGATCGAGTCTAGAACATTCATCTATTTGCATAATATATATATATATTAGAAGTCTTGAGCATATACATCATGCATTAGGAGACAGGGATGATATCAACCTTGTAAAGAGCTCATGCTAAGCACACAAAGTGATAACCTTTGTAATCATGGCAATTAGCTTGAGTATCCTTTAGAAAACTTGTAGACTTCAAACCTTGAAAACTCTTCTTGAAACTCATTGATTGTTGAAGCTCACTCTTTGAAGTCAACTACAACCTTACTTGAACTGAATGAACCTAATCTCTCTTTCTTATGGTCCTTTGTGTGCTAAGTCATGGCTATACACACTTGAGTTGTCTCCCTTATTCTTTGCCGATCTTTTTAGACAAATTCAAGTAATACTCCATTCCTTAAACTCTTCCCTTATTTCAAGCCTTCATTGTTTGTTGAGTGAGGTCTTTTTGGAAAGTCTTACATGCATATAATGTCGAGTATTAGGAGCGACAATGCTTGGTCTCCATTCTTGCTAGATTAGGCACTATATTGTCTATGATGGGGGTGAGTGTTGTAAAGTTTGATTTTGGGATTTGAAAAGGTTATGAAAGGAAAGAATAGACTATTAGTGCTCAAAGTAAAAAGTCTTTATGGGATAAGTAAAGAAAAGATAGCTCAAGTTTGTAAAGAAAGTCTTGGCCCCCATATAAAAAAAGAGAAGAAAAAGAACAAAGAAAGGGGGCTAGCAAAGTTTAGTAGAGCTAAAGAATGTGTAAAAGATTGAGAAATCCCTTGTAGACTTCAAAAAGAAAGAGTCCTAAGTGAGAAAGAGTTCCACCATATTACTCAAACTTAAGAGTTGAGGTTCCACCATACTATGTTCTTATAGATTCGATGGTACCATCTCATTTGCGTTGAACCAGGCTTGACACTCGCTCTCAGCGTAATGAACTAACTCCAATGGGTCCCTGTCAATCCCTCTAAAGAGCATATCATATGTACCAGATTATCAAGGGATAAGGGTCTCTGTTTAGCGCAGGTTCGACAATGTTATTCTTTCTCCATAAAAGATAATCCATATTCGCATAGAGGCTCGAAACCAGGAAGATGCCTGGGTTTGTTGGAGTTTCTGATAAGGACCAAGCTTGTAGAGCTGACGGGCATTCAAAGATTCCATGTGTGACAGTTTTTTCTGGTTCCCCACATCGTGGGCAGTAATTATCGCATCTCATGTTTCGTCGTATGAGATTCCTCGTTACAGCCACATGACCAGTTATCAGTTGCCATATAAGATGGCAAATTTTTTTGAGGTTCCTTTATCTTCCAAGAGAAGGCATGAAGTTTAGTTATACTAGATTCCAGTACCTCCTTTTCTTCCTCTTCCTTCAATAAGTTCCGAGCAACCCAATATCCTGATTTAACAGTATACTGTCCATTCTTGGTATAGTTCCAGCAGAAAGTATCCCGACGGTAAGATGTGCTTATTGCCAAACTCCTTATGAGAGGTATATCAGCAAGGGCAATGTAATTCTCAAGTAACCCAACATCCCACTCCTTCGATTCTCCATTAATGAAGTCGCTTACTCTCATGTTCGGGTGCAGAGCTGGGGCTATAGGTTGAGCCGGCCTAGCTGGTGATGTAGGGATCCAAGGGTCCTCCCACAGCTTGACCTCATATCCTGAGTGTACTTTCTGTTTAATCCCCAATAGCAGTGGATTTCGTGCCGCATAAATTCTGGTCCACACATAAGATGGACTGCTTACTGAGATTGTTCGTAAGGGCGAACTCAATCTATAGTATCTTCCCCTCAAAACTCGAGCGACCAAAGAGTCAGGGTCCATAGTTGTTTTCCTAGCAAGGCCAGGTTAAACTCATGGTTCATACGAAATCCAATTCCTCCCTCCTCCCTTGGTAAGCAAAGCTTTTCCCATTTTGCCCAGTGAATTCCTCGCTTTGGGGGGTTCGAACTCCACCAAAATTATGCAATGGCACTTGCGAGATTTCCACATATCTCTAATGGAAGCAGGAAACTAGACATAACGTATGTCGGGAGAGCTAGCAAGATCGATTTTATCAAAACCTCTTTCCCTCCTTTTGATAGCCATCTACCCGTCCATCCATTCCCTCGATGCATTAACTTTTCCTTGAGAAAAGCAAAGAGTTTTCATTTAGATCCGCTGATATCTTCTAGAATTCCTAGATATGTACTCATTCCTCCTTCATTCTGGATTCCAAGTGTATCTTTAATTTGTTATCTAATAGCTGCGTTGATCCTCTTACCGAAGAGTAGAGAGGACTTCTCAAAGTAAATATGTTGGCCTGATGCTTGTCCATATTTCCTGACTACATTCATCACTTCTTCACATTCACGGGGCTCCGCCTTACAGAAGAAAAGGCTATCATCAGCAAAGAGAAGGTGGGATACTGAGGGACACGCGCGTGTAACACGCATTCCCGTTATCTTTCCTTGGTTCTCAGCATTATTAAGAAGGCTAACGAGCGCTTCCGTGCATATAATAAAGATGAAAGGAGAAAAAGGATCACCTTGACGCAAGCCTCTCTCCGGTACAATATACTCTCTGGGTTGTCCATTCATGAGCACATTGTATTTAACCGAAGTGATACAACGCATAATCCAAATAATCCAGATCTCTAAGAAACCCATCTTTTTCATGATAGCTTCAATAAACGACAATTCCATCCTATCATACGCTTTACTCATATCCGTCTTTATGGCCATTCTTTTTTTGCGTCCGCTCGGTTTAGTTCTCAGGGCATGAAATATTTCTTGAGCTACCATGATATTATCCGAGTGGATTTCTGAAATTCAATCTTGTAGAACTTTCTTTAATCTCTGGCGTAAGACCTTAGAGATTATCTTGTAACTAACATTTCACAAGCTGATTGGCCGGAATTGGGACATCTCATTGGGCCTAGTCTTCTTCGGAATAAGACAAAGATTGGTATCATTCAATCCACTTGCCACTACCCCCTCGAAATGGAATTGATTAACTATAAGAGTTAAATCATCCTTGACAATATTCCAGAATTTTTGATAAAATAAAGCTGTCATTTCATCTGGTCCAGAGGCTTTCTCTGGGTGCATAGCAAAGAGTGCTAATTTAACCTCCCATTCTGTAACCGGCGATGTAAGTTCATTATTTATTGTCTCCGTAATTGTTGTGGAAACCTCTGATAGCGCATCAGCTATATCTTCTGGGTTTGACGACTCAAATATTTGTCTAAAATAACTAGTAGCGATGGCCACCAGTCCTTCCTCATCCTCAACAGCATTTCCATTTGCATCTAAAAGCTGTGTAATTTTATTTCTCGCTCTCCTTTGCTTTGTCAGCGCATGGAAAATTTTTGTGTTCCTATCTCCTTTTCTTAACCAGAACACTCGACTTTTTTGCTTCCAGAATATCTCTTCTGCCTTCAGAGCAACAGAAAGTTCTTTCAAGGCTTCCGTTATTTCCTCGGTCGTCGCATTATCATTCTCCAGTACAGTCCATCTACCTTTTCTTTTAGCTCCTCGACTAATAGGTCTGAGTTAAAATTGTGCTGTCTCCTCCATTGGCTCAAGGCCTTGCGACAACTGGCAATATGATCCATGATATTCACATCCAAGGGAAGATCTGGAGATTTCCATCCTTCAAGAATGATCTTCCTTAGTTCCTCATTCTCTATCCATCTTTTATCAAATTTGAATTTTTTCGATCTCCTTAATGGCTTTGTGAGAATATCTGCAAGAATCAGACGATGATCCGATCTCCATAATCTCATATACTTTACAGCTGAGTGAGGGAATTTTTCTTGTCAATCTTCATTTCAAACAGCTCTGTCTAGTTGACATCTAACAGTTATACGTCCTGCTCTCTTTTCTACCCATGATAGCATATTTTCAGTAAATGGAAATTCTAGCATCCCACAATCGCTAAGCATCTGTCTAAAAGGTATTAACGAGCTATATGAGCGTTGTCTCCCTCCCTCCTTTTCATTATGACCAGTGATTTCATTAAAATCTCCTATCATAAACCATGGTCCAGTTCTAGTTGTTGAGAAACGCGTAAGACATTCCCAAACTTGTTCTCTACGCTCTAATACAGGTTCTCCATAAACAAACGTCATAAAGACTTTTATTCCATCAATGACTGCCTCAATGTCAATCATTCTTATTCGAAAATAAAACATTAACATCAAATTCATCCATAGAAAAAAGAGCTAAACTTCCGCTGAGACCAAGTGGCTCAACAGTAAAAAAATGATCAAATCCTAAGTCGGCCAGAATGTTCTGCAACAGCAGTCTCCTATTCTTCGTTTCAGAAAGGAACACAAATCCTGGGTGATGCTTCTGACACATCTCTATAAGGCGTCGAACTGTGAGGTTGTTCCCTATCCCACGACAGTTCCAACTGAGCGTCTTCATAAATAAGTTTTTGGGGTTTTTTTGGACCCCTCCAACTCATTAACCCTACGAGAACTTGTGTTGGTTTTCTTTGACCTGCTGTGACGGACATGCCTACGATTCCCGGTTTCCCCCAAAGAAGGTAAACCAACAGAAGTAGATCGGCTCCCTGGAGAAGTCCGACGAAGGAACTCTGCTTTTCTAATTGGCATTCCACGTGGAATACCATGGCGTGAAACACCTCTACTTGACGATCTGGCCTTACTACTTTTAGCCTTTGCACTAGAAGATGATGCTAAATGATGAGCCGCTTCCATTTCTTTTAGTTCCTCTCCTAGTAAATCCTCATCTGGGTCATCCGTCCCATCTATGTCCATACATGATTCCTGAAGTTGATCTCCCACGTTCTCAGATCCTCCAATGTCCATATCATGCAAGGCTTCTATGATTGGACCATTGTTCATACGTTGTTAAGCATATAATTCTCCATAGGAGAGAAATCAATAGCACGTGAAGCACTCTTCCTTCGGAACGTAACGTTACCATCACCATCAGTATCGTTGTTCACATGAAAAGGTGAAACAATGGTGCTTGCTAGCTTTCTGCCACTGCTTCGAGGAGAAGCTTCAAGATCAGAAGGCTCGCCAGGTGTATGTATTGACAAAGTGCCATCCTGATGGTTGTCCTCATGAAAACCATGTTTTTTTCCTTCAATATCAGCTGACGTACTTCCTCTTGTGAGCCCCGTACGTCTACTCTTTTCCATCCATGTTTGAGGTTTCTTTGTTGCATAAGGAGCATACCGATGATTGTTACGAGGTCTAGAGGAAGACCAGCGGTTGTCTCCTGGTCCACGCAAAGGTCTCTCTGCAGCAAGTTTGTGACGGCGATCATTCCTGTAGTAGCGCTCGCTTCTATCGTGACTGTCACGGTAGTTATGAGAGTATACAGCGTTTGTTAAGTTGAGAGCATCACGATCATTCCTTATACCAACACATTATACTTTTTAATATTTAGTAGTTTTACCCAACATTTTTGTTTTAACAATAATCCAACACAGTTATTATTTAATATAAAATTATACATTTATATAAATTTTTATTACATAACATGAATAAACAAACATAAAACACCATATTTTATAAAGAAAACATCTTATATATATTTAAAGTTTTTCTTTAAATGATTAATAAAAGTGTGTTAAAAATAAAATGTGAGCTTATTTATCTTTCATTATTTTAAATGAATTAAAGTTCTTAGAATAAATATTCTCATGTTTTCAATTAAAATATCAAATTAGATGAAAGAATAGTCAAAATTTTAAAATTGATTAGATAATATTAACATATATAATCCATTTCGACGAAATATAAGAATAAATAAAAATTAAGGATTAATTTATAATTTAGAGATAGCATAGTTTCAATAAATGAAACAATGAACAATATTGCTTCAAATTTGAAGCAACACTGTTCTTTGCTTCATTTTGAAGCAAAAAATGGAATATTATTGAGCATAATTTGCTTCAAAATGAATAAAAAGTGGGAAATGAAACACCTCTAGATATGGTCTTATGTAAATAACTCTGGCTATCAAGAATTCGGAGAAGATTGAATTTTATATTTATTCTCTAAATGATTGGGATACAGAAAACTCATACACACATGTCTGGAAAAAAATGGCATAAACAAAAAGTAGTTGGTAAAGCACCAATCTCGCAATGAATTGGTGTATGATTTCCATATATTAATTTACAGTTTGACATTCTCAAACTTTTCTTTTGCTAGCTGGAAACCAAAAAGCAACGAGTAATAAATAGTTAAATACATATCAAATCAAACCAATAAATGGAAATATAATTGTTAACAAAAATTGATCAAAAAAAATTTGTTAATAAAAAATGCAAATACAAGTTATACAACTTATCAAGCTTGAACCTTTTTAGTTTATTTTCTTAAATGTACATATTTGTTTCAGTGATTTATACTTATCTAGATGGGTTTATTTATATCAACCCACAAACTTATCAACGTTTCTCTAGTTGATAGTTGTTACCATCGAACTTGTATTAGTACTTTTAATTTTTTAAATATAAATGAAATTTAAATTTTTAATTGCTGCATATGGTGCCGAAAAATACCTAGTATTAATACAAGTTCGATGGTAACAACTATCAACTATAGAAACATTGATAAGTTTGTGGGTTGATATAACTAAACCCATCTAGATGAGTATAAATCATTGAAACAAATATGTTAAAACATTTAACATAAAATTAAGATAAATAAATTTTTATTTATTTTAAATTATATTTAAGAAATATATATATATATATATTTTAAAAAAAAAATTTACAATTTTAGATAGATTTTCATTTATTACTTTTAGTTAATATATATTAAATCAATTTGTATAGATTTTCTTTAAAACATGATATGAAATTTTTATAATGATCAAAAAATAAATTGAATAGAATTTGTAACATTTAAAATGTATAGATATAAATAGGCAACAAATGGTGTTACGATTAAAATTTTATATTTTAAAAAAATAATATAAAATTTTGAAAATCTTGTTTAGTAATAAAATTGTATGATTATAATAAAATTATATGATTATAAAAATAAACTAAATAATATTTCTAAATTTATAAATATTTTATATTTATTACATTATTTAAAGTCATATTCAAATATATTTATTTTATGATGATTATAATTTATTTCCATATTCTAAATTTATAAATATTTTATATTTATTACATAGAAATCAACATTTATTGACATGTCATATTTTATCATTAGACATTCCATCAATTCTAGTATGTTATGTCATCTTTTTTTTGAAAGTAATTCTAGATATGACATATGTCAAAATCACTTTTCAAATAATATTAAATTCTAAAACCTCATTTTTCTCTAGAATATCATTTGTTCCTGGTCTTGGTCAAGCATTTTAACCGAATCATAAGCTAAACAAATCAATAACTGAAACTGAATCGAAATGTCCACCATCTAATCCTCCTTACGAGTTCCAAATCTTTTACTTTTATTTATAGTATATTTCTCTGCGGATAGCACATTTGAATACCATAACATATAAGTATGTCTATAGCTCTGCTGATATTATGTTTCTTGTTACCATTTTAAAAGTTTGATAGCTTTCAGCCTTCACCTAGACTAGAAACATAATACTGACGTGGAGAAAAACATTAAGCCTTCGAATATTTCCAATGGAATTGCACCACATCGTAGTTAATAATAACAAAGTATCAATAATAATTATGTATCTATATGTATTCATTAATATTAAGATCACACCTGTTAGAGGATTTTTGTGACAGGACTTTTTTCAGTACTACGAAACGGGGGTTAAGCTAATATTTCGTGAGTGTTTAGAGATTTTGAAGGATAACAAGAGTTTGTATGTGAAGAGATGTTTTATTAGAGAGTAAAGCAGGAACTACAATAGATTGGTGTATGAACCCTAGCCTAGCCGCCTAACTTTATTCTCTTAGTCTCCAGATGTTGATCCCGTGCTTTAGGGTTTTGATTCGCCTTATATTCGTCCTTAGGTCGGTTTTAGTCAGTCTGAATAAGAGAAATTCTTCCATATTCGGAAATATGGAAGGTTCTCTTTGTCGGAAGTTTTCCATTTCCCCGAGGGAAAGGGTAGTTCCTGAGTTCTTTTCAGTGAGGACCCGTGGTATTCTTTTGCGGGGACCCGGAGGCCTGAGTCCTGCCTGGAGCCTGGAAGAAAATGATACCTGAGTATTTTTTCCCAACAGTTTGCCCCTTATTTCTCGATTTCGTCATCGAATTCGGGGAATAACCTGTGCACTCAAGTCAACCGGAGTTGCTCATTCTCAGCAGGCTTCCCTCAGGCAGGACCTCGCTTTAGTAGTTCCGTGTCTTTTAATCTTCTCTTATGTCGGAGTCTTTTGCGGAGTTCTAGCGGAACTCAATTTTTCCTGGAGTTCTTGAACTAGACGGGATCCGAGTTCGGGATTCACTTGTAAATGAAAGACGAGATTCCTGAGATCCGGGACCGAGGCCGGCGTATGGATTTGGAGGGAAAGTGAGGATCTCGAGGACACGTGTTGGGAGATTTCTGAATACGCGTTCCTCGCATGGAGCGTTTGTGGGCGTGGAGCTTCGATTAGGGTTCTAACCCTAATCTCTCCATTTTGCCGCCTAGTAAACGCTTCACTTTCCTTCTTTCTCTCTCGAAGATCCTTGGCGATTCTCCCTCCTCAAGATCTTCACGGGTAATACTCTCTTTCCTTTCTCTCTCTTTTTTTCTTTCATTTCGCACCTCCCCCATCGACTCCCATATCGAAGATGAGGACCGGATCGAATCCTTCTCCTAGCTCTTCTTCCATCGGTTCTAGGATAAGGTCGAAAAAGAACAGAGTCACAACCGACCCTCCTGAATCTACAGATACTTCTGACCTCTCTCTAGATCATACCGCGGCGGTCGAGAATCCAGGCCAGGCGGTCGTAGAAAGAGCTTCTCCAACTGCAGAAATGGAGAAACTTCCTTCTGTTGGTCTTCTTTCGACGATTGGAGTGGAGGAGGTCGAAAGTTGGAGACAGAGGTTCAGTCTTTCCGACGAGGTCGCCATCCGGATTCCTGTTCCCTTCGATAGGGTTTCCGACTTTGAGGTCGATGAGGTTCCCGTGTACGAGGGTTTCTTCAAGTCAGGCTTCAGAGATCGAGTCCCTTCCCTGGTGGCCAAGATATCGGAGACGTTTGGAATTTCCCCGGGGCAGCTGAATCCTCCCTCCTGGAAGACATTGT
This sequence comes from Brassica nigra, assembly GCA_016432835.1. NCBI lineage: Eukaryota > Viridiplantae > Streptophyta > Magnoliopsida > Brassicales > Brassicaceae > Brassica > Brassica nigra. The sequence continues at coordinate 52,713,191 of CM028247.1, forward strand.
TCGCTATGCAGAACCTTGGTGACCTCGAGGGTCTTACTATCGGAGTTGCGGAGATCCTTTACTCTTACTCTGTTTCTTCTATGAATACTGGAGAGGGGAGACATCATCTGCGTCCCCGTAGCAAGACGCCTCCGGTTCAATAAATTCCCAAGAGAGAGAGGAAGAGGCATCCTGTCTTCGAGGGTCACTCGGCTGAAAAATTTGCCTTCATGTATCTCCCAGGCTTCTCTTCGATCTGGCGTGCAGCTGGTGGGTCACGAGAGTTCAAAATATCTCTCTTGCTAACTTGATTTTGATGCTTGCTGTTTCTTTTTGCAGATGTGCTTAGCTTGGACCTTTCTCAAGGGAAGGAAACGATCAAAAAGGTGTTGAAGCTTCCAGCGGAGAGGCGGCAAATTCCGTATCTAGTGAGCAAAGAAGCTTTAGAGCGTTGCAGCATCTGGGGTGAGTTCTCTTCTTATCACGTCTTTTACTTCTGAATAGTTTCTAACTCTACTTCGTACTGCGTTTCAGGTAACATGTCGGAAGCTAAAGGAGATGAGGCTTTGGCTAAGTATCAGAAAGCCTACGAAGCGATGTAGGTGAAGAAGGCTGGTTCTAAGAAACCAACTCCCGTCGAGGATGATGATGACGTTCAGTTCGTCAGGAGCAACAAGCGGAAAGCTACTCCATGTCAGCCTCCTTCGTCTTCCAAGAAGAGGGCTAAAGTCCCCGGGTCTGCCTCAAAAGAATCTTCATCGTTACCCCTCGCTCTTGACAACGTCCTCGCTAATCTTACTGCCAAGTTCTTCCCTTTGACTCCAGTTCTCCTAGCTTTGGAGAAAGACTCTTCTGCTGCCATCCAATCCCTCCAAGTTGACTTACTTCAGGTGAGATATACATATTTTTGTTTCGTGAGATCCTGTGGTTCTCTTTGTTTCTTGGATCGTGTCTGTGCAGGTGGTGACTCAGCTATATCAGCTCGGGGAGAGGATGGAGGATAAGACTTCCATGAAGGCCGAGATGGACACTCTGGCCTCTCAGCTACGTGAAGAGAAGGATAGGGTCTTGGCTCAGGAGAAAGAGATCAAAGGGCTGAAGCTCAAGCTAAAGAACCAAGATGAAGCGGGAGTGTTGGCAGCGCCGGAAAATGCCTCTCTCAGGGAGCAGTTAGAGAAGAGGGAGGAGGAAATATGTGAACTGAAGGATGCTGCAGAGACCTTCGGGATCGAGAAGTCTATGGCGGTGAACGGTGCCCAGGTGATGGCTCGTTGGGAACTGATGAGGGAATGGCTTAAGGAGGAGACCGAGAGCTGGAATCTCGCGACTGCACTGGAGCAGTACAAGATTGTCAAAACTACCGAAGCTCAGTTCCTAGGCCTTCCAGCCCCTTCCTTTGAGGACGAGCCCCAGATTCCTGAAAAAGCCAAAGTAGTGACGACCCCTGAGCCTTCTGACGATGATCCTCAAGTCAACTAGAACCCCATCTCTCAAACTTTTAAACTCTTAACCCTGTGTAGGGGTTTCTTTTGTGTTTTATCTACCCTCTTCGAGGGTTTCTGATACGATGCTCAAATTATCCTAGAGCAACCTTACTCTCATCAAAAGAGGTCAAGTTGTGGTACTTAGGGATCGAATCCACAGGGAGCGATGGAACACAATAGATCTTATTATAACTAAGCTAGGTCAAAGATTTCAAACCAGTAAATTGCAAGTAAACTTAAAACTGGTGAGCAAGACAATTACTCAAGTGATTGATTTGGGTGTTAACTAATATGGTGAAGGTGTTAGATTTAGGATTACTATTCATGTTATCAGGATTATAATAGTATGAATGCTTATATGAGATGCTTGCATGATATTAAAGAACCCAACGATGCAATAGCCCGACTGTCGTCGCCGACTATCTTACACTATAATCAATGAGACTCCACGTTGAGAATCACTGAAAGGCGTCGATCGACCTGCCATTGCACGTATCGATCGATGGTGCCTCGCGTATATCGATCGATGACTCTATAGGAGTATCGATCGATACGCTACTAGCGAGCTTTAAGCGTGTGGTTGAATACAGTTCACTAGAGAATTTGCCAAGTCAGCTATCGCTTGTTCCCAGCAAATTCTTAGCTCAGAGAAGATAGATCCAAGGATGTTATCTTTGTATTCGTGTATAGGTTAGCTACTCCTACACAAGCATTAAGAACAATATCCGAAGATAAATATCACATGCTCAAGTATTCATATTTGGGGCCAATCCCTCAACCTATTTGAATCCTAAATCCAACAAAGGTGTTTACTCAGACATGGCTGAGTAGAACATCATAACAATAATATAAAACTGCATAGATAGAATAGATAGAAACAAAGGTGTTCAAGAAAGCTCTCAATTTGTAACTCTCTCTCTCTCACAAAACAAAGAACTAAGAAAAGGTAGAAGAAACTATGTAAAAGCTATATGAAAAACTGTGTCTTTGCCAAAACAGTTTGGCAAGACTTAAATACTTAGGAATAATTAGGTTAGAACTCGTCAGGGGCATTCTGGTAAATAGATGATTGCTTGGGCTTCAAGTCGGCTGTGACCAAAATGGGCTTCTGCGGCTCGAATATCGATTGATTACACAGGATGTGTATCGATCGACGCGTCTCTATTCGTGTCGACCCTGAGGGGGTCGATATGGCCTCCTCGGGTGAGATCTCTAAAGTGCTCCAAAATGGTCCTAAAACATCATCTTTCTTCCAACTGCTCGTGAACCTGAAAATATGCTAAAAAGACTACAAAACATACTAGATATATCCTAAAACACTCAGATATCAGGGGTAAAATCGGGTCAAATATATTTTTTCATAGTCGGGATCAATTTGCATAGAGTAGGGCAGCATCTATTTTTGGTAGCTAAACTCGCTGTTTGATGGTAGTGAATCGATCGATGTCTGGTGGTGTAAATCGATCGATGTCTGGTGGTGTAAATCGATCGATGTATGGTTGTGACTGTCGGTCGATATCTGCTTCGTCTTGTCGATCGAAGAAAGGGTGGAGTGGGTTTGGGTGTCTCGCTGCGAACTCTGCGTGTGTCATAATCCGGATTGGTTTGGTCGTAGCTGTAGACTCGGTTGACTCTGTCGTCGATGTGGTATCACGGACATCGATCGATATTCCTCTTTGAACGTCGATCGATGACTGTCGTCTTGTGTCGATCGATGCGAGTGAGAGCTGTCGATACTCATGGTGCTCTCGGTTCCAAAGTCTTCTTCATGAAGCTCTTCATCTCCATCCATTTGCCAAAATTTATCTACTGTGATGGCATTGATGTGGTGTCTGATGAGATCTTCCTCTCTCCCCTTTATTAAGGCGTCTTGCCTCTTAATAGATTCTGCTGTTTGAATCACCTGTGTCTCTAGCTTCTTCACATGGGTACTCAAGGTGTCAAACTTCACATTCAGGCTATTGTATGCAACATCTATCTTTCCATTGAAATCCACAGTAAGCCTCTGCTGACCCTCTAGAACTGAATCAAGCATTGCTTCAATCTTGCTTTCCTGAGTAGGTGGTGGTGGATTTTGGTAGAAAGAATTGTTGAGATTCTTGTTGTTTCTGTAGTTGCTGTTGCTGAAGGGTTTTTGGTACAGCGAATTCTGATTGTAGTTGCTTCTCTGACTGTTGCCATAGAAGTTCCTGTTTCCACTCTGGTTTCCAAACCTTTGAGATCCTCTTATGAAATTCACTTCTTCTTCACATCCTTCCTCATCACTCTCTATAGCTTCTACATCTTCTGCAAAGCTGACCTGCTTCCTTAGAAGCTTGTGAACGCTGTCTAGCTTAGCCTTCATATCATCTAGCTGCTCCTTTCCAAGAGCATTGGCTAGTCTCCTTCTCTCATAATCAGTGTTCTTGGTGCTATTGCTAGTTGCCAAGTTCTCAATAAGTCTCACAGCCTCCTCTGGATTACTGGTGTTGAAATTTCCTTCACTGTGTGTGCTGTCTGGTAGGTTAGATCTAAACCTCTGAAGAAAGTGCTGAGTAGCTGTACTTCATTGAATCCATGGTGTGGACAATCTCTCTGATAGGACTTGAAACGAACCCAACAATGTCTGAAAGGTTCTGCATGAATGTAGCAATCTTGCTTCTCAACTCCTCTGCGCGTGCCTCATCAAATAAATTAATCAAGAAGGCATTCTTGATGTCATCCCAGGATGTGAGAGATCCTGGTGGTAGTTTCTTAAGCCATTGCAAAGCTTCTCCAGAAAGAGAATACTTGAAAAGCTTGCAAAGTAGGTAGTCAGCTGGGACTCCATTGGCTTTGATAGCAGATATGAGATCCTCGTACCTCTCTAGATGGTCCATAGGATGCTCATTGGATGCTCCACTGTAGGGTGTCTGTCCTACAAGTGTGTAGTATTGAGGCTTCACCTCATAATCATCCCTCTGTATGTCTGGAGGACAGATTACAGATCTGTTGGCATAGAATTGGTCTGGACGGTTGTAGTCAGCCAGTGATATGTTCATGTTAGCTTCTTCTGCAGCTCGAGCAGTTGCTTCAGCAGCTTCAGCTTCTGGATCAGGGATTGCAGCCCCCTGATCATTGATTCTTTGACCTGCTGCATTACGCTGGTGACCTTCCTGGTCACGCAGGTTACCTTCATTATCTTGCCTGAGTATCAGTGTCGCGACCATGCTCGGTGACTCGGTATCGATCGATGTACGGTTTGCAGTATCGGTCAATATCGGGTGAAAGGTGTAGGTAGACGGGTACTGAGAAGTATCGGTCAATGTGGATGAACGGTTATCGGTTGATGTCAGATGAATGAGATCGGTCGATGTTGATGAACGGTTATCGGTCGGCGGTGTCTGAAACTCAGAAGACGGTTGTGAGTGAATATCGGTCGATGCACAAGCTGTTGTATCGGTCGATGCACAAGCGGGTATATCGATCGATGCGGAACGATTCTGTTTGCGGATTGCACGTTCCAAAGCAGCTAGATCAGTAGACAAAAGTTCCTGGTTCTTTTTGCTTCTAGTTATACTGGGCATGCACCTAAAAAGAAAAGAAAATTCTATCAGTGACAAATAGTAAAAAGAAAACCTAGACTTAAATAAAATCTAATGGCGATCAAAGCTCCCCGGCAACGGCGCCAAATTTGATACGATGCTCAAATTACCCTAGAGAAACTTTACTCTCATCAAAAGAGGTCAAGTTGTAGTACTTAGGGATTGAATCCACAGGGAGCGATGGAACACAATATATCTTATTATAACTAAGCTAGGTCAAAGATTTCAAAGCAGTAAATTGCAAGTAAACTTAAAACTGGTGAGCAAGACAATTACTCAAGTGATTGATTTGGGTGTTAACTAAAATGGTGAAAGTGTTAGATCTAGGATTACTATCAGAATTTCAGGATTATAATAGTATGAATGCTTATATGAGATGCTTGCATGATATTAAAGAACCCAACGATGTAATAGCCCGACTGTCGTCGCCGACTATCTTACACTAGAATCAATGAGACTCCACGTTGAGAATCACCGAAAGGCGTCGATCGACCTGCCATTGCACGTATCGGTCGATGGTGCCTCGCGTATATCGATCGATGACTCTATAGGAGTATCGATCGATACGCTATTAGCGAGCTTTAAGCGTGTGGTTGAATACAATTCACTAGAGAATTTGCCAAGTCAGCTGTCGCTTGTTCCCAGCAAATTCTTAGCTCAGAGAAAATAGATCCAAGGATGTTATCTCTGTATTCATTTATAGGTTAGCTACTCCTACACAAGCATTAAGAACAATCTTCTAAGATGAATATCACATGCTCAAGTATTCATATTTGGGGCTAATCCCTCAACCTATTTGAATCCTAAATCCAACAAAGGTGTTTACTCAGACATGGCTGAGTAGAACATCATAACAATCATATCAAACTGCATAGATAGAATTGATAGAAACAAAGGTGTTCAAGAAAGCTCTCAATTTGTAACTCTCTCTCTCACAAAACAAAGAACTAAGAAAAGGTAGAACAAACTATGTAAAAGCTATATGAAAAACTGTGTCTTTGCCAAAACACTTAGGCAAGACTTAAATACTTAGGAATAATTAGGTTAAAACTCGCCAGGGGCATTCTGGTAAATAGATGATTGCTTGGGCTTCAAGTCGGCTGTGACCAAAATGGGCTTTTGCGTCTCGAATATCGATCAATTACACAGGATGTGTATCGATCGACGCGTCTCTCTTCGTGTCGACCCTGAGGGGGTCGATATGGCCTCCTCGGGTGAGATCTCTAAAGTGCTCCAAAATACTCCTAAAACATCATCTTTCTTACAAATGCTCCTGAACCTGAAAATATGCTAAAAAGACCCCAAAAAATACTAGATATATCCTAAAACACTCAGATATCAGGGGTAAAATTGGGTCAAATATATGGTCTATCAGTTTCTAAACTCTGATCAGGCCTTCGTGCCTTTGTGTTGTTTTTTTTTATTTGGATGATGGCCCTGTTGTGGCCTTTTTCTTTTTATAAAATATTTCCGGATTCTTCTTCTTTGCACTGTATTTGCTTGTCGACCTTGTAGCTTAGGATGCGATAGTTTGCTTCGTGAGCACATCTTTATTTTCTGCCTTAGGCTAGAGATAAGGATCTTGGATCCGTTGCTTCTTGCAGTAGATGAGTTTCTGATAATCTTGCTTCCAAAAGTTGATAAGCCCTTCTTGCATGAAGTATCAGTTTCTGATCAGGTCGGAGGACCGTTTTATGGTCCGGAGATAACTCCGAGATTTCTGCTGGCCTGTTGGAAGGACTGGAAGTTTCCTTAGGAACTTGGGGATCCTTTGAGGATTTGGATCCAAGGCTTCGTAAGGGAGCTTCGTAGACGATAGTTTGGGGACCTTGTCTCAAGGGAACTCGAGGTTCTTCTGCATGTTGAGATGTCATTTGGGGTTCGAAAATCCTGCAGGAACCTAGAGGCTGTATGCCTGAGAACCCGGTGATTTTTAGGAACCTGGAGGTTTATAGAACCCAGAAGTTTATTGGGAACTCGGAAGTTCACTAGGAACTCGGAAGTTCTTTTGGAACTTTGAAGTTCGTTTGGGACTCGGAAGTCTGTTAGGAACTCGGAAGTTCTTTTGGAACTTAGAAGTTTGTTTGGGACTCGGATGTCCGTTAGGAACTCAAAAGTTCGTTTGGGAACTCAGAGGTTTGTTAAGGACTCGGAAGTTCGTTTATTTGTAACAACCCTGGAGTTTTTACATTTGAGCCCGAAATTCGTAAAAACTCGGAGTTCGTAGGAATCCGGAATTTTTGGTTTTGCAGGGACCGTATTCAGTCCACCTAGGCAGGACTACTACCGGTACCTGTGGGACCTCGCATTCTGCCGCTCGGAAGCTGGACACTATCGAGCTCCATGCTGCATTCTGCTTCTGCAGGAAGCCACTTTCAGACTTAAGGGTGCTGGTATGGATTCGAAAATCCAAGTGCCAGGCTTTTCCACGTCTGGAGAAGCAGGAGTTTATGTATTGCTCCCTGTGTGTAACAATACTTTTGCAATATGAAAATTCTCTGAATTAACTCGGAGGTGTCACAGTACTCTTGCTTTTGGGTCCCCGATATTTCTATGGCTCAAGGCCTATACCGGGGTTATGGGTAGTTTTGACAGCATGCTTAGGTTGATCAGACCCGTTCCTGCCTTAAATCTCATACCCGTTGTTATTTTCGTGTGGACGTGCCACACATCGGTGAGGTTCAGCTGGGATCATAGGTTTCAAGGGACATGATCCAGCCATGTATGCCCCTTTAAGGATGATAGTTTTTTGCCATCTCTATAGTCGAAATATTTTATTATATAAGCTTTGTCCGTGGACGTTCAGCATACATAGGAGTAGAAAACCATAGTGCTTAAATATAAGTAGTAATAAATCATAGTCCAGAGACCTTATTAGAGTTGATATGCTTTGAGCTACAGTGGGTTCCAACAGTTTGATAGTGTTCTACCTTTGCTGTCTCAGAGTCCATGGACTTCTGGAGATCTTTCGTAGTTGGACCCTGTTCTGAATCGTTTGGCTCTCCTTCCATTGTTGATCAGACGGAGACTTGATATTTCCAGATCGTTGTTCTTTTTTAGGGAGATGGGCCCCGAGTTGGCTGTTCTTGCATTTTTGCTGTTGTAGTACTTTTGTCGTTTGCAGGCTGAGATGCGGGGAGTTCCTCGCGTCATCTTTGGTCGATGATATCAGGGTGCGGCTAGGGCTGGCTTTATGCCCCATCCCTTGCGGATGCCTCCGAAGTTAGCTCTTGGTAGCTGGAGGATCCGGGGGTTGATCTTCCGTTGGGCTCTGTAATGGGTGATTATACTTGCCCCAGGCACCTTTCTGTAGTGGGAAGTACTTGCTTTGCCGAATATCTCGTTCTTAGCTCTTCTCGAGGAGCAAGGATTTCTAGCTAGGAGATGTGACCCCTGCCCCCACTTAGTGGGGGGTCTCCTCGCGATGTTCATGCCCCAGATTCTTTGGCGATGTACGGTCTGCTTGTTGATGTCTCCAAGCCTCGGGCATCGGAAGTGCCCTGTGTTCTCAGGAACTGAGTTTTTCTTGCTAGAGGGAGGCCTGGAACTTCCCTTGCGGAGTTCTCTGGGATTTCTCGCGGCTTGCTGATGTATGGTGCCTCTAAGATTCTCTAATGGAGAAGATCTCAGATCAATTCTCTTTTCAAGGTTGTGATCGGGGTCCGAGTGCGGCCTGATAGTGGAGGTTGCGTTACTTGGTGACCCTCCGGGTGTCCCTGATCGACGTGGTCTAGGAGGGAAGTTCCTCGCCCACCTGCCGGCCCTGAGACGCAGAGTTCAATTGCTTTTGGCGAGTGAGGCGCCACTTACCCTTCCGCTTCCTGGTCCTCCGATGTTCTGGACCGGGGGACCGTTCTATAATTGCTATAAAGCCCTGGTCTTCCTTTTTAGGGTAGTTTGAGAGCAGGAGCGAGAGTTCTCCTGGTCTCCTTTGATTGCTTTTATGCCCCAGGGTGTGGGAAACTTGACCACTTGGTGCAGCGTTGATGGGATGGCCCCCATCTCATGGATCCAGGGTCGCCCCAAGATTATGTTGAACGATGATTGGCAGTCGACGACGAGGAACTTGGTCGCCATGTTGACTCCCTCCGCGTAGACATGCAATGTCACTTCTCCTGAAGTGTGCTTGACCTCTCCGCTGAATCCGATGAGGGGAGTCACTCTTCGTGTGAAGGCACTTTCTTCCAGCCCTAGGTCCTGATATGCAGTTTGTAAGATGATATTGCTAGAACTTCGATTATCAACCAGGATCCTTTTCACAAGGCAATTTTCCACGGTGAGTGAGATAACCAAGGGGTCATGATGAGGGGCGAGTATTCTTTCTTGCTCCTTGGCTGTGAAGCTTATCTCGTCGGTACCTAGGAGTAGACGCTTGGGTTGTGTCGACTCCAGGCCCTGTTTAGCATACATGGTACTCCTTTTCGCAGCTGCATGGCTCACGCCGCTCACCTCCGAGCCGCCAGATATGACATGAATTACCCGGTCCTGTCGAGGCGGTGAAGCGGGAGTAGGCTTCGTGGGTTTCTCGGATATCTCCTTGCTCAGATGTCCCTTAACCTTTTCGGAGAGGAACTCCCGGAGGTGTCCCTTCTGGAGCAGTTCGTTGACTTCAATTCGTAGGGCGATGCAGTCCTCTATCCAATGTCCATGATCGCGGTGGAATTCACACCAGAGATCCGGGTTCCGGAAAGAATCTGATGCCTTCATCTTATGAGGCCACTTGACTTGTTGGCCCATCTGCCACAAGATGTTGACTAGTTCCGGCTTAGATATGGAGAGATGAGAGATGTCTGGCCATGTGGACACGGACATCCCTTCCATTTTGTCAACTGATCAGCTTGGATATCTGCCCCGGTTCCGACTTCCGGAGTCCCTAGCTGGTATCTGAGAGGTTCTCTCATCTCGATCGTTCCTATCAGGCTTGGCAGCCTTCTTGTTTTGTTTTTTGCTCTGCTTTGGCGCGGTTGGCGATATCTTCGTCCCATTTTACTTGAGCCCAGGCTCGGGACAGCACATCCTCCATGGTTCTGTAGGTATATTTAGTGAGTTCCTTATAGAGCTCTCCGTTTGGGCGTAGACCTCTCTTGAAGGCTGAGATCGCTGTAAGAACGCTACATTCGGGGATTGTCACTTTTTCCTGGTTGAAGCGAGCTATGTAGGTGCGTAAAGGCTCTGAACGATGCTGGAGGATCTCGTAGAGGTTGCCCGATGCTTTCTCTAAGTCCCGACTACTTGCGAACTGTTCCACGAACTTGTCGCTGAGGGCTGCGAAAGAGGATATTGACCTAGAGGGCAGATTGATGTACCACTGGAGTGCGGGTCTGGTCAGGGTAGAACCAAACCCCTTGCACATGGTAGCTTCGCGGGATTCCTTGGAAGTGCTACTGCTAGCATCCTTTGTTTGTACTGGGCGATATGATCGTCCGGGTCTCTGGTTCCGTCGTACATCTTGATGTTTGGAAAAGAGAACTTCCTTGGCATCTCTATCAGGGCGATCTCATCTGCGAACGGAGATTTTGCGTAAGAGTTGAGGTTGCTCTTCCGGATTGGGGGAGCCATTCCTGGAAGTCTCTCTACTAGGGATTGTATAGCGTCGAACTTCTCGGCGCACATCTGTTCCAGGTAGGCGTTGGAAGAGGGCCTTGCCGCTGCTGCGCCGTTGGGAGCGCTCTAGCTCGGAGTCACTGTCTTCTATGTCGTGAACCTGGGCAGCTCCAGCTGGAGATGGGTGTGTAACTCCGGCTCCGAAGCTAGGTGTTTCGAGGTCTGGCATGGATCTGATCCTGGCTCTGAAGCGGCGCTTCTTGTTGCTGGCCGTGTTGAGAGCCTGGTTCTCGTCCCGGAGGGCTAAATTCTCTGATTCGAGCCGACCGAGCTTCTCGGCGCTTTGCTCCAGATACTTAGAGTGTTTGTCGAGGTTCTCCTTCAGATTTTGTACTTTCGAAGAGAGATCAGGGTCGTCTGTAGCTCTTTCCCGAGCCTTGTGCAGCTCAGTGATTTGATTCTGTAGACCGTCAAGCTATCTTTGAAGCTCGGCTCTCTCAGAGTAGCTTCGGGTAGATCGTTTTGCTCTTCCACCGTCACCATCACGTAGTCTGGATTACTCCCCTCCTTCTAGCGCCAAAATGTTAGGGGATTTTTGTGACAGGTCCTTTTTGAGTACTACGGAGCGGGGGTTAAGCTATAAATTCGTGAGTGTTTAGAGAGTTTTGCAAGGATAACAAGAGTTTGTATGTGAAGAGACGTTTTATTAGAGAGTAAAGCAGGAACTACAATAGATTGGTGTATGAACCCTAGCCTAGCCGCCTATCTTTATTCTCTTAGTTTCTAGATGTTGATCCCGTCCTTTAGGGTTTTGATTCGCCTTATATAGTCCTCCTTAGGTCGATTTTAGTCGGTCTGAATAAAAGGAATTCTTCCATATTCGGAAATATGGAAGGTTCTCTTTGTCCAAAGTGTGTTTGGATCTTTCGTAATTAGTTGTCGCGACAACATTGCATGTATCAACTTACAGGAGACAGGACATTGGCGTGCGGGGAGGTCGAATAACTTCCCGAAACAGGAGCTCTTGATGAACTCAAACTCTTCAGTGTCCCGCAAAACATCTCTGATGACTGCGAGAAGTTCGGGCTTCGAGTAGATGTTGAGACGACCGTTAGGGAAGTGGTCGGTGGCGAATAGCCTCTGCGGGAGTCTATAGTCAGGCTGGCTGTCGTCGGATTCTATGACATAAAAGCAAAAACAAGAAAAACTCGGGATGACAAAAAGTTAGTGTTCAAATCAAACCAAGAGATGAGAGGGGTTTGGGTCAAGATACCTTGCATGTCTGGAGCCGGAATACGATTACACAACGACGATGGTTTTTACGGCAGACGGTGGAGTAACGGCGGGAAGGAGGAAGCCTCGATTTCAGAGAGGAAAACCTAGGGACCGAGATAAAGGTTGCTACTTTAGTTTGTGGATAAGGTTGAAATCAATATCAAGATATGAGAGGGTTTTCAAAGAGATACCTTGCATGTCTGGTTGCGAAACAGAAATAAACAGAGATGGCGGGTTTCGACGGTGGGGCGGTGGATTCACGGCGAGGAGGAGAGAGCTTCGATCTGAGAGAGAAAACCCTAAGGAGGTAAAGAGACGCGAGACAGAGAGAGGTTGAGACTTTGAGATTGAGGATAAGGTTATGGGATTCAAAATTCAAAAAAACGGAATGGATTTGGTATGAGGCGGTTCGGTTTAGTAACTCACGGTTTGGTTAAGATACAATGGGTTTGGAAGGAACAAGGGCAGATGAGACTTTGTGTAGATAGAAAGGGTGTCAAATGTGGAAAGTGTGTTGAGTTGTAAATCAAAAGACAAAAAGTTTCTATGAGAGTAAAAAATTCTGATATATTCATATATATGTTTGTATGCATGTACACACTTATAGTAAGATTCTAAGGAAACAGAGAAGATAACACAAAGAAAATGAGATTCTCTACTCAAAGTCGCGGTGGCTCCTCCCCCTTGTCTGCCTGTTTCCACCCTTCCACCACCGTTACCAACGAGGATACATCGTCTTCTCTTCCATCCCCATCAACCACATCGTATTTTCCCGGCGACCTCCCAAACCCAACCACCACTTGCAACTACCACACTAACGTCGGCGTTTTCGTCCTATCATGGTCTCAGTCCTTCCTACGCCGCGCTCTCCACCTCCATTTCTACTACTGCAATTCCACAAATTGCTATCTCCACTCTCCCGATTGCTACCGCCACTCCGTTCCATTCACTTTCCGACTAGAAATCAAGCCTCTGACCTTCTGGAGAAAACATGGATCCAAGAAGATATCTACAAAGCCTGATATTCGAGTCATGTGGGACCTGACTCACGCAAGATTTCAATCAGGACCCGACCCGGTATCCGGATTTTATGTAGCCGTCCTTGTCTCCGGCGAGGTGGGTCTTCTCGTTGGAGACTCTCTGAAACAGAGGCCGAAGAGGCAAATCTTGGTGTCGAGAGGTGAGAATCTCTTTGGAAACAGAGTGTACCATACGAGAATCAAGATTAAAGGAAAAGTCAGAGAGATTGGTATAGATGTTGAGGTTAATGATGATGCTAATCTCCGGTTTAGCATAGACAATAAGAGTGTTTTGAAGATTAAGCAACTTCAGTGGAAATTCAGAGGAAACGGTAAGGTCGTGATCGATGGTGTGACTATACAGATATCATGGGATGTGTACAACTGGATGTTTGTTGACAAGGATAAAGCTAATCTTGTTAAAGTCCCTGCCCTGTTCTTGCTTCGGTTTGAGAATCAAGAAGTGGGAGGAAACGATGTGTTGATGATGAAGAAGCGTGAGCGGGACTACGTCGTTTTGAGGAAGGAGAACACTGGAACGCTATCGTGTAGGGCGTCTTCATATGGTCACTGGTCTTCTTCTGTAATGGAGTGGTCGACTTGTAAGGAGGAAGATGAAAGGAGCTTTGGACATAAGAGTTGGTTTTCTTTGGTTGTCTACGCTTGGAGGAAGTAAAATGACTTTTTTTTTCCTGGCGATGTTCAGGTCAAATTCAACTTATTCTGAGATGAGCAGCGTCTTGCCAACAGTTTCTTTAAATCCCACCTTGGCTAAAGTAAGGAAACCCAATATAGTAAAGATTAAGTCAAACTCATCTAATTGATGTTAGGGCTCTCCTATAAATTACTTGCATAGTTGTGTATATTTTTTACTCTTATAAAGAGATTCATCTTGTGTGTCTGTCTATAAACAGAGTATTGCCAGCAATATGAATACTCAAAGCTTCGGTAGGTCTTAACCTACTTTTTCAATCATCTCTCTTCTTCTTACATATTCTTTTCCGTCATCCCTCTTCTTCTTTGCACCAAATATAATCTTGTTGCTCCTATCGTAAATAACGCAGCTGATTTGTCTGATTCCAGGCGGAAAAGGCCCTCCATCTACGGACACTGAGCTCCCCATTGAACCTGAGTGTAGGAGATGAATCGCATCCCTCCACAAAGCCCGCCAAATAATGAATCAAACCCATTAACTGAGAGATCGGTTCGGCTCGGCGAGTCGGTTGGACCACTCGACTGGGGGTCGTGGTTAGTCGACTCGCGAGGACGATCAAAAGCGTACGGCTCTAAGTGGCGTCCAAAAGGGTTTTCTACTCGGCCCAGCAGAAGGAAGTCCAAGAAGCGCATCCATAACTAGGACGAACTAGAGAAGAGAGCCTATAAAAAGAGACGGACGACGACCTAGAGAAGGGAATTTTTCCACACTCAAAGATTTAAGGCAGCTAGATCTAGGGTTTCTTACTTACTCTCGCTTTGTAAATCCTGTTCCTCTCCGGCTAGCTTACTAAGCACCGATTTTGTCGTCCCACTCTTTAATCTCCGTAAACATTTATATCCTCAAATCAGTAAAACGTCTTTGTTCGACCCATAAACGAGTTTTGTTTACCCTTCTCGACCCGACTAAACTCTGTTCAAACAATTGGCGCCCACCGTAGGGCTAGAGCAAAGCAACGTTATCAGATCTCGACATGCCTGAAGACGATACCGTTTTCGGCGGTTCCGGTGACGAGCCGACTCCAACGCCCGAAACCACGTGATATCACTCAAATGTTTATCCCTAAGAAGTGACTTTACTCTCTCAAATAACAGGTTCAGTTGTAGCACTTAGGGGTCGAATCCACAGATAGCTAGTGTACAAATAAGATGCAATCTTAGTGACTATGCTAGGTTGAAAATGGTTTAAAGTAAAATGCAGGTTTTTGAGTAATGGTAAGATTACTCAGTTGAAAGGTTTTGGGTTAAGACAATAAAGAAAAGTAGTTAGAGCATCCACAATGGGAATCCTTAAAGGGGAATCCTTAAGGAAAAAATAATTAAATAATCAATCGGTCCCACCAAAAGTTAAGGATTCATTTCCGGAAATCCTTAAATAAGGATTCATTCTTAGTGAATCCTTACATTATTTGCGGTCCCCACGAGACGTATGACCGCGATTATTGATATTTTATTTTTATTTTTATTTGTTAAATCTGAAAAGAAAATAATAATTAAAAATCAAATTCTAAGGACTCCAATGGGTAACAACATATGGATGCTCTTAGATTCGTGGTAGGTATTCAGAATTCAGATTATAAATACTATAAATGCTAACAAGTTGCTTGCATGATATGTCGAGCTCAACACTATTAAATGAATCCATCAGCTCGAATATTTAGACCATCTATTACTTAGATGCTAAATGGTGTTTGCGGTCAGCTATATCACGACAAGATCGATCGATTATTCGATAGGAATATCGACCGATACACCTCTATTACGCCGATCGACACTCTATAGAGTATCGATCGATACGGCTCTAAGCAGAACTTATGCTTGAGTTGATACAGTGCTCACCATGATCTTAGATCAGCTTTCTCTCAAGAGGGTCATAGCATGTTTAGGATGTTATCAAGAATTATATTAAATGAATAATGCAATCCAAGTTCATGTTCTAGTTAGCTAATCTAGAAAAGCATTAGTGAACAATCCTAACAATAAATATCACAACTATAGCAGATGTAGTTGGGGCTAATCCTCATATCTTATTTAAACCAGAATCTAACAAGTGAATCTACTCGACATGGCTAAGGATTCATAGTAACAAGGTAATAATAGGAGTTCATAGATTTATTAGAGGAATGAACACTTAAGTTCAAATAACAAATCTCTTTGATCTTTCCTCTAGATCTAGAATCCTATAACCTTTGTTAAGAAGAACAAGTAAAGAATTAAGAACTGAATATAAATTTATTGAGAACTTGCAAAGTAATGAAACAATGGTAAAAGAAATGTGTAGAAAAGATGGTGGTAAAAGCTCTCCTTTCCAAAACACTTAGGCAAATATAAATATGAGTTCATTAGGTTAAAACTCGTCAGGCAATCTTGTAAAAATATGATGTCGTGGGCTTCAAGTTCGGCCAAGTCCAACTTGTCTTCTTTCACCGCTCGATATCGATCGATAGTACTGGATGTGGGAACCGAAATTCGCACCGTCAATTTCCGATAAAGATTTGTGGAGGAAAACCGAGTTAACCCGATCTTCCTTGAAAGTCCGGATATCTGCTGGGCCGCATTACTAAACAATCAATAGAGATAAAAGTTACGAAAATAGAAATCGTAAAGTTGAGCGGAAAATATCTTATTTCTGAATTCGCTTTGAGCGTGAACAACAGGTAAGAAGTAAGCTACAAGAGCTGTCGTAAGATCCGCTAGTCCGGCCGCCTAGATCTAACCTAGTTGAGTCGCAGCTCGCTAACTAAAACAGAAAAGAAAGCTAAAACGCCTAAGTGCTAAGTGCTCAAAGTTTTGTCATCTGGTTTGCTTCTTGCTCAAAGCTCTCCTTATATACCCTCTTAAGACGGTTTATCTTCTCGCGGGCTGAATCGGCTTTTTCCATTTTCGTCCATCTTCGTGTTTATCGAAACTTGACATTTATCTTCCAAAACTTGACATTTATCTTCTGAAACTTGACATTTATCTTCTGAAACTTGATATTTATCTCTTATGTGATGATAAAGATAAACCGCCATAGTTATCCTTCTTTTCGAAAATCGTAGTATTTGGCCACGCAGCTTAGGCGCTTTTACGGTTTTGAAAGAACGGTTTTGAATGTTTCGGTGTTCAAGGAACCCCAATTCTTTGTATAGTCGAGATATTGGTGTTCTAGAATAACCATGACCGCACCAAACTTGGTAGATTGATCCAACAAGCTAAGATGGGATCGAATCGGCATGATAGGTCCGAGACCAAGACGAGGGCCGCGGACCGACGCCCGTTTCGCGTGACGGGCGTCGGCGCCAGGCCGCCCGCCCCGCATGCCGCCGGCCAGGTCGGTGTCGCCGCGCCAGGTCGCCCGCCGCCGCCGCCGGGCGCCAGGGTGCCGCCGCGCCAGGCCGCCTGCGGATAAAGCCGCCAGGCTGGTGCCGCCGCGCCATTGGTGCCGCCGGCCAGGCCGCCTGCTGCCCCAGAGGCCGGGCGCCAGTGGTGTTGCCGCCAGGCCGGCCAGCCCCCAGCTGCCGGGCGCCAGGTCGCCCGCGGATGGTGCCGCTGGCGCCAGGCCGCCCGCCCGCTGCGCCGCCGGGCCAGCCGGGTGCCGCTAGCGCCAGGCCGCCGTCCTGCAGCCGCCTTGTGGCCGGTGCCGCCGCCAGGCCGCCCGTCTCCATGCCACGGGCGCCAGGCCGCCCGCGGACGGATGCCGCCGGCGCCAGCCGCCCGCTCCGCATGCCACGGCGCCAGGCCAGCGCTGTGCCGCCGCCCGCCCGCGATAGCCGCCGGGCGCCAGGCCGTTGGCTCGACGCAGGTGCCGTGCCAGGCCATCTTGCCGCCGGGTTTTTCGTTGTTCGATCTTTCCCCGCCGCTTATGGAAATCTTTGAGTTTGGGAAGGTCTTAGTAGATTTCAGATAATCGCTTCTAATCCAACGAGATTCCTCGAGTATCGGGATTTGAGATGGACTTGGATTTGTAGATTTTCCGTCGCCAAGGATGCGAGCAATGTGGCTTCGAGCTTTAGATGTGTTAAAGATGAATCTCTAAACAATCGGAAGGCTTTGGAAGAACCATTGTAGATCTGACGATCCGGACATGGGTTTTAAGGGACCAAGATGCTGCCATTGCCCGAGATCATGAGATGATTGACGGATGGGCACCAGGCCCTTGCCGCTGGTGCCGACGAGCGGATGAGCCTTCCTTGAGTTTTATTGAGCCGACGACCCTTTCTTGGCTTTGATCGCCGCTGGCTTTTTCTTCGAGGACTTTCGGTGACGATTTCGCCTTGATTTTGACCCCAACAAGTTCTCAGCTAGCTAGGAACCGTAGTGCCTGCCGGATCCTAGCTTGCATATAGCCGTATGGGAAGGTGTTGAGACGCATCTTTTGCCAAAGTCGGGGTAAATAGTGATTTTACCTCCTTTATATGGATGGAGTAAGAAATCTCATTCTTACTTCATCACAAGAATTTTACTCTCTCTCAAGAATCCTTTCTCTTTAAGAACACCGTCTTCAAGATCCTCAAAGAGAAACTCTTCTTCCCATTCATCCTCGATGACTCTCCTGCCCATGTGACGGTGAAGCGAGGAGTTGGTCGAGGAGGAAACGAAGAATGCGATACCGAAGCCCTTGTAGGTTCGCTTCAACAGTGCCAGAGATCCCTGTTCCGAGGAGACCTCCGAGGCAGCCTGGTGCCTTTTGCGCCGTTTCCGTGAATATCTCAAGGTTCTTCGAGATTTTTACAAGGTTCCCGGCGAGTCAAATTCGATTCCCGCTGGTAACGAGTGCAAGGAATCCTCCGCAAGGTTTCTTTACATGTTAAGCTTTTACGCATCGCCGTATGTGGTTCCCGATCCTGGTGCCATTGTTCGTAAGGCTTCACCGCTGGAACTTTCGATCAGCCAGCTCAGCTCCTGCCTTGAGAGTTGGCTTGGCGCATCGATCGCTAGCTACAACTCGGATTGATCTTGGTCCCGATGATTTCAAAGGTCTTTGGGGCACTCGCCGACGGGAGGACGGTTACTACTCCATGCTGCCTAAGAAGGATATGGCCGGATTCAGGGACTACTTCAATCCCAAATCGCGGCAGGAGCTTCTTCGCCCAAATAGATGGCGAGTCTGTCGATGAGAGCTGCCTCCATCTATTTCCAGCATGGAACTTCAACCGAGGTAATACGATGAAAACCCTGTTGTCTATTTCACCTTTCGAAGTGCGAAGTTTTAGTGAAAGTTTCGCTTTGTAGGAATAACCCCACTCAAGATTTGCCTGGTGATCTCTCGTCAAGAGAGATCTTCGCCAAAGGCTGTTTTTCTGAAGTCTTCACCGAACGGATTCGACGCCGTTAGACTTTAATCGTCCCAGATCCTGTCCCGTCAGATGATGCCAAACCGTCACCAAGCTCCTACTGGAGGCGCACAGAGGTCTCGTAAGGGGAAGGAAATCGATGATGGGGAAGGCTCGAAAATCCTTCACCGCTGGGAGAAAACCTAGTTTTACTCCAACGGAAAAGGCTGAGCCAGCGTTTTCCACCTAACAACTTCTTTGATGGCCTTCCTCCGAGTTTACTACTGATGAGTCGCTGAGGATGAGGAGAAACAATGGTTTTGCCGAGGGCTCCCAACGTGTCAACGAGGTTTGGCCCTTAATCTTACGTTCGAATCTGTATATAAGCATGCTTGCTGATCTTGAGTTTATGCAGGGACTAAGAGTGTTTAGGCGCTTCACCGAAGTTTCCGCAAATCCAGGATTGCTAACTTCAAGACCACAGAAGCGAGCGAGCTTTTCCGTTCCGACAAGAGGTAAAGGCGCAGAACGCCGAAGCAAGCTGAGCATCATGCTCGAGCTCTTGTTCGGGCGGAAAGGAGAGGAAGAAGGATGGTCACAGCGGAGGTGGCAAGACGGGCGGAATCATTTGCTGCTGAGTTTCAATGTTTTAAAGAAGCTCAGGAGTTTGTTGGTGACTTCCGCGGTGCCGGGTTCGGTCGTGAACCTTTACAAGTCTCGTAACCCGGATTTCTTCGATTCCAGATTTCTGAGATGAAGGATTTCATTGCCGAGTGTGCTCATGCTGAGTCCTTGGTTCCTCCTAGAAGAAAGAGTTCGAGACTATGGGAACCTATCGAGGTTTCCGAGGATACGTGGAGGCCGAGCATGAGAACGCCGAGGTGGTGGGAACGCGGCGTGAATGAGGAAGTGGACCAGCCTGCTAGTTCGCTTGGGATTTCCGCATCCGGATTTCTCAATGTTGACTTCTTTGTGAATCGCATTTTGGCCGCAGGGCCGCTTTTAGTAATTTTATTCCGCGACCGCTGAGGTTGCATTCTTATGTCTTGGGACTGGCCGCTGGTGGCTTTGAATCCCGGCCGTATTTTATGGCTTTTATGAATATGAAAATTTGCGAGATTTCGCCTTTGTTTTGATTTATACTTTCGCCGAGTAGAAGGAAGGATGCGTAGTCACTTCAGATCCTCACTTTTTTTGTCGCTGGTCCGTGATGCTACTTTTAGCGAAGCATTTTGTGTTATAAGAGACATGTTTTGGGATCTCGTGATACGATACTATGTCTGTGAGACGTCAAGATCCAGCAAGACTGGGTTTAGGCAAGACCTAGGCTTACTCTCAGCTTTAAGGCTGTGCGATGACTGATCGGCTTTCGCTTTGCCTGTTAGTGATTTCTTCCCGATTCTTTTCGCTTAAAGTCCGCTACTAGTCGCCGCTTATATGACTTGTGTTAAAAGAATCGAGCTATCTTCGAGTTTATCCGAGACGCTAAATCAAAATTTTGGGTTTCTTGTATAGCGCTATGATATCCTTTGTCGGATGTAAGAGGACCTTATAGGTCTGACTACGAGTCAGATTGAGTGAACGCTTTCTTGGCCCGTCGGGGCCAATCGACGGGCGAGTTATTTTAAGTCGCGGTGGATTGTCTTTTCGCGTTTTGTGGGAGTATAGGAGCACGCGCCTCCGCCTCCTTCCTTTTTTGGCGAGGGGATAGCTGAACTCGCTGGTTTCGACGAGCGCTCTACGCATTCTTCGAGGATCAAGCCATCTCAGAGTTCTGATAGTTGCCGCAGACGTTTTACTCCCCGGCGCCGTTCCGATCGTGCTGGTCGGATCGGTGGTTTGTGCGGGGTCGAGCTGCCCGCTTTTACGGGCGGTGGACTCGTGAGGCTTTGTCGCCGCCTTGAATCGCGTTCGCTCGGATGATTCTGGATCATCTTTCTTCGAAGTCCTCGAATGTTGTGTGATTCCTTTGCTCGCTTCGGGTTGGCGCAGGGGCGCCGATCTTTTCGGAGTTTGAACTCGCTAGTAACAGAGTCTCGATTGTTTCGACTACCCCAAATGGCTGCGGTTCCGGCCGGGTCGGAAACTTGATACCGAGGTGATATGTGGATGGTACTGCCTTCATGGAGTTGATCCAAGGTTCCTATGATGGCGTAGATGGGTCGGGTTGTCGATACTGCTAACTCGACAATTTTGTGACTTCCTTCGCCATGATCGGGAGCTTAATTCTCCGAGGGTCATGGAGATGACGCCCAAAACCCCCAAAGGTTTTGCCTCGGAAGACTTCCCAAGTGGGATCTTCATCTGAGGGTTTCAAGAAGATGACGCTGACCGCATTCCTGTATCGACGAGGATGCGTCGACTTCGAGATCCCGGATTACCAGGTCAATAACCAAAGGATCGCGAATGAGGTTTGTCGATTCCATTCCGCTCGAAAACGATCGCGGTGGTTGGGAATATCGCTATGTGGAAACCAGTTGGAACTCGCTCTCGCTTTCGCCCGTAGGCTTTTATCGACGGTGACAGAGTCTTGGTAGAACCGCGATCCTCCGATGATCATATTTACCTCCGGGCGACCGATGTTGTTCCTTTGTCGTCTTCCCTGCTCTCCTTCCGCCACCGGACATTTTCGCTGTCCTCGGAGACAGTTTTATTGGTTTGGGCGGTCGGACTCCAGGAGCAAGTCCTTATACTTTTGACCTTTGACAGTTCTCACGGGCGAGGAGCTTTGCGGCGAAGCCTGGCCGAGAACCTTGCAGTTCAAGTGGTGACTCTGCTTCCGGAACTCGCAGGAATTATCCTGTACTGGCCCTGGGCCAGGTGTTTCCGGAGGTTTTGCCTTGCCCGAAGTTGATATGTGAATGCTCGCCTTGCGCCTTCCCTTCGCGGATGGACGACTTGTCGCTACGAGAGGGTTTCTTTCTTTGAGGACGCTCGTGGTCCATGCTATGACAGACTCTCATCTCTTCCTCCATGACGATGAAGTCTGCTGCCTTGTGGAGGGTATCCTGATCGTCCCGGGTTTCTCCAGCAATATCCACTTTCGAACATTGACTTGTACCAGAGAGTTTTCCTCTGGCGCCGACATGCACTTTGTCGCTGATACCCGGCCACTCGCCATTACTAGCTTGAACCTTTCATGAAGTCACGGTTTATCTTCGTCTTCCTTTTGAGCCAGACTCATTAAGTCCACGCCGGACGCTTCTGTCCATGAACATGGAGTATTGTTTGAGAAACACCGAGGCCAATTGGAAGCTTCCGGATGGAGTTCCTTTGAGCCGAGAACCATTTTCGAAAGCGCTTTCGAGGTGCTCGACGAAGAGAAGACAATGACCCGCTCCTGCTCGCGGCCCGAGTTTGCGCCTACCCATTGGCGATCTGGAATGACTGCAGGTGCCTTTAGATCCAGAGTACCGCCATAGACCGGGATTTTGATTTTCCCTTGGTCCGAGATGTGCGTTTCGTGATCCGAGCGTGAATGGCATTTTCCGTGCTTCCTCGAGAAGCTCCATCGATCTCGGGCGGAACTGGTCGCCTGGTGGATTTGGCGATTTCAACGCTTTCACCTCGCCACTATCTTTTGAGAGACTCGTGGAGATCATGGATTCGGCTATTAAGCTGCCGGGCGTCTCCGAAGTTTGTCGGCGCTGGTCGCGATGGATCCGAAGCTTGATCCTCCGCGAAGTTCTTCCTGCTCAATCCAGCAGGTCTTCCTCTTCGTCATGGGCCTCTCGGCGATACCGCCTGCCGAGCGGACTGGCTTCGTCCTCCCGTGGATGTCACGCCTTCTTCCTGGCGATCCATTGGTCGCTGATATCCGGATTGATGCGCCGACGTCGCTTTCCTTTACTCGTAGCCGGGTGGAAGGTTCTGGCGAGGTCGCTCGCTGTCCCATAATGGCATTGTAGATGGCCGGGTTGTCGAATTACTGCAAACTCGACGCATCTTTGTAACTTTTGCCATGACCGGGAGTTTAATTCTCCAGGGTCGCGGTAGTGACGCCCGAAAACCCCGCCAAAGGTTTTGGCTCGTGGGACTACTTCCTGCGGGATCTTCATCCTGTAGAGGGTGTCGCTGGAAGATGACGCTGACCGCTTCCTGTATCGAGAATGCGGCCGATTTCGGTGATCCTGGATTGTCGACAATAAAGGATCGCAGTGAGGTTTGTCGATCCGACGGCCTCTGCTCTAAAGCGCATCGTGGTGGTTAGGAACATCGCTGTCCGGGAACCAGTTGGAACTTGTCTCGCCCGTAGGCTTTTATCGATCAGACAGAGTCTTGGTAGAACTGTGATCCTCCGATCATGTTTACCTCCTCGCGCATCGCCGTTGTTCCTTTGGTCGCCCCGTTTCCACGCTTTTTTTCCCCGATTGATTTTCGGGTCGCTACGTCCTTGGAGACAGTTTTGTTGGTCTTTGCGGCCGGAGTCCAGGAGCAAGTCCTGTATACTTTTGACCTTTGATAGTTCGCCGGTGAGGAGTTTTGCGCGGTAGCCGGCGCCGAACCTTGCAGTTCGCAGGAGTGACCTCTGGTTTCGTGGAACTCGCGCAGGGAATTATCCTTGTACTGGTTCCTGGTCCAGGTAAGTTTCCGGAGGTTCTGCCTGCTCCGAAGTTGATGGCGAAGTTATACCGCCTTGCCTTTCCCTTCGCGGATGGACGCTTTTGTTGTTACGAGGTTTTCGAGGACATTTTCGTGGTCCGCTTCGCGTATTTAAGCTTCATCTCTTCTTCCATGATGATGAAGTCCGCTGCCTCAGGAGAGTATCCTGATTGTCCGCTTTTCCAGAGTATCCACTTTCGAACTTCGACTTGTACCAGAGAGTTCCTCGTGGCATTGATTACATGATTGTCGCTGATGCCCGCTACTCGCCATCACCAGTTTGAACCTTTGCATGAAGTCGCTGGAGTGACTCGCCTTCCTTCTGAGCTAGACTCCATAGATCCACGCCGACGCTTGCGGTCCATGAACATGGAGTATTGTTTGAGAAACGACGAGGCCAGTTACGGAAGCTTCCGATGGAGTTCCTTTTGAGCCGGTAGAACCATCTCGAAGCAGCACCTTTGAGGTGCTCGACGAAGAGAAGACAATGACTCCGCGCCTCGCTCGCCTCGAGTTTGCACCTACCCATTGCGATCTGAAAGACCGCAGCGACTTAGATCCGTCTGACCGGCCATGACCGGATTTTGATCTTCCCGGTCTGGAGATGCGGTTTTGATCCGAACGGTGAATGGCGCTTTTCCGTGTTTCCTCGGTAGAAGTCTATCGACTCGGCCGGAACTGGTCGCCTGATGGATTTGCGATTTCACCGCCACTTCGCCACGGGTCTTTTGAGAGATTCGGAGATCATGGATCTCGCTTATTGCTGCCATGCTCTCCGAAGCTTGTCGGTGATGGTTATAGATCCGAAGTTTGATCTTCCATGAAGTTCTTCCCGCCCATCCAAAGAGTTCTTCTTCCTCTTCTGGCCATGGGCCTATCGGCGATACCTTTTGCCGAGCCGGACTAGCTTCGGTTCTCTGGATGGATGTCACGCCTTTCATCGGAAGGATCCGATTGTCGCTGATATTCAGATTGATGCTTCGGGCCGCTCTTTGTTTCTCGTGAGTCGGAGCGGGTTCTGCGAGGTCGTTTAGCGTCCTTTTTCGAGCCGCTTTCCTGAGTGGGCTCTTTCGGGCATCTTTTTTTCTCGCTTCGAGATCCGGTCGAAGTCTTCGGCCGCTGGCGTCTTTGGTGGATCGCTACGCAACTTGCTCCTCACAGCTTAAGGTGTCCACCTGTTTTGGCGAAAGCAGGTTATCAGTTTGTCCTCCGTTACGCTTCGGCGGAGGTAAACAGCCTTCATCTACCGGGAGCTTCAGTGTTTGCATCAGCAGGATCGCGGACGATCTCCAGCTGGAGTCTCTCAGCGCTATGCCGACGTGGTGTTCCGCCTAGCTGGCTGATCTTTTGGTGACATCGTAGACATGATTCGTTTTGCGCAGCTGGTAGATAGATAGATCCGTGAACCCTCCTTTCTAGCCAAACCGCGGAACCAAAATTCGACCGCCACTCCGAGAAGATTTGTGGAGGAAAACCGAAGTTAACCCGGATTCCTTGAAGGTCCCGGATATCCTGCTGGCCGCATTACCTAAACAATCAATAGAGATAAAAGTTACGAAAATAGAAATCGTGAAGTTGAGCGCAAAAGATCTTATTTCTGAATTCGCTGCTGAGCGGGAACAAAAGGTAAGAAGTAAGCTACAAGAGCTGTCGAAGGTCCGCTTAGTCCGCCGCCAGGTCTAACTCTAGTTGAGTCGCAGCTTGCTAACGAAAACAGAAAAGAAAGCTAAAACGCCTAAGTGCTAAGTGCTCAAAGTTTTGTCATCTGGTTTGCTTCTGGTCAAAGCTCTCCTTATATACCTCTTAAGACGGTCTATCTTCTCGCTGGCTGAATCGGCTTTTTCCATTTTCGCTCATCTTCGGTTTATCGAAACTTGACATTTATCTTCGGAAAACTTGACATTTATCTTCTGAAACTTGACATTTATCTTTCCGAAACTTGACATTTATCTCTTATGAGGATAAAGATAAACCGGCCATAGTTATCCTTCCTTTCTGAAAATCGTAGTACCGCTTTTGCCTCGCTGCAATGCCAGGGCGCTTTTACGGTTTTTCAAAGAACGGTTTTGAATGTTTCGGTAGCCTCGGGAACCCAATTCTTTATATAGTCGAGATATTGGTGTTCTAGGAATAACCGGATCGTATCAAACTTGTGTAGATTGATCCAACAAGCTAAGATGGGATCGAATCGCATGATAGTCCAAGACTGTGACGAGGGTCGCTGGACCGACGCTCAGGCTTCAATTCGCTGCGGAAAGCCGCCGGCGCCAGGCCGGGTTCACCTGCTGCAGCCGGGCCGCGCCAGGTTAGGTTCCGCTGGCGCCAGGCCGCCCGCCCCGGAAGCCGCCGGGCGCCAGGCCGGTGCCGCTAGCTGGCCGCCCGCTGATCGGTGCCGCTGGCGCCAGGCCGGGTGCCGCTTAGCGCCAGGCCGCCTGCCGTGCCGCGCCGCGGGCGCCAGGCCGCCCCGTCCCAAGCCGCCAGCCAGGCCGCCCGCTGCGGAGGAAAGCCGCCGCCAGCCGGTGCGCGGCACCAGGCCGTTCTCGCTGGTACGTGCGGCAGCCAGGTTCGCTGACGCTGGTACGCCAGGCCATCTTGCCGCCTGTGGGTTTTTCGTTGTTCGATCTTTCCCCGCTGGCCGCTTATGGAAATCTTGATTTTGGGAAGGTCTTTATCAGATTTCGGATAATCGCTTAATCCAACGAGATTCCTCGAAAGTATCGGGATTTGAGATGGACTTGATTTGTAGATTTTCCGTCATTGGCGATGCGAAAGCAATGTGGCTCGAAGCTTTAGATGTGTTAAAAGATGAATCTCTTAAACAATCGGAAGGCTTTGTGGAAGAACCATTGTAGATCTCGACGATCCGACATGGGTTTTAAGGGACCAAGATGCCATTGCCCGAGATCATGAGATGATTGCACGGATGGGCCGGACCTTGCCGCTGGTGCCGACGGAGCCGACGAGCCTTCCCGTGAGTTTTATCGGTTTAACCCGCTTCTTGGCTTTGATCGTTGCTTGGCTTTTCTTTCGAGGACTTTCGGTGACGATTTCATTGGACCGATTTTGACCTAACACTCGATGTACATCGATCGATTATGATCTCGATGTATCCTTCGCAAATGTAGTTCGGATGTCGACCTCTGGTCTGATCTCGGTGAACTCTTCTTTAAGCTCCAAAAAGGCACCTAAAACATCACTTTTCTCCAAAATGCTCCTAAGCCCAAAACATACCTAATGACTCCAAAACATAGATAATAGTAATAAAATACTCATATACCATGGGTAAAAACGTAAAATCCATGGTATATCAACTCCCCGATTTAACCTTTGCTTGTCCTCAAGCAAACACACATGTGCAATATTTATGAAAGAGGTTTTAAAAAAGGTGGACTCAATCAAATTCAAACTTAGAATCATAACCTCTACTTTGTTGCAAACCACATCTAAGAAACTGTCAATATCCTAATTAAATAACCTTGATCATCTAGTCAGCAACTTAGCAACTCGTCTGACTAACCTCTACTGATTTCATTTCTGTACATAAAATGAAAGTGCAGGCTTTACCATGGGAGTATTGATTACATGATGCAAGGTTGCTCAAACAAGTATCCGACTCGTGTAAAATTAGTTCCTATCCTCTCTACTATCTCTCCTAGTCAAGTCCGTTTATTTGCAAGACATTGACCAAGA
Organism: Brassica nigra; assembly: GCA_016432835.1. Lineage (NCBI taxonomy): Eukaryota > Viridiplantae > Streptophyta > Magnoliopsida > Brassicales > Brassicaceae > Brassica > Brassica nigra. The sequence goes on from CM028247.1 coordinate 52,740,316, forward strand.
TTGACAGGCTCCATGAATCAAGCCTTAATGGTTGTAGCCACCAAGTCCTGTTCACTTCTTTTTTGACCTATATCCTAGGATTTATATGCAAGTCTTGAAGGGGGTAACCACCAAGTCCCTGTTCAATCCTTTACCTATAGAATTCTTATGAATCAAGTCTGAGGGGGGTAATCGCCAAGTCCTGTTCGAATTCCTTCCTAAGTAATAACTAACTAGTCCAAGAACATATTTTTAAGCTTATTTTTGATTTTTTTGTTTGAACTGAATATTAAATCTAAATTCGAAAATGAGAGAGAGAGGGTGATAAAACTATATACACAAGGTTTACCTTCCGTAATTTGTTTGAAGCATCCGATCCTATGTATACCAAGCCCCAAGACAAGCAGAGAATGTCAGGTTAGGTTGGAAATCAGTTTTGGTTCCTCTGCAGACAATCAATGAAAGGCTATCATAGCTGATAGGTGATCAACTTTAGCATCTATAGTACATTCTGCATTAACAAATCTAAGAATGGTGCCTAAAAGATTGGTTAGATAAAAAGTGAAAATTTTTAAAATATCATTATCCCTTTCTTGACTCAATAAAACCATTTTGAAAAATATTTTAGATGAAGTCAAAAGGTAAACATCATCAGATCATCCCCCCGTGATTTAAATCATACACTCGCCTCGTATAACCAGCCCTGGTGAAGGCGTAGCAAAATGAAATATACCGATATCGAAAAGTAGAGCTAAATACCTGGTCGTGGATCCAGATCGATCGATGCTGAGTCGCCTTTATCGATCATTATTGTTTGGTGTATGTCGATCGATATCGACAGTGTCATGTCGACGATTTCAGAGTAATCGCCTAGTCGTGAACTACAAAGAAAACAAATACTAAAAAAAAATCCTAAAGATAAAACTAAATGAAAATTACCTAACAAAGGTTGCCTCCCACTCAGCTTTGATTATAGTCATCTAGCTTGACTCGATGGAATGAGCTACTGAGGTGATGTCCAGGTACTTGTTGGGAAACAAGTATCCTCTCAGATCCTTCTCACCAACCATGAGTCAAAAGCTTGTGGCTTCATATTCTGGTTCGCTTTCTTCTTTATCTCAATTACCTCATCATTGATCTTTGAATCCTTTCTGCATGACCTTCATTGATGAGCTCGTGCCATCCTAATTTCTCATAGGCATGTTCGAAGATCACTGAGTCCGCTTTGCATTGAATCAAGGCGCTGGATCATTTTGTCGTGGATGAGCTGGTATCGATCGATTCCTTTGTTGAATTGTCACGATGGCTGTTGAGATCCGCCGATCGATGCGCGGGTCATCCGTTGATCGATGCTAAGGGTGCAGGTCTGCTCCGCAGCTGCCTCTCAATGGTTTGATTCCTTTTGCATCCCTTCTATGCTAGATTCCATTCTGCCAACTTTGTTGTTTAGCGGAAATACGCCTGATCTAGACGCCTGTCTTCATGAATCATCCACGCCAGAATTGCCGTAGACTTCATCAGCTAACTTATCCAAGTGAGCTCGTGCAGATTTCGAAGTCTGTATATCGACGATGCAACATGTTGTTCATCGGTCGATGTGTGCTTCTGCAGATTCTCGAAGATTCTCGCAAAGAGCTTCATCGGTCCGTCGATTCAGTTATTCGCCTATCGACGATCGATGTGAGGTTGTACTCATCGATCGATACGATTGATGCAGCCTGATAATCGAAGTTGAAGTTGGAACTTTCAGCCTCCGCTGCATAGTGTCCATGCCAGTGCAAGTTCCTCCACTTTTTTTCTACTAAGAAGTGTATGTCAGCAAGTTTCTCTCAGCTGCTTTAAGACGAGTCAATCCTTCCAAAAGGATGCAAGGTGCCGCCGCGCTCATATCTGCATTTCATTGATAAGGCGGATAGATCTCTTCATCTCTTTGGTGCATGCTAGATCCCCTATGTTGTGGAAGATAGGTTCACATGTTTTGTTGAGTTTGCTGCTGAAACGATCTTCCGCTTTCCTCGTTCCTTCCAGATATCGTCGAGAAACTCATCGACCTCGCTTTGAGTAGTGGTCGATGGTGTAGGTTCATATCGACGATGGATGTTACCCGCCGATCGATATTGCACTTGTCTGGCCGTGGTTCGGTGTTATGAAGATCTTCAAGTTCCAGCTCAAGACGCTTAACCTCTTGCTTAATGCCCGTCTGCACTGAATATCCAGTTCATCTCGCCAGCGGTTCAGAAGGCCCTCTAAACTCTTCTTTCCATGAGAGTTTTTCCCACTTGCATTCTCCAAGTGTACCAGTGAACGCCTCGTTGATCTCATCTTGGTGTAGATTTGCACCAAATCTCTTCTTGTAAATGAACTGGCGTGCTCGTAAATGGATGTAAGAGCCGCCGTCCATTGAAGTCCTTTGAAAAGCTTGATGTCGCCTTTAAACTCGATGACGCCACCATCTACCTCTAGCAAACCCTTTCGCCCTGTAGACCCTATACCATCTCTCTGCTCCAAAAGAATTTTCGACTCCATATGAAAAGCTCTTCCAATTCAGTGACTCCTATCACGATGTCATGTACTCCATATCGATCGACATCCGCTAAAATTTGGCCCGGTTGAGATAATTATCCTCAGCCTTTCCTTTGCTTCGCTGTCTGGTCTGCCTGCGTCATGATGGTGGTCTGGTCCGTAGCGCTGTTGCTGGAATAGGTTTTGGGATCCTTGGCTACCTGTAGGACGCCTGCAATGTCCTCTCGATATGTGGAGTGTTCGGCCCATCAATGAGCGCAAAGCCTTTGAATCCCTGAAAATACCAAACTCATCCGGGTTAAATTACCAATCAGGTACGTGAATTTGTTACCCGATGGTTCATGAATGTATCGGTCGATGGCACAGGTCCGATCGGCCGATGGTTGTTCAGGCCTATCTCGATTGTGATGGTGCCGTGGTCGATCGGCGAGACTTCCTCGGTTGAGTGATGTATGTTGGCGCGGCGTCTCGACCGGCCTTCGCGGTTGGTAATTGCTTGCTCAGCTCCCATTGAGTGGTCTCCGCCTCGCTTGTAGTTGACCGTTGTCAACGATGCGAGGCAAGTAGTATCGATCGATGGGGAGAAGGTCCGACGATCGATGTGTTGATTCCGAGGTTGTGGTGGAGAAGTCTATCTTCATCTTCTGGAAGGTTGTGATACTCTATAGCTCTCCTCCTCGTAATCATCTGTATACCCTCAATGTGAGTAGTATCTACAGCATGTGGTGGGATGTAGTTGTTCTCCCACTCGCTTACCTCGGTCACCTTCTGGAAACTCTTCGATCTGGTTGAATCGCGAATCGATCGATGACCATGAATGTCCGTCGATCGATGTCTGTTCACTTAGCATCGACGATGCAACAGCGCACTATCGATCGATTCATCAGACTCGCCTCGTATGCCTTGTGAATCGATTCATCTCCACAATAGCAAACAGCTACGAGGTCCGGGCCTTCTTGGATTTTCTCGGAACCTTGATGACTCGCACCGGATCATAGTAGACCGAGGATTGATCAGTTAGGCACGCTTTGTTTGTCCAAGATTGCGCATAGCCCAACCGTGGCTAGGAAGGCTCTTCCAAGTAGCAAAGAAGTAGTAGGGTTACCTTGACATCCAAGACATGGAAGTCACTGGAACTAGGGTTTCTCCTATGATAACCTCCGTTCTGATGATGCCTCCGTGAGTTTTGCTGAGAACAATCCACCTAAGATGAATGATTCATACATGGGTTCTATCTTCAGACCTAGATGGTCTCCTGTCACCTTGGGTAGATGCTGACTCCAGATCCGTGTCACATAGGCACGTGGGTAATTGATCCCATGGACTTAGCAAGGAACAACGAACTTCCTCGATCACACCCTTCTTCAAGTTTGATCCTCCCGATCATGGTTTCTCCGACCATTGAACATCCTTCCGATATCTTCTTCGCCTTTGTCTCTCAAAACATCCACAATCTGTGTGAAGTATGCTTCTTCAATGGTTTCTCCTAGGTATTCTTAGAACTCTCTTCTCAAGCTTTTAATCTTTCTCGCTGACTCTTTAAGGTGCTTAGGAACCTTCTTTCCTTTCCATGGGTTCTGTGGTATCCGTGGGTTTCAAGATAACGCTTGGTGGCTTTTGACGGTTTAGATTGCTCCCGAGTGCAGTAAGTCGCGCAACATCTATCTTGGAAAGTTGCACCGCGTGATAACTGAATATCGATCAATAGGTTCTGGAGTATGTCGATCGATTTCGTTATCCTTCTGTCGATCGATGGAACATCCATTATGTCGATCGATTTTGTAAGGGCTGGGCGGATGTGGGTGCTTTGCTGCGAACTCCTCGTGAGTAAGTATCTTTACGGCGTTGCACTCGTGGAGTGGATTCTTCAAGGTCCATCGGTCGATGCTCGCCTGAGTTCATCGCTCGATTTGAGTTAGCGTGACATCGATCGATAGTCATGTCCGGACATCGGTCGATGCCAATGGTTCCCGCCAATACTCATGGAACTTTCGATCTGGAAGTCTCCCTCATGCAGCTTCTCATGCTTCACCACTCTCCAAAAATCGTCTTCTATGATAGTATTGACGTTGTGGCCTGTTGCTTCTCCAGTCCCTTTCCTAAGGCTTCCTGCGCTTAACAACTTCTCCTGTCTGAATCACTTGAGTCTCTAGTTTCTTCACATGAGTGCTCAAAGCATCAAGCTTTGTGTTCAAGGTGGTGTACACAGCGTCGATCTTTCCATTGAAGTTCACCTCTAACTGAGCATGTCTTCTAGCTTTCCTTCCGGGGTTGGTGTGGGTGGCTTCATGTAAGATGAATTTCCATAACTCCTGTTGTTGTTGGGGTTGCTGCTGTTGAAGTTGCCTCTTTGTCCTGAGAAGTTTCTGTTTCCTTGGTTTCCAGATCTCTGATATCCAGTTCCATTGATCCAGTTGACTTCTGCTTCTACGTAGTCATCTTCTTCATCAGCTTCTGCATCCTCCACAGAGCAGATTTGCTTGTTTAGCAGCTTCTGAACATTGTCAAGTGTAGCCTGTATCTCATTTATTTGTTCCTTTCCAAGGAACGCTGCAGATCTTGCTTTTACAATGTTCTTCGTGTTGTTGCTGGATGCTAAGTTGTCTATTAGCTTCACATCATTTTCAGGATTCCTTGTGGTGAAGTTGACTACACTTGCAGTATCCAGAGCCATCTGATATTTCAGCGCGATGCCTCTGAAGAAAGTGCAGAGCAGTTGCACCTTGTTGAATCCATGGTGTGGACAATCTCGCTGGTAAGACTTGAATCTGATCCAGGTATCCTTGAATGACCCTCCAGGCTCCTGGTTGAATGTGGCAATTTTCCTCCTTAAGTCTTCAGCGCGCGCATCACCAAAGAAGTTACGCAGAAATGAATTTTTGATGTCGCTCTAGGATGTAAGAGATCCTGGTAGTAGCTTAAGACATCAAAGCTTCTCCGTGATAAAGAGTGCTTGAAGAGCTTACAGAGAAGGTAGTCCACGGGACTCCATTGGCTTTGATAGCAGATATGAGATCTCGAACCTCCAGATGGTCCATGGATGCTCATTAGACAGCCCACAGAGGGTGTCCGTCCCACAAGTGTGTAGTAATGCGCTTGAGCTCGAAATCGCCTCAATAGCAGGGGACGAATGGATGATCTGTTGGTGTAGAAATGATCTGGACGGTTGTAGTCAGCTAGTGTTCGAGCAGCCCTCCTACAGGTTGAACAGCTCCTGTAGCAGTTCTCGCCGGGATTACTTCATTCTGAGCATTGAGCTTCGACCTGCTTCATTAGGAAGGTGACCTTCTTGGTAACGCAAGTCTCCATTCTCATCTCGTGGTGAGAATAATCGGCCAACCATGACTCGAGAACAATATCGATCGATACGTTAGGGGTATCGATTGATGTCGGATGAAACGCGGTCGGTCGACAAGGAAGTAGTGTCTCGACAAGAAGGTGCGAAGTATCGGTCACGAAGACGGTGTCTCGACGCTGGTGCGTCATATCGGCTCGACACGCAGTTGTTGATGTCGGTCGATGCGGTACGGATTTCCTTGCAGATTGAACGCTCCAAGCTAGCGAGTCTTCGAGAACAAAAGTTGAGATGCCTTGTTACTTTTAGTACTGCTGGGCATGTACCGAAAAGACAAGAAAAAATTGTGTCGAAAACAATTTCAGTAAAATAACCTAGACCTAATCAGATTAAATCTAATTGTATCAAAGCTCCAAGCAACGGCCAAATTTGATATCACTCAAATGTTTATCCCTAAGAAGTGACTTTACTCTCAAATAAGAGGTTTAGTTGTAGCACTTAGGGTCGAATCCTCGAGAGCTAGTGTACAAATAAGATGCAATCTTAGTGACTATGCTAGGTTGAAAATGGTTTAAAGTAAAATGCAGGTTTTGAGTAATGGTAAGATTATTCAGTTGAAAGGTTTTGTTAAGACAATAAAGAAAAGTAGTTAGATTCAGAGTAGGTATTTAGGAATTGATTATAAATACTATAAATGCTAACAAGTTGCTTGCATGATATGTCGAGCTCAACACTATTAAATGAATCCATCAGCTCTAATATTTAGACCATCTATTACTTAGATGCTAAATGGTGTTTGCGGTCAGCTATATCACGACAGATCGATTGATTATTCAATAGGAATATCGACCGATACACCTCTAGAGTATAGATCGATACGCTCTAAGCAGAACTTATGCGAAAGTTGATAATGCTCACCATGATCTTAGATCAGCTTCGCTTGTCTCAAGAGGGTCATAGCATGTTTAGGATGTTATCAGTAATTATATTAAATGAATAATGCAATCCAAGTTCATGTTCTAGTTAGCTAATCTAGAAAAAGCATTTGTGAACAATCCTAACAATAAGTATCACAACAGAGTAGATGTGGGGCTAATCCCTCATATCCTATTTAAACCCTAAATCTAACAAGTGAATCTACTCAGACATGGCTAAGTGATTCATAGTAACAAGGTAATAATAGGAGTTCATAGATTTATTAGAGGAATGAACTCTTAAGTTCAAATCACAAATATCTTTGGATCTTTCCTCTAGATGTAAAATCCTATAACCTTTGTTAAGAAGAACAAGTAAAGAATTAAGAACTGAATAGAACTTTCAAAGTAATGAAACAATGGTAAAAGAAATGTGTAGAAAAGATGGTGGTAAAGCCTTCTTTGCCAAAACACTTAGGCAAATATAAATATGAGTTCATTAGGTTAAAAACTCGTCAGGAGCAATCTTATAAAAATGTGATGTCGTGGGCTTCAAGTTCGGCCAAGTCCAACTTGTCTTCTTTCGCCGCTCGATATCGATCGATAGTACTGGATGTATATCGATCGATTATGATCTCGATGTATCGTCCTTCGGCAATGTGTCGATCGATAGCACGGAATGTGCATCGATCGATGTGTAGTTCGATGTCGACCTCTGGTCTGATCTCGGTGAACTCTTCTTTAAGCTCCAAAAGGCACCTAAAACATCACTTTTCTCCAAAATGCTCATGAGCCTGAAAACATACCTAATAGACTCCAAAACATAGATAATCGTAATAAAAATGCTCATCTACCATGGGTAAAAACGGGTAAAATCCATGGTATATCACCACGACACCTCTTCCCGCCGACTTCATGAGCTCACCATGGCGACCTCGCGGCAGAAGCTGTCCAAAAGCGTACTAACGCCAGGCTCGCGCCTTATCGCAGCAATGACTGCCGCTCCCGTCGGCCAAACGAGACGTCCTCAGCCGTTCCGCCGTAACCTCTTTAACACGAACCCTACGGCACCAGCGGTTGACCACGCCTCGGAAGAATCAGAACTTAACGAGCCTCTCACCGCTGATGCTGCCCAAACCGGCCCCGATCTCGCAACCATACGCGAAATCGCCGAACTTAAACTCAACTTCCAATAGATGAACTCTAAAATTCACCAAGTTACCAACGCTGCTCCCCAGATCGAGAGCATACTCGCCGCTACCTATCACACTCCTTTCACCAGCGCGCTGACAGACGTACACCTTCGGAAAATCGAAAAGCTGCGCCTTCCGGAGTACAAACAAGGTGGAGACCCCGTCGAGCACATGACGGCTTTCAACATCGCCATGGCTCGAGCCCGTCTCCCCGACAACGAAAAGGACGCCGGCTATTGTCAGCTGTTCGTCGAGACGCTTCACGATCAGGCCCTGACTTGGTTTTCAGGGCTCGAAGAGAACTCAATCAGCAGCTTCCGTCAACTCTCGGCGGCTTTCCTGAAGACCTACATCATGTTCACAAAGCGTGAAGCGACAGCATCCAGACTTTGGAACTTAGTGCAGCCAAAGGATCAAAGCCTTCGAGATTACATGGAAAAGTTTAAAGCAGTGGTCTCGAGAATAGATATCCCCAACCACATCGCCATCGACGCTCTGATGAACACCCTCCAGATCAATTCCAAGTTTCGCGAAGATCTATACCATAATCCCACCTCATCGCTCCAAGACGCCATTGCCCATTCTCATAACTTCATCCGCATGGAGGAAGATACCAAAGCAATCATGAGTAAACAAAGCTCTGCGAAACCCCCAGCGCCTAAAAGAGACACGCCAGAACAGCGGCAGCACGCGCCTAGTGACAAAAAGAACGGTCTCATGTTCGTCATCGCAAGACCGACTCGCCGGTTAAACCTACCAGTGCCGTAGGCGCAACTCAACCCGCGCTGCCAACCATCGCCGGACCTTCCAAGAATGTCGATCTCACCAAGCACTGTAAGTTCCACGACGTCAAAGGACACGACACGTCGGAGTGCAAGACGTCGTTCCTGTCGTCCGTCGAAAGCGGCAACTTCAAAGTCAATCCCCCAAAGGCGAAGCCCAAAACGAGCAAGAGCTGGAATAAAAATAAAGAGAAGAGAGCGCAGCGCAAGTCGAACGGCAAAAGCACCGACCGACGTCGACCGGATGATAAGGCTTCCGACGATGCGGACAACGAAGCCTCTTCTGCAGACGAAGAACAGCCGGCAAACCGCCAGCGTATTGAAGTAATACGCTCCCAGCAGATTCTTTCGTCCGACGGCGAAGACGAAGATGCTCCCCTCCCAAGCGACGGTCAGAAACTGTCAGCGACACCAACGACAACGACCTTCGCCTGACGTTTAATGCAAACAAATCCAGACGCTTCGCGATTGCTGACCCTGAACCAGCTTCCGACCAACCCGTCACTGATCTCAGAGACAAGCTTAACGCCAATGCAGTCGACTTGCGCGTTCTCATTAATCGATCCAAGCCGGCTGACCTACGCAGGCAGTTAGAGCGTTCGAAACTGCAAGCCAACCTTGAGTCGTCCCAACAGAACGATGGAAACGCTTCAGCCGACTTGCATACTCTCCTCAGCGCCAAGCGAGTAAACGTACGACCACGAATAAATGTTATCATGGGCGGTTCACCTCCTTGCGGCGATTCCGTTCGTTCCATCAAAGACTACCGAAGACAAGCTACGACGCCGCGACAATGGCCTCCCAAACCACCGAGCCACACCCCAATCAGCTTCTCACATGATGACACCAATGGAGTCGCCATCCCGCAAAATGATCCCCTCCTAGTCGTCTTCGAGATCGGAGAGTATGATGTAACTACAGTACTCATCGATACTGGTAGTTCCATCGACCTCATCTTCCGTGCAATGCTTGAGAAGATGGGCATCGACTTAGGAGACGTCACGCCATCGTCAAGGACGCTGACGGGCTTCAACGGCTCCTCCGAAACAATCCTCGGAATGATCCGTCTCCTAGTCCGTGCTTACGGCGTCACCCGGACAGTTAAGTTTGCCGGGGTCAGCACCAAGGTGCCTTATCACGTCATTCTCGGAACCCCATGGATCCACTCAATGCAGGCTGTCCCGTTTACTTACCATCAGTGCGTTAAGTTCCCCGGAACCGACGGCATGATCAAAACATTACGAGGAGACCAACAAGCCGCGCGAGACATCTTGATCGATACCGTCAAATTGCAACGATCACCGTCCCTTGTCAACTATGTCTCTCCACCATTCGCCTAAGTTTGTCCTCGGAAGGATGAAGTCCTTGAGATCCCAGTATTGGCGCTTACTGTGCGCATTGGCGCTCACCTTGCCGATGACATGTGACAGGCGATACTCACGTTCCTGAAGGAGAACTTGTCCACCTTCGCATGGTCCATGTCGGACATGAAAGGAATCGATCCGTCGATAACCACTCACGAGCTTAATGTTGATCCGACTTTTTAGCCCACCCAACAGAAGCGACGTAAGTTGGGTCCCGATAGGTCAAAAGCAGTAAACGACGAAGTCGACCCGGCGCCGCACCGAAGTCCGATATCCCGAATGGCTAGCAAACCCTGTCGGGGTGAAGAAGAAGAACGGGAAGTGGCGCGTGTGCGTCGACTTCAACGATCTCAACAAAGCATGCCCAAAGGATAGCTACCCTTTGCCAAACATCGACCGCTTGGTCGAGTCCACCGCAGGAAACGAGATGGTCACCTTCATGGACGCTTTCTCCTGCTACAATCAGATAATGATGCACCCCGACGACCGCGAGAAGACAGCCTTCATCACGGATAGGGGGGCCTACTGCTACAAAGTCATGCCGTTCGGCCTGAAGAACGCAGGCGCCAACCTACCAACGACTTGTCAATCGAATGTTTGCCGACAAGCTCGGAAAAACAATGGAAGTATATGTCGATGATATGCTCGTCAAGTCGCTACACGCTAAAGACCATCTCAACCATCTATGCGACTGCTTCGAAACACTTAACACGTACGGGATGAAACTCAACCCAGCGAAGTGCACCTTCGGGAGTTTCTTCGGGCGAGTTCATTGGGTACATTGTCACGCAGCAAGGAATCGAGGCCAATCCAAAACAAATATCAGCGGCCCTTGACCTTCCAAGTCCGAAGAACAGCCGCGAGGTCCACGAACTCACCGGCCGTATAGCAGCCCTAAACCGGTTCATCTCCCGTTCAACTGACAGATGGCTTCCTTTCTATAACATCCTACACGGGAACAAGAAGTTCGTCAAGGATGATAAATGCGAAGAAGCATTCGCACAGCTCAAAAAATACCTCACAACGCCACCTGTTCTAGCCAAACCGGACGAAGGCGACGTCCAGTCACTCTACGTCGTGGTTTCAAGCGCAGCGGTCAGTAGCGTCCTCATCAAAGAAGACCGAAGCGAACAGAAACCCGTCTTCTACACAAGTAGGCGTATGACCAGACAAGAGACTCAATACCCGACTTTGGAGAAGATGGCCCTAGCCGTGGTTGAGGCGGCCAGAAAGTTACGACCGTACTTCAATTCACATTCCATAGAAGTGTTGACTGACCAGCCTCTCCGAACGGTACTCCAGAACACGAATCGAGCCGGTCGACTAACCAAGTGGGCATCAAACTCGGCGAGCTCGACATCACCTACAAAAATCGCACGGCGGCAAAAGCTCAAGTCCTCGCCGATTTCCTCATCGAACTGGCACCCGAGTTAGAACAAGACCTTAAACTCCCGAACCCAAATTGGATCCTGCATGTGGATGGATCTTCAACGAACAAGGGCACCGGAGCTGGAGTCCAACTCCAATCCCCAGCCGGCGAGCTGATCCGTCAATCTTTTAGTTTTGGCTTCCCAGCGTCGAATAACGAACCCGAGTACGAGTCGTTGATTGCCGGCCTACGACTAGCAAAAGCAGTCAAAGCCAAGCGCTTGAGCGCTTATTGCGATTCCCAGTTAGTCGCAAGCCAGTTCAACGGCGACTACGACGCTCGCAACGATAGGATGGACGCTTACCTCAGCGTAGTACAGAAACTAGCCCAAGAATTCGAATTCTTCGAGCTCACCAAAGTACCGCGCGGTGACAACGCCTGCGCCGGCGCCCTCGCAGCCCTGGGAAGCAAACTCTACGACCAAGTCAAGCGGACCATACCCATACACCGTATCGAAGAGCCGAGTATTAACACCTCCAACGAAACGACTTCCGTCGTCGCTCCATTCAGCGAGTCCACAGACCTCGACTCACATATGACAGAGGCCGACCAAATGAGCAACGACTGGCGACTAGAATTTATCAGCTATCTCACCAACGACACCTTACCAAAAGAGAAGTGGGAAGCCAGACGACTAAAGAGACGTAGCGCCCATTACGCATTCATGAATGGTGACCTCTTCCATTATAACGTGAGTAAGGTCATCCTCAGATGCATTCATGGTGACGAAATCCGACGCGTGCTAGCTGAAACGCACGAAGGCGCTGGCGGAAATCACTCTGGCGAACGAGCGCTAGCACTTAAAGTACGAAGCCTAGGCTTCTTCTTGCCAACCATGAATACCGACTGCAAGTCTTACGCTCGTCAATGCGACAAATGTCAACACCACGCACCCATTATCCACTGCCCGACCGAGCTACCAATGACATCCACTGCACCATACCTGTTCATGCGCTGGGCCATGGACATCATCGGCCCCTTGCCTTGTTCTCGTCAGCGTCGTTTCATCCTAGTCCTTACCGACTACTTCACCAAATGGATCGAAGCCGCAGCCTTTGCACAAGTGACCCACACGGAGGTCCGCGGGTTCGTCTGGAAAAATATCATTTGCTGCTACGGCCTCCTGTACGAGATCGTAACCGACAACAGCTCGCAATTCATGTCTGGGAACTTCAAAGAGTTCTGCAGCAAGTGGAACATCCGTCTAAGCCCCTCTACCCCTAGATACCCGCAAGGAAACAGTCAAGCCGAATCCTCCAAAAAACTTATTGTCGATGGCATCAAGAAGCGCCTCAACCTAAAGAAGGGCCACTGGGCCGACGAACTCGACGGAGTCCTATGGAGCCATTGCACGACACCACGAGGGGCGACTAAATCGACACCTTTCTCCCTCGCTTATGGAGTCGAAGCCATGGCTCCTGCTGAAGTGAACGTCACAAGCCTCAGGCGCTCCAAGATACCCCAGCACGTTGAACTCAATGAAGACATGCTTCTCAACGCACTCGACGAACTCGAAGAACGAAGAGACCAAGCTTTGCTTCAAATCCAAAACAACCAGCATTAGATCGAAAGCTACTATAACAAGAAAGTTCGAGCTCGACCACTGGAACTCGGCGACCTTGTCATGCGAAAAGTGTTTGAAAACACTAAGGAGCTCAACGCAATCAAGCTCGGCGCCAGGTGGGAAGGACCCTACAAAATCATCAAGGTCGTCAAACCAGGCGTCTACCGGCTCCAGACTTCTCGCGGTGAAGATGTTCCAAGGGCATGGAACTCTATGCACCTGCGCCGCTACTATTCGTAAAATAGATCCCTCTAAGCCGAGTAAACAATCCAGCATCACCTTTACTCGACCTTCAGGGGAGTAGACCATCAAACCTCGTCTATCTTTTCGCCGAGTAGATGCATCTTAGTTGTCACTTCAACTCGTACAAAAAAAAACCCGAGTATATGCACCTTAACAGTCACTTCTACTCGTCCGAGTAAATGCGCCCTTAAAAGCCACTTTTGCTAGGCCCAAACGAACTACGAACGGCTTGATCCTCTCCTGAGGTACGCAGGCAGCCTTGACCGGCCCAGCTGTAACACCGCTAACACTGAAACTTTGTTTCTTCTCGACTCAAAGGAAAACGAGTCGACGGCAAGCACGCCAAAACTAAGCGATGCTGATACCCCTACCAACGGACGATATACGAGTACTCACGTCCGACCAAACGGCTATGTCCTGATCAAACACTTGGCCGCTGGACTCACCAGTCGCTGCCACCTGTGCAATCTTATAGCACTGGCCGACTAACGGAGTAGAATCTTCGAACTTTTACTAATCAACGGCAATGGTTTGGCCGCCTAAAATCTCCGTTGGCTACTGTAAAACGAACTGAAAACCTTTCTATTCCACATGAAACGTAACGGGGCTCGGCACACCATCGAACCTTCGGATGGCCGAGAAAAGACCCTCCCCTTGGATCATATCAAGGCCGACTCACCGGTCACAAGTCAACAGTTTTTTGTTCCAAAAACTTGATTGAACAAACGTTTCATGATACAACTTCCCAAATAAAAAGCGGGACAGTATGCTAGAAAAACAACACAGGATCCATAAGGACCACGAAAATACACAAGCAAATTATTGGACAACGCAAACGACTCAGTCCTCGAACCCGGTAGTCCCGTCCTCCTCGCCACACACGTCAGATTCGGGGAAGTTCCCGACACGTCCAGTCGACGGTACTAGAGCACTCCCATCCGGAGTTCCAGCATCGCAACCCTCGGAACGAGCGGCCTCATCAACCTCCACGTTCTGCTCCAACGCCCCACCGGTCGGGTCCTCCTCGACGACGGTCAAGTGGTTAAGCTCCTCGACTCGCACTGGGGTACGATCTTTCTGACTACCTTCATCATCTTCCTAGGACGAGGAGTCCGAGATCTCCAGCGGACCCTCGGGATTAGCAACAGCCGGCTCTTCCTTCCGAACAATGTCCGTATTCTCTCCTACGGACGAAAGGTCACTCGCGGTCAAAATAAAACGCCACGATTATTACTGGCCAACTATGATCAAAGATTGCGAGAAATTCGCACGGAAATGCGAAAAATGCCAAAGGCACGCACCAACGATTCATCAACCCGCAGAGGCCTTCTCGTCCATCTCGTCTCCATATCCCTTCATGCGATGGTCTATGGATATCGTTGGACCTTTACACAACTCAAAGCAGAAGTGTTTCCTTTTGGTCCTCACGGATTTCTTTTCAAAGTGGGTAGAACCAGAATCCTATGCAAGTATCAAAGACGTCCAAGTCGAGAACTTTGTATGGATGAATATTATCACCAGACACGGAGTCCCTTACGAAATTGTAATGGACAACGGATCTCAGTTCATCTCTACCCGATTCGAAGCATTCTGCGAGAAGTGGAAAAGACGAACGAACAAGTCAACTCCCAGATATCTGCAATGTAACGGCCAGGCCGAGAATATTAATAAGACCGTCCTCGACGGATTAAAGAGCACTTAGAAGCCAAAAAGGGACGAGGGGCAGAGGAACTCGAAGGAGTTCTCCTGTCGCATCGTACGACCCCAAGACGGGCTACGGGAGAAACCCCCTTCGCTCTCGTTTACGGGACAGAATGCTTGATTCCGACGGAAGTAGAATTTCTCGGAGTATGGAGAAGATTTCTCCCCGAACGAGAAGATCTCAACAACACGATGCTGCTGGACAATCTCGATCTTATCAATGAGCGCCGAGACCAGGCACTCATCCGAATTCAAAATTACCAGCACGCGGCCGCCAAATATTACAACTCAAACATGCGCCATCGCAGGTTCAAAGAAGGCGATCTGATTCTACGCAAAGTTTTCCAAAACACTGCCGAACGAAACGCAGGAAAATTGAGAAGGACCATACAAGGTCATAAAGGTGGTCCGACCAGGTTCGTACCAAATCACAAACATGCAAGGCGTAAAAATCCAAAGAACCTGGAACACAATGCACCTTAAGAAATACTACCACTAATCGCGATCTTATAGTTATCGCCAATCTCTTATCGCAAATAACTACTAACGGCTACGTCGGCAAATCCAGCATTATCCTACAACGCCTTAGCAAAAAGCAAATAGTTACCGCACCAAAAAGCGGCAAAAATTCCCGGAACGCTCTCAAAGAAGCAGTCCTCGATCAAAGCAATCAATTCATTTAAAGCCAACATAATGCAGCATAAGAAAAATACAACTTTCGGCACTGCAAGACGTCGCTACGTGTTCGAATAAACATTTTTTGGCATTTTCAAAACAACGTCCTCGTTTTCGAAACTTAACACAAACCCTGTACACCTTTAAAAACGGTAACATGCCTCTAAAATGGTATTATTTCGTTGTTACTGATCACAACAAACAAACTGCTACCTCCTAAACAGACATTAGCCACCCTCGAAAGGATAGGCTCTCTTACATCCGACAAGGATAACATAGCGCGCTATACAAGAAATCCAAAATATTGGTTAGCACCTCCAAACAGCCTTTGGAAGTAGCTCGATTTGTGCCAAGAAAAGTCATATAAGCCGATCACAATTCGCGGACTTTAAATCGGTACGAATCAGGTTAAAATCGCAAATAGGCAAAACGGAAGCAGACTTGTCATCGCAAAAGCCTTAGTCCGAGAGTAAACCTAGGTCTTGCCCTAACCCCAGCCATGCTGGATCTTGACATCACATAGGCATAGTATCAACACCCGAATACGAGATCCCAAAATTTGTCTCTTCACTTAAGTCTATACGTTTCATGAGCCTTTGCATAAAACATTGACTGCAAGAACTCTCCCACTGTATGAACGATAGGTACGGTGATCGTCTGAGGGGTAGAAATGAGACGACAACTCACACCCTCTCCCTCTAACTTCGATAAACAGAAGTTCTCTTGGTTTATAAAATAACCGAAAATTTTATAGATTGAGCCAAAAGTTTTTTAAAAAAAGCCCTAAAGGGCAGGGATTCGAAGCCACCAACGGCCAGTCCCGAAACATACATCATGGCCTCATAACGGCCAAAAAAAAAAACCAAAATCCCCGAAAGGATTGTTACCCTTGGCACTCCTCGGAGCGCCACCTTCATCTCTAACCTCATCAGAACTCGGAACCGCATCACCTTCACCTCTCTCGATCTCAAGACATTGCCCCTCAGGCTCATCCAGACATGGCGTAAGGATGCACTCGGACCTCAGGGCTGCAAGGATCAAACCAAAATCTCCTTCGGAAGCCGCCAGCTCTTCCTTATGAGATGGCAGCCTAGCCTCTTCGGAGTCCAGAGACAGAACTTCTTCACCCCCGAGCAGCTGGATTTCGCTCAGACTTCATTCGATTCCCGCCAAGGCCAAGTCTCTCCCATGGGCAGCCATAAAGGAATCAAGGAGAGCAGCCTTCCTTGCTAGAGGGGTTTGGAACTCGGCACGAAGATCTTCGGTTCCTGCAGTCTCATGTCTTTGTCCCTCTTTGCTCTGGATCTTGCGCTGGAGATGGCAAACTTTGCAAGCTTTGGCCTTCTTCTCCTTCTTCACCTTGAGCAGAACTGGGCGCGGGAAGTGCCAAGACGGTCTCCTTCTTGCTCGGAGGCGGAAGCATCGACTCTGTTGCTTTTTCCTCTTCGATGATGACCATTGGCATGGTGGAAGAACCCGAAGTCTGGGCGGAGACATCCGGCGCATGTTCAGACGTAACATCTTGTCCTACGAAAGGGGAAGCATTGCATGGGGATTTTGTTACAGCAGTCGAAGTCGAAATCACGGACGAAGAAGGAATGGCTGGCGTCTCGGCGCGATTTTGGCTCAGCCCCTTTTCAGCACTACGCCAAAATAGCCTGTCCTTGAAGGAAAGGAACCGGGCGACGAAAGCCGGAGTAGCGTCAGGAGCAGCCGGAGTGAGCAAGCTTGGACTGGCCTAACCCATCTCGACGTCGGAGTTCTTCACTTCGTTTTGGGAAGACATTCTTTCTTGAGAGAAAAAAGGAAGAAATATTGAAGAAATGAGAAGATGTAGAGAGAATGAAGAATGATGGGCTGTTATTTATAAGAGTACGGGGGTGACGTGGATTTCCGCAATAAAATAATCTCGAAAAAAACGATCTACGAGAAAACGTGCTCATAACCGAAGATTCCGATTGAAACACTTTACTCGCCCGCAAAATTGTCTCTGAAGCTTGCAGGCTGGGGGCTAAATGTTGGGGTCAAAAACGGTAATCTCAAAATCAACGGTTAAGATCCCAACTCTTCAGAAGTTGTTTCTCAAAGAACTTCGGGAAATAGGAAACCCTCGGGAAATCAAAGCACGGAAGGAGCCAACAGACAACCCAAAGGAGGTCGAGCGCGGTCCGAGAGCCAACCAGCTCGCTCTAGGGCGAGCTCGGTCCTGAGCCAGTAAGTTCGCCTTAGGGCGAGCTCGGCCACGTCCCGACCAGATCACCCTAGGGCAAGCTCGGTCAAGTCCCGACCAGCTCGCCCTAGGGCGAGCTCAGCCGTGTCCTGACAAGCTCACCCTAGGGCGAGCTCGGTCACATCCCGACCAGCTTGCCCTAGGGCGAGCTCGGCTATGTCCTGAACAGCTCACACTAGGGCAAGCTCGGCCTTGTCCCGACCGGCTCGCCCTAGGGCAAGCTCGGCCTTGTACCAGCCAGCTCGCCCTCGGCGAGCACGGTCTGTCCTGGCCAGTCCAACCTGTATCAATTTCCACGTTCTCCGTGTAATCATATACTCCGAGCCATGGACCTAATGTCCCTTTTTATCTCGATCGGAGTTATCGTCGAAATCTGATGTATGAATCAAGATCTATCGTATACAACGGAAATGGTTAACTTAAACATCAGTCTCCTCGACTATACGATTGATTTACGACTCTTTTATGGAAATGATGTCGCGACGAAAGTGATTTCTCAAGGAATTCGCAAAAATGTTCGAAGGCCGGAAAACGGTCCGCAAGGGTCCAAAACGGGGCTGGAAGCCCACTTTTTGATTCTGAATGAGATTCGAGTCCATGGAAGTTATGACGGTTTATCCTAATTCATGGAATAGGATAAATATCAAGTTTCCGAAGATAAATGTTAAGGTTCGAGGATAATTACGAAGATCGAAGAAAAATGGAATATTCCTTAAAAGAGATAAACTTGGGCCCAAAGGCAAATGAGTAAAATAGGCCACCGACCTAAGCACCTATATAAGGAGAGCTGGAGCAAAAGATGCAGGGATCCGAGATCTTAGACCTAGAGAACTTCTGTTAGCTTAAAGAACTTAGAACTTAGGTGGTTAGACTAGCGAGGCAATCTTGAGAACATTTTGCTGCCATTCGTTCTATTTTAATCTTGTTAGCATACCTCTTCTCTTCTCGGAAAAATTTTGTATTCATATTATTCAATCAATAAAATGCCTCTGAGCGACTTTTCGTTTATATTTTGCTATATGTTTCTTTTTCGACTTCGTGTGGTTATGCAGAGAATCTGAACCTTCAAGGAAAGTCAGGCTCTCTTTTCCTCCATTTTACTCATTAACATCAGTTTACATTTGTGATTAAACATACTTCAGGCATCTCTAATCGAGTTGCAGATGCTCTCAGCCGTCGTCACTCTGTCCTTGCTGTACTGCACATCTCTGTCCCAGGATTTGCAGCATTTGCAGATATGTTTTCATCAGATGAGTTTTCTGGTCGTATTTTTCACGATGCACAGGCAGGATTATCTTTCGACTACACTATTCATGATGGCTTTTTGTTTCGGGGAGATCGACTTTGTGTTCCTGATTGCAGCCTTCGTCTTCAGTTAATATCGAAGATCCATAATGAGGCTCATGTTGGTCGGGATCGCACTTTTCACCTTCTGGCGTCTTCTTATTATTGGCCGGCTTTGCGGCACGATGTTGAGAGGTTCGTTGAGCGTTGTACAACATGCCAAACTTCGAAAGGGCATGCTACAAACGCAGGCCTTTATCTTCCTTTACCAATCCATCAGCCATGGACAGATATAAGCATGGATTTCATCATGGGACTTCCTCGCACTCAACGAGGTTTTGATTCCATCTTTGTTATCATCGACCGCTTCTCCAAGATGGTACACATTGTTCCCTGCAAACGAACAACCGATGCGGTGCAAGTCGCCACGCTCTTCTTCCGTGAAGTGTATCTTCGGCATGGTTTGCCTACTTCTATAGTCTCTGACTGCGATTCCAGATTCTTAGGAAATTTTTGGCGTTCTCTAAGGAAGCTGTTGGCTACTAGTCTTGACATGAGTTCAGCGTATCATCCTCAAATTGATGGCCAGACTGAAGTAACTAACCGTTCTTTGGGAAATCTATTTCGTTGTCTTGTTGGAGATTCTATCAAGACATGGGATTCTAAGCTTTCTCAAGCTGAATTTGCTCACAACCACTCTCTCAATCGCAGTTCAGGTTACAGCCCTTTTCAGGTCATTTATTGACTCTTACCTCGAGGACCCGTCGACCTGACTTCTCTTCCAGATCGTAAGAGGCTTCATGACGTTGCAGATGATTTCATCGATGATATTCACAAATTTCATGCTCAAATTGTTTCCAATTTGGAGTCTTCCTCTTCAAAATATAAGACAGCTGCAGATTCTCGTCGTCGTCGTGTTGTTTTTGAGGTTCTCGTATGGGCATTTTTGACAAGAGACAGGATGCCAGCTCACGCATACAACAAGCTCAAGGCAAAAAAGATTGGACCTCTTACCGCCCTCGAACATATCAACGACAATGCCTATCGCCTTCAGTTACCTGATGGGATCACTACTTCTGATGTGTTTAATCTCCGTTACTTGTCGCGTTTTGTCCCACCAGACTCGTTGACGGATTCGGGGTCGAATCTTTCTAACCCTGGGGGACCTGATGCAGCATCATGATTACTTCACCGCCAAGTAACGTTTTTTTCATTCTACGGCTTATTAGGATTTCCTTTTCTTAGATAAGTTATATTGTTTTTTTTATATAAGTTTTCCTATTTAGTCGAGGGTTTGGAGGTTTGTAACCGACCCTAATAGCCTATATAAGGCATTCTAGCTGTGCTTTTGTTAATGAGTTTTTGAAAGATAATAAACTAGATGTTTCTCTAAAGCCTTGCATTGATTTGATTTCGTCATCAATACGAAAGCCTTGCATCTAATTTGATTAAATTCTTCGATACAAGAAGTCAGGTCTCTAGAGGTTTACCTAAATCTCTAGATTTGAGCTGAGTTACCGTTGATACGCTGCGCCACAGAGTGTTACAATCCACAATGCAATCATACCTTCTCTTCTATCTTCTTTTTCTATCTATATGAGTTTCTTTCTTTACAAATAAATGTATTAAACTTCTCAGCTTAAGCCTACTTAACCAAGTCAGCAGACTTCACTACTCCTTCACTCCAAGCAATTTAGTGTCTTGTTCACATCAATTTGTGCGTAGTGTGGTCGGATCCAATCGAATATAACCAATTGACTGATTTGTTATCCAACCGGATCAGTTTTTGCTAAGCCTTGTCCAAATCAGTTTTGTCTTAAGATTGTTCAGTTATGTTTAGGTTAGGATTCAGATCAGCTTCCTTTGAACCGTTAGGATGAACTTATCTTCTTAGACCAAACTGAATGACTGATTGATCATCTTGTTCCATCTATTCTGTGCTAGGTTCAGTTGATCGAAAGGAGTGTGAAGTTCAGTCCAGATAATCCTCATGGTTGTTTGATGATATACCATGTTCTTAAAACTTTTTGACCATGGTATAAGTCTTTTAGAGTCTTTATACTATGTTTGGAGTCGTTTAAGAGTCTTTTCAGGTCTAGGTACGTTTTGGGCAACTTTGGAAATTCTTGAGCAATTTGAGATGTAGAACTGTGGAAATGCGTCCGACGTTTAGCGATGTATGGAGAAATTCCCACTGATGGATGAATATCATATTTTGACACAAGATAAGAATTGAGTTAGATTTTTCAATGTTGACGGTTTGAGGTCAATCCATGGTCTAGATAGAAAGTTATGCGCGTTTTACTAAAGAGTGGTCTATGTGGCGCGCTAGAGGAAGCTGTCGAGGTTGTGGCATGATGTCGAGCACTCCCTTAGTGTCGAACAACACTCAACTTTCACAACAGCTGACTCATGATTTAATGAAGTTTCAAGGACTGCAAAGTAGCCTAGAAGTTTCCTTTATTTACAAAATTGTCCGGAACATGTTTTAATTTATATTATATGTTTCTAAACCATGGTTGACGGCTAGGCTTTCTTTTAATTTTGCAGAGAAGAGAAGAACTCTGAACTCTTGTTGAATATTATTTATGCGATCTATTCAGAATATTTCTTTCTTGCTTGATTATATTTGAGTAGTTATCTTGTTATATTTAGGGATTTCGAGGATTTATGAAGAATTGTTGATTGATTGATTGCTATAGGTTATTCATAATACTCTAGACCAGGATTTCTTGTAATACTATTGTCTAGAGTAACTAATTAGAACCTAAAAACATAGAACAATTGAGAGACACGAGAATGTAATCGATTAACGGAGCCTAATCTTGCTGGACTAAATATCTATTCTCAGCGAGAGTTGGTCTAGCATTTAGCTGAATAATATCAAATCTGGTATGTAATTAAAGTTAGATATCTGATACTTTATCGCAACAAGAGATGGATAAGTTATTGTTTGCATTCGAGTTATAGCATTGAACATAAAAACCTTTAGTATTTATTGATTTCAGTTCTGATTGCCTTTTTGATAATCCCTAGATCCATTGCTTTCTCCATTATGTTCGGGTCAGTTTCTTTCGTGTCAAGACCGGCTCATGTACATAATTCAAATATTTGTCAAACACCTGTAATATCCGAATACCTATTGGGTCCAGATTGGTTTGGGTATCTAGGACCGAAAAAACATCCAAAAACTCGAAAAACACTCGAAACCCGGAAAAATACAAAAAACTTAAACAAATACCCAAAATATTCAAATAAACGAAAAACTAAACATTACCCGGAATCTGACCAAGGAACCAAAAATACCAAAAAAATAATCCGAATACCTGAAATATAATTTAAAATTTTGAAATTTTACTCGAAACTTGAACCACAAACGAAAATCTGAACCTGAAAGTTAAAAGAATATATGTAATACCAGAAACATATCTAAAATAGCAAAATATAAATAATATACACAAAACATTTAGCATATTTTGTTTACCCAATCAGGTCCTGGGTAGGATTCGGATCCGAACCAAGATCCGCATGTTCAAGACCCAAGAGATACTTTTCCCTGGACCCAAACATGAACTGTACCTATATCTTCAAGTCAGTTTCAGTTAAGTTTCTTTTGGATCCGGATAAAATTCACAGACTTAAATAGAGTTACATAATAATGTACATACAAAATTTTAAATAAACTGATTCATAAAAATTACTAGATGATAATCCGCGTCCTGCACGGGGAATTTTTTTAAATAGATTGTGCTTAAATATTATAAAATATACATTTTTGTTATCAATAACCTTTTTTTACATTTGATTAGAGATGTCATTCGAGTACCATTTGGTTCAGTTCGGTTCAGATCCTTAGGAGTTTGGTTCGGATCAAATCTTTGCGGGTTTGATTCGTGTTTGGGTTTGGATTTTTATTTATTATTTCTTTCAAAATTAAAACTTGTATATAATTTAAATTCAAAATCTAAAATTAAAAACAATATATAACATATAAATTTGAGTAATGTATGCCAAATTACTTAAACTTATCATAAAAGTTGGTTTAGCTAAAATATTTGGATAGGAAATCAATAGATATTTTAAATATTTTAAGTATTTTAAGGATCGTTTAGCCATTTTAAACATGTACTTATAACTATTTGTATATATTTCCAAGTATTTTGAACAACTTGAAAACATTTTATATATTTTGTATATTCTTCTAGATATTAAATTTTTAAATAATTAATATATTTAAGTGTATAAATCTAGTTCAGATATATTTGGATGCCCGAAATATTTCGGTTCCAAATTTTGAGTCCATTCAGATATCTAATTAGTTTTGGTCAAAGTTCAGTACTACTCTTTGGATCGGCTTTGGTTCGGTTTTTTGGATTCAGATTTTTGCCCAACCCTATTTTTTTATTGTGACGAATTTTAAAAAAAAAATGATGATGGTTCATATTGATTTTGGGTATGCAAAATTTTTTAAACCAAAACACATTTTACTATGTACTGGCCCAATTAGTTAATTATTAAAACTGGTTTAGACCCATTTAAGGAAAACAATGGACTGAACTTAAAAAAATGTTACCATTTCATATTTTCAATCGACACTTCCAAATATTCTTTGTCGGTGTTGTGATGAATATAAAAGGGGTCATGGTTAGTAAAGAAAATTTGTTGTGCAAACCATGTTCTTGCTAGGTGATTCCAATAGCTTTTAAATAAATCTTTGTTGTATTGATCTTTTGTAAGATTTTTGAACAATATTAATTCATAAAATCTTACACTTGCTAGAGTAATCAATTGTTTCTCAATTAATATATAGAAATATTAGAGTAATCACATAAATCAAAACATTACCTCTTGTTTATTTACAATATTTTTATGGTAAATAAATCAAATAATCATTTTATTTATTCTATATTGTATATAATTATATTTAATAGATATTGACATAAATATATAGTATATTTTAATATAAAATTTTATTATTGAGACTTTCAACTCATATGGTTTTATTATCATTTGTATATTTGATGTAAAACATTTAAACCATTAATCCCACAATTTTTCGATGTGATATTTTTCGATGCAAATTTCAAAATTTTATATATTAAGGTCTCAATACTCTTTCAATACAAATTTTAAAATTTACGTATTTATGTATTTTAAATGGTACATAGTTTAATTTAAACTATATTAAAACATATATATATATATATATATTATTTCATATGAATATCTATGAAATTAAAATTCATAATAATATGATTTTATGATGATTTGTATCTTGTTATAACAAATTAAAATTAAGCTATTGATCACAAAATTTTCAAAGGGGTTTTCAACATTTTTTGTAATGTAAAGTCATTTTGAAAAATTAAAAATATAACATATAAAGAAAAAATTATTTTTATTATATAGTTAATGTGATTCCTTAATTTCTTGTAATAATACAAAATTAAGAAAAAATGAGGAAGGATACAGATATTGTTATCAAATCTTTATTATTCATAATCATTAATTTTCATATATATGTTAATCATATTAGGTAACACCATAGCTTTTATTTAAGGAAAGAATAGACGCTTCTTATATTTTGGGTTAATATAATGTTCCCTAGCAATTGCATTTTGGACATAAAAATTATTCAATTGATTATTATGCTGCCACGTAAGGCGAAATTGACATCTTAATTAAATGACACATTATTAAGTCTCCTATGTAATTCGTACAAAATATAGATTACAAGTTTTTAAATGATTCTCAATTAATATATAAGCGATATAATTCTAAACAAATTCTACGCTTTGATATAAAACAGAGTTTGTAACATAATAATGTACAATACTAAAATACTAGTTCATATCAAAATACAGAGTTTGCTTCTTCACACGTGCGAGCCTCCGGAATAATTTCCTTTTTTCATCCGTTGAAGAATGTTTATGTGACTGGTAAAATAGGTAATAGGTAAATATTTGTCCTTTCATCTCATTATTTCCCGCCAGTAAAAGGACTCAGATATTTCTGTTTATATTAATAAACTAAGATGTGAGTCTGGTTACTTGTTAATGGTGAGACTAAGTAAGGACTAGTGTACAATAAAAAGGAACCCTAATAGAAGAAGAGCTCTTGTTTGTCTGAGTTTGGCGAGATGCATCCACCGAAACTGACACTGATGGAAACCAATATCGGAGGTCGGAGCGATGGGTCAATTTATGTTGGTAAAGGGAAGGAAATCAGTGGCAACACCAGCGAAGGTACAATGTTAGATATCTAATCTTCAAGACAGTTAGTTGAAATGTGTGCTTCTTTTGTTAGATTATAGTTAACGGGTACTGATATCACTCAAATTACCTTAATGAGTGACTTTACTCTCTCAAATAAGATGTTCAGTTGTAGTACTTAGGGATCGAATCCACAAAGAGCTAGGGCACACACTAGATCTAATAGTTATATGATTAAGCTAGGCTAATAGGTTTAAAGCAGTAAATAAATATAGCAAAGCAGGTGAGCAAGGTAGTTTCTCGGTAAATTGAGAGTTGTTTGATGGAAGGATGTTTTGCTAGGTTTAGGGTTTCTATTTAGGA
The DNA here is from genome assembly GCA_016432835.1 of Brassica nigra. NCBI lineage: Eukaryota > Viridiplantae > Streptophyta > Magnoliopsida > Brassicales > Brassicaceae > Brassica > Brassica nigra. The sequence continues at coordinate 52,766,067 of CM028247.1, forward strand.
AATCAGGATTATAATGATATAGGTTACTAAAGCATGATATTATAGAGCTCAACTTCATAGGAACAAATCTATCAGTTTTCGCCTTCTAGATTTGTCTATTGACTAGATCTAATGACCTTACCTTTCGGCTTGTTCAATTAGAAAGTGTCGATCGATTATTCTATGGAATATCGATCGATACACTTTTGGCACCATCGATCGATTATTCTATAGGAATATCGATCGACGCGCTCTAGCCAAGCTTTGAGATCGAGTTAAATGAATGCTCACTAGGGTTTCTAGATCAACTCTCGTTTGTTTCTATCAATCCTATCTTAGAGAAGACAAGTAAGATAAGAAGCCAAACTTTCGCTTGTGCCTAATGATTCTAAGATCATGGTTCTAGTTCATGACTCTAGAACAAGCAATAAGAACAGTCTCAATGATGAATGCCACAACTCAGCAATTCTATATTTGGGGCTAATCCCACAACCTATATGAACCATAAACCTAACAGGTGGATCTATTCAAGCATGACGTTTGTCACATAAATCATAGATGAATAGATGAAGAATATAAATATAAATATAAATAAACCAAAACCAATGGAGTTCCAAGAGGACTCTGAAGGAGTTCCTCCCTTCTCTCCAATCCTAAAACTAAGAAAGAACAAAAGAACAAAAGCTTAGCCGCCAACAATGGCGTAGAAACACATAAATAGGATTTTAGATCGTGCAGGGGCATCTCGGTAATTTGTGGTAACTTCTGGGCTTCAGTCGGTCATAAAATACACTCGGCCCGCATTCTGGCATCCCTGTCGATCGATGTCAAGAGTGCTGCATCGATCGACATACGTTCCTCTTCTCGACAGCTTCCTCTCGCGAGGCAGATTGATCACTCTTCAGTAAATTGGGCATAACTTCTAATCTAACCTTTAAATTTACCTGAAACCGGCAGCATTGGAAAGCTAACTCAAAGATCTATCTTGTGTCAAAATATTAGCTTCATCTACTAATGAAATTGTCTCCATCTATATCTAAACATCAGACGCATCTGCGCAGTTCTGCACTCAAAGGCTCCAAAAGGCACCAAAATCACCACATTCCTCCAAAATGTACCTGAACCTGTAACTACTCTAAAATAACTCCAAAACATAATAAACATATCTTAAAATACATATATACCATGGGTAAAAGTAAGTCAAATCCATGGTATATAAGGTACTTTTTATTTGACTGTAGGTCTCTCCAATTTGTACATTGTTGGGGTCAAAATCGGCCACGACGGAATCGAAACCTAAAAGTCCCCGGAGAAACCAAATCTCGGTCAACCTTTGAAAAACCGAGAAAACGGATAGCTGGAACGAGTCTGACAAACACCGCGGTCCGCTCGCCCATGGCGGCGACGCGATGATCGCTCCCCACAGCGCGACCACAACAATGGTCCGCTCGCCCATGGGTGAGCGTGACCACGACACGGGTCCGCTCGCCCATGGGCGAGCTAGACTGTGACACCGGTCCATTCGCCCACGGGCGAGCGTGACCAAGACACGGGTCCGCTCGCCCGTGGGCGAGTGTACCGTGACACCGATCCGCCCGCGGATGAGCGCGACCATGACAATGGTCCGCTGCGCCAGCGAAGCGGCGGTCCTTCGCACAGCGAGGCGACCATGACGATGGTCCGCTCGCTCGCGGGCGAGTGTGACCACAACACGGTCCGCCCGGTCGGTAGCGACCATAACGATAGTCCGCCCTTGCGGCGGTAACATGTCCGCTTGCCCACGCGAGCGACCATAACAATTCCGCCCCATGGGCGGCGATAACATTGTCCGCTTGCCCATGGGCGAGCGAGACCACGCGACGATGGTCGCTTCGCCCAAAGCGGCGACTAACAATGTCGCTTCGCCCATGGCGGCGTAATACGATGTTCCTTCGCCCATGGGCAAGCGTGACCGTGACACCGTCCGCTTCGCCCATGGGCGCGACCATAACGATAGTCCGCCGCTTAAGCGGCGCTGTGTTATCGCTCGCACGCGAACATGACCAAGACAGGTCCGCTTCGCCGATGGTGGCGTGACCGTGACACCGGTCCACTCAGCCAAAGGGGAGCGACCAAGACATTAGTCCGCTTCGCCCAGCGGGCGAAGCATGACCATAACGGGATCCGCTTCGCGAAGCGAAGCGACCATGACGATGGTCCGCCGCCCATGGCGAGCACGGTGCGGAGTCGTCCGCCCACGGGTGAGCACGACCATGAGAGTGATCCGCTCGCCCACGGGTGAGTGCGACCATGAGAGTGGTCCGCTTCGCCCCTTGGCGAGAGCGACCATGAAACAGGTCCGCTTCGCCGGCGTGATTAACAAGCCCGCGGCGGCGTGACCTAACATATCCGCTTCATACGGGTGAGCGTGACCACAGCACAGATCCGCTCGCCCACGGGCGAGCGTGACCATGACAATAGTCCGCTCGCTCACGGGGGAGCGCGACCATGACAACGTTCCATTCGCCCGTGGGCGAGCGCGACCAAAACACGGACCATTCCGAACCTGGTCCTATCTCGCAACCATGCATCTTCGTCTAAAGTTCCCGTAACACAGTCCTCAGGTCCATGGACACAATACCTATCTTTCATCTCGCTTACGATTATCGAAGAAAAACTTAGGAAAAGTTATAAAAGACTTTGTCGTCAAAACGGATTCCAGCCTGATGTATAAAACGGCTATGGTCGGCTTGGACACTAGTGGCCTTGACTATACGAGGAATTGGAATCCTTTCAGAAAAACCAACAGTTTTTTCTTAGGAAAAATTGTAGAAAACGCCAAGTCCCGAAACGGCCCAGAAGGGCCTAAATTACGGATGAACGGCCCGCTTATGATTTTAGAATAAGATTGAGCCCAAGGCTGGTATGACGGTCTATTTTTATTTGCAGAAAGGATAAATGTCAAATTTCCAAAGATAAAGGTCAAGTTTCCAAAGATAATCATGAAGGATGACGAAAAATAGAAAAGCCCGACTTGCGACGAATCTGGCCCAAAAACAGAGGCAAACCGACCTAGAGGAAGTATATAAGGAGAGCTTGAGGCGAGGAGCAAGAGAGAGCTTGAGGCGAGGAGCAAGAGAGAGCTTCTCAGAGCAAACTTAGTACTTAGAGCGAATTTGGCATTTTTCCGTTTTTGCTATCGAGCTTTGACTCAACTAGGTTAGAACTTAGGTGGCTAGACTAGCGAACATACCGACAGCTCTCGTGGCCTAGGATCCTACCTGTTGTTCACGCTCAAACGCGAATTCGGAAATAAGATCTTTTCGTTCTTCTTTTATTCTTACGATTAATTACTTCGTATTTTCTATCATATTGATTGTGTTGTGTGCAGCCCAGTAGATAACCGGGAACTTCAGGGAAGGCTAGGCTAGCTTGGCTTTCCTACGATTAACAAAACTTGACAGTGTGAATTTCGGTTCTCACAGTTTGGCGCTAGAAGGAGGTGCGGATCTATCTCTTTCGCAAACACACACGCTCAGTTCGATATGACAATCGACTCTGACAAAGACCCGCAAACGCACGATGGGACTCCTGTCGATGCAACCGTTGATAGAACTCCAGCTGGAAACGTATCGACGGTCACTACTAACACCGTGATACTGGACCAGATGAAGGAATTGTTCGCCTCCGCTCAGAAAAAGTCGGACGAACAAGGAAAACTAGTGGCTCTCTCGCAAAACAGGTGGAAACCTTAACAGCGAAGGCCAAGAGCAAAGCCCCGCGCGGGACCACAAGAGCCCGCAGTGGTAGAAGACTCGATTTCGAGACTCCGAGCGATCGAGCTGCACGTGCGGACAAAATTCATTCAGGCCGAAACCCTGACGAAACACTCCCACCATGTGCACAGCCGACTACGGAGAACCTTCCACCTCCCGCCGGGAGCAACAAAGAGGACGATAACGAGCGGATCAATCTAGACATAAGCGACCAGTCCGACCACTCAGACGAAGGCGCTGATGTCCACCCAAGAAGAACGAGAAGCCAGTCCGCTTGGTGTGACGCGTCATCGGAGAAACCCATGACGGAGGAAGAAGAAAACCTCTATTGGGTAGAACAGGAGGAGCTGGCTGAAAAACAGACCAGGATCCATCGCGGCCAACGACGACAAGCTCGCAAAGCTGCCGAAAACCCTAACGAAATCCACGATCTCAGTGAGTACATCACAAAAACGGCGGCGGAAGTCAAAGCGGTAAAGTCGCAGATCCACCACGGGACAAGTACTGCACCCGAGATCGACAGACTTCTCGAGGAAGCACGCAAAACTCTGTTCACCGCCCGGATTACGGAAACCAACATCTCAGATCCAGGGAAGATCAAGATTCCCATCTACGATGGCACCACCGACCCAAAGGCACATCTGCAGTCTTTCTAGATCGTGATGGGAAGGTGCAAACTTAAAGAACGCGAACGAGACGCTGGCTACTGCCTCCTCTTCGTTGAAAACCTCAAAGGAGCCGCGCTTGAATGGTTTCCGCCAACTCGCCTCAGAAATTCTCAAGCAGTATTCCATGTTCATGACTAAAGAGACCTCGGATGTCGATATCTGGAGCCTATGTCAAAGAGAGGACGAACCACTTCGCGAGTTCATGAATAGATTCAAGCTAGTAATGGCAAGAGTCACTGGAATCAGCGATAAAGTAGCGATCGATGCTCTGCGAAAAACTCTCTGGTACAGGTCAAAACTCCGGCAGTGGATATCCCTCAAAAAACCGAGAACGATCCAGGACGCTCTTCACAAGGCAACTGACTTCATCATAATGGAAAAGGAGATGAAAGTCCACTCCCAGAAGTACAACCCGCAGAAGACGTCCGCAAAAAGGTTAAACTCTCGTAACGACAATTATGTCCACCACGAGGGAGAAGATCTCCAGGGCGAGCATAATTACACCATCAATTCCGAACAAGGGAAGACCTCCGGGAACACTTGGACCAGGAACTAGTTCAAGGATAACTCCTACTGCGAGTTCCACCAGACCAGAGGACATTCTACTATGAACTGCAAGGATGTCGGCGCGAGGCTCACCGCAAAACTCCTCGCCGGTGAACTCTCAAAGGTTACAAGCATAAAAGATCTTGTCTTGGATTCCGATCGGCCTCCCAAAACTGATAAATAGTATCCCGAAAGGGACGCACGCAAAAATCAGTTGGGCGAGAAACGCGGAAGAAAACAACAGCAACCGTTGAAGGGTCAACATGATCATCGGAGGATCGCAATTCTATCACGATTCGGTCTCTTCGATCAAGGCTTACGGACAGAAGGCTGAGATGAGCTCTAACTGGGAAACTCGATCCCCGACCGACGACGTACCGAACAATACGATCACCTTTGAAGAACACGAAACCATCAGCATTGACAAACCGCACTGCGATCCGCTGGTCATCGACTTGGTAATCCGAGATCTTGAAGTCAGAAGAATCTTTGTCGATACAGGAAGCACAGTCAACGTCATCTACCGCGACACGCTTCGAAGGGTGAGCATCGAACTCGGAATAGTTGTCTCAGATCCAAAACCCCTTACCGGCTTTTCGGGCGCAGTGTCGATGACCCTCGGATCCATCAAACTTCCTGTGATGGCTAAGGACGTAAAGAAAATCGTCAATTTCATGGTAGTCGACAATCCGGCCATCTATAACGTCATCATGGGGACTCCCTGGATCAATGCCATGAAAGCAGTACCATCGACTTACCATCTCGGCATCAAATTCCCAACTCCGAACGGAACGGCAGTAATCTGGGGATGTCAGAAACAGTCAAGGATCTGCTACTTGGCCGAACATAAACTTCGACAAGTTCGCCACACCCCAGCGGTCGACCCGAAACGAGTCAAGAAAAATCAGGACACACTTGAGAGCTCCACAAAAGCTGACCCAGAATCACCGGATCAGGCAATGATTCCGGATGACAGCATAGTCCCCGAATCCATCGCCCTACCAGCGGACATCCCGGCTCCCGAAATGGTTGTCGATCCAGCTGAAGCCCCAGCGGCGGAAGCAACCAGAATGACCCCATCCAGCGAGTAGAAACACCCGCGGCAACCAGCAGAACTACGAGGTGGCTTGATCCTCGAAAGAGGTACGTAGGCAGCTTGTCACATTGGCAAGTTCAGCTATCCCCCTCACCAAAAAGGGGGGGGGGAGTGGGTACGTATACTCACTATACTCCCACAAAAATTCGAAATATTCGCACATGTACTGGGCATTTTTGAAATTTTTTCAATAAAATTTATTTTCATTCGGTCTCTCGATTCACTTGCAACAATCCGAGATCGGCCTAAGAAACGCTCAAAATAAGAGCCTAAAAAAAACGCATACCCTCCAAGCAGTCCTTGGGCAGGAACTAACTTCAATTTTGACAATAGTCCATGCATATCCATGGTCAAACAAATACATCTTCCAATAAAAATGAAGATCGTATCCATCTCATAACAAAAGATGTATCTCTCGAGAAAAGCGAGACCTCGAAAATATTTCTCGAATAACATTATCCAGACCCGCAGTCCGTCCACGACCCTAAAAATACAAAGTGCCCGTCGATTGGCCCCGACGGACAAAACTCAAAATTTTTCTTTAAAAAAAAAGAACTCGTAGTCAAACCTTCCGTAAAAGTGAGAGGTTCTCTTACATCCATCACGGATATCATAGCGCGCTATACAAGAAATCCGAAATTTTGGTCAGCACTCCAGACGGTCTCTGGAGAGTGCTCGGTTCTTTCCACACAGGTCATATAAGCCGGCGCCAGTTGCGGACTTTAAATCGGAAAGAACCAGGTAGAAATCGCCAACAGGCAAAACGAAAGCCGATTAGTCGTCGCATAGCCTTAGAGCCGAAAGTAAACCTAGGTCTTGCCCTAAACCCAGTCCTACTGGTCCGTTAACATCTCAAGACATGATTCGAGATCTTAAAACATGTCCCATCGTCCATATCTAATACGCTCGCGAAACTTCGCAAAACTCCTAAAACGTTTTCGAATACCCTCGTCCTAAAAAGAGCAAACGAATGTGACGACGAATTTTAGAGATAAGATACGAAGTGACTACTCGTACCTTATCCTCACCACTTGACGAAAGTATAAACTAAAATTTGTAGAATGCTAAAAGTCATTCATTATATAAAGAGGCCGCAAAAAAACCGGCTGGGATTCGAAGCCACCAACGGCCAGTCCCGAAATACATAAGTCATATGACCTTACAAGGTCATAGCATACATAGATAGAAACTGTCACACTTGGCCTAGTACACAACATAAAATCTTAAAAAAAAACAAGGGAAAGAATCCCGACAATCCTCAAACCTCGAAGTCGAAGAACCCGGACATGGAGACTCCGAACGAGCTCACAGGCTGGTCCACTTCTCCCTCCACGGCTCCGGCTCCCTCGTCATCTGCTCCCACTTCCGTCGTATCCTCTGAGACCTTGATGGGATCCCAAAGTTGTCGGACCCTTCCTTTGATCGGAGGAATCAGTAATTCGGCGTGAGCACACCCGTCCATAAGACCCGACATCTCGGCAACCTCGGCGGGAAAGGAAAAGTCCTCACCCTGCGACTTGTAGAGGGTAGCAACCGAACCACGGCACTCGCGGAAATCACCCACAAACTTCTGAGAATCTTTAAAGCTCTAGAGCTCGGTGGCAAAAAGAGTGCCCTCCTCTCCAACTCAGCGGCAATCGTTCTTCTCCCTCTCCTCTCCGCATGAATCAGGGCTTGAGAATGAAGTTCGGCCTGCCTCCGGTTTTGTTCCTCAACTTCTTTTCGAAAGCGAAAAAGTTCTCTCTCAGCCTCTTCAGCTTTGAAGTGAGAAATACGCGACTCCCTGAAACTTCCGCCGAGCGCTGCATTAAACACTCGCATCCCCTACATAAGCCAAGGTTCAGATAAAGAAACCAAGATTCAAGATTAGACCAAAGAAACGGAGATCGAACCTCGTTGATCAACCGGGAACCTTCTGCGGCTACTCCTCTCTTCGATTCCTCCTCCAATGACGTTTGAGTAGTGAAACCGGGAGGGAGGTTGGCAAAAAAGTCGCTAGGAAGAGGAACTTCGCTGGTTCTACTCCCATCTCTCGGAGTGAAACCCGGGTTCCACCCTGGCAGCGGAGAACCTCCCGAAGCATTCTAGAAGGTAATCTCTTTATCTTCCCGAGGCCTAACCCTCTCCCTACGAGCAGGAATGGCATCGGGACTCGGCCCCTCGGCACACGGGATGTTCAGAGGTTGAGAAACAACTCGCGACCGTTGGAGCTCTACCGCATCCCGAATCCTTTCGAAGGTAAAAGAGTTCCAAGAGAACGGGCTGTTGCGAAGAATATCTCGTTTGGCGTACAGGTCTAGGGGAGTTGGCGGAAGAATCCTGTTCACCGCAAAACCAAAAAAAAAAAAAAAAAAAAAAATCAAGCACCTCTGAAGTGTCAAAGAAAAATAGACAACCGATCATATTACCATGGTTGAGGTTCCACTCTCGACGGAATAGGGGGAGATAATCCTCCTCAACGGATTCGCCGTCTATCCGGACGAAGAAAAAGCGCTCGAACCATCCCTTGGGGTGAGAAGTATGCCCCCAAATTATGGTCATATCCTTCTTGGGCTCCATGCGGTATGAATAACAGATCCGTGTCTTCCTCGTCGCTGACAGCCCTTCGAAATCACCAGGACTAAGATCCATCTCCAGCTAGTAACTCAGGATCAGCACACCGAGCCAGTGCTGCAAAGCCGGGACGTTTAGTTGGCTAATCGAAAGCTCAAAGCGATGGAGCGCACGGACGAGAGCGCCAGGAATTGGAAACCACATGCGGCAATAGGTCAGAAAAGCCTCGTAGCTGGAGGATTCTCTGCGCTTTCATTTTCCCTTGGGATTCGAAATACAACCCCACTCGGAATCTTGCAGAAATCCCGAAGAGTCGTAAGGAATTCGGGAGACACCTTGCTCGGGACAGTAAGATCAATCATCGAGTTCACGGGCCTCTTAGGGATGGGGATGACAGGCAGAGGAGTCTCCGAACCATGAAGAGCTTTGTAGTACGCATCTTTATCATCTTCCTCGACCTCGAATTCCTCTTTCGGAACAATCCCCTCATGGGCGGAAGAATCGTCCGAGGATGAGTGTGAAGAAGTATATTTCATTGAAGATCTTTTTCTTGAAGACATTCTTTGAGCAGAGAAAGAGACGAAGTAAAAATTTCTATATTGCAGAGAATTTCTAATGAAAGGTGGGTGAAGAATTTGAAAAAACTTACTCCACCTATATAGGAAAAAGGAAGTTACTATTCACTCTGGACTTTCGGGAAACGATTACGTCCAATCCCAAACAAACCATACCGCAAGCTAGAATCTCGCACTAAAATTCTACGGATCCTAGCTAGCTGGGGGGCTAACTGTTGGGGTCAAAATCGGTCACGACAGAATCAATGCCTAAAAGTCCCTAGAGAAACCAAATCTCTGTCAACCTACGAAAAACCGAGAAAACGGAAAACCGGCGCTCGCCCATGGGTGAGCGTGACAACGACACGGGTCCGCTCGCCCATGGGCGAGAGTAACCATGGACGATGGTCCACTCGCCCAGGCGAGCGCGGCTGTGACATGGGTCCGCTCGCCCACGGCGAGCGTGACCAAGACACGGGTCCACTCGACCGTGGGCGAGCGTGACCGTGACACCGGTCCGCTCGCCCCCGAACGAGCGTGACCACAACACGGGTCCGCTCGCCCACGGGCAAGCGCGATCATGACAATGGTCCACTTGCCCGGCGGCGTGACCAACATGTCCGCTTCACGGGCGAAGCGCGACCATGACGATGGTCCGCTCGCTCACGGGCGAGAGTGACCACAACACGGGTCCGCTCGTCCACGGGCGAGCGCAACCATGACGATGGTCCGCTCGCCCATGGGCGAGCGTGGCTATGGGTCTGCTGCCACGGCGAAGCGCCACGATGATATCCGCCCATGGGCGAAGGGACGTGATAATGGTCCGCCGCCACGGCCGGCGTGAACACAACACAGGTCCGCGCCCACGGCGAAAGCGACCATGCGATGGTCCGTTAAGCCCGGGCGAAGTCGACAATGACGATGGTCCGCTTCGCGGGCGAAGCGGCCGGCATTCCGCTTCATGGGCGAAGCGCGACCAAACAATCGCTTCCCCACGGGCGAGCGTGACCATGGCAAAGGTCAGCTAGCCCGCGGGCGAGCGTGACCACAACACGGGTCCGCCCAGGTGAGCGTGACTACTGGGTCCGCTTCACAGCGAAGGCGTGACATAACAGGTCCGCTCGCCCATGGGCGAGCGTGACCGTGAAACGGGTCCGCTCGCCCATGGGGGAGCGCGACCATGTAGGTGGTCCGCTCGGCCACGGGTGAGCGCGACCATGACGGTGGTCCGCTCGCCCATGGGCGAGCGCGGCCATGACAATTGTGTGCTCGCTCACGCGCGAGAGCGACCATGACAATGGTCCGCTCGCCCGCAGACGAGCGCGACCACAACACGGGTTCGCTCGCCCACGGGCGAGGACCGACCCTTCACGGACCATTCCAAACCTGGTCCTATCTCGCAACCATGCATCTTCGTCTAAAGTTCCAGTAATACGGTCCTCAGGTCCATGGACACAATACCCATCTTTCATCTTGCTTACGATTATCGAAGAAAAACTTCGGAAAAGTTATAAAAGACTTTGTTGTCGAAACGGATTCCTGCCTGATGTATAAAATGGCTATGGTCAGCCTGGACACCAGTGGCCTTGACTATACGAGGAATTGGAATCCTTTCGGAAAAACCAACGATTTTTTCTTAGGAAAAATCATAAAAAACGCCAAGTCTCGAAACGGTCCAGAAGGGGCCTAAATTATGGATGAACGGTCCACTTACGATTGTAGAATAAGATTGAGCCCAAGGCTGGTATGACGGTCTTTTTTTATTTGCAGGAAAGGATAAATGTCTAATTTCCGAAGATAAATGTCAAGTTTCCAAAGATAATCATGAAGGATGACGAAAAATAGAAAAGCCCGACTTGCGACGAATCTGGCCTTAAAAGAGAGGCAAACCGACCTAGAGGAAGTATATAAGGAGAGCATGAGGCGAGGAGCAAGAGAGAGCTTTCTCAGAGCAAACTTAGTACTTAGAGCGAATTAGGCATTTTTCCGTTTTTACTATCAAGCTGCGACTCAACTAGGTCAGAACTTAGGTGGCTAGACTAGTGAACATACCGACAGCTCTCGTGGCCTAGGATCCTACCTGTTGTTCACGCTCAAACGCGAATTTGGAAATAAGATCTTTTCATTCTTCTTTTGTTCTTACGATTAATTAGTTTGCATTTTATACCATATTGTTTGAGTTGTGTGTGGCCCAGCAGATAACCGGGACCTTCAGGGAAGGCTAGGCTAGCTTGGCTTTCTTCCGATTAACAAAACTTGACGGTGTGAATTTCGGTTCTCACATACATTGTCGTTATGGCTGGGAGGTGGATAATGTATGACAATAGAGCTTGGGATTTCAAGATATATAATGATAGAATGTAGAACATTCGATTCATTGAGAATTAGAGGCGTTGACGGGTTAAAAGATAGTATTTTGTCTGAGTATGGTCTCGCGGGAAGGGAAATCTCCGCAGAAATGTGCTATTGGCTTAATGATGGAGAGAGTGATATGGTGGATAAAGGGGCTGCACCAGTTGAGATAGCAACCGACACTGGTTTCAAGATTTTCAAGGCTCTTCACCGTGCAGACAAATCAGTTAATGTCTTCGTCACATTTAGAGAGTGTTTTGGATGAAAATGGTATTTCTAAGGTCGGAACGAGTAATTAAGTCGCTAATGAGTGAACCCGTCGGAGCTTCTGATGAAGATGAAGTTTTATTGATGCACATTCAAGCAATTGAAGCATCTTTAGGAGTTAACTCAGAGTCCAAGGATGAAGATAAAAGCGGAGAACCTTTTGAGGCAGGCTGTGGAGTTAATCTGGAGTCAGAGTTTCTGGCTCATTAAAAGAGTTGCGAACAAGATAAGGAAAATGTTTGTGGAGAAGATATAGGAGTGGATAATGTAAAGAATAAGGAAGCTAATGTTGAAGAAGGATGTGGAGTCAATTCGGCGTCAGATAATCTGCCTCAACGAATCTGTAGCGAAAAAGATAAGGAAAGGGGCTGTGGAGAAAATATGGCAGTGGATAATGGAAAAAAATACGGAAGCTAACATAGAAGCAGCGTCTAGAGAAATGGAGGTCGACAGTGTAGAAAACATGGAAGATGATATACGAGAAGATGAAGACGATGAACCCGAGTTTGACTAGAATCACTGGCATGATTATGTTTGAAATAATTGTGTAACAGATGACGAAGACGATTTCGTAGAAGGTCCACCTAATGGAGGGAGTGGTGGACAGTTTGGTGTTAACGGTAATCGGCGTTCTGGGGCTAGTGGTGGCAGAGGCCAAGGGTCTGGAAAACCTCTGGCTGGTAGGGGTCAAAGATCAACTGCTGCAGGTGGATCTAAATCAACGAAAAATCCTTCGAAGCGGAGACGTTCAGAGGAGAATACCGATGGAGGAAGCGATTACATATCCACCTCTAGAACAGTTGGTTGTTCGTACACCGAGGGAACATAGACCGATGGAGGCATTGATGTTGTTATTGTAACTCCACCAAAACTAAAAAACCAACACAAGCGGGTGACTGAAGATGATGATGATTTTGGTTATCCTCCTATCCCTATCCCCGGGTCGACCGAAGATGAGGGTGGAGAAGCATTGACTGAAGGAGGAGATTATGTGAGTCGTACTCTGATGAAAGGCCTTTTCAAAGGTCCTAATCAAATGATGTAGTATATAAGATTGTCGAACCAGTTCTAAGTGACCACACAGCAAAGGGAATACAAGTCTATGCTTAATCTAAATGCAATCATTAAAGGAGATGATTATTAAACTAAGACAATATCTAAAATGCAAGAAAATGTAAAGCTTTCTTTCTTTATGAGGAGATGAGACCCATGGGTATAGGGACTTGATCTCAAATGATTAAGGTTCATTCCAAGATGCCAGCTTTTCAATAAATCTAATTCCTTATGCCTAGACAACAAAACTAAGCAAGCTCTATCCCTAGATGAATGCTCATTTGCAATGATCACCCAAGTACACCAAATCCCTTTGGCTGTAATGATCAAAGCAAACATTAAGAATGAGTCTAATAGCAATCCTAGCTTCTTTAACAACTAATCCCTTAGGTAAAGCAAGCTAAAAGCATAGATTAGTTGGTTCAGGCATTTCATAGAACACCTTCCGGGCATGAAATGCATATGGCTCTATATTTGAGAGGCCAACTCAAATATAGCATTAAGAACACCAAATCAATGCAAGGAAAGGATAGATCTAACACTAAGCCCCTCGGATCTACACTTAATCACTCTCAATCACACTAACCCATGGATCTTAAATGGATTTACTCACTAATACACATGCTTACTCTTAAACCCATGAGAGATTTAAGCTTAAACATGTAGAGAAAGAAAAGAGATAAAAACAAACAATCAAGAACACAAAGATGAGCTGAGATTATGATTCAAAGATAAAACTTTCTCAAAGGTTTGTGTTCTTAGAAAGAAAATAACATATCCCCCAAAATAAGGATAACTAGAGTATTTATACTTGGCTTCCAAAGCCCTAGAAACATAAAACAAAATTACTAAAAATATCCTTGAGCCAAATGGGTCTCAACCAATGGGAAGAGGGTAAGAAATTCGGTCAGGGGTGAACCAGCATGGTCTAACCCGGTCTGGCCACCCCGGTCCAACTCCTGATCTGGCCGCGCCTTGCTCCGTCGGGGTGCTCCAAACCGGACGTGTCTCCCTGGCCTGTCCTGCTCGTGTGCTGCTTCTTCCGACCGGGTGTTCCAAACTGGACGTGTCTCCCCGGCCTGTCCTGATCATGTGCTGCTTCTCCCGACCGGGTGCTCCAAACCGGACGCTTGTCCCCGGCCTGTCCTCATGCGCATCTTCCTTCACGACCGGGTGTCTCTTCCCGGCCTGTTATCCCCAGCTTGGTCTCGTCCAGCACCCATCAACCGACCGGGTACCTCTCTCAGGATCATTCATCCCGGACCACTGTCATCCAGCTGCTCTTTTCCCGGCCGGCTGCTCGAACCCGGACTGATCTACCCGGCCAGCCTGACATGATTCAAGTGAACTGATCATAACTCCTCCAATACAGGTCCAAATGACTTGAAACCACTTCCATTGGAAAGCTAACTCAATTTTATGTGTCTCCACAAAATCTTAGCAGCAGAAGACATCTCTAAGGCCTCTGTCTGCTCATCTTTGTCTAGACCAGATCATGGATTGACTTCTCTTTTCATGGCCAAACTTGATTCTTCATCTTTTTTTGGGGCCATAAGGCTTCCAAACACCTCAAATCACACCAAAGCATACTCCAACACCTGATAAGGACAAATGATGCAAAATGGACCTAAACATGCCTAATGCCTAACTTATATGATCAAAATGCATAAGATATGGATGCTAAAAACATGTAAATATGCAAGACATCATACTCCTCCAAGCGTTAGCCCTTCGTACAATCAAGAAATAGACACAGTTGGAAGTGGGGATGTTGTTCTGGTTACTCCACCAAAAAAATATAACATACACTCCCGTGTGATCGAAGATGACGAAGTGTTTGTTGATCCTCCCGTCACCCAAACTTCACAAGTTCAGGGTGGAGAATCATTCATGAGAGGCATTCAAGTACCAGAAATGCATGGATATAATGATGTAGATCCTGTGTATAATGAAATGGATGGAAGCAGCTTCTAGTCGCTGGACATCGACTTCATCAAGGAGGACTCTGATATATACGTTGGAAGGATGTTTAAAGACAAAGCGCAATGCAAGTTGACGTTGGCGATCTATGCAATTGCAATTGCGAAGGTGTGAACTTTTTAGCTGAGGCATTGCAAACACCGCATCAAGGCGACATTCGTCGACAAAGAATGCAAGTGGAGGGTATTTGCAGTGCAACTCGGTGATTCTCCACCTTATCTGGTGAAGAAGGCAATTTTGGGACATGTATGCATATCCGACGTTCGAGGGAAGTATAACAAACATGGTACATCAAAAGTTCTTGCAGCACGTTTGTGCTCGAAATACGAAAGACTCCACTCTGGACCACGTGCTATGGAACTTCTGGAAGTATTGCGGACGGAATTCAACTATACATGCACATACTGGAAAGCTTGGAAGGAAAAGAACTAGCGATTGCGTCTACGCAAGGAACAGAGGAGATGTCGTACAAGATGCTACCACAGTACTTCCATGTTCTTAAATACGCAAATCCTGGAACAATCACCGATATTAAAACCTAAATCGATAAAGAAGGAAAAACAAGGTTCAAGTATGCATTCATGTCACTGAAGGCATGCATTAATGGGTGGAAGCATCTGCGGAAGGTCCTTGTGGTGGACGGCACCCATATGTTTGGGAAGCACAAAGGGTGTTTGCTAAGTTCTAGCGGGCAAGACGCTTACAGCCGCGTATTTCCTATTGCTTTTGCAGTATTGGAAAGCGAGAACTCATATTCTTGGAATTGGTTTTTCAAGAGGTTGTCAACTATTCTAGAAGATAGCTGTGAATTAAGTATAATTTCCGATAGATGCATTGCTATTTTTGCAGCTAAAGATAAATAGTATCCCCATGCACACCATGGTATCTGTCTTGTACATCTTCAGCGTAATGTGAAGGAAAAGTATAAAGGACTGCAGCAGAAGGATATGGTAGGCAGGGCAGGGAAGCATTCAAGGTTTCAGAGTTTAAAGAGATCTATGAGATTATAAAGCTTACGGATTGGAGGTGTTATTATTTGGAGAAATTCGACCCCAAGTTATGGACACGTTCACATTTCGAAGGGAAGAGATATAACCTGATAACTTCAAACGTAGCTGAATCTTTGAACAAAGCACTTCTGCCAGCGCGTGATAGTCCTATAATGACACTGCTAGAGTTTATACGACGGATACTGTGTAGATGGTATGAGAGAAGACGCTGCCAGATCAGTAAGATAAAGGGAAATATTCCAAATGAAATGGAGAAAATACTGGTTGAACAGTTAGTGCTGTCTACGGGCATTCTGGTGTTGTCATGTTCTACTTGGATATTCGAAGTTACACACAGTCCAACTGGATACGGTTTCCATGTTGATCTGGAGAAACGAACTTGCTCTTGCCTAGAATTCCAGATGTTTGGGTTTCCATGCCCGCCAATGCTGCTGCTTCTTCTCGGAATACAGACTAACAACATGTTTGTTTCGGAACACCATGTCAAACAGACATGGGCTGAAACAGTTAAGGGTATCATTTTCCGGTTCAAGATCCAGAAATACCAAAGGTCGAGCTTTATCCACCACTAATGACGGAAAGAACGAAGGGAAGGCCAGGCGTTAAAAGGAAACTTTCGGGTGGAAAGTTTCCGGTAAAACACTTTGTGTACACCTTTCAGTAATATTTTAGTAACGCATTGTACACTTTCCAATTATATATAGTTTAACGTTTGCAGGAGGGGACAAATAAAAAGAAGAAGCCGAACAAGTGTTCCAGGTGTTTTAAGGAAGGTCACAAGAAGACAACATGCAAAGAACCAGTGCCTTGAAGTGAATAGGGAGGAACCCGTTATTCTTGGCAAAACAACGTACCCATTACTTTAGATATGTGTGTATTTTGGAACCACGACGAACCCTTCCTTTTGGATATGATTGTGTTTTGGAACTAAGTTTTCGGGTTGTTTGTGGAAAGATTAAAGTTTAAATAAGTATTAGTTCTTTATTAGTTCTAAAACCTGTTTTTTGCCTCATTAATTATATTGAATCATCTTGTGTACTAAGATATATGATAACTCGATATGGAATATTGTTTCGAGTTAAGGGTTTAGGGTTTAGTGATAAGGGTTTAGGTGTTAGACTATAGGGTGTTAGGCGTCTTCTAGAAGAAACTCTTGCTGTTGATTGCAATTTTGTGAACAGTTGCAACTCTTGGCATCGTTTAAAAGACACTCTTACGTAATATGCATCCCTTCATTTGTGCTGGTTACTTACGGATCCGTCCTTATTAATACTACTAGTTTGTTGGAAGATTTCTCCAGGTTGTCGTTCTTAACTTATTTCTCCTCATCATGCAAGAATTCCTGATACTCAGTCTCCCGACAGAGGTTCAAGCTTTAGTTGTGGAACGCGTCACACACAACTCTTTTGGAGATTGATGTTAGGACTTTCAAGGCTCCTTAACAAAATTTTGTAGTATAGAAAGATATTGAACCAATTCTAAGAGATCTCAATGCAAAAAGAATACAAGACCATGCTTAATCTAAGTGCAACCATTGAGTGAAGATGATTATGAACTAAAACAATACTAAAAATGCAATAGAGGAGTGAACTTTCTTTCAATATGAGGCAAGGGGACTCTTGGGACAAGAGAATTGACCTTGGGTGATCAAGTTTCAATCTAAGATGGCAGCACTACAATCAATCTATCAACCTTAGGCTTAGACACAATACTAAACAAGCTCTATCTCTAGATGAATGCTCATTCACAAAGATACCTCAAGCATCAAATCTCTTTGGTTGAATATTATCTAAGAAATCATTAAGAACAAGTCTGATAGCCATCCTAACACTTTTAACAACAAATCCCTTTGGTAAAGAATGTTAAAAGCATTGGAGAGTTGGTTCAGGCATTTCATCGAACACCTTTCGGGCATGAAATGCCTATAGCTCTATTATGAAGAGGCCAACTCCAAAATAGCAATAAGAACACTCTAAAAGAAAGGATCAGGAAGGATCTACCCTATAACATCTTAGATCTACACCTAATCACCCTTAGTCTCCCAAGCCCATGAATCCAAGATAGATCTACTCACTAATAGACATGGATAACCCTAAAACCATGGATTTACAAGCCTAAACATGATAGTGAGCAAGATAATCAATTATACACAAGAAAATAAGATGGAAAAGAATTCAAGATTCAAACTTTCTTCAGGATCCAAATGTGTTCTTAAGAGAAAAGAAATTATGTCCCAAATTGGGAGATACAAGAGTATTTATATGAGGCTATGAGAGCCCTAAAAACATAAAGAAAAAGTCTAAAAAGCCCATGAGGTCATTTAATCTTCGACCAATCAGAAACCAGCAAAAAGGAAGAAGCTGGCCAATACCCGGGTAAGGAGCAATTCGTCCAACCCGCGTACGGCCGACCCGCGTTTCCCGTCCTCATTCGTGTCCCGTCCTGTGCGGGTAAGGCAACCCGCGTATCGCGTACCGCGTACTGGCCTCGTCCCGTGCGGGTAAGGCAACCCGCATGTCGCGTCCCGCGTACCGGCCTCGCCTCGTGCGGGGTCTCTACCCCGGGTGGTCCAACCCGGTGTCATCTGTCGTAGACCAAAGCCGACCAGCCGAGCGGGTAGGTGAACCCGGGTATACCAACCCGGGTGAGTTGATATGCCTCTAGTGAATCAATCATAACTTCTCTAATATGGCTCCAAATGACTTGAAACCACTTCCATTGGAAATCTAAGTCAATTTGATGTGCCTCCACAAAATCTTAGCAACAGAAGAATTCTCTAAGGCCTCGATCTATGCTCATCTTTCATCCCATTTTGGATCAAAATGCTCCCAAACATCTCCAATGACTCCATGGCACACTCCAACACCAGATAAGTACATATGAATGCAATATGGACCTAAAGATGCTTAATACCTAATCTATATGCTCAAAATGCACAAAAGTGCATGGCTAAAATCATGTAAATATGCAAGATATCAACTCGCCCACACTAGTCCTTTACTTGTCCTCAAGTAAAACTTTTCAAAACATAAGGAGGAGAGATATAAAGATGAGAGCAAAGCCAAAAGAAACACCCATAGCACTCAACTTGACATCTTAAAGAAACATAGCAAATAGCATGAGCAATACTCTCTTATTATGCTCTAGTTTCTCAAGGCCTATCAATATATGCCTCTACACAAGATGCAATGCTTATCAATTAACATGTTCTCTTAACCAACCCTCACATTGATTCACACACACACACACACACACACAAGGTGAATTATCACAAATGGGTACAAGATCTCAATCATTTGGCTAGGTGATCAAATGGTCTAATATGGATGAAAAGGAGGGTTTCAATGCATCATTTTGATGAAAGGACTTTTCTAAGGTCCTAATCAAATGATGTAGTATATAAGATTGTCGAACCAGTCCTAAGTGACCATGAAACAGAGGGAATGCAAGTCTATGCTTAATCTAAATGCAATCATCAAAGAGGATGATTATCAAACTAAGACAATAAGTAAAATGCAACAAAAGTAAAACTTTCTTTCCTATGAGGAGAATGAGACCCATGGGTGTAGGGACTTGATGTCAAATGATTAAGATTCAATCCAAGATTCTAACTTTTCAATCAATCTAATTCCTTATGCCTAGACAACAAATCTAAGCAAGCTCTATCCCTAGATGAATGCTCTTTTGCAATGATTACCCAAGTACACCAAATCCCTTTGGCTGTAATGATCAAAGCAAACATGGAGAATGAGTCTAATAGCAATCCTAGCCTCTTTGACAACTAATCCCTTAGGCAAAGCAAGCTAAAAGCATAGATGAGTTGGTTCAGGCATTTCATAGAACACCTTCCGGGCATGAAATGCCTATAGCTCTATGTTTGAGAGGCCAACTCAAATATAGCTTTAAGAACACCAAATCAATGCAAGGAAATGATAGATCTAACACTAAGCACCTTGGATCTACACCTAATCACTCTCAATCACCCTAACCCATGGATCTTAAATGGATCTACTCACTAATCCACATGCTTACTCTTAAACCCATGAGAGATTCAAGCTTAAACATATAGAGAAAGAAAGGAGATGAAATCAAACAATCAAGAACACAAGATGACAATAGATTATGAATCAAAGATGAAGCTTTACTCAAAAGTTTTGTGTTCTTAGATAGAAAATAACATGCCCCCCAAATTAGGGATAACAAAGGTACTTATAGTTAGGCTAAAAGCCCTAAAAACATCATAGAAATTTACTATAAGGTCCTTGGAAACAATAGGTCTTGACCAATGGGAATACAGTATGAAAAATGCTCAGGGTCGTGGCTGGACGGTCCGGGCCGCGCATGCTTGGCCGTGCAGTACTGTCTGGCTGTTGCTCATCCCGCGCGGGTGTGCTGGCACGGTCGTCCCGTCCCGCGCGTATGTACAACTCCGTCTGGTCTCGTCCCGCGCGGGTACTACGCACCGCACAACCCCGGCCGCGCATCCGGCTGGTCTTGTTCGCCTCGTCCCGCATGGGTACTACGCACCGCACAACTCAGGCCGCGCATCCGGCTGCTTTAGTCCACCCGTATGGTATGTCCTGACACGCGCGGGTAAGGTAGCCCGAGCAGATCAGGCTGCGCATGGTCTTTCTTCAGCTCGTCCGTGTGGTGTGATCTGTACTGCGCGGGTGAGTGGTCCCGTGCAGATCAGGCCGTGCATCCGTATGTTCGTTGGGCTCTCATGCGCGGGTGATCTTGGTCGAGCATGTCCACCCGTCTGGTCCGGCTGAGTGAGATTAAAGCCACCTCTGCCCACACTAGGCCAAACTCCTTTTTCTTATCTTATTCTTGCATCAAAACACTCTCAAACCATCTTTTACTCCATGGGGCACTCCAATACCTGATAAGGACTTATGAATGCAAAATGATCCTAAGAATGCTTAAACCTTAGCCTAAAAGACAAAGAATGCAAATGAAAAGATGGCTAAATTAATGAAAATATGCAAGACATCAACTCCCCCACACTAGTCCTTTACTTGTCCACAAGTAAACTAGTAAGGACTAAGGAGAAGAGGTTTGAAGGAGGGGACTCATAGCCACAAGAATGCTCTTCTTAGTTCTCAACTTGATAACCTTGTATAATCATACCAACTAGCTAGAGCAAACACTCAATCAAACTCTAACTTCACAAGGCCTATCTTAACTCTTTTGATCCTTACACTTACTCATCATGAATCCACAATCCACAAATCCACTTGCTCTCTAACAATCATTAAGCAAACTCAAAAGATTTCTTGCAAATGGTCAAATGGTCCAAGTCATTTGGTTAGGTGAGAAAAAGGCTTTAGTGCAAAGTGAATCAAGAGGTTCAAGATCATCTTTCAAGGTGGTTTACTCTCAAAACAAAGTAGCCTTGACATTGCACATAATATATCTAAGAAAGGGATCAACTCATGCATACAATGCTCAATCTCCATTGTCCTACCCTTTTCCTAAACATGAAAGCAAATTTTACTCTATTCCCCAATGCCAAGCCCCACTCTCTCTTCACTCACCCAAAGAATTCCCAAACTCTCAAGAACATTTTCTCACTTAGAACTCTTCACTTTTTGAAGTCTACAAGGGATTTTTACACTTTTTAAACATTTGTTAGCTCATAACAACTTTTGCTAGCCCCCTTTATTCATCTCTTTTTTTTTTTTTTTTTCCTTCTCTTTTTCCTTTTTTTTATATGTATGGGGGCCAAGACTTTCATTTGCTTATCCCTAAAGACTTAATCACTTTTGAGTTCTAAGAGTCTACCATTCATTTCCTCTCTTTCTCACACTCCCAAGATCAAACTTTACATTACTCACCCCCATCCTAGAAGCTAGACAATATGAATGTCTAATCTAGCTAAAATGGAGATCAAGAATTGTCGTTCCTAATACTCTCAACATTATGCACATGTAAAGCTTTCCAAAGAAGGCCTCACTCAACAAATAATGAAGGCTTGAAAGGAGGTAAGGGTTTAAGGGTGTGGAGTGCCTCTTGAGTTTGTCCAAAAAGATAGGCAAAGAATGGGAGGGACAACTCAAGTGTTCTATCCATGACTTAGTACACAAGGGACCATGAGCAAGAGACTTAGAGTCTAAATATGACAGGAGCAAGCTTCAAAGAGAGAGCATCAATCAATCAAATAAGCTTTAGGAAGAGATTTCAAGGCACAAAGTTTACAAGCTATCCTAAGATTGCTCTAGCTACTTACTATGATTATAAAGGTTATCACTTTAAGAACTTAGCATGAGCATCTTTACAAGGCAACTATCATTCTTGTCCCCTTATGCATGATGCAACCTATATGATGATATTTCTCTTTTTTTTTTTATGCAAGTGAATGATCTAGACTCAATCCTAATGCAACTACATGATTCTTTTTGTGCTTTTCGAATTTTTCAAATTTTTTTTGGTTTTTTATGCAATAACTATCTACAAGTACATGCAAATGTCATAAAACACAAGACTATTAGCAACTTGACACCTCCCCCACACTTAATTCACACAGTCTCTGTGTTTGTTAAATGTAGAGAAGGGCCTAAAAGAAAATAAAAGAAATCTAAATGCAATGATGAATGGTATATACAATGATCAGGAAGTGGAGTACCTCATGGAGCATGGGATGAGGCTGATGCCTCACCCTCGGAGTCATCTTCATCAGCAGTGGTGCTTAGGCTTGGTGACTTGTTTCCGGACGCGGATGGGGCGATGTAAGGGTTCCTCAAACGGCGGAGAGCTTGTTTCTTTGTCTGTGGCTCAGAAGGGTCATGAAGTGGCTGAGGAGGCGGGGCAGTGAAAGCATCAAGATCAAAATCCTCAGCTCTACAACCAGCTACAGCTCCCCTGGCCAGAACATCAGCCACCTGCTTCATGAATTGAGCCGAAGCTTCGGCTTGCCGCTTGACAGTTCTTCTCAGCTCTTTGCACTTGTTGGTGAGCTTGAAGATAGTCCTATCTTGAGCTCTGTTCCACCTCTGAAGGGTACTGATCTGGTCATGATCCTGCCGAATAGGACCAAGAGGCAAAGCACCGGTGCATTGGTCAAACTTGTAACGAGGAGGACCAAAAAGATGTGCAGTGGCTCTGCTAGAGTGCCCCTGATCATATTCTTCCACCTTGCGTGCTGCCTTTTCACCCCTTGGAAGAGCCATAGGGCCTAAGGCACCATGAGGTCCAAGCAAGTGCCTCTCACTAATGTCAAATCTTATGGCTCCTGGAGTGGTCAAGGTAGTGAGGGGGTAGTTGGGAAGGAGCAGCTCAACCTTTTTGGTACCTCTCAAATATGAATAAACACACCGCCCATTAAACCTTCCAAAGAGATAGTGAGCTGACTTCAGGTATTGGAGATCCAAGAAAGTGGGGCTAGCTGCATCATTTCCCAAGCTTATCCCTTGGTAAGCAAGCAATGGTGTTATCAAGCCACCAATCCCAATCTGAGCTCGAGGGTCTCTGTTTGTCCAGCTCCAACTCTTGTAATACATGAAGCGCTTCATAAAGAATCCCACGATGCCAAAATCCTTGTAGAAGTCACTAGGAACCAAAGGGAGATGAGGCTGTAATGCATAGTGCTGGACAGCTTGGTGAAGGAATTTCACTTCATTTCCAAAGACTGTTCCTACTTCTTTCCTGGGGAACAATGTATGCACAAGCAATCTGTGGAGATATCACACTGAAGGGTGTCGGATGGAGGCATTCTTGTCGCGGTTGGAACTCCTTGTCTTGCCTGTTAACAACCTCCAAGTAAGGTGTGTGATGTTCATCTCTCTTTTGACCCTGGCAAGCTTGGGAAAAGAAGGATCTTTCTGGTCCTGAAACCCAAGCACTTCCTCAATCTCCTTGAATGACATTGAGTAGGCTCTCCCATCAATCTTGAAATGTATCATCCCCCATCCTTGCTCCACATTCTTGGAGGTGTGAAAGGTGGCTTCAAGAGATGACAAGAATTGGCAAGAGACTTCTTTGTAAGTTGGATAGGCCATAGTGTAAAAACTTCTCATACTCATGTAGCCTAGCATCTCCTGGATATCATCTTCAATTGACAACTCCTCGAGGGTCCTTTTATCAGCAAATCTGGTTGGTGGCCAAGAGACACCTTTTCTCATTTGCTCTAACAGCTCCTCTTCAGTGGGTGTCTTCTGCCTGTCCCTTTTATCATTGAAGGACTTTGTTGAGTTTGGGTCATACTCAGCCACACTGTCGTCTTCAGAATGTTCCTCTTCAGCATTTGCACCCTCTTGCTCCATGGGAGGAGGTTCTGTAGTCTTTCTTGGCGCCTTGGCTCTTATGGTGGGAGCTGGTTCATTTGCACCTCCCTTGGTGCCTTTCTCCAGATCTAAAGCTCTCAACTTGGTGCTCCTAGGCGCTCTTGCTCTCTTGGGAGGGGCTTGCTTGTGAGCAATGTCAGCCACACTCTCATCAACAATAACTCTTTTGCCATCTCTCTTGGCCTGTGCTTTCTTTCTTAGCATGGCCAAAGTTTGCTGCCTACGCTCCTCTTCTGATTCAGGCATGGAGCCAAGTTCTTTCCCAATCTGAGCAGTCACCCTCCTTGCAGCCTGCTCTTTCTCTTCCTCCATTTGAGCTTCGTTCTTTCTCCCCATTGTACCTGGAAATTCAATCCTTGGAAATAGAGTGAGCATAAGAAAGAGACAAACATGAACAAACACAATCTAGCTCTAGTAAGATCATCAATCTCAATAGGAGCTAGAATAATGCAATCATGAAGGCAAGCAAGACAAGTAATAGCTAAGAAGGAAGCTCTCATGCTCATATAAATTTTTTTTTTTTTTTTAATAAGCACAAGAACTTCAAACTAGCCAAAATCAAAATTAACCAGAGCTCAGCTTGAAATTGGAACCAAATCAACCTTCAACACCACTTATCTCACCCATCTAGCCCACAATCAACCCTAATTAAGCTAAAATTGAAAAGCCCCAAATCTCATGAACCCTAATTTCTCAAAGTTCAAATTAAACTCAAATCCACCATGAGATCAACTACCCAGCATGATATATGAGCCTTCCCTAGTCTATTTCACAAGAATCAAGCAAGAAAATGGCCAAAATTCAAGTTCAAAAATTTAGGGTTCATGAGCATTACGAATTTGAACTTAATGAAGCCATACCTTGCTTTGGATGAAGGATAAAAAAGAGAAGATTCAAGGATTTATACTAAGAGGAAGGAGGCTTGGATGTGGGAAAAGAAATGGGTGATTTGGTTTGGAATTGAAGAAGTTGTGGTGCTTTTTGTTCTTGGGGGCTAGAGAGGATTTTGATTTGGAAAAGTGATGGAAGTGAGGAGAGAGTGGCACGATTCGTTAGGTTTTAGGGGGGGTTTGGTCGGATCGGGTCATGGGCGGATGGGTCTGGGTCGAGAAATAAAGAAGAAAAAGACATACCTTGGGTCGGCCGGGTCATACCGCGGGTTGGGATGCGGGTCGTACCGCGGGTTGGGACGCGGGTCGTGCACGGGTCGAGTGAGTGGAGAGAGTGACCCACGTGGTCTTGCCCGCGCGTCTGTCTTGTATCCGTACGCCTGGCGTCCCGCGCGGTGAAAATGTCCCGCCCGTATGCATCCGCGCATACCTTGTCCGTCCGTCCGTCCACACCTACCCGCGCGGTACCTCCATCCCGCGCATTCGGTGCCGCGCGTTCCGGATCATCGAACTGACTGTCCGTTCCCGCGCGGGGTGCTCGTCTAGTGAAAAGCTGTCCGCGCATCCGACTGCTACGTCCGTCCGTCCGTCCGCACCTACCCGCGCGGTACCTCCGACTCGCGCGCATCTGACCGCGCATCTCACGTCCTGATTGGTCCGGCCGTCCGAGCGGGTAACACGGCTCGTGCGTATCAGACCGCGCGTTCCGGATCTAAGGCAGTCCGGCCCTTCAAACCGACCCCCCCCTTTTTTTTTATACTTCCCACTCATGCACACCATCTGCATCCCACTGATCTCCCATCATCCAAAAGCTTTGAAAAACAAATCCTAATGCAATATTTACAAAGATAACCATGGGACTTCCTCCCAAGTGAGCTTGTTTAAAGTCACTAACTTGACTTTGCCTCCTTTGAAGTTAGGCAAGGGGAGCATCAGAGAGTGGGGTTGATGTCCCATCCTCTTTTGGTATTGTGGCCATGTATTCTTTGAGTCTCTGGCCATTCACTGTGAAGTCTCCACCATCCTTGTTCCAAAGCACAATGGCTCCATAAGGTCTCACTTCTTTGATCACAAATGGACCAGACCACCTTGACTTTAGCTTTCCTGGAAACAACTTCAGTCTAGAGTTGTAAAAAAGCACTTGATCTCCTGCCTTGAACTCTCTCTTGAGGATGTGCCTGTCATGGAAAGCCTTAGTCTTTTCCTTGTAGATCCTTGAGTTCTCAAAGGCATCCATCCTTATCTCATCCAGTTCATTGAGTTGAAGAAGTCTCTTCTCCTTTGCACCCTTGATGATAAAGTTTAGAAGCTTCACAGCCCACAATGCCTTGTATTCAAGCTCAACTGGCAGATGGCAAGACTTTCCATAGACAAGGTTGAAGGGAGTAGTGCCTAGAGGAGTCTTGAAGGCTGTTCTATATGCCCAAAGAGCATCATCAAGCTTGGCTGACCAATCCTTCCTCTTGGTTCCTACAACCTTCTCCAAGATCCCCTTGATTTGCTTGTTGGAGACCTCCACTTGGCCACTTGTTTGAGGGTGATAGGGTGTTGCAACCTTGTGTTTCATTCCATTCTTCTTGAGAAGACCCTCAAATACCTTGTTGATGAAATGTGAACCTCCATCACTTATGACCACTCTTGGAACTCTAGACCTTGGGAAAATAGTTCTCTTGAACATTTTGACCACCACTCTTGAATCATTGGTAGGACTTGCTATTGCTTCCACCCACTTTGATACATAGTCCACAGCCACCAAGATGTATCTGTTGCCATAAGAAGAAGGGAAGGGTACCATGAAGTCAATCCCCCAAACATCAAACACTTCCACTTCAAGGATTGGGTTTTGAGGCATCTCATTCCCCTTAGTAATGTTCCCACTCCTTTGGAAAGAGTCACATCTTGAAATGAAGTCTTGTGAGTCCCTGAACATGTGTGGCCACCAGAATCCAGCTTGTAGCACCTTTGAGACAGTCTTGAATGTAGCAAAATGGCCTCCATAGGAAGATCCATGGCAATGTGAGACGATCCCTTCAACTTCTTCTTCAGCCACCACTCTTCTATAAATCTGATCTTTGCATAGGGTATGGTTCATCCCAATAGTATCTCTTCAAGTCTTTGTAAAACTTCTTCTTCTCATACCCTGCAAGCCCTAATGGTTACTTCCCAGTGGCTAAGTAGTTAACCAAATCAGCGTACCAAGGTAAGTTGTTCTCTTCAGCTGCCTTAACCTCTTCAATGTTTTTTCCAGTCTCAATGACTGCCACCACTGACATGATGGCCATGACATGCTCTTCTCTAAGTCCCTCATCAATAGGGATTCCACCTTCAATCCTCAACCTGGACAAGTGATCAGCAACTCCATTCTCAATCCCTGGCTTGTCTCTAATCTCCAAGTCAAACTCTTGAAGCAAAAGGATCCACCTTAGTAGTCTTGGCTTGGCATCCTTCTTTGCTAGGAGGTGTCTCAAAGCTGCATGGTCAGTATACACAATGACCTTGGAACCCACCAGGTAGCTTCTGAATTTTTCAAAGGCGAAGACAATGGCCAGCATCTCTTTCTCTGTTGTGGCATACTTCATCTGTGCATCATTCAGGGTTTGGGTAGCATAATAAATCACATGAGTCTTGCCATCCTTCTTCTGCCCAAGGACAGCCCCAACAGCAAAATCACTAGCATCACACATTATCTCAAAAGGAGGTCCCAATCAGGTGGCTGGACAATGGGGGCACTAACCAGTTCACCCTTTATCTTCTTGAAGGCTTCAAGACAATTGTCATCAAAGCTGAAAGCTGCCTCTTTGCACAGAAACTTGGTCATGGGTCTAGCAACCTTTGAGAAGTCTTTGATGAATCTTCTATAGAACCCAGCATGGCCAAGGAAGCTCCTGATGTCTTTCACTGTCTTTGGTGGTGGCAAGCTGACCATCACCTCAATCTTAGCCTTGTCCACTTCAATGCCCTTTTCTGAAATCTTGTGCCCAAGCACAATCCCCTCTTTGACCATGAAGTGACACTTCTCCCAATTCAGCACTAGGTTGGTGTCTTCACATCTCTGTAGGACCCTGCACAAGTTGGACAAACAAGCAGAAAACGAAGATCCGTAGACAGAGAAATCATCCATGAATATCTCCACTATATCCTCAATGAGATCCGAGAAGATAGACATCATGCACCTTTGAAAGGTTGCTGGAGCATTACATAACCCAAATGGCATCCTTCGATAATCAAAGGTGCCATAGGGCATGTGAATGTTGTCTTCTCTTGATCATTGGGATGTATGGGGATTTGGAAGAACCCTGAATACCCATCAATAAAACAATAGAAAGGATGGTTTGCAAGTCTCTCAAGCATTTGATCAATGAATGGCAATGGAAAATGATCCTTTCTAGACGCAGAGTTGAGCTTTCTATAATCAATACACATCCTATGGCCAGTTATGGTTCTAGTTGGTATCAATTCATCCTTGTCATTTTAACCACAGTGATACCACCTTTCTTTGGAACTACATGCACAGGAGATACCCATTTAGAATCCGAAATAGGGTAGATAACACCAGCATCTAAGAGCTTAAGAATCTCCTTCTTTACAACATCCTTCAGGTTAGGATTCAACCTTCTTTGATGCTCTATAGAAGTCATTGATTCATCCTCTAGATGTATCCTATGCATGCACAAAGAAGGTGATATCCCCTTAATATCATCTAGTGAGTATCCAATTGCCTTTCTAAACTTTTTAAGTGCATTTAAAAGTTGAGAAAGCTCATGTTCAGTAAGTTCACTACTCACAATGACAGGATATGACTCATTAGGGCCTAGAAATGCGTACCTTACACCATGGGGAAGAGGTTTTAGCTCCACTTTTGGTGCCTTGAGCTCACTCCAATAATCTTGTTGGGTGTCCTCTTGTTGAGTGGCTGAAGCAGCTTGGTGCACCTCTTGTTTAAGCTCCTCATACTGGCCTTTATCAGCAATCTTCTTGCGAGAATCCAACATGGCCGCAATAGCATCACTCTCTTGGTTCTCAACCACTTGGATCTCTTTATCCACTGTCAAAGCATGCTGCAAAGGGTCCCCTATTGTCAACTCTCCAAGTGCCAATTCCTCAAGGAGCTCATCAGCAAGAGCTTCCATCTCTTCTATGTAAAACACTTGGCCTTGCACATTTGACCTCTTCATCACCTCATTGATATCAAAATGGAGAGTGTGCTCTTTCCCCAAATGAAGATCAATCTTGCGTTCCTTCACATTGATAAGGGCTCCTGCTGTGGCTAAGAATGGTCTTCCAAGGATCAAGGGGTCTCTATCTTCTTCGTCCATCTCAGGAACAACAAAATCAGTAGGAATTTCACAATTTCCCACCATCACAGGGAGGTCTTCAAGGATACCAATGGGGAATTTGACTAAGCGGTCAGCAAGCACCAAAGAGAGTTTACACTTCTTGTATTGGATGAACCCAAGCTTCTTGCCAACGGATAGAGGCATGAGACTGACACTAGCTCCCAAATCACATAGACATCTCTCAAACATCAAAGGACCAATGGCACAAGGTAGGGTAAAGCAGCCTGGATCCTCTGGCTTCTTAGGGATTGTCAATCTCTGGATGATGGCACTGCACTCATGAGTAAGAACCATCATGCCTTCCATTTCCTTCTTCTTGGCAGCTACAGCATCCTTCAAGAACTTGCTATATTGAGGGACAAGCATGAAGGCATCAATGATGGGCATTGTGACTTGAACTTCACTCATTTGACTCTCAAAGAGTGCTTTGTACTTCTCCAAAAGTTGCTTCTTGAATCTTCCAGGAAATGGCAGCTTAGGTTCCTAGGAGGAGGAACAAAAGAAGTCTCTTTGTTGGAGTGGCAACTTCACCATGCTTTAGTGTTTTCTTCTCTTCTCCAACCTTTCCTTTACCCTTAGCTTCAACAAACTTTTCTAGAATCTCCTCATCAACTTTCTCATCTACAATCACAACATCATCATCAATGTTGATAGCCACCCCCCCACTTAGTGTCTCACCATCCTTGGGGAGAGTTCTTGGAGGTAGCTCTCTACCACTTCTCAAAGTGATTGCCTTCATTGGCTCCTTGGGGTTTTGCTCAGCCTTTCCTGGTAGTGTTCCTTGTTGGCGACTTGGCTGAGAGTTCATAGAAGGAAACTGATTCTCCAAAGCTCTAATCTTGTTGTTTAGCTCAGTATAGCTGCTATCAATCTTGGAGTGAACAGTCTTGAACTCATGGCCAATGTCCTTGGCTAATCTAGCTTGACCTTCCAATAATTGTTTGAACATAACTTCCATAGATGAATCTGGAGCTTTAGCTTGGGAGGAGCTACCTTGAGCTTGAGTAGATTGATTGCCATGGTTTGTAAAACCAGGAGGAGGATTCTGCCTAGGCTGGTAGTTCCCTTGCTGAGTGTTTTGCTTGGGCTGATAGCCTCCTTGCTGGTTGTTGGGATAAGACCTTTGCTGGTAGTTGTTGTACTGAAAGTTAGGCTCCTTCCTGTACCAAGTACCATTGTTGTTGATGAAGCAAAGTTCTTCTTGCCCTTCTAACCCTTCAACGTCATTAACCTTAGGAGGATTTTCCTGACTTGGACCACCCACAAAGTTGATCTGCTCCTTTTTGGCTTGGTTAGCAATCAGCAAGTCTATCTTCTCTTGCAAGGATTTGATTTCCTTCTTGGTCTGGTTGTCATCAGCTCTGGTTGTTCTATCAGCTCTGTCATGTTCTCCACTGTAGACTGAATCACTCTTCACCATGTTGTCAACCAGCTCCTCAGCATCTTCTTCAGACCCCCCAGGAAGAAACCATTGCTTGCTGTATCCAATCTTGCTCTAAACTCAGGAAGGGAACCTCTATAGAATGTGCTCAGCAAACTCTCCTTTGAGAAGCCATGGTGTAGGCACTTAGCTTGATACCCCTTGAACCTTTCCCATGCTTCACTAAAGCTTTCCAAGTTCTTCTGCTGGAAACTAGAGATCTCATTCCTCAGCTTGGCTGTCCTTGATGTGGAGAAGAATTTCTCCAAGAAGGCCTTCTTGCAATCATCCCAAGTAGTGATGGAATCACTAGGTAGAGATTTCTCCCATTGGCGTGCCTTATCTCCTAGAGAGAATGGAAACAACTTGAGCTTGAAGGCATCTTCGGACACACCATTGGTCTTGAACAAGCCACAATAGCTATCAAACTTGTCCAAGTGATCAAATGGGTCTTCTACAGCCAAGCCATGGTACTTGTTGTTCTCAATCACACTCAACAACCCTGACTTGATCTCAAAGTTGTTAGCTTCCACAGCTGGTGCGCGGATGCCCGTCCTGTTGCCATGAATGTGAGGACGGTCATAGGTGCCAATGGCTCTAGCTGGCCGCTGTGGGTGTTGTTGTTGCTGGCGCTGTGGTCTAAGGTTGTCGTTGTAGTATAGTGGTAAGTATTCCCGCCTGTCACGCGGGTGACTCGGGTTCGATCCCCGGCAACGGCGCCAATTTGATGAAAGGACTTTTCTAAGGTCCTAATCAAATGATGTAGTATATAAGATTGTCGAACCAGTCCTAAGTGACCATGAAACAGAGGGAATGCATGTCTATGCTTAATCTAAATGCAATCATTAAAGAGGGTGATTATCAAACTAAGACAGTAAGTAAAATGCAACAAAAGTAAAACTTTCTTTCCTATGAGGAGAATGAGACCCATGGGTGTAGGGACTTGATGTCAAATGATTAAGATTCAATCCAAGATGCTAACTTTTCAATCAATCTAATTCCTTATGCCTAGACAACAAAACTAAGCAAGCTCTATCCCTAGATGAATGCTCTTTTGCAATGATCACCCAAGTACACCAAATCCCTTTGGCTGTAATGATCAAAGCAAACATGGAGAATGAGTCTAATAGCAATCCTAGCCTCTTTGACAACTAATCCCTTAGGCGAAGCAAGCTAAAAGCATAGATGAGTTGGTTCAGGCATTTCATAGAACACCTTCCGGACATGAAATGCCTATAGCTCTATGTTTGAGAGGCCAACTCAAATATAGCTTTAAGAACACCAAATCAATGCAAGGAAATGATAGATCTAACACTAAGCACCTTGGATCTACACCTAATCACTCTCAATCACCCTAACCCATGGATCTTAAATGGATCTACTCACTAATCCACATGCTTACTCTTAAACCCATGAGAGATTCAAGCTTAAACATATAGAGAAAGAAAGGAGATGAAATCAAACAATCAAGAATACAAGATGAGAATAGATTATGAATCAAAGATGAAGCTTTACTCAAAAGGTTTGTGTTCTTAGATAGAAAATAACATGTCCCCCAAATTAGGGATAACAAAGATACTTATAGTTAGGCTAAAAGCCCTAAAAACATCATAGAAATTTACTATAAGGTCCTTGGAAACAATAGGTCTCGACCAATGGGAAGACAGTATGAAAAACGCTCAGGGTCGTGGCTGGATGGTCCGGGCCGCGCATGCTTGGCCGTGCAGTACTGTCTGGCTGTTGCTCGTCCCGCGCGGGTGTGCTGGCACGGTCGTCCCGTCCCGCGCGTATGTACAACTCTGTCTGGTCTCGTCCCGCGCGGGTACTACGCACCGCACAACCCAGGCCGCGCATCTGGCGTGTCTTGTTCGCCTCGTCCCGCGCGGGTACTACGCACCGCACAACTCAGGCCGCACATCCGGCTGCTTTAGTCCACCCGTATGGTATGTCCTGACACGCGCGGGTAAGGTAGCCCAAGCAGATCAGGCCGCGCATGGTCTTGCTTCAGCTCGTCCGTGTGGTGTGATCTGTACCGCGCGGGTGAGTGGTCCCGTGCAAATCAGGCCGTGCATCCGTATGTTCGTTGGGCTCTCATGCGCGGGTGATCTTAGCCGAGCATGTCCATCCGTCTGGTCCGGCTGAGTGAGATTAAAGCCACCTCTTCCCACACTAGGCCAAACTCCTTTTTCTTATCTTATTCTTGCATCAAAACACTCTCAAACCATCTTTTACTCCATGGGGCACTCCAATACCTGATAAGGACTTATGAATGCAAAATGATCCTAAGAATGCTTAAACCTTAGCCTAAAAGACAAAGAATGCAAATGAAAAGATGGCTAAATTAATGAAAATATGCAAGACATCACATTTCAAGGTGGCAATCACTCAAAAATCAAGGAGCTCGATCATTATGCAAACATGGATCCATCCTCATCATTCTACCCTATTCCTAAGTGATTACAAGCTGTACACCCTTTTTATTCATCCCATAACCCCAAAATGAAAAACACTCACATCACTCACCCAATGAACAACTTCTCTTTTCTTATGATACAACTACTAAGGACCTCTTATTCACTTTTTTAAGCTCTAACTCTTTTTGTTTTCCCTTCCCCACTATCTTATTGAATCTTTCCTTTTCTTTCTTTTTTTTTCTTTTCTTTTCTTTTTCTTTTTTTTATTAAGGGGGAAGGTCTCAAACAATACACAAGAGCTTTCTTATCTTTCTTTTCTAGGTCCCTAGGGTTTTTCTTTCTCATGACACTCTTTTGTTCATCAATCTCAACATTATCACTTCCAAAACCCAAGATAATAACCTTTAAGGAACAAAAACCCACTCACCATCCTAGAAGCTAGCTCAAATGATGACCCTATACTAGCAAGAGATGAGAACAAATACATGTCGCTCCCAATAATCTCAAGATTTTGCACATGACAAACTATCAAAAGAGGCCTCACTCATGCAAATCAATGTAGGCTTCAAAGAATTGATAGGTTTCAAGGGTATAGAAGTGCCATTTGGGTTAACAAAGAGTGGTACAATGGGAAAAGATAACCCAAATGTGTATGAGATCCATGATCAAGTATGAAAATGCCCATATGCAAGAGACATTAAGTTCATTCAAGTCTAAGTTCAGGTTGGAGCTGGTTTCAAGAAAAATGCCAATATCAAGCAAGTAAGCAAGTTTCAAGAAGAGTTTTCAAGGCTCAAAGCATGTAAGCCTTTCAAGATATGCTTAAGCTACTAGATATGCTTAACTAGGGTGTCAAATTCAGTGCAAACAAGTGTTCTTTACAAAGCAATATCAACAGCTGTTCCATATGCAAGTGAATGCAACCTACTGCTCTAGACTCAATCTTAAAGATGCAAGTGATGCAACTACATGATTCAAAAATTTCAAATTTTTTGGATTTTTATGCAAATATGTATGTACAATGCAATGCAATGCATGAGACTCACAATCCACAAACAAAACATGATCAAATACCTGGTACCTCCCCCAAACTTAAATCACACAGTCTCTGTGTGAGTAAGAGAAAAGGAGATACCCCAACAAGACAAAAGCAAATGTATATACAAGAAGGGTTGGAGTGATACCTCATAAGGAGACTTGGGCGATGTGTTTGGTGTCTGGGGCTAGGAGCTGGCTTGATTCATAGCAACTAGAGGAGGCTGCTACATGGAAATCATAAGGCTCAGGTGGTTCACCACCTTTCTTCTCTCCTCTAGTGCTAGGCTCAACCTGAAAACCCCAACCTCTTTTATTAAAAACTTAAAGAAATGACATTTCAAAGTTATGTACAAGGATAACCATGGGACTTCCTCCCAAGTGAGCTTGTTTTGAGTCACTAGCTTGACTACCTTTTCTCTGGACTAGTGAGAAGGAGGATCCTTCCCACCTTCAAGAGTGATGGTGAGGACCTGAGAGAGAAGCTCTTGAAGCTTGATGGGGTCATCTTGGAGCTGAGGAGTGATGATGGCTCTAGCACTTGAGAATGGCGTGGACTTGCCCTTATGCTTGATCTTGAACTCAATGACACCATCCTTGAGCTTCTTTGGATGGAGAGCGAGAGTGTGTGGGATCATATAAAGAGGTGGAGGATGAGGTTCTTTCACCATCTTCTTCTTGCAATGAGTGGCCTTTGAGGCTCCACTCATCCCCTCTCTTTTAGCACTTTCCAAGTGCGCAACACACAACTCCTTAGAAGACTCTCCATCAAGGCCTTCTTCCTCACAAACAACCACTTCATCTTGGGGCTTCTCAACAGCTTGTTCACCACAAGTGATTGTCCCACAATAGCCAACATCCAATGGAGATTGGAGGGGATATGAGACAGCCTTGTTCACATGCATGAGGGTGACCTTCTTGTTGGGAAAATTAATGCAAGCTCCAACTGTTGTGAGGAAAGGAGTGCCAAGGATCAAAGGAACTCTCTTCTCAGTTTCCATCTTCAAAACAGTGAGGTCAATAGGTATGGTGCAGGATCCAATCTTCAGAGGGAAGTCCTTGATGGTACCAATTGGGGTTGTAGAAGAAGAGTCCCCAAAGGTGAGAGAAGAGGTATCTGGTTCCATGCCTTCAATCCCAAGACTTTTCACCATATCCATGGTAATCACATTCACACTTGCACCACTATCAACAAGAGCATCATCCATAGTTATCTTACCAACGGAGCAAGACAAGGTGAACTTCCTTTGAGACTCAAGCTTAGGGAGGGACTTTGGAAGGATTGGTGGATCAATCTTCAGAATGTAGATGTCCAAAAGCTCAGCCACTTCAGCTTGGTGGTCTAAAATGTCCTTGATGAGCATCATTTGGACATGAGCTTCATGCATACCCGAGATCTCTGGAAGCTTGACTCCAACATCACTAAGAACTTTCCTGAACTTTGAGATCACCTTCTTCTGAGCTTTGGTGAGAACCCTTTGGGGGTAAAGGGAGCTTATCATAGAGTGATAGCTCAACCACAGTGTCTTCTTTCTTCACCTCTTTTAGCTTGTGGTCAGCATTCTTCTCAACTGGTGTCTTAGGCCTAGGTTCATCCCTTTTTAGAATCCTTACTTGAACCTTCTTGGCAGCTTCCTTCACAACCTTAGCCTCAGCTGTGGCTACAACCAATCTCTGAACATGCTCAATCTGAGTTCCAAGCACTAGCCTCTCAATCTCATCAACCTCTTTCTCATGATCACTCAACTCAATCTCTGAAGAAGTAGTAGAGAGGACAACATTGCAAGACTCCTTGGGATTCTTCTCTGGTTTTCCTGGTAGATTTCCCATTGGACTCTTGTTGGTTGAAGGCATAGATGCAAACTGAGTCTCCAAAGCCTTGAAGTGAGAGGCAAGTTGTAGGAGCTTGTTTTTGAGATCAGTGTAGTTGCCATCAATCTTTGTGTGGATAAACTTCAACTCATCTCCAATGTTCTTAGTATTTCTATCTTGAGCTTCTAAGATTTGCTTGAACATGGACTCCATACTTGAAGTTGGAGCCTGAACCTGAGAAGAGCTGCCTTGAGTCTGAGGAGACTGAGTGGCTTGAGGATAGGTCTGCTTGGCTCGGTAACCTCCTTGCTGATTGTTGTAGTAAGGCCTTTGCTGATAGTTGTTTTGGTAATGAAAATTTTGCTCCTTCCTGTACCATGTGCCATTAGCATTGATATAGTACAACTCCTCTTGGCCTTCTAAACCATCAACCTCATTGACCTTAGGAGGAACCTCCTGACTAGGACCACCCACAAAGTTCATCTGCTCCTGTTTAGCTTGGTTGGAAAGAAGCAAATCCATCTTCTCTTGGAAGGACTTGATCTCTTTCTTTGTCTGCTGATCATCATTTTTGTTGACCCTATCATGCTCCTCACTGTAGACTGAGTCACTCTTAGCCATGTTCTCCACTAGCTCCTCTGCATCCTCTTCAATTCTGCCCAAGAAGAAACCATTGCTAGCAGTATCAAGTCTGTTTCTGCACTGTGGAAGAGCTCCTCTATAGAAGGTGCTAAGCAAACTTTCCTTGCTGAAACCCTGATGAGGGCATTGAGACCAGTAGCCCTTGAACCTCTCCCATGCTTCGCTGAAGCTCTCAAGATTCTTCTGTTGAAACCTAGATATTTCATTCCTGATCTTAGTTGTCCTTGAGGTAGAGAAGAATTTCTCTAGGAATGCCCTCTTGCACTCATTCCAAGTTTGATAGAGTCACTGAGAAGAGCCATCTCCCATTGATGCGCTTTGTCTCCTAAAGAGAAAGGGAACAGCTTCAACTTGAATGCATCTTCAGAAACACCATTGGTCTTGGACTAGCCACAATACTTATCAAACTTGTCCAAGTGATCAAATGGATCTTCAGCATCAAGGCCATGATACTTGTTGTTCTCTATGGTGTTGAGCAGTCTTGACTTGATCTCAAAGTTGTTATTTTCAACAGCTGGTGCTCTGATTCCCAACCTATGACCATGAATGTGAGGTTGATCATAGCTCCAATGGCTCTAGCTTGGCGCTGTGGATGTTGTGGTTGGCGCTGTGGTCTAAGGTTGTCAGCTCTTGGACCATTGCCCCCTAGGGCATCACCATCTTGAGGCTGATTCTCCATATCAAACCCCAACCTTTGCAAGTGAGCCTGTTGCTCTTCTTCTCTTCTCTTTCTTGCTATCTCCCTCTCAAGTGCAGCAATTTCTTCAACAATGATAATAAAGTTTGATGCACCTCTGCTCCTTGATATCATACACCTAAAATGCAAAGGGAGAAGAACAAGGAGAAGCAATAACACAATAAAAGAAAAATGACTTAGTCTCAAGCAAGTGACTAACTCCCAATGTCAAAATCAACTTAGAACTTGGCAACGACGCCAATTTGATGTTAGGACTTTCAAGGCTCCTTAACCAAATGTTGTAGTATAGAAAGATGTCGAACCAATTCTAAGAAATCTCAATGCAAAAGGAATACAAGACCATGCTTAATCTAAGTGCAACCATTGAGTGAAGATGATTATCAACTAAAACAATACTAAAAATGCAATAAAGGATTGAACTTTCTTCAATATGAGACAAGGGGACTCTTGGGACAAGGGAATTGACCTTGGGTGATCAAGTTTCGATCTAAGATGGCAGCAATACAATCAATATATCAACCTTAGGCTTAGACACAATACTAAACAAGCTCTATCTCTAGATGAATGCTTAGTCACAAAGATAACTCAAGCATCAAATATCTTTGGTTGAATATTATCTAAGCAATCATTAAGAACAAGTCCAATAGCCATCCTAACACTTTTAACAACAAATCTCTTTGGTAAAGAATGTTAAAAGCATTGGAGAGTTGGTTCAGACATTTCATCGAACACCTTTCGGGAATGAAATTCCTATAGCTCTATTTTGAAGAGGCCAACTCCAAAATAGCAATAAGAACACTCTACAAGCAAGGATCAGGAAGGATCTACCCTAGAACATCTTAGATCTACACCTAATCACCCTTAGTCTCCCAAGCCCATGAATCCAAGATAGATCTACTCACTAATAGACATGGATAACCCTAAAACCATGGATGATTCAAGGCTAAACATGATAGTGGGCAAGATAATCCAATAGACACAAGAGAATAAGATGGAAAAGAATTGAAGATTCAAACTTTCTTCAAGATCCAAAAGTCTTATTAAGAGAAAAGAAGTTATGTCCCAAATTCGGAGATACAAGAGTATTTATATGAGGCTTTGAGAGCCCTAAAAACATAAAGAAAAAGTCTAAAAAGCCCTTGAGGTCATTTAATCTTCAACCAATAAGAAACCAGCAAAAAGGAAGAAGCTGGCCGATACTCGGGTAAGGAGCAATTCGTCCAACCCGCGTACGGCCGACCCGCGTGTCCCGTCCTGATCCGTGTCCCGTCCCGTGCGGGTAAGGCAACCCGTGTATCGCGTCCCGCGTACTGGCCTTGTCCCGTGCGGGTAAGGCAACCAGCGTGTCGCATCCCGCGTACCGGCCTCGTCCCGTGCGGGGTCTCTACCCCGGGTGGTCC
This sequence comes from Brassica nigra, assembly GCA_016432835.1. Classification (NCBI taxonomy): domain Eukaryota; kingdom Viridiplantae; phylum Streptophyta; class Magnoliopsida; order Brassicales; family Brassicaceae; genus Brassica; species Brassica nigra. The sequence goes on from CM028247.1 coordinate 52,804,809, forward strand.
AACCCGGGTGTCTTCTGTCGTCGACCAAAGCCGACCAGCCGAGCGGGTAGGTGAACCCGGGTATACCAACCCGGGTGAGTTGATATGCCTCCAGTGAATCAATCATAACTTCTTCAATATGGCTCCAAATGACTTGAAACCACTTCCACTGGACAGCTAACTCAATTTTCTGTGCCTCCACAAAATCTTATCAACAGAATATACCTATAAGACCTCCATCCGTGCTCATCTTTCATCCCCTTTGGATCAAAATGCTCCCAAACATCTCCAATCACTCCATGGCATACTCCAACACCTAGTAAGGACATATGAATGCAATATGGACCTAAAGTTGCTTAATACCTTATCTATATGCTCAAAATGCACAAGAGTGAATGGCTAAAATCATGTAAATATGCAAGATATTAGAGATCTTTATAGACTCCGCGCTACTTGCAAGTTAATGCGTGCCTTGGCAGACGATGGTTAGGTGTATGCTTCATTCGAATTTTTAAATATCCTTGGTATGTAGAGGCTAGAAATTTGTTGTTCAGAAGATGCCACGCCGAGGAAAACCCAAGTACTCTTTACATCAAGGGTGTAGAGTATTTCTACAGGCTCGATCGTCACGAAGAGGGACTTGCTTTGTTAAAGACAACAGTGGATGCAGGGTACGAGCGAGCGCTATACACGTATGCAATGACAGCCAAAATTTTCTTTGAGGATGGAGAGTACCTCTCTCGCTTTACAAGAGAATCCGTTGCTAAGACAGGAATGGTTGTTAGATCCTCACACGGGAGATAGAATTGGGATCATAACGTTGCGTTCCTAAAAAAGAGGGAAGAATTCATATCACTAGTCGTCCCTTTGTTGTAGAGTTGCCCTTGTTCTCCTATTCTGGAGCAAGATTGGGAACTGGTGTGCATTGAGCAGAGCAAGGCTGAAGACATATGTAACCGTTGCTTCTGGATAAAAGAGGTTGGTATTTTCCTACGAGATTTTAAGCCGAACATCGGTTTTTATAACTTTGATGATTAGCAGGATTGTGAACTGGTGTACTTTGATGCTTGGCAGTAACGGTTCGTCGTTTGCTACCCTTCCTAAAAGCATATTGTATATTCCCCTTTTATGAATGTTCAATATTACCTTTTTAGGCCACGGCTTTTTGTTAGTACGTGGTAAACTTATTATAATGTTTATTTTGTCTACAATTACTATATAATGTTATTATTGTGTAGACTTGTATGGTGTACTCCTAACCTTATTAGGTGTACACGTTCTGTACACTTAATAGATATTCGGTGTACACCTAAAGTAGATCTCAGTTTCATAAAAAAAGTAGTTTTTATATTTAACGAAACTCCCATTGAAGAGAGACAAAATACAGTACTTCATGCCAAATACTACATGGAGTTTTTAAAAATATATTTCTGTCAAATACTTAAGAAAACATAATTCAGATGCAGAAAATATTAAAGAAAATACTAGTTATCCGCTATCGGAATTGATACGACCTCTTCTCCCCCTTCAAATTGAAATGTCTGCTTCGACTCCGTTAATCCGCAGCGGATGTCCAATAAGGGGTTCATCACCTGGAAGAGCCAAAATCTCCCTCTGGAGAATGAGAGTTTGATAGATAAAGTTGGGGAGAATAATTTTCTTGTCAGCATCAGAGTCACGAGACATATCCACGACTTTGTCATAAACCAACCGACCAAAGTCTATCGGTTTGTTTCTTACAAACGCGAAGAGGAAAAAGTCTATCAGTTTGTTTCTTACAAACGCGAAGAGGAAACGGAGACGCTTTTTGATCATTGCATCTACATGAAAACCAGGGAGACAGTTAAGCTCACACAGTTTGTAGAGGCAAAGATACTGGGGGAGGAGATAAGTTAACGAGAATGTCTCCCAACGAGGACCGCGACCACCGGTGAAGAACACAATTGAGTGCGTCAGATCATCATCCTCCCATGCGTGAGACTGTTCCACAAATGGAGTCATAAAGAGCTGATTGATCACGACGGGGTCGAAATCAAAACGGCATCCCCTGATATAAACGCCGTCTTCGATACTGTATAGGTTGGAGATGCAATCCCACCACAACGGCCATATTGTCAATATAACGGCTATATTTTGAAATATTTTGATTCAACAACTAAAGCCTTCAATTTCTATATTTAAAGATAAAAAACACAATTCAGTGAATTATTTACAGATATAACGGCTATATTTAAATTTTGATTTGCTAAAGGCTTCAAATTTTATATCATACACATTTTCAAACACATAACATCGAACATAACTGAAAACATCAGAATTCCGCTCTTCGAGTAAGTCTACAATTCCTCAATTAACACAAACTTTAAACACAGCTGAATTTAACAAGCTTAACCACGGAAAGTAAAACGACATAACTGACAAACAGACTAAACCTTCAAGTTAATACCTACGATCCCTCCCAAAACAACAACAAATCCAACTGATGATGCAACCAACATATTACGAAGCACGAACTCCTCTCAGTAAGTACCAACACGGCTCTTTTCAAATCTTCACATTCTTCAGTTTTTTCATTCAGATTTTCAACAAGTTCATTCGGGATGTGGACATTCGAGTTTTGGTTTGACTGTTTACTTACCTTGTTCCTCATCTTGGCAAGCTCCTCTTTTTGCTCATTAATTATATCCCTCGCTTCAAGTAAAGCAGCGTGTTGCCATCCATGTGGTCGTTCCAGATCAAATCACTAAAAGAAATCGCACTTCACATACTCCCGACCAACTAGGTGACCCCTGCAACTAAGGAATCTCCGCCCGGGGGTTTTACGCGTTCAGTCCCTCACAGGAATCGCCGTAAGGTTACAGTCGCAACGAACCCCATGATCGATTGAGGATGAGGAGATGACACTCTCAGAGTCGAAGCCCGGAAAATTTCACTCTCTGACTTTTTCTCCAATAATTTTCAATCCTCCGAAACCTAGATCCCCTTTTATTCGATTTACTCATTTTTGGGGATTAAATAGACGAACCGATTAAAGAGACCAATTGAACACGTGTGGATAATTAAACATATTTAATTATTTTAAAATTTTGCAAAGTTTTATTATTACAATGTAACCACGGAAAGTCATAACCAAATGTGAACAATGTGAACATAAAATTAAGCTAGAATGAAAACAAATCATTTGGAATCTTCACTGGAATCAGAATCAGACTTGTGGTGTTTCTCTAGGTATTCCTGATAGTGTTTGAGATCAACCTACTGTCGGACTCATCATCACTCCCTTCGACCGGATTCGGAATAGACCACTCACTTTCGTTATCCTCATCAGTCTCATTTTCTTGATCAGCATAATGGTCTTCGTCTGTTGGGTCGTCATTATGATTCTTTTTGGTTCTAGCCTTTTTCTTCGGGAGCCTTCCCGATTCATCTAACCCCGATTCATCTGATTCAGATTCATCTGACCTGGAATCATCTGATTCTGTGTGAGAGCCATTGGTGTCACACGGGCTCTCACCTTCTTCAACATCCAAAGCTGCCTGCATGATTTCATATATGGTCGAAAATACTGTTGTTCCGATCTCTTACCGTATGTCCTATCGTAAGCCTTCTCGATACATCTTTATCAATGTAGCTTTGTCGTGTTTGTCAAGCATACCCCCGGCGAGAAACTTTGTATTATATTCTCTCACTGAAGAATCTCCTTGATTCATTTTGCCTATCAAAATGTTGGTTTTATCTAAAATTTTAAAGGTTTTTTTGAGAGAATGAAACTGTTGTATTCTCTCACGGTTTATTTATACGAGCGTGAGAGATAAGATAAGCGACCATTAGGATCCGGGAAGGCATAATTAGGCGGCGTTTCGTTTATGAACACTGTAATTATGAAACTGTTCAAGTTTGCATGAGAGACGAAGAAAGGAGACCGTTTATAACTTAGATGCACATGCGATGTACAACATTTTCTGTAGGTTATAACATCAAACATTATATTATTTCGCTGGACCATAACATCGAACAAAAAACAAAAAATATTATATAGGTAAGACCACATCAACTGAAACACATAACTTACCTTAAGTTGTTTGATCTCTTCAAGCATTCTCCTAATCTCATCATCCATCTTTATTCAGCTCTTAGCCTGCTCAGAAATTTTCTCCTTCAACTCTTCTTCAATAGCATCAAAACAGCGATGTTGAATGTGGAACCCATCATCCTGAAGAATATAACATACAATTGGTTGGTTAGTCAAACTAATAAACTGCTAAGATAGGAAGGAAAATTTGAAGAAATAGGAGCTCTTTGTTGAGATAATCTAACATCATCGTTCAATTTCCTTAAATAGGGAAACCAGGTCGAATTTTTAAATCCTAACGGTAATATTCATTTCGAATGTCTTCCAACGGCTATATTTTTTTTGAAATCACATCTAACGGCTAAATCTTATTTTATTACACGTAACGCCTCTACTTCCTACATATAACTTCTAAAGACTATTATACATATAAATATAATTTAATTTACACTTAACGAATCTACACATACCACTCGATGACTGTACGGCTCTAATTTAACAATGTCTGGGGACAAAACGTATTATTGCCAAAAATGTATTGAAATTTCAATAAAAGATTGAAAAATGGGTTAGAGAGAGATTAGTCTTATAGGTACGGGTAGAATAATAAAACTTTATGTTCTTGAAATTACATACTAGACATTTAATACTGTCTTGTGTTTAAATATCTACGATCGATTAGAAAATAGGTAGGTGTGCAGCTTAATGTTGGAGGTGTATACAAATATTGGAGGTGTACAAGGTTTCTTTTAAAATTAAAAGTTCTTGTAGTTAACTTTACAAAGGAGAAAAGTAATACTAGGTTGTGTTCCAAGAATTCCCGAAAAGGGGTTGGTGTGCCGCATAAATTTATAGGTGTACGTTTGTTATTTGAGAAACGTAAAGTTCTTGCACACAACTGCCCGGGAACCATAACAACCGACAACCTAAAACGACTTTAACTAAAATCCTACTCCATGAAACTAGACTTAAATACTCTAATTAAAAGAGTGAACAATAAAATAGCATTCAGTTCATACCATTATAATAAAAACACCATGAAAATCATGGATGCGGAAAATGTTTTCGAAAACCTTAAAACACCTTAAAATCAAGGATGGGAAACAGAAATAAACATGTACTTCATTCAGAACTCGTTTGCAACTCTAAAATCGCCAACGAATTCTTTGTAGCAGTCCATTGCATACTGCTCTCGAAATTTTTCAACACCTTTGTCTATAATATGACTCATCTCCTCCTTGCCAAGACCATTTCATACACGCTTTCGAACAACCATTTCAACCATTTTTCGACACCTTTGTCAATAATATGACTCATCTCCTCCGTGTCAGAAACCAGATGATCTCCTTTCGCTTTGGTTTCTTTCTGATTCAACTGGGAATCATTAGAGATGTCTTCTCTCCAACTGTCATTTTTTTCCCTCCTCCATCGTCGGGGAAACTGGGTTCCTCTCCTCTACGATAGGTGGGTCACATACACCACCCTCCACAACAGAAGAAGGGACTCCTTCAATATGCTCTCCGACAAGGCCTCCTTCTGGAACCTCCAAATTCGAGTTTTCGACTATGCTATGGACCGCAGCTGGGGATGAAGTAGTTTCAGTACTCACGTCTAAGGAAACTGGTTCCACAACGTCTTCTATTCCGGTGTATGCAACCTTGGGTTCAGAGTCAAGGTTGATTGATGATGTAGGATGACTGCCAGGTACTGGTTGAACCGAGTTGTAGAGATGAGGGTTTGATTCCTCCAACGCTACCTGTACAGGTTTATCATCTTGAAAACGCCTGGTTCCAGTACTCTGCAAACAGAACATGACAATATCTTACTAAATTATCGAGGAAGCTTTAGACAGATCCGAGAAAAGTTACACTGACCTTTGGTGGTGACACATATGAGTGAGGACGAACTCATAAAACATCCCTATACACAACGAGCGTAGTGACCAGAGTCCCTGTTTTTTCTGGTTCCGCAGCATCCTCACCAGCGTTGGGTGTACGCATCCTCTGCATGACAACCGCATACCACCTATTTGAAGTGTACACCAATATCACACGAACCTTATACCAAAACAAGAGTCTCTTAATTCACCTCACCGGGGAGATTTTGATTGAAACGTGGAGCACGAGCATTGTGATACTCAGTTTCGTCGGCTGTCTCCCTCTCATAGAACGATGGGGTGTGTAATTCGGTTCCCTGAAAGAGGCGGTTGGGTCAGAACATAGAAGATATCCGAATATGTTGAACTGAAGACATAATGCCTTTGGTGTACCACTTCAGAGCCGTCGTGGGAAAACCAAGAGTGAAGTGAATAGGAATGTTTTTTCTGAGAAGGATTACTAACCACTGGTTTTGTTTGTTTGGCCCTACGGATTGGCCGTTGGGTTTGGAGGCCACCACTTTTTGGAACCTCAGACGATCCATGATTATCATCGTTCGTCTTCCTCTTGCGGTTCTTCTGATTCGTAGCCTGGGGAAAACCTAAGCGCCTGCACCACTTCGAGTCAATTTCACCTAAGTGGTTCTTAATCTCAGTGGACAGCTTTTCGAGCTGCTCAAGCATCCACAGTTTCAAATTTTCATGTGTACACCTCCCTGTTTGAGGAGGACCCTGTGGTTCGCTATCTCCAGATGAAGATGATTCCTCGATATTAACAAGCACAGGTTTACGGGGGCGTAAATTCTGCTGGTGGACGGGTCCACTAGCAGTTTTCTCGTCCTTTCAAACATGGACAGCGCTTTTATTTTTCTCTGTAGCAGGGGAAAATGACCTGTCTCCACCAAGGAAATCTTCTGACTTTAAAAGTGTGTCCACTACGCATCATCTCAACCAAATGAGTTACTTGCTGATCTTCGACCTCCTCCAGCCACATGTGTCGTTCAGCTTCAGGCAGTAGGTCGAAGTGTACAGATAGCTATTGGAACAAAAACAATGGAATAATTTAAAAAACAATCGAGAAGCCTGGTGTTTTTTTACAGGGATAATGAGCTTACAGCAGAATTGAGAATAAACTTACAGCTGCATCTGCTTCGACGGCAAGAATGTCATGTACAGTGAGGATAGTAACTGTGTTTGTGCAACCTGTAGGGTCCTCCAAGAAATTTGCGGTTCTGTCTGGTTCTGGAATTTTAGCCAAGAGCCGAGGGAGAGCTTGAAAAGCAAACACTGGAGAGTGATGAAAGGACTTTTCAAGTGTCCTAATCAAATGATGTAGTATATAAGATTGCCGAACCAGTTCTAAGTGACCACAAAGCAAAGGGAATACAAGCCTATGCTTAATCTAAACGCAATCATTAAAAGAGATGATTATTAAACTAAGACAATATCTAAAATGCAACAAAATATGAAACTTTCTTTCTTTATGAGAAGAATGAGACCCATGGGTATAGGGACTTGATCTTAAATGATTCAGGTTCAATCCAAGATGCCAACTTTTCAATCAATCTAATTCCTTATGCCTAGACACTATGCTTGAACAAACTCTATCCCTAGATGAATGCCTTTTTGCAATGATCACCCAAGTACATTAAATCCCCTTGACTGTAATGATCAAAGCAAACATTAAGAATGAGTCTAATAGCAATCCTAGCTTCTTTAACAACTAATCCCTTAGGCAAAGCAAGCTAAAAGCATAGATGAGTTGGTTCAGGCATTTCATAGAACACCTTCCGGGCATGAAATGCCTATGGCTCTATGTTTGAGAGGCCAACTCAAATATAGCATTAAGAACACCAAATCATGCAAGGAAAGGATAGATCTAACACTAAACACCTTGGATCTACACTTAATCACTCTCAATCACCCTAACCCATGGATCTTAAATGGATCTACTCACTAATCCACATGCTTACTCTTAAACCCATGAGAGATTCAAGCTTAAACATGTAGAGAAAGAAAATAGATGAAATCAAGCAATCAAGAACACAAAGATGAGATGAGATTATGATTCAACGATAAAACTTTACTCAAAGGTTTGTGTTCTTAGAGAGAAAATAACATATCTCCCAAAATATGAATAACTAGAGTATTTATACTTGGCATTAAAAGCCCTAGAAACATAAAAAAATGATTAAAAAGTCCTTGAAGCAAATGGGTCTCAACCAATAGGAAGAAAGCATAAAACTCGGTCAGGGGTGAACCGAATGGTCCAACCCGGTCATCCAACCCCGGTCCAAATCTTGTTCTGGCCGCGTCCAATCCGACCGGGTGCTCCAAGCCGGACGCGTCTCCCCGGTCGTCCAGACGTCCTGCGCGTGTGCTTCTCCCGCCCGGGTTCACCAAGCCGGACGCGTCTCCCCGGTCCACTTCATGCTCTTCATCGTCCGGGTGCTAGAACCCAGTCCATTTTCCCCGGCCTGTCCGGATGCGGCTTCCTCCCGACCGGGTGTCCCTTCCCGGACTGATCTACCCGGCCGTCTGTTCTGCTGGCGTCCTCCCCGACCGGCTGCTCGAACCCGGACTGATCTACCCGGTCATCCGGACGTCCTGATCAAATCCCATCCGACCGGGTATGTGTACCCGGTCTGGTCTCCCCTGTCCGACTCTCCATCTCTTGATTTCACTTCTCTTCTTATGGCCAATCTTGAATCTTCACTTCTTTTTGGGTCATAAGGTTCCCAAACACCTCAAATCACACCAAAGCACACTCCAACACCTGATAAAGACAAATGAATGCAAAATGATCCTAAACATGCCTAAACCTTAGCCTACAACTCAAAGAATGCAATAAAAAGATGGCTAAATATATGAAAATATGCAAGACATCAACTCCCCCACACTAGTCCTTTACTTGTCCACAAGTAAACTAGCAAAGACTAAGGAGGAGAGGTTTGAAGGAGGAGACTCATAACCAAAAGAATGCTCTTCTTAGTTCTCAACTTGATAACCTTGTATAATCATACCAACTAGCTAGAGCAAACACTTAATCCAACTCTAACTTCTCAAGGCCTATCTTAACTCTTTTGATCCCTACACTCATTCATCATGAATCCACAATCCACAAATCCACTTGCTCTCTAACAATCATTAAGAAAACTCAAAAGATCTCTTGCAAATGGTCAAATGGTCCAAGTCATTTGGTTTGGTGAAAAAGGCTTTGATGCAAAGCAAATCAAGTAGTTCAAGAAGGATCTTTAAAGGTGGTTTACTCTCAAAACAAGTAGCCTTGACATTGCACATAATATATCTAAGAAAGGGATCAACTCATGCATACAATGCTCAATTTCCATTGTTCTACCCTTTCCCCAAATACATAATTACATCCTCATTCCCAATGTCAACATACCACTCACATCTCTCACCCAAAGATACCCCCAAAACACTCAAAGATACTTTCTCATTTAGAACTCTTTCTTATTGAAGTCTACAAGGGAATTTTTTTTTACATTTTAAACTCCTATTAGCTCTTTCTAAACATTTCTAGCCCCCTTTTCATTATTCTTTTTTCTCTTTTTTTTTTCTTTTTTTTTTTTTTTTATGTGTTTGGGGGCCAAAACTTTCTTTATAAACTAGAGCTTTAGAACTTTTCATTTCTCTTATCCCTTCTAGACTAAATCACTTATTAACTTGGAGTTCCTTGACTCAACCTTTTCTTTCAAAAACCTTTCACATTCCCAAGATCACACCTTACAACACTCACCCCAATCCTAGAAGCTAGACAATATGAGTGTCTAATCTAGCTAAAATGGAGACCAAGCATTATCGTTCCCAATACTCTCAACATTATGCACATGTAAAGCTTTCCAAAGAAGGCCTCACTCAACAAACAATGAAGGCTTGAAAGGAGGTAAGGGTTTAAGGGTGTGGAGTACCACTTGAGTTTGTCCAAAAAGATAGGCAAAGAACGGGAGAGACAACTCAAGAGTGCTATCCATGACTCAGTACACAAGGGACCATGGGCAAGAGACTTAGAGTCTAAATATGACAGGAGCAAACTTCAAAGAGACAGCATCAATCAATCAAATAAGCTTTAGGAAGAGTTTTCAAGGCTCGAAGTTTACAAGTTATCCTAAGATTGCTCAAGCTACTTACTATGATTATAAAGGTTATCACTTTAAGAACTTAGCATGAGCATCTTTACAAGGCAACTATCATCTTTGTCCCCTTATGCATGATGCAACCTATATGATGATTTCTTTTTTTTTTAATGCAAGTGAATGATCTAGACTCAATCCTAATGCAACTACATGATTCTTTTTGTGCTTTTGGAAATTTTCAATTTTTTTTGGTTTTTCTATGCAATAACTATCTACAAATGCATGCATATGACATAAAACACAAAATTATCAGCAACTTGACACCTCCCCACTTAATTCACACAGTCTCTGTGTTTGTTAAATTTAGAGAAGGGCCCAAAAGAGGAAAGATAAATAAAATCTAAATGAAATGATGAATGGTATATACAATGATAGGGTGTTGGAGTACCTCTATGGAGCGTGGGATGAGGCTGATGCCTCACCCTCAGAGTCAACTTCATCAGCAGTGGTGTCTATAGAAGGTGACTGGTTTCCGGACTCGGATGGGGCGATGTAAGGGTTCCTCAAGCGGCGGAGAGCTTGCTTCTTGGTTTGTGGTGCAGAGGGGTGATGAAGTGGATGAGGAGGGGGTGCATTGAAAGCATCAAGATCAAAGTCCTCAGCCTTACAGCCAGCTACAGCTCCCCTAGCAAGAACATCAGCCACTTTCTTCAATAACCGAGCTGAAGCTTCAGCTTGCCTCTTCACAGTTCTTTTCAGCGCTTTGCACTGGTTGGTGAGCTTGAAAATGGTCCTATCTTGAGACCTGTTCTACCTCTGGAGAGTGCTAATCTGGTCATGAGCTTGGCGAATGAGCCCAAGAGGCAGGGCACTGGTGCATTGCTCGAACTTGTAGCGAGGAGGACCAAAGAGATGAGCAGTGGCTCTTCTGGTGTACTCCTGATCATAGACAGACTTTTTGCTTGCTGCCTTCTCACCGTTGGGAAGGGTCACAGGGCAAAGGGCTCTATGACTCCTAAGGAGGTGCTCCTCACTGATGTCAAAGCTGATGTCTCCTGAAGTGTCCAATGAAGTGAGTTCAGAGTTAGGAAGCAACAGCTCAGCCCTTTTGCCACCTCTTGAATAGGAATAGACACATCTCCCATTAAACCTGCCATTTAAGAACTGAGCCTTCTTCAGGTAAGTCCATCCAAGAAAGTAGGACCTACTCCATCATCACCCAAATGAATCCCCTGGTAAGCTAATAATTGAGTTATCCATCCACCAATACCAATCTTAGGACCTGAGTCACGGTTTGTCCAAGCCCAACTCTTGTAGCGCATTAAGCGCTGAACAAGGAAGCCAACCATACCAAAATCTGAGTAGAAGTCATCCGGGATAACAGGAAGCTGAGGAAAGGAAGCAAAGTGTCAGACGGTTTGGTGAAGGAATCTCAGCTCTTCTCCAGCAACATTCCCTATCTCTTTCTTCTGGAAGAGGGTGTGGTTAAGCAGCCTGTGGAGATAACGCACAATAGGATGCCTAATAGAGCCATTATTCTCTTTCTTGTGGCCTCCTCTCCCTTGTCCTGTTAACAAGGTCCACATTGATTCAGCAATGGTCTTCTCCTTAGAGGCTGTCTTGAGTATGGGAAGTGAAGAATTTTTCTGATCCTCAAGGCCAAGAACTTCACCAATCTTTGTGAAAGACATGGAGTACACCTCACTCTCAATCTTGAATTTGATCTCCCCCCATCCTTGATGTGCATGCTTGGAAGTGTGAAAGTTTGCTTCCAGTGTAGCCAAGAATTGGCAAGAGACTTCTTTGTGAGTAGGGTAACCTGCTGAGTCGAGGCTTCCCACCTTCATGTGCTCAAGCATGGTTTCAACATCATCATCAAAGTACATCTCTTGCAAGATCATCTTATCAACAAATCTGGTAGGGACCCAAGCAATGCCATTCCTCAAGAGATCTACCAGCTCATCCTCAGTAGGTGTCTTGGACCTGTCCCTCTTGTCATACTTTGATTTAGGATCAACATGCTCATCATCAGAAGACATCTCATCCTCTTCACCTTCACTCTCTGCAACTATTGGCTTCTTGCCTTGCTTCTTTGCTCTAGCCCTTGCCAACTTCTCTTCCATGGTGTGCTGGTTAAGGCTTTCTACATTCTCTTGCACAGGATCTGGTGCTCTCTTAGGTGGAGTCATAGCCCTCATAATGTGAGCGAGGGCATGATCACCTTTGTTGTTGGTTTTCTCTACAACAAGAGCTCCCACACTCGAGTTTCTTGGTGCCTTAGCTCTCTTGGGAGGAGCCTGCTTGTTAGCACCATCAGTCACACTGTCCCCAACAGCTGTTCTCTTTCCATCCATCTTGGCTTGCTTGCGAGCACCATCAGCCACACCCTTATCAGCAACAACTCTCTTCCCATCTTTCTTGGCTTGTGCTTTGTTCCTTAGCATTTCCAAAGCTTGCTGGCGACTCTCCTTTTCTGAACCAGGCTGTGAACCCAAATTTTTCCCAAACTGAGCAGTGTGTCTTGCTGCAAGCTCTTGCTTCTCAACTTCTATATCAGCTTCATTCTTTCGCCCCATTGGTACCTGAAATTTTAAACCTTGGAAAAGAGTGAGCTTGAGAAGGAAAAACCTCTCAAGATGAGAAACATGATCAAAAGCATAAGATTGCAATTCAGATGATCAATTACTCATAAGAAACAAAGCATTAAGCAAAAGGGGGCTTTAGAACATCTTAGAGAATTCTCATGCTCAAATTTTTATTTTTATTTTTATTTTTATATTTTTATGAACAATGAGAATCACCAAGAATCAAAACCCCTCAACCAAACACTATCAAGCTTGAATCAGCCTAAATTGAAGTTCTCCAGCAACCTAGCATCCAATCTACCCCAAAAACAACCTAAAACAAGCACTTTATGAAAAACCCCCAAATCTCATGAACCCTAATTTTTCAAAGTTCAAATTAATCTCAATTCCACCATGAAATCAACTACCCAGCATGATATATAAGCTTTCCCTAGTCAAATTTACAAGAATCTAGCAAGAAAAAGTTCAAATTTCAAGTTCAATTTTTTAGGGTTCATGAGAGTTACGAATTTGAACTTTAAGATACCATACATTTCTTTGGATGAAGGATAAATATGAAAAGATTCAAGGAATTAGACCTAGGGGAAGAAGACTTGGATGTGGGAAAAAAATTTGGTGATTTGGTTGAGATTTGACAAAGTTATGATGATCTTGGTTCGTGGAGGCTAGAGAGGATTTTGATGTGAGGAAGAAGATGAAATGAGGAGAGAGATGGTGAATTAGGTCTTTAAGGGTGTCTGGGTCGGGTCTGGGTCAGGGTTGGTGGGTTTGGGTCTTGAAAAAGGAAGAAAAACTTACCTGGGTTGCAGCCGGGTCAGGGTACGGGTCATGGAGCTCCGGTTGGCTGGCGCGCGGATCCTGCAGGTGGAAGCAATCCGACCGGGTTCCCTTACCCGAACAGGCCACCCCGGTCCTCAGCATGCTCTTCACGACCGGGTGCTCCAAGCCGGACAGGCCACCCCGGTCTGTTCTCCTTCGGCCATCCAACCGGGTAGGCCACCCCGGTCCATCCTACCCGGTCCAAACCCCACTTTTTTTTTTTAAAATTCAAATCCCATGCCATCACCTTCCTATGGCCTCAACACCCTCCAAGAGACTTTAAAAAGAAATCCTAAAGCAATATTTACAAGGATAACCATGGGACTTCCTCCCAAGTGAGCTTGTTTAAAGTCACTAGCTTGACTTTGCCTCCTTTGAGGTTAGGCAAGGGGAGCATCAGAGAGTGGGGTTGATGTCCCATCCTCCTTTGGTATGGTGGCCATGTATTCCTTGAGTCTCTGGCCATTCACTGTGAAGTCTCCACCTTGCTTGTTCCAAAGCACAATGGCTCCATAAGGTCTCACTTCTTTGATCACAAATGGACCAGACCACCTTGACTTAAGCTTCCCTGGAAATAACTTCAGTCTAGAGTTGTAGAGAAGAACTTGATCTCCAGCCTTGAACTCTCTCTTGAGGATGTGCCTGTCATGAAAGGCCTTAGTCTTTTCTTTGTAAATCCTTGAGTTCCCAAAGGCATCCATCCTTATCTCATCCAGTTCATTGAGTTGAAGAAGTCTCTTCTCCTTTGCACTCTTGATGTCAAAGTTTAGAAGCTTCACAGCCCACAAAGCCTTGTATTCAAGCTCAACTGGTAAATGGCAAGACTTCCCATAGAAAAGGTTGAAAGGGGTAGTGCCTAGAGGAGTCTTGAAGGCTGTTCTATATGCCCAAAGAGCATCATCAAGTTTGTCTGACCAATCCTTCTTCTTAGTTCCCACAATCTTCTCCAAGATGCCCTTGATTTGCTTGTTGGAGACTTCCACTTGGACACTTGTTTGAGGGTGATAGGGTGTTGCAACCTTGTGTTTCACTCCCTTCTTCTGGAGAAGACCCTCAAATAGCTTGTTGATGAAATGTGAACCTCCATCACTTATGACCACTCTTGGTACTCCAAACCTTGGGAAGATATTGCTCTTGAACATTTTGATCACAACTCTTGAATCATTTGTGGGACTTGCTATGGCTTCTACCCACTTTAATACATAGTCCACAGCCACCAAGATGTATTTGTTGCCATAAGAAGAAGGGAAAGGTCCCATAAAGTCTATCCCCCAAACATCAAACACTTCCACTTCAAGGATTGGGTTTTGAGGCATCTCATTCCTCTTAGTAATGTTCCCTCTCCTTTGGCAAGAGTCACATCTTGAAATTAAGTCTTGTGTGTCCCTGAACATGTGTGGCCACCAAAATCCAGATTGTAACACCTTTGAGACAGTCTTGAAGGTAGCAAAATGGCCTCCATAGGAAGATCCATGGCAATGTGTAAGGATTCCTTCAACTTCTTCTTCAGACACCACTCTTCTATAGATCTGATCCTTGCAAAGAGTGTAGAACTTCTTTGTAGAACTTCTTCTTCTCATACCCCGCAAGACCCAATGGCTCCTTCCCAGTGGCAAAGTAGTTAACCAAATCAGCATACCAAGGTCCCTTCTCTTCAGCTGCCTTAACCTCTTCAATCTTCCTTCCAGTCTCAATAACTGCCACCACTGACATGATAGCCATGACATGCTCTTGTCTAAGTCCCACATCAATAGGGATTCCACCTTCAATCCTCAGCCTGGACAAGTGATCAGCAACTCCATTCTCAATCCCTGGATTGTCTCTAATCTCTAAGTCAAACTCTTGAAGCAAAAGGATGTCTTGGTTTGGCATCCTTCTTTGCTAGGAGATGTCTCAAAGCTGCTTGGTCAGTATACACAATGACCTTGGAACCCACCAAGTAGCTTCTGAATTTTTCAAAGGCGAAGACAATGGCCAGCATCT
The DNA here is from genome assembly GCA_016432835.1 of Brassica nigra. NCBI lineage: Eukaryota > Viridiplantae > Streptophyta > Magnoliopsida > Brassicales > Brassicaceae > Brassica > Brassica nigra. The sequence continues at coordinate 52,820,220 of CM028247.1, forward strand.
CTTTCTCAATTGTGGCATACTTCGTCTGTGCATCATTCAGGGTTTGGCTAGCATAATAAATCACATGAGTCTTGCCATCCTTCTTTTGCCCCAGGACAGCCCCAACAGCAAAGTCACTAGCATCACACATTATCTCAAAAGGGAGGTCCCAATCAGGTGGCTTGACAATGGGAGCACTAACAAGTTCACCCTTTACCTTCTTGAAGGCTTCAAGACACTCTTCGTCAAAGCTGAAAGCGGCCTCCTTGCACAGCAACTTGGTCATTGGTCTAGCAATCTTTGAGAAGTCCTTGATGAATCTTCTATAGAACCCAGCATGGCCAAGGAAGCTCCTGATGTCTTTCACTGTCTTTGGTGGTGGCAAGCTGACCATCACCTCAATCTTAGCCTTGTCCACTTCAATGCCCTTTTCTGAAATCTTATGCCCAAGCACAATCCCCTCTTTGACCATGAAGTGACACTTCTCCCAATTCAGCACAAGGTTGGTATCTTCACATCTCTGTAGGACCCTGCACAAGCGGGACAAACAAGCAGAAAACGAAGATCCGTAGACAGAGAAATCATCCATGAATACCTCCACTATATCCTCAATGAGATCCGAGAAGATAGACATCATGCACCTTTGAAAGGTTGCTGGAGCATTACATAACCCAAATGGCATCCTTCGATAAGCAAAGGTGCCATAGGGGCATGTGAATGTTGTCTTCTCTTGATCATTGGGATGTATGGGGATTTGGAAGAACCCTGAATACCCATCAAGAAAGCAATAGAAAGGATGATTTGCAAGTCTCTCAAGCATTTGATCAATGAATGGCAATGGAAAATGATCCTTTCTAGATGCAGAGTTGAGCATTCTATAATCAATACACATCATATGGCCAGTTATGGTTCTAGTTGGTATCAATTCATCCTTGTCATTTTTAACCACAGTGATACCACCCTTCTTTGGGACTACATGCATAGGAGATACCCATTTAGAATCTGAAATAGGGTAGATAACACCAGCATCTAAGAGCTTAAGAATCTCCTTCTTTACAACATCCTTCAGGTTGGGATTTAACCTTCTTTGATGCTCTATAGAAGTCATTGATTCATCCTCTAGATGTATCCTATGCATGCAAAAAGAAGGTGATATCCCCTTAATATCATCTAGTGAGTACCCAATTTCTTTTCTAAACTTTTTAAGTGCATTTAAAAGTTGAGAAAGTTCAAGTTCAGTAAGCTCACTACTCACAATGACAGGATATGACTCATTAGGGCCTAGAAATGCGTACCTTACACCATGGGGAAGAGGTTTAGTTCCACTTTTGGTGCCTTGAGCTCACTCCAATCATCTTGTTAGGTGTCCTCTTGTTGAGTGGCTGAAACAGCTTGGTGCACCTCTTGTTTAAGCTCCTCATCCTGGCCTTCATCATCAATCTTCTTGCGAGAATCCAGCATGGCCACAATAGCATCACTCTCTTTGTTCTCAACCACTTGGACCTCTTTATCCACTGTCAAAGCATGTTGCAAGGGGTCCTTTATTGCCAATTCTCCAAGTGCCAATTCCTCAAGAAGCTCATCAGCAAGAGCTTCCATCTCTTCTATGTAAAATACTTGGCCTTGCACAGTTGACCTCTTCATTACCTCATTGATGTCAAAATGGAGAGTGTGCTCTTTCCCCAAATGAAGATCAATCTTGCATTTCTTCACATTGATAAGGGCTCCTGCTGTGGCTAAGAATGGTCTTCCAAGGATCAAGGGGTCTCTAGCTTCTTCATCCATCTCTAGCACCACAAAATCAGTAGGAATCTCAGAATTTCCCACCATCACAGGGAGATCTTCAAGGATGCCAATAAGGAATTTGACTGAGCGATCAGCAAGCACCAAAGAAAGTTTGCACTTCTTATATTGGCTGAACCCAAGCTTCTTGGCAACAGATAGATGCATGAGACTGACACTATCTCCCAAATCACATAGACATCTCTCAAACATCAAAGGACCAATGGCACAAGGTAGGGTAAAGCAGCCTGGATCCTCTAGCTTCTTAGGGATTGTCAATCTCTGGATGATGGCACTGTACTCATGAGTTAGAACCATCAATCCCTCCATTTCCTTCTTCTTAGCAGCCACATCATCCTTCAAGAACTTGCTGTATTGAGGGACAAGCATGAAGGCATCAATGATGGGCATTGTGACTTGAACTTCACTCATTTGCATCTCAAAGAGTGCTTTGTACTTCTCCAAAAGTTGCTTCTTGAATCTTCCAGGAAATGGCAGCTTAGGTTCATAGAGAGGAGGAACAAAATAAGACTCTTTTGTTGGAGTGGCAACTTCACCATACTTTAGTGTTTTCTTCTCTTCTCCAACCTTTCCTTTACCCTTGGCTTCAACAATCTTTTCTAGAATCTCCTCATCAACCTTCTCATCTACAATCACAACATCATAATCAATGTTGATGGCCACCCCACCTAGTGTCTCACCATCCTTGGGGAGAGCTCTTGGTGGTAACTCTCTACAACTTCTCAAAGTGATTGCTTTCATTGGCTCCTTGGGGTTTTGCTCAGCCTTTCCTGGTAGTGTTCCTTGTTGGCGACTTGGCTGAGAGTTCATAGAAGCAAACTGATTCTCCAAAGCTCTTATCTTGTTGTTTAGCTCAGTATAGCTGCTATCAATCTTGGAGTGAACAGTCTTGAACTCATGGCCAATGTCCTTGGCTGTTCTAGCTTGACCTTCCAGTATTTTTTTGAACATAGCTTCCATAGTTGAATCTGGAGCTTTAGCTTGGGAAGAGTTACCTTGAGCTTGAGTAGGCTGATTGCCTTGATTGGTAAAACCAGGAGGAGGGTTCTGCCTAGGCTGGTAATTCCCTTGCTGAGTGTTTTGCTTATAGCCTCCTTGTTGGTTGTTAGGATAAGATCTCTGCTGGTAGTTGTTGTACTGAAAGTTAGGCTCCTTCCTGTACCAAGTACCATTGTTGTTAATGAAGCAAAGCTCTTCCTGCCCTTCTAAACCATCTACTTCATTAACCTCAGGAGGAGTTTCTTGACTATGACCACCCACAAAGTTGATCTGCTCCTTTTTGGTTTGGTTAGCAATCAGCAAGTCTATCTTCTCCTGCAAGGATTTGATTTCCTTCTTGGTCTGGTTGTCATCAGCTCTGGTTGTTCTATCAGCTCTGTCATGCTCTCCACTGTAAACTGAGTCACTCTTCACCATGTTGTCAACCAGCTCCTCAGCATCTTCTTCAGACCTTCCTAGGAAGAAACCATTGCTTGCTGTATCCAATCTTGCTCTGAACTCAGGAAGGGCACCTCTGTAGAATGTACTCAGCAAACTCTCCTTTGAGAAGCCATGGTGTGGGCATTTAGCTTGATAGCCTTTGAACCTCTCCCATGCTTCACTAAAGCTTTCCAAATTCTTCTGCTGGAAGCTAGAGATCTCATTTCTCAGCTTGGCTGTCCTTGATGTAGAGAAGAACTTTTCCAAGAAGGCTTTCTTGCAATCATCCCAAGTGGTGATGGAGTCACTAGGTAGAGATTTCTCCCATTGGCGTGCCTTGTCTCCTAGAGAGAAAGGAAACAGCTTGAGCTTGAAGGCATCTTCTGACACACCATTGGTCTTGGAAAAACGACAATAGCTATCAAACTTGTCCGAGTGATCAAGGGTCTTCTACAGCCAGGCCATGGTACTTGTTGTTCTCAATCACTTTTAACAACCCTGACTTGATCTCAAAGTTGTTAGCTTCCACAGCTGGTGCGGGGATGCCCGTCCTATGACCATGAATGTGAGGACGGTCATAGGTGCCAATAGCTCTAGCTGGCCGCTGTGGGTGTTGTTGTTGCTGGCGCTGTGGTCCAAGGTTGTCAGCTCCTTGACCAATGCCATCTTGAGGTTGATGCTGGTGTTCACCCATCTCAAACCCCAACCTCTGAATGTGAGCCTGTTGCTCTTCTTCTCTTCTCCTTCTTGCTATTTCCCTCTCAAGTGTAGCTATCTCTTCAACAGTGGGAACCAGGTTAGTTGCGCCCCTGCTTCTTGTGTTCAGACACCTGAAAATCAAAGGAAGAGGCAAAAGGAGAATCAATATCACAAGAAAAGAAAAGTGATTTAGTCTCAAGCAAGTGAGTAAATCCCAATGTCACAATCAACTTAGAATTTGGCAACGGCGCCAATTTGATGAAAGGACATTTCAAGGGTCCTAATCAAATGATGTAGTATATAAGATTGTCGAACCAGTTCTAAGTGACCACAAAGCAAAGGGAATACAAGCATATGCTTAATCTAAATGCAATCATTAAAGGAGATGATTATTAAACTAAGACATTATCTAAAATGCAACAAAATATGAAACTTTCTTTCTTTATGAGAAGAATGAGACCCATGGGTATAGGAACTTGATCTTAAATGATTAAGGTTCAATCCAAGATGCCAACTTTTCAATCAATCTAATTCCTTATGGCTAGACACTATGCTTGAACAAACTCTATCCCTAGATGAATGCTCTTTTGCAATGATCACCCAAGTACATCAAATCCCTTTGACTGTAATGATCAAAGCAAACATTAAGAATGAGTCTAATAGCAATCCTAGCTTCTTTAACAACTAATCCCTTAGGCAAAGAAAGCTAAAAGCATAGATGAGTTGGTTCAGGCATTTCATAGAACACCTTCCGGGCATGAAATGCCTATGGCTCTATGTTTGAGAGGCCAACTCAAATATAGCATTAAGAACACCAAATCATGCAAGGAAAGGATAGATCTAACATTAAACACCTTGGATCTACACTTAATCACTCTCAATCACCCTAACCCATGGATCTTAAATGGATCTACTCACTAATCCACATGCTTACTCTTAAACCCATGAGAGATTCAAGTTTAAACATGTAGAGAAAGAAAAGAGATGAAATCAAGCAATCAAGAACACAAAGATGAGATGAGATTATGATTCAAAGATAAAAATTTACTCAAAGGTTTGTGTTCTTAGAGAGAAAATAACATATCTCCCAAAATAGGGATAACTAGAGTATTTATACTTCGCATTAAAAGCCCTAGAAACATAAAACAAAATGACTAAAAATTCCTTGAGCCAAATGGGTCTCAACCAATAGGAAAAAAGCACGAAACTTGGTCAGGGGTGAACCGAATGGTCCAACCCGGTCGTCCCACCCCGGTCCAACTCTTGTTCTGGCCGCGTCCAATCCGACCGGGTGCTCCAAGCCGGACGCGTCTCCCCGGTCGTCCGGACGTCCTGCGCGTGTGCTTCTCCCGTCCGGGTTCACCAAGCCGGACGCGTCTCCCCGGTCCACTTCATGCTCTTCATCGTCTGGGTGCTCGAACCCGGTCCATTGTCCCCGGCCTGTCCGGATGCGGCTTCCTCCCGACCGGGTGTCCCTTCCCGGACTGATCTACCCGGCCGTCCGTTCTGCTGGCGTCCTCCCCGACCGGCTGCTCGAACCCGGACTGATCAACCCGGTCATCCGGACGTCCTGATCAAATCCCATCCGACCGAGTATGTGTACCCGGTTTGGTCTCCCCGGTCCAACTCTCCATCTCTTGATTTCACTTCTCTTCTTATGTCCAATCTTGAATGTTCACTTCTTTTAGGGTCATAAGGTTCCCAAACACCTCAAATCACACCAAAGCACACTCCAACACTTGATAAGGACAAATGAATGAAAATGATCCTAAACATGCCTAAACCATAGCCTACAACTCAAAGAATGCAATAAAAAGATGGCTAAATATATGAAAATATGCAAGACATCAGAGAGCTAGTGGAAACCATAGCAAGCAGTTGTTTGTGGAGATAAATGGACCCGCAGTAACTTGCAGTGGGTCTTTTATTTCGAGACTGGGGGGGGAGGTAAAAAACGTGGTAAGGTTGCCAAGTACAATGCTCTACCCCATGGATACGCCAAGAAGATATCAACGTTGGCAAGCATTTCAACATATTTGGGGCTGAGTTTGAGGATTTTGTTACTGCAATAGACAACCCCGTCCACCAAGGCTATGAGAGCCAAACGAACTCCTTTCCAGGGAGCCAGATACGGATTGCGCAGCATCTCAAGTACGTGACCCACCATAATATCACCAAGTGTTGTATCAAATAGCTGGTTTCACATCGTAGTACCTGGAGCTTTGTCGGTTTCGGAATCTTGAACATCGAATGCTCCGCAGTTCAAGCCATTAACGGCGCGGAATTCATCGAGTGAGAAACAAAGAGGATGCGTACCGAAGGTGAACCAAAGTTCAAACCTGCGAATAGTAATAAGCTGACGGCATAGGAGGCTTCCAATGAGCTTGGTAGAGTTGTGACATCGGGCGACAGGAAGTTGAAACAGCCTGCCAAATTGAGAGTTCAGAAAAACGTCCATGTCCGCCGAACCCGGAAGACAAGACGTTATAGCACCGATGACATTGGCCTTCGAGTAAATGTTGAGGTGCAAAGCAGTTGGGTAAGAATGGGCCGCAAAAAGTCTTGCAGGCAATCTCGACGACGAAACAACGGCGAAGAAAACTTTACGACCATAAAAACAAGGGTTTTTTGGATCAAGTCCGACGTGCAAGGAAGAGGCGGAGACAGAAACGGAGTTTTGTCAGTCCACCGGAATACATGAGAATCGAAAAATAAATCACAAGACGAACCTGGGTACCATCTCTGTTTTGTAGGGAAGGACTGTTTGGCGTTCTTGGCCGCAGATCTCGTCCGACGCGGGGCCGTGGTGTCAGGTTTTTTCGATTGCTTAACCATATCAGAAGAAAAGAAGTCGATTGGGAGATTTTGCAGATGAAACAAAGCTAAAAGCAGCTGAATTGGCGGCGAGAGATAATAACTCCGAAAGACAACTTGCCTCGTTTAGGTTTTTAGAGAGAGAGAGAGAGAGAGAGAGAGAGAGAGAGAATTATGTGTTTAATTACCGTGGTGGTTCACCGCCAATTACAGGTCAGGAGACGAAGGTAATGATCGTTTATGTCGGGAATCGGGACAGTCTCCCACGTGCGGTGTCTCAGTGTCATTAACGTTATTAACATGGTGGAGAAGGGTGTGCATCGTATTTTCTGGAAGACTCTGATAGGGTCGAAAACATAGGCGACCCATCTAGAAAATAAAAACTATGCCCGACCAATGTGTATTGCGATAGACAAAACCATGATGAATCGTATATCGTCTCTCAAGTATAGAGCTGGGCATAAGTATGCAGGGTTACTTCAGAGATGGTTCTCACACACATTGTAGATGGAAGCTCCTTTGCAACATGATCTCATGAAATTGCAACATCCCGAAAATGAAAATGAAATTCAAATTGCAACCTGAAGAAAATGCCAGAAAATGATAGTTTCAAACTTCTACAAACCAAAAAGCATAGAGTTTTGCAAAATAATCCTACTTGAAACAGTTCCCATGAAACATCAACAAAACAACTCCGGGTTCCTTTCTTCTCTTTCTCTTTGATTCCTTCTGCCCTTCCTTCACAAACGGATGGGAACACTATCGACAATGAACCACACTTCTTTGATTGCTTCAATGGGCTCAAATTTCTGCAAGTTACATTTACTTCTACGTCAGTTATACCAGTAATACCAAATAGTTTTCCCAAAGTTATTATAGTATTCCCTAGTATACCTACCTATTACTAATTTTACTAATTTCTCAATGTTTCACCGAGTGGTACTAGTATTATGTATGGTTATACCATAATTCCTAGTTCTACACATCATTACCATAATTCCTATTTCTAGTTCTACACATGATTCCTTCCTTTCCTTCCTTTCTTTCCTTTCTTTCCTTTCTTTCCTTCCTTCCTTTCTCCCCGTCCTTCTTTTACCAACATTACCAATTCAAACAAAACCTACGATTCAAAATTCAATCCTAAATTAGGAATTCTCCTAAATTTTTACCTCTACGTCGTCCTTTTCCTCCTCGTCCCCATCCTTATCTCCTTCCACTACACTTTCCGAACCCTTATCCTCACCGTCATTCTCCTCTCCAGCTGTAACTGCCACCGCAGATTCGACGAGGACACTTATCAGCTCCGAGAGGACCCCATCTGTCTCCGTCGCCATTGCTGGTCCCCTTTTCGACCCCTCCTCCGGCGTATCCATCATCTCTTTTCACTTTATCGATTCACACACACAAAGCAGGAAGAGAGAGGATTTCGAGGACCGGATTTCGAGGACCGGATTTCGAAAGGGGAAGAACAAGAGAAATTTTTCTTCAACGGTTTGATTTTGTTAAATCTGAAATTAGATTTAAGAATGATTTGCGGTTTAGGTTAAGTTTGGGTCGCGGTTTGAATTAGGTCGGATATAATTTTGGTACAACTTGGTATAACTCATAAATATCTCAACTTTCCTACGGTTTTATAGTCTTTTGCATACTATCTCAATAAAATAAAGTTAGAAAATGTCCACGTTTTATAATGGGTTTATACTGGATTGCTCCATGAGATGTGGGGGCAGGTAAGCTCTTGTTCCAATAGAGAAACATGATTTTTCTTTTTTGAAAAAATTATTCTATATGGTTAAATACATTTCTTATTTATATATCTGATTCTAAATCAATGTAGAAGCCAAAAGGAAAACAAAAACATCAAACACATGTAAAGAAAGAGATGGTGAAGCAAGAAATCATTTTCGTTCCTTACCCAATCCTTGGTCATCTTCTTGTCACAATTGAGTTGGCTAAATCTCTCATCAAACGCGACCATCGCATTCACACCATCACTATCCTCCATTGGACGTTACCTCTCGCTCCTCATGCTGACCTCTTTGCGAAATCACTTATAGCTTCAGAGCCACAAATCCGTCTTTATGCCTTGCCTGAAGTCAAGGACCCTCCGCCATTTGACCTCTTCTTGAAAGCCACCGAGGCTTACGTGCTAGAGTTCGCCAGGGCTACAGTTCATCTTGTCAGAGATGCTCTGTCTACTCTTGTTTCGTCTCGTGACGGATCGATCCGGTTCGGGTCGCCGGTTTGGTTCTTGATTTCTTCTGTGTCCCATTGATCAAAGTGGGAAACGAGTTTAACCTTCCTTCTTACCTTTTCTTGACGTGTAATGCTGGTTTCTTGGGTATGGTGAAGTATCTCCCCGAGAGAAATCACAGAATAGGCTCAATGCTCTATCTGAGCTCTGAATATCATCAAATTCCCGGTTACGTTAGCTCAATGCTTTCAAAGGTTCTACCGGCAGGCCAGTTCTTGAGAGATTCCTACAACGCTTGGTTCGAGATTGCTGACTAGTTCCCTGGATCAAAGGGTATTATTGTAAATTCATTCACGTGTCTCGAGCAGAACGCATTTGATTACTTCGCTTGTTGTCCTGACAACTTTCCTCCGGTTTACCCGGCTGGACCGGTTCTTAGCGTGGAAGATTGTCCGTCCCCGGATCTGGACCCATCAGAGCAGTGTCAAATCATGAGATGGCTCGAGGACCAGCCAGAGTCATCAGCCGTGTACCACTGCTTCAGAGTCCTCGGGGCACCGTAGATTGAAGAGATAGCTCGAGCCTTGGAGATCTCCGGCCACAGGTTTCTCTGGTCAATCCGTACTGAGAAAGGTGGTCCGTACGATCTCCTGCCAGATGGGTTTATGGATCGGACAGCGAGTAATGGACTGGTATGCGGGTGGGCCCCACAGGTGGAGGTGCTGATTAACAAGGCCATCAGAGGGTTTGTGTCTCAGTGCGGTTGGAAATCTGTGTGGGAACCGAAATTCACACCCTCGAGATTTGTTAATCGGAGGAAAACCAAGTTAACCTAGCTTTCCCTGAAAGTCCCGGTTATCTTCTGGGCCACGCACAACACAATCAATATGATGAAAATAGAAAGTGATAAATCGCAAAAAGCAAAAGTGAATAAAGGATCTTACTCTGAATTCGCGTTTGAGCGTGAACAATAGTTAAGAGCCTCGGCTACAAGAGCTGTCGGCGAGTTCGCTAGTCTAGCAACCTAAGACTAAAACTTAATTGAGTCGCAGCTCGATGACAAAAACGTAAATATGCCTAAATTGCTCTAAGTGCTAAGTTTTGCTCTGTGTGCGAGAAGAAAAGGTGTCCCTCTCCATCTTCGACCTCGACGTCCTTATATATCTCTCTCTCTCTCTAAGGCAGTTTGCTCCTTCCTTTTCTGCCCTTAGTCGAGTCTATCGCTTTGCGGAAATATTACATTTTCTTTCGATCTTCGTGTTAATCTTTGGAAACTTCACATCTATCCTCCGAAATTGACATTTATCTTCTCCTGCAGAATTAAAGATAAACCGTCATATTTTGGCTTGATTTCGCATAAAAATTGTGGGAACCAGAATTCACACCGTCGAGTTTTGTTAATCGGAGGAAAGCCAAGTTAACCTAGCATTCCCTGAAGGTCTCGGTTCTCTGCTGGGCCATGCACAACACAATCAATATGATAGAAAATACGAAGTAGTTAATCGTAAGAACAAAAGAAGAGAAAAAAGATCTTCTTTCCGAATTCGCGTTTGATCGTGAACAACAGGTAGGATCCTAGGCCACGAGAGCTGTCGGTATGTTCGCTAGTCTAGCCACCTAAGTTCTAACCTAGTTGAGTCGCAGCTCGATAGTAAAAACAGAAAAATGTCTAATTTGCTCTAAGTGCTAAGTTTGCTCTGAGAAAGCTCTGAGAAAGCTCTCTCCTTCCTCCTTGCCCCAAGCTCTCCTTATATACACCCTTCTAGGTCGGTTTGCCCCCCTTGGGCCGGACTTGTCGCGAGGCGGGCTTTTCTATTTTTCATCATCTCTCGTGATTATCTTCGGAAACTTGACATTTATCCTTTCCTGCAAATAAAAACAGACCGTCATACCAGCTTTGGGCTCAATCTTATTTCGAAATCGTAAGTGGGCCGTCTAGCCGTGATCCAAGCAACTTCGGGCGTTTTCGGACTTTCGACGTTTTTCCTACGATTTCTCGTAAGGTACTGCTTTCGGCTTGACGCTTGTCTTTCCGGATGGATTCCAACTCTTCGTATAGTTAGGACGACCGGTGTTTAAGCTGACAACGTCCGTTTTATATGGCAGGTGAGGATCCATCTCGATGACCGGATCTTTCATAACTCTTCCCGAAGTCCTTCTTTCATAATCCCGAGTGATGTTGGGGTCAAAAACGGTTATCTCGAAATCGGCCAAAATCCTTCAAACTTCGAAGATTTCCCGCCGCGAGCGACTAAGCGGGGAAAGATCGAGCAATGGAAAACCCACGAGCGACAAGGCGGCCTGGCCGGCGGCACCGACCTGGCGCCGGCGGCACCAATCCGCGGGCGGCCTGGCGCCCGGCGGCACCGGTGCGGTGGGCGGTGGGGCCAGGCGCGGCGCCAGCGGAGGCGGCGGCGCATCGACCTGGCGCCCGGCGGCGGGGCAGCGGGCGGCCGCGCCAGCGGCACCGGCCTGGCGCGGCACCGGGCAGGCGATCCTGGCGCCGCGGCACCACCTGGCGCCCGGCAGCAGCAGGACGCAGGCGGCTGGCGCCAGCGTACCCGACCAAGCGGCCCGTCGCAGCGGGCGGCCTGGCGCCGGCGGCACCCTGGTCTGGCGCCGGTCCACGGCCCTCGTCCTGGTCTCGGTCCCGTTGTGCTCGGTCTGATCCCATCTTAGCTTGTTCGGATCAACCCTCGTGAGTTTAGTATAATCGAGGCTACGGAATAACATCTTCGATTCGGTTGGAATCATCCTCGATGTTTTACGATAGCTGGAGGATTGGATTTCGTGGAAGAAATCGTATAAAACGTTTAACGACTTAAGACAAGTCCACAGACTTACTTACGATTTTCCAGAATTCAGTCCCAATCAGGCTATGGCGGTTTATCCGATTTCCCGAAACATCGGATAAACATCAAGTCATCGAAAGATAGCGGAAAACTCGGAGATAATTACGAAGACCGACGAAAATGGAACATTTCGGAAGAGATAAGCTTGGGCCCAAAGGCGAGGCCCATCATCCTAAAGCAAACCGACCTAGGAGTGGGTATATAAGGAGCAAGAGCAGAGGAGGAGGGCATCGAAAATCCGAGAATTAGACTTAGAGCATCCTGCTAACTTAGAAAAACTAGGGTTTAGGTGGTTAGACTAAGCGAGCAAGGCTTAGGGCGTTTGGCTGCCTGCGACTCTATCTTTTCTTTAAATCGCAAATCTCTTTGTCTTTGGAGAATCCTTGTACTTCGTTTCTTTTACCTAATAAAAGCGTAGCCGGGCAAATATTTCAATTCTCATTTTTTGTCTTCTGTTTACTTTATCGATTTAGGTGTGGCAGCGCGAGAATCCGGATCTTCAAGGAAAGTCGGGTTTACTTGGCTTTCCTCCGCAATCAAACTTTATTGGAAATTGGCGGTGTGAATTTCGGTTCCCTGGTTGGCTAGAAGGATGGGGGCGGATTCTCTAACTTCGAAAACCACCTAGTCAAAGCCGGGGCGTCGCCAAAACGAATTCCTGATGATCAATGGTCCACATCCTACAATGCGATAGTTGGAACTCCTGGCTAAACTCCATGAGGCGATCCCATCAACATTCCACCTATGCCTTAAGTTCCCAAGCCTTCGAGACGATACATGGTAGTCGCGAACAGCGCAGATCTACCTTACCGAACTAAAGCGGAAAAACTCGAAATCGAGACCTCTCGGAAAAACAAGCGATTCACGACTCGCGGAAACCTTCTGGCAGTCCCAAAGCTGAGGCCCTGGAAGGGCGTGAACCAACCTGCGAACCGGTGGTCTCAGTTTGTCTCGGCGATTCTTTCGGAGCGGTGTGTCGAGATCGGAGCTAACCTCCAGCGAACCAATGAAAGCGAGCTCATCGCATGCCTTAAAAGAATCTCGAGTACGTTCGCATGGGCGCGGAGGATATGCCGGAATCGACATTAGCGTAACATGTCACGAACTTAACATCGACCCAACTCATAAACCCGTAAAAAAAAGAGGCGAAAGCTGGGACCTGGCGTGCCACGCGGTCAATGAGGAAGTCGAAAGACTCCTCAAAGTAGAGTCGATAACGAAGCCAGGTATCCGGACTGGCTTGCCAACCCTCGTGGTAAAAAAAAAGCGGCAAGTGGCGAGTCTGTGTCGATTTCACGGATCTGAATAAAGCCTGTCAAAGGATTGCTTCCCGCTCACACATCGACCGACTGGTCGAAGCAACCGAAACAAGCTGCTGTCATTCATGGGCGCTTTTCGGATACAATCAGATCATGATGAATCGGCGACGCGAAAAACTGCATTCATCACAGACGGAGCGTATTGCTACAAAGTAATGCCTTCGGTCTTAAAAGCGCAGGTGCAACATATCAGCGACTTCGTCAACAAAATGTTTGCGAGCAACTAGGAAAAACTATGGAAGTATACATCGATGATATGCTCGTAAAATCTCTTGGCGAACACGATCATATAGCCCACCTAGAGGAATGTTTTGCGCGACTCAACCAGCATAACATGAAACTCAACCCAAAATGTAGATTAGCGGTGGCATCGGAGAATTCCTCGGTACCTCGTAGCGTATCGCGGAATCGAGGCCAACCCTAAACAAATCGGCCTGATAGAGATGGCCTCCCGAGAACCAAGTCGAGAGGTTAACGGAAGAGTCGGCTTTGAACCGTTTCATCTCGCTCCACGGATAAGTGCCTACCGTTTCTGAAACATTGAAGGGAAACAAGAAGTTGAATGGTCGAGCAATGTGAAAAAGCTTTCCAACAATTGAAACAATACCTGGCCACTCCACCAGTCCTCGCAAAACCCGTGGAAGGTGAACCTCTTTTCCTCTATATCGCATTTTCCATAGCGGTCAGTGGCGTCTTAATACGAGAAGAGCGGCGAACAAAACCAATCTTTTACGTAAGCAAGGCGTTACTGGATCGCGAGCTTCGATACCCTCTAATGGAAAAATTAGCATTAGCCGTCATAACCTCGGCAAGAAAACTAAGACCGTACTTCCAGTCCCATACTATAGTGGTTCTCACCACATTCCGCTGCGGATAATCCTGCATAGTCGAGTCAATCCGGTAGGCTCGCCAAATGGGCAATCGAACTAAGTGAATCTGCGTCGAATATCGCCCAGGGCGTGTGCAAAGTCCCAAGTACTTGCGGATTTCTTGGTAGAGTTACCCACTAGAAACATGACTAACGAAGAACCAAACTCAACTTGGGTCCTCCGTCGGCGGATCTTCATCCAAGCAAGGATCGAATCGAATCTGCTCACCTCTCTAGCGGAAATCCTAGAACAGTCTTTCGATTGGCTTTTCATGCTTCAAACAATGAGGCAGAATCTGAAGCACTCATCGCAGGCTTGCGGCTGGCCCATGGGTTAAAATCCGTAATATTCCGCTTACTGCGATTCTCAGTTAATCGCCAATCAATACAGCGGAGAATATGAGGCAAGAGGCGAAAGGATGGGCATATCTAAAACTTCGTCCAAGAACTGGCTCGAAATTTTGACCAGTTAGCCTGACCAGAATTCAGCTCGGAAGCGTCCAGGCCGCCTTGGCTGCCCTCGCCTCAAGCTCAGATCCAGGGCTCCAAAGAGTAATCCGGTCGAATTCGCCGAGCATCGAGCATCGGACCACCAGTGGTCGTCAATCTAATCGGGGCGAGATTGAAGATGCGGAAGAAGTCGAAGATCAACCAGAAGCGGATGTGAACCCGACCGAGTATGGCTGCGACAGCCCTGGTTAGAACCAATCGAGCCTATATCGTGAATGGAACCTTGCCGCCGAAAAATGGGCTCGTAAAGTAAAACCAAGCGACGCGATGCGTCCGCGATAGAGGAGAAATTTATAAGTGGTGTTTCTCTGGTCCTCTCATGGCATCTTGAAGGGGAAAGCGAGAAGAATCATGAAGGAGGTCCATTCTGGATCATGCGGAAATCATTCTGGCGGAAGATCTCTGCGGTCAAAATCAAAGCGCCACGGTTATTATTGGCCAACCATGGTAAAGACTGCGAAATTTTCGGAAGTGCGAGAAATGCCAAAGGCATGCTCAACAATCCATCAACCCGAGATCCTCTCCTCAATCTCGTCCCCTATCCTTTCATGCGATGGTCCATGGACATCGTCGGACCTATCACCCATCAAAACAAAAGCGCTTCCTCCTAGTCCTTACAGTTTCTTTTCCAAATGGGTAGAAGGAGAATCCTACGCAAGTATCAAAGACACACAAGTCGAGAACCGTGCGGAAACATATCATAACTAGACATGGGGTCCGTGCGAAATCGTAACAGATAATGGATCTCAATTTATCTCCACTTTCGATTGAAGCATTCTGCGAAAAATGGAAAATCGACTTACAAAGTCAACTCCCAGATATCCGCAGTGCAGCGGACAGGCAGAAACCATCAACAAAACCGTCCTTGGCGGACTCAAAGCGCTGAGCGCCAAGAAGGCGATGGGCAGAGGAGCTCGAAGGAGTTCTTTGGTGCATCATTACAACCCCAAGGCAGACTCTGGTGAAACTCCATTAAGCCCTCGTTCACGGAGCGGAATGTATGATCCGCGGAGTAGAATTCCCAGATGCGGAGAAGATTCCTCCCGAAAGAGAGGATGTAAGCGGCGCTATGATGCTGGACAATCTCGATCTCATCAATGGCGCGCGACCAGGCACTCATTGAATCCAGAATTACCAGCAGCTGCCGCAAGTACTACAACTCAAGCGTGCATCGCGGGTTCAAAGAAGCGATTTAGTCTTACGCAAAGTCTTCCAAACACTGCCGAGCGAAGCGCAGGAAAACTGGGAGCAAGCTGGGAAGGACCGTACAAAGTCATAAAAGTAGTCCGACCAGGCTCATACCAAATCGCAAACATGCAAGGCGTCAAAATCGAGAACTTGGAATCGATGCACCTCAAAAATACTACCACTAAACAATAAAGCGTGGTACAAAGAACTGAGATGGCTTGATCCTAGACAAAGTGCGTAGGCAACTTCATGTCGGCGAGTTCAGCTATCCCCAATTTAAAAGGGGAGTGGGTATACGTATACTACATATGTATACTCCCACAAATTTCGAAGACTCTAAAATTTTGAAACTTTTCCGACTTTTCAAAATCGGCCGAACGGCCACAACAACGGATCTAGTGTCCACTAAGCGATTATCACATCAAAAGCAAATCGGATGGCCAACACTTCACGAAGCACTGTGAATGTGGGCGGCTTCTCTGGGTCAAACTTCGCGACCCCTTGGTCCAGCGTCCAAAGCGGAAGCGACAGTTTTCTGGCTGCGAACATTAGCAAAGACATCCCCAAAGCCATAAGCGTTTCAACGAGATGCGGCATAAGGAAAAATCAACCTTCAGCACTGCGAGGCGTCGCTAGCAGCGAGGACATTTTCGCAAAACATTGAAGCGAAATCTTAGTCTCTGAACATACAAGCGCACCTCAAAGCGGTATCATTTCGTTGTTGCTGATCACAACAAAGCGAACTCTAGCGTCGCGGACAAATAGCCGCCCTTCAAGGGTAGGCTCTCTTACATCCGACAAGGATAAACATAGCGCTATACAAGAAATCAAAATTTTGGTCTAGCTCTTACGTAAAGGAAGTAGCTTCGACTCCGAAACAAATCATATAAGCCGACAACAATTTGCGGATTTTAAGCGGTGCGAGTCAGGTTAAAATCGCAAAAGCAGGCAAAGCGAAAGCCGATTTGTCATCGCCAAAGCCTCAGTCGAGTAAACCTAGGTCTTGCCTAAACCCAGCCACGCTGGATCTTGACATCTCACAGACATAGTATGGTATCACGAGATCAAAATTTGTCTCTTCATTTAAGCTATTCGTTTCACGAGTTTTCGCATAAATCGGTAAACCGCGGAAAATCTCGCTTTATGCAGACAATAGGTACGGTGATCATCGGGGAACTAGGAATGAGACGACAACTCACACCCTCTTTCTCATACTTCGAAAAACTGAAGTTCATAAATAAATCAGCGTTTCATAGATTGAGACTGCGAAATTCAAACAAAACCCCAAAAAGGGCGGATTGAAGCCACCAACGGCCAGTCGGTAAATACATCATGGCCTCTTAAACGGCCGAAACACATAAAAAAACGAAATCCCAGAAGGGATTGATAAACCTAGACGCTCCCAGGAGCGTCATCTTCATCCTCACTTGCGACAGGGACAGCCTCGCCGTCGCCTCCCTCAGTCGCATCGCCACTACCCGCCTCGTCGCGCCGACCTGCAATCTTCTCCCGCGCTCCTGATCTTCTGAGTTTTGGAGGTCGGAGCTGGGTGCATTCGGCTTGCAGGCGGCGAGGATCGAATCGAAATCTCCCTCGGTGGCCGCCCCTCTCCTTCTGGGGCGATAATCTGGCTTCCTCCAAGTCCAAAGGCGGGCCTCATTACCTCGAAGCAACTTCGAGCTCATTCAGACTCCCTCGATCCCGCTAAAGCCAAGTCCCTCTTGCGGACGGCTATCAAGGACTCAAACAGGATGGCCATCCTCGTCAGACGACCATAGAAGTCGTCGCTGGCATCGGCAACCTCCGAGGATCTCGGCGTTCATCTCCTCGTGAGCCTGAACCTTCTCGAAGGCGCGGACTTCCGGTTTACTCCTCTTCTCTTTCTTCACCTTGAGTACGAACTTCGCGGTCTTCCCAAAGTCGCTCAAGATCGCTGATCTGAACCTCAAGCTGGGGCGTCTGGGCAGCATGGGTGTCCTCGGCGATCTGCAATGCAGCCTTAATGCGCTTCAGCTTCCTGCGATGACTCCAGTTCCTTCGATAGGCGAATGACTTCAGACCCGCACTCACCAAGCATTCCGTCAATCAGAGACACAAACTGTCGCAAAAGGAAAGAGTAAGTATCACAAACGGTGCAAAATTACGGACAAATCGAACCTTGGAGCGATGGCATAACGGCTCGAGGTCGCTTTCCTCGCTCTTCGCACCCGCTTCTTTTTCGCTCCGGACGCCGCGCCAGCCCTTGCCCTTCCAGCAGGCGCGGCACCAGCCCTGGCAGTCCCAAGCGAGTTCCCTCTTCGCGGGGAAGAGGTGCAGATTCTCGCGTCCTCTCTTCGGAGATCCGCGATCGGAGCAGTCGAAGAACCCGATGGATGGATCTGAACATCAAGAGTCTGTTCAGGAACAATAACCCCTTCTGTAGACGGGAGGGCATCGGATGGGACTTGGGCTGGGAACCAAAGGAGGCGAGCAAAGGAGTTGGAGCGCGGAAGGAACATCGGTGTCTCGGTCCTCGCCCGCTTTGAGCCTTTCACAGCACTACGCCGGGATAGCTTAGCCTTGAAAGAATCAAACCCATCAGTCAGGGATGGAATAGCCTCTTGAGCGGCCTGAGCGGCGGGAGCTTGACTGGCCGGAACCGACGAGCTTGGCCGGCCTCGCCCATCTCAACATCAGAACCACTCTTTTCAACTTGGGATGAAGACATTTTCTTTCTTGAGAGAAAGAAGAATTTGGAAAGATGTGAAGAATGAGAAGGGGTTGGCTACTTATAAGAAAAAAGAGGAGGAGACACAGGTTTCCTGCGGAAAAATCATTAGCCGAAGATTTCAATTTCAAAAATTCAAATCACTTTCGCCCGCAAAATCGTCTCGATCTTACGGTGGGGGCTAACTATTGGGGTCAAAAGCGGTTATCTCGAAATCTACGGCCAAAGTCCTTCCAAACTTCGAAGATTTCCCGCCGAGCGACTAGCGGGGAAAGATCGAACAGCGGAAAACCCACGAGCGACAAAGCGGCCTGAAACGCGGCGGGACGCGCAGCCAGCCTGGCGCGGCAGCGGACGACCTGGCGCCCGCGGTACCGCCTGGCGCCGGCGGTATGACCTGGCGCGGGCACCGGCCTGCGCCGGCGGCACCGTCCGCAGGGCGGCCTGGCGCCGGCGGCCCGACCTGGTGCCGGCGACCGCAGCGGAGAGGCGACCTGGCGCCTGCTGCCGCAGCGCAGCGGGCTGGCCTGGCGCCGGCGGCACCGGCCTGGTGCCGCGGCAGAACTGAGACGCCTGGCGCCCAGCGGCACCAACCTGGCGCCAGCGTACCGACCTGGCGCCGGCCGCACCGTCCGCAGCGGGCGGCCTTGCACGGCGGCACCCTGGTGCAGGGGCGGTCCGGCCCTCGTCCTGGTCACCGGTCCGTTGTGCTCGGTCTGATCCCATCTTAGCTTGTTCAGATCAACCCTCGTGAGTTTAGTATAATCGAGGCTCTGGAATAACATCTTCGATTCGGTTGGAATCATCCTCGATGTTTTCACGGTAGAAGCTGGAGGATTGGATTTCGTGGAAGAAATCGTATAAAAGCGTTTAGCGACTTAAGACAAGTCCAGGACTTACTTATGATTTTCAGAATTCAGTCCCAATCAGGCTATGGCGGCTTATCCGATTTCGAAACATCGGATAAACATCAAGTCATCGAAAGATAGCGGAAAACTTCGGAGATAATTCACGAACCGGCGAAAATGGAACATTTCGGAAGAGATAAGCTTGGGCCCAAAGGCGATCATCCTAAACAAACCGACCTAGGAGTGGGTATATAAGGAGAGCAAAGCGGGAGGAGGGCATCGAAAATCCGAGAATCAGACTTAGAGCATCCTGCTAACTTAGAAAAACTAGGGTTTAGGTGGTTAGACTAGCGGAGCAAGGCTTAGGACGTTTGGCTGCCTGCGACTCTATCTTTTTCTTTAAATCGCAAATCTCTTTGTCTTTCGGAGAATCCTTGTACTCGTTTCTTTTACCTAATAAAACGCCTTCGGGCAAATATTTCAATTCTCATTTTTTGTCTTCTGTTTACTTTATCGATTTCGTGTGGCAACGCAGAGAATCCGGATCTTCAAGGAAAGTCGGGTTTACTTGGCTTTCCTCCGCAATCAAAACTTTATTGGAAATTGACGGTGTGAATTTCGGTTCCCACAAGTGAGATGGTACATGAGTGTTGTGTCCGTTGACCTGATGGTCGAGATATGGGAACTTGGACGAGGAGGCACGGTTTCAGGATGGGATGGTCCTTGCCCTAGGACAGGACAACCTCGGAAACGGGTTGTCCTCGCCCGTGAGCGAGGCGGCCTCGGTGCGGGCCGTCCTCACCAGTGGGCGAGACGTCCTCGGCACAGGTCGGCCTCGCCCGTGGGCGAGGCGGCCTCGGTGCGGGTCGTCCTCGCCTGTGGGCACCCGCTAGAGACGGCACCCGGGTCCGACCCCTGCATTGGTCCCTTCCTCAGGGATAAATGAAAAACTTCCGATAGAGAGAACCTTACATATTTCCGGATATGGAAGCTTTCTACTTCATGAAACCAACTCCTAGCAGCCTAGGGACGACTATAAAAAGGAAACCAAAACCCTAAGACAAGAGATCGACACTTCAAGACTTAGAGGTTAAGGTTAGGCGGCTAGAACTAGGGTTTATACACCAACTTTTTGTACTCCCTGCTCTATTAATCAATAAAACGTCTCTTCAAGTCTTATTTTATACAAATCTCTGGAAATACATAGCTTATCCATTGTTCCGGAGTACTCTAGAAGATCCTACACAAAAATCGCCTAACAGTTTGGCGCTAGAAGGAGGGGAGTAATCTAAACTACGTGACGATGGCGGTGGATGGGCACGACGAGTTACCGGAATCCACCCCGAGAGAAACCGAGCTTCTGAGGCAACTAGACAGCCTGCAAAGCCAAGTAACCGAGCTACACAGAGCTCGGGAAGACGCCGCGGAGAACCCTGAGATCCTCTCGGAAGTCGAGGGCCTGAAGGACAAGCTGGATGAACACTTAAAGAGACTGGAGCAAGGCGCGGAGAAGCTCAATCAGCTCGAGGCCGAGAATCTTTCTCTCCGAGATGAGAACCAATACCTCAATACGATTAGCAACAAGAAGCGTCGTTTCCGAACTCGAATCCGACCGATACCCACCTTGGAGTCACCAAATTCCCAGGAAGACGCGATTCACCTGCAAGCGGCGCTCAACGGAAACGAGGCAAACCGGGAGGAGGCAGGAAACACTCAGATCCATAACACGGAGGAAAGCGACTCTGACTCGGAACCCGACAAAGATGCGCCCGAAGGAGCAGCCGCAGCAAGGTCCTCTATGACCTCCTACCTGGAGCAGATGTTCTCCAAGAAGTTTGATGTCAACCAGTCTATGGTAGCAAGACTTCCAGGAGTGGCTCCCCCAATTCGGAAGAGCGGCCCTAATTCTTACGCAGACACCCTCTTCGCAGGCGAGAACGCATTGATCGAGATGCCGAAGAAATTCTCCTTCCCCTACATAGAGATGTATGACGGCATGGGAAATCCAGACGATCACATCGCTCAGTACAAGCAGAGGATGCTCGCCGTTGCACTCCCTAGAGAGTCGCGCGAAGCCATGATGTGCAAAGGATTCGGCTTAACCCTAGTTGGGCCCGCCTTGCAATGGTACATCAACCTACCTACCAGATCCAAATACTCTTTCGCGACTCTCAGCGATCAGTTCGTGGAGCACTATGTGAGTAGCAGGAACCTGGAGAAAACCTCGGACTGACTCTATGAGATTCACCAGCGCTGGACCGATTCATTGCGAAGCTATATAGCACGTTTCAACCAGGCATAGGTGGCGATTCCCGGGTGTAACATCCCTACTGTGATCTCTATAAAGAACTGACCAAATATCAGTGCAAGGCCATGGAAGATGTGCTATCCCGAGCCTGGGCTCAGGTAAAATGGGAAGAAGACGTCACAAGCCGCGCCAGGGCATTGCGAAGGTAACCAGGCAAGACAGGCACGCTCGAGATGAGAGACTTCTCAAAGACCAGCCAAGGATTCTGGGAACAGGAATCAGGGCAAATATCAGTATCGCCCAACCGAGAGGGCAGAAGGAGTGGCAGTGTCCATGTGGTCTGACTTCTCCCACCTCTCCATATTGAGGCTGGAACTGATCAATGTTCTGAGGCAGATGGGCCAACAGATCAAGTGGTTTCAGAAGAAGAAGGCACCTGACTCCTTCCGGAACCCTGACCATTGGTGCGACTTCCACAGTGACCATGGTCACAAGACAGAGGACTGCATCGCACTGAAGATCGAGGTCAATGAGTTACTCAAGAAGGAACATCTCTGGGAATTCCTCTCGGATAAGGCTAAGAGCCATCTGAGCAAGGGAACATCCGGAAAGCCCACTGAAGCTGTCCCGGCCTCGCCACGTCGGCAGGATCAAACAATCCATGTCATATTCGGACGCTCGGAGATAAGTGGCATAAACCATGAAGCTTCCAAGAAGAGCACCTGTAACGACAAGCACAGCCTGGAGACTGCTAAGCCTAAGCGTCTTCTTCTGGGAACAGATGAAATAAGTTTCATGGCCAAGGAGCAGGAGAAGGTCCTAACCCCACATCACGACGCTCTGGTCATATCGCTCACTGTAGCGAATTGCCTGGTGAAGAGGATACTAGTGGAAAACAGGAGTTCCAGCAACATCATATTCTAGGCCGCTTACCAAGACCTTGGGCTGGAAGAAAGTGCCCTAACATGTAAAGGAACCCCAGTCGTGGGATTCAGCGGAGAGGTCAAGCACACCACTGGAGAAGTCATTCTTCTGGTGTACGCCGAAGGAGTCATCATGTTGAGTAAGTTCCTGGTAGTCGACTGCCTATCCTCCTACAACATGATCCTCGGACGACGCTGGATCCACGACATGGGAGCTGTCCCATCAACACTACATCAGATGGTTAAACTCCTCACACTGTGGGGTATAAGAACGGTCAGGGGTGACCAAGAGAACTCTCCGTCCTGTTATCAGACAACCCTGAAAGGAAAGACCAAGCTCTTATAGCAATTACAGAGAAAGCCTCCGACTCAGCGTACTGAAGAGCCGGAGGTCGAGGAAAGGGACGAGGTTCCATTAATTGAGGGGGATCAGACCCGACGCCTTATAGTAGGCTCTAAGCTTTCCGAAGGACTAAGAAGGAGGTTAATAGACTTCCTCAGGTCCAACTCCGATTGTTTCGCTTGGTCCCACGGCGACATGCCTTGGATCGACCCGGGGGTCATCATGCTTAAGTTGCAAGTAGACCGTTAGCATCAGCCAGTCAGACAGGAGTGGAGGAAGTACGCTCCTGAAAGGGACGCGATCATGAACGAGGAGGTCAAGAACCTTCTCGACGCAGGATTCATCCGTGAAGTGCAGTACCCGGAGTGGCTAGGCAACGTGGTGGTGGTCAAGAAAAAGAACGGCAAATGGAGAGTCGGTATAGACTTCACAAACCTCAACAAGTCCTGTCAAAAGGATCCCTTTCCTCTACCTCACATCGACGAACTTGTCGACGCCACAGCCAGGCACCAGCTAATGAGTTTCATGGATGCATTCTCCAGCAATAATCAGATACTCTTGCATCCAAACGACCAGGAGAAGACATCTTTCATGAGCCTCGGGGCATCTATTGCTACAAGGTCATGCCTTTTGGCTTAAAGATCGCCGGATCTACCTATCAAAGGCTGGTGAATATGATGTCGCGGATCAAATTGGGTAGACCATGGAAGTCTATATTGACGACATGCTGGTGAAATCCCTTGAAGCCGAAGATCATATCTCACACCTGCAGCAAGCTTTCTCTACCCTGCGGAAGTACAGCATGAAGCTCAACCCAGCTAAATGCACAATCGGAGTAAGTTCTGGAAAGTTCCTTGGATATATTGTGACCCACCGGGGCATCGAAGCTAATCCAGAACAGATACGTGTGATTCAGTCCATTCCCTCCCCGAGGAACGTCAAGGAAGTCCAGAGACTAAGGGGTAGAATGGCAGCCCTGAGCAGGTTCATCTCCCGGCTTTCCGATAAGTCTCATGCCTTCTTCGAAATGCTAAAGAACCCGAAGGACTTCCAATGGACGGAGAAGTGTGAATCCGCCCTACATGAACTCAGGGCATACCTCACTACTCCTCATCTCCTGTCAAAACCCTTGGCAGGCGAAGTATTACTGTTGTACCTCGCTGTCTCGGAGCATGCGGTGAGCGCCGTCCTGGTATGCGAGGAAGGAAGCAGACTGCTCCCAATCTACTACGTGAGCAAAGCTCACTTGGACACAGAGACTCGCTACAACCACCTCGAGAAGCTAGCTCTAGCTTTGATGGTCGTCGCCCACAAGCTAAGACCGTACATTCAAGCTCATCCAGTCGTAGTTGTCACCTCTTTCCCCATCAAGCTGGTTCTTCACAAGGCTGAAGTCTCAGGACGCCTGGCTAAATAGGCGGTAGAGCTAGGGGAGTATGACGTAATATTTCGGCCAGCTACCGCTATAAAATCACAGGTCCTAGCTGATTTTGTAGCTGAGTTCTCGCCTACCTTGCTCCCGGCTCCGGAGCAAGAGGCACGCCTCCAAAGCAAGACGAAGAAAGAAGGAGAATTGACCCTGTATGTTGACGGGTCCAGTAACATCCGGGGAGACAGAGTTGGGATAGTACTCACCTCACCTGCCGGGAATACGGCCTTAAGAGCTGTAAGGTGCAACTTTAAAGCAACCTGATATACCATGGATTTGACCCAGTTTTACCCATGGTATATAGGTGTTTTAAGATATAATTATTATGTTTTGGAGTCTATTAAGTATGTTTTCAGGTTCAGAAGCATTTTGGAGTAAAGTGATGATTTAGGAGCATTTTGGAGCTTAATAGATATATCATCCGAGTTGACCATCAAACCAAACCAGAGGTCGATATTCAGAGACAACAATCAATCGATGCACATTATGTGCTATCGATCGCCATCAGTAACCAAAGGTCGACATATCAAGATTACAATCAATCGATGCACATCCTGTGACATCGATCGATACGGAGTCGCGCAGAGACAGAATAGTCCCAGCCAACTTAAAGCCCAAGTTTTCACCAAATTACAAGATTGCCCCTGACGAGTTTTTAACCTAATGAACTCATTATAGATAGCTTGCCTATATGTTTAAGGCAAAGCATGCTTTTTATTAATTTCTAGTTTTATTGTTTAAGGTTTTTAGAGATTCTTAGAGTTGGAGAGAAGATTTAATGAGATTTGTGATTGGAACTCCATTATTTGTTTCTCTATTTATCTGATATGATCTTGGCAGGTTTCTGATGTAGAATCTGACTGTTAAGTCTTTCCAGATCTCAGATGCATCCTGAAAAGGCAATATGCTGCCATAGATCTGCTTTGTTACAGAGTTAAGTATCCAAGATTTGACCATACTATTGCACCTTGACCATATACGATAATGAGCATGCGTTTCAGCAGGTCTGGGTAAAGAACCATCAACAAACGCTAGCTTGTTATTCGCCTCTAACGCAATCGTAATAGCAATGATCCAAGTGTTATAGTTTGTGCCATCAAGTACCTCAGAGATAAGCATGGTTCCTGGATTGTCACCATTCGTGAGGAAGTATGGAGAATACTGGATTCCATCAAATTCGAACGGTTCGCGAGGAACGAGCGGTGGATTCGTCGCAAAAGTCACCGGAACAGGTTGATCTTGCACGAGATTTGAGATTGGAACATTTGAAGAAGACGGATTCGCCGCGAAGGTCACCGGAAAAGGTTGATCTTGCGCGGAGGTAGATCGAGTAGAACGTGCTGCAGATGAAGATCCACGAGCTGTTCTCCTCGTTGATTTACGAAGAGTAACCATTTTCGGGATGAGAAACGGCGGAATGACCGTAGAAGCTTAGAGATGATGAATCGATCGGAAGAAACGTTCCGATCAGCGACGGAGACAGCGGAAGTGATGAAAAATGACGGGGGATCGTTACGTTGATTGTAGTATCAACGCTCTGATACCATATTACTTGTGTAAAGATGATCGAAATAAAAGTGATCTTCATTCATTTTCTGTTACAGAGTTTGTTACAACAGTTACTCTTTATAGAACAGAGTAAACTGGAACAATCGGTTCTTAACCGGAAATGAATTAACAACATTAACCAGTATAAAGCACACTCAATCTTCATGCTTGTACTCCAATATTATCAAGAACAAACAGGT
Source organism: Brassica nigra (assembly GCA_016432835.1). Classification (NCBI taxonomy): domain Eukaryota; kingdom Viridiplantae; phylum Streptophyta; class Magnoliopsida; order Brassicales; family Brassicaceae; genus Brassica; species Brassica nigra. The sequence goes on from CM028247.1 coordinate 52,846,111, forward strand.
GGTTTAAGCTTTGGTTCTGGTGTTTGGAGTTTCATCTCTGATGACATGCTTCACTCCTCTTCCACCATTGACTCTTTCGCCACATGGTGTGACAGCCCTTCTGCCACTGATGCTTTGTTCGCCCAATATGGTCTATCAACCTCTCAAACTAGCCCTTTGGAGTTACCACTTCATCTCGTGCAGCTGTGCCGAGGGATTCCACTTTTTCATGCCTCACTCGTTCATTCAACGATTTGGGAAGCTACTCATTAGATAGCGATGAGTTCAGTGGTAAACGATGCAGTGTACTGAACTGTACTATTCCCCGGTCTTTGAGCCACTCATTAGATGAGAAGATGCTTAAAGCATTAAGCTTATTTATGCAGCTCTCAGGTTCAGAAGAGAGCGTTTTAGCACAAGTCTGGACCCCTATCAAAAAAGGAGACCAGTACATGTGATCAGGACTATTTGCTTGACCCGAGGCTCTCTCAGTACTGTGAAGTCTCAAGGAAATTCACCTTTGCTTCCGAAGCAAATCAATGTTCTTCTCCTGGTCTCCCTGGTAGAGTCTTCATCACTGGAGTACGTGAATGGACATCAAACGTGATGTATTACAAGAAAGATGAGTATCTGCGTATGAAACATGCAATTGATAATGAAGTTCGTGGCTCCATTGCAATACCTATCCTTGAAGCAACGGGGACATCTTGCTGTGCTGTCATGGAGCTTGTCACATCCGATGAAAAGCTCAATTTTGATATGGAGATGGACTCTTTTTGCCGTTCTCTCCAGGTTGATTCTCTTTCTCTCTATCTTTATAAACACAACTTTTAAAACTTTATGCAAAACTTGATGTAGGGTGTGAGAATATTTGTTGGCTTAAGAACAGCCTGAGTCCTCTCCTCAGCCACCACTGTCCATGAAAGCTTCCCATGGCAGCTCTGGAGACAGTTTGTTTGTGGTTGAAAGGTTACACAATGCAGTTACTGATTCCTTGTGTTGTACCAAATATGTCGAAAACTTATCATATAGTACTTTCTATTTCTTATTCAGGCTGTAAACTTAAGAACATCAGCGGTCCCTCGCCCTCAGGTAACATCCTAAACCAAACAAAAGCTTAGATATGTAGAAACACCAGTCTAATGGTACTTCTTCTTTTAATTACCTCTCAAGTAATCAAAGAGACACCTTAGCTGAAATAAAAGATGTTCTGCGAGCACTATGTCATGCACACAAGTTGCCTTTAGCTCTAACCTGGATCCCAAACTCAGGTGAAAAGGGTGTTCTTTGGGTAGAGGAGACAGCTTGTTATGTGAATGATATAGACATGGAAGGTTTTGTGCACGCTTGTTTGCAGCATCCTCTAAGAGAAAAGGAAGGAATCGTTGGCAAAGCTTTTGTATCAAACCAACTGTTCTTTTCTTCTGATGTGAAGGCATATGACATCAGTGACTACCCTTATGTTCATGACGCTAGAAAGCACGGTTTGAATGCTGCTGTAGCTATCAAACTTTTTCTTTCATCTTGTTGCTATGAATTGCTTGGCTATGTCTGAGTAGATTCAATTGTTAGATTTAGGGTTTAAATAGGTTGTGAGGGATTAGCCCCAACTATAGATTGCTAAGCTGTGATATTCATTGTTAGGATGTTCTTAATGCTTGTGCTTTAGAGTAGCTAACTAGAATCTTGCCTAGGATTGTTAGTTAACCTGACTTCATCCTGAATACATCCTACTCAAGCTAAGATTACTAGAGAAAGGCGAGAGCTGATCTATAGTCTTGGTGAGCTTGATTTCAACTCGCGCATAAAGCTTACTAGAAGCATGTCGATTGATATTCCTATAGAATAATTGATCGACGGAGCTAAAGGTGTATCGATCGATACTCCTATAGAGTCATCGATCAACACTTTCTAATTGATCATCCCGAGAGGTGAGATCATAAGATCTAGTTATCAGACGAATCTAGAAGGCGAGAGCTGATCGATTTGTTCATAAGTGTTGAGCTCTTTAATATCATGCATGCAACTTGTTAGGTATCTATAGGATTATAATCCTGATCACCTGAATAGAAACCCTAAGTCTAGCTACTTTCTTTAATCGTTTAAACCCTCAAATCAATCCCACCAAGCAACTGCCTTCCTCAAACCTGCAATTTAAAGTTAATCTAAATCAACCTAGCTTAGTCACTAAAGATTATATTTTTTGTGTTCCCTAGCTCCCTGTGGATTCGATCCCTGAGTACTACAATTGAACCTCTTGTTTGAGAGAGTAATTCACTCCTTAGGGTAATTTGAGTGACATCAAATTTGGCGCCATTGTCGGGGAGTCACCATTAGATTTAATCTGATTAGGTCTAGGTTATTTCTATTTAATTGTTTTCTTATAAAAAAAAATTTCTTGTTTTTTCAGGTGCATGCCCAGCAGTACCAGAAAACTCAGCTACTATTCTCAAAAGATCCTGCAAGCTTGGAACGTTCTATCCGCAAAGACAAACGCTCCACAACGATCGACATCAACACCAGTTCATCAATCGATACACGCACACCAGCATCAACTAAGACATCCTCTCTGTCGACCGACACTTGCTCATCACCGTCGACCAACACCACTCTTCTGTCGACAGACATCGATCGATACCCCAGTTCTTATATCGATCGATACTCAGCCGCAAGACATGTTGCGACACTGATTCTCAGACAGGACGAGAATGGGGACCTGCGTGATCTAGAAGGTCACCTCCATAATGCAGCAGGTCAAAAGTTAGATGCTCAGGGGACTGTAATCCATGAACCTGATGGTACGGCTACAAGAACTCTGGCTGACTACAACCGTCCAGATCAGTGAAGAGCCAACAGATCAACCATTCGCCCTCCAGCTATTCAGAGAGGCGATTTTGAGTTGAATCCGCAGTACACACTTGCGGGACAGACACCCTACTATGGGTTATCTCACGAGCATCCTATGGACCATTTGGGGAGGTTCGAGGATATAATATCTTCTATCAAAGCCAACGAAGTTCCTGAAAACTATCTTCTCTGCAAGCTCTTCAAGTACTCTCTTGCTGGAGAAGCTTCTTCGTGGCTTAAGCAGTTTCCACCAGAATCTCTTACATCCTGGAGCGACATCAAGAACGCATTCCTACGTAACTTCTTTGATGACGCACGCGCTGAAGACTTGAGGAGCAAAATTGCTACATTCACTCTGTTATGGTATTTTTTTTGTAGGGTCATTTTAGTACTATGGAACACTAGAAGATTGATATGAAAACAAGAGAATCGAGACTGAAAGAGGTTTTATTAGTGATTTAAGTAGAGACTACAATGATTTGGTATATAAACCCTAGCTCTAGCCGCCTAAAGCCTAATCTCTTAGTCTCTGAATGTCGATCCCTTGTTCTAGGGTTTGGGCTCCCCTTTTACAGATGTAGATGTCGGCTGTAGCAGGTTAAACTCTTCCATATTCGTAAATATGGAAGCCTCCCCTTAGATAGAAAACTTCCAGTTTAGCCAGGGGTCGTTTCGGGAGCAGGGGTAGGAACCAGGGTTCTTCGATGCAGGGGTCTGGAGGCCGATGTCCTGCCAGCTGGAGAAATCTGGTGCCTGGATATTTTTCCCCAACAGTTTTGCCCCTTATTCCTTGATTTTGTCGTCGAAATCAAGGGATAACATGTATGTTCGAGTCAACCGGAGTCGCCCTATCTTAGCTGATTACCTTTGGGCAGAACGTCGCTCTAGACACCCAGTCTTCCAGGTTTGCATTAGGCCAGGATAGTGCTCCGAACCTGAAATGAGACCATTTTCCCCTGGATAGGCCGACGCTTAGTAGGTATCTTCAGGTCCTGGACCTGGTTGGAGTCAATTGCGCAGGGCTTGGACCCTGGTCTTGTTGTATTCGTGGCTGGAAGTAATGGTTGGCATGGTATGTGAGACTTGGATAACGGCAAAATTTGGGTTTCATTTTAACCAATATGAGAGGGGAGATTTTCTTGGGCTTTTTGTGGGTAACGATGAAAGTGGAATGGGCTTTAAAATAGGCCTCGCGACTGTTGAGTTTTTTTCGTTTGGCGCTCATCCTCCGCGTAGCGAGGTCCCCGAGGCGTGTGGAGGCTAATTAGGGTTTTCGCCTTCATTTTCCTCTTTCTCAACTCCTTCTAATTCCTTTCTTCTTCTCTCGCCGATCCCTTGGCGAATTTCCTCTCTGAAGACCTTCTTATTCCCGAAGCAGGTAGCCATCTTCTTCCCTCTTACTTTTTATTTAGGCTCCCCTTTGCTTGTTCATGGCGATAGATACCCCCAGCCGCGCCCTAGATCTTTCTACAGTAGATAGTAGAGTTAGGTCTTGGATAGAGAACGAAACCCTAGATTCGACGGAGTCTTCATCTCCCTCTTCTGATATGACGAACGAAGTTGAAAGCCCTAGACCTTACGAGACCGCCACGGTTGAAAGCATTTCCTCCGATGTCGAGGTGGAAGGGCTTTCATCGATAGGTCCTGTTTCGAAGATTGGGGGAGAGGAGATCAAAGGAGTGGAGGAGGAGGTACGATCTCCCTCAAGGGACCATCATCCGGGCTCTGGATCCTTTCGACAGGATTTTGGACTTTTGAGTTGACGAGGTCCCAGTTTACGAAGCTTACTTCGAGTCGGGCTTCAGGGACCTTGTTCCGTCGTTGATCTCAAAAGTCTCGGAGTTTCTCGACATCTCACCGGGCCAGCTTACTCCACCAGCCTGGAGGACTTTGATAGCAATCCAAAACCTAGGTGAGCTTGAGGGTTTGACCTTGGGAGTGAACGAAGTTCTGTACTTGTACTTTGTCGTTCCCCTACATAGCGGGGGAGGCAAGTACAATCTTCATCCTCGCAACAGTAACACTCCGGTCCGAGAGATTTCAAAGAATGAGAGAAAGCATCATCCAGTTTTTGTTGGTCCGTGGGCAGAGGGATTTGCTTTCATGACTCTCCCTGGGTTCTCTTCTATCTGGCATGTAGCTGGTAGGTTGCTATAGTTTTCTTATGATTTTTGGTGTGATGCTAACCCCTTTCCTCTCCTTTGTAGATGTATTTTTCTTGCCCATTCTTGAGGGAAAGGAGGCTATTGATCAGGTTCTGAAGCTTCCCTTAGAACATCGCCAGGTCCCGTTTCTTGTAAGCAAAGAAGTCTTAGAACGCTGCAGTATTTGGGCTGAGCTTCTAGCTGTAGGAACCGAAATTCGCACTGTCAATTTTAGTTGATTTGGAGGAAAGCCAAGTGAACCTAGCCTTCCCTGAAGGTCCCGGTTATCTGCTGGGCCACACACGACACAATCAATACGAGGGAAAGATAACAAAACAGAATATAAAAATCGTAAGAAAAAAAGATAGAGCAAAAGATCTTATTTCCGAATTTGCGTTTAAGCGTAAACAACAGGAAAGAGATCGGATACAAGAGCTGTCGATGAGTTTGTTAGTCCAGCCACCTATATCTAACCTAGTTGAGTCGCAGCTCGCTAGTAAAAACGGAAAAAAGTGCCTAAGTTGCTCTAAGTGCTATGTTGCTCTCAAAAGTTCTCTCCTTTTGGTCATCGCCCCAAGCTCTCCTTATATACTCCTCTTTAAGACGGTCTATTCCTCCTTTGGGCCGAATCTATCGCGAATCGGGCTTCTTCCATTTTCGTTGGTCTTCATGTTTATCGGGAAACTTGACATTTATCTTCAGGAAACCTGACATTTATCTTCGGGAAACTTGACATTTATCTCTTTATGTAAAGATAAACATGGGCCGTCATGTCCATTTCGACTTGATCCCCTAGAAAATCGTAAGTGGGCCGTTCTGGTCGCGTTCGGGCCTTCTGGGGCCGTTGTTTCGACCGTGGAAATTTTACGATTTTCCGAGAAACTAGCCTGCCATGGTACTTGTTTTGCCGAAGGAACCCCAACTCCTCGTATAGTCTAGATGACTGGTGTTTTTAGAATAACCGTGATCGTTTTATACGACGAATCGAAATCCATTCGTCAACCGAACCTTTGGTGGTCTTCCGAAGTCTTCCTGATTTATTTCGACCAAGACGAAATGGGGTTCTTAGGTTTCTTGTCTCCAAGAAGTAGAACGGTGAGTCTTCGATCAAAGATACAAAATGTATAGTTGGACTAGTTGTCGAGACGGTTTTGCGGGGAGAAGGTCGCACCTGTCCAGTAGTCCGTACACGGGCGCCCGGGACTTGGACATGGATGCTGGCGCCGGCGCCCGTGAGCAGCACGGGCGAGCTGGAGCCCGGCGCCCGGCGCCCGGGACCAGCACTGGCGAGCCGGTGCCCGGGACCAGCACGGCGAAGCCGGTGACCGGGGCCAGCAGGCGAAGCCGGCGCCGGGCCAGCAGCGGGCGAGCCGGCGCCCGTGCCTGACGCCAGGGCCAGTAGGCGAGCCGGCGCCGGCGGCGGGGCCAGCAGGCGAAGCGCCCGTGCCAGCATCGGGCGAGCCAGCGCCCGTGCCAGCACGGAGAGCCGGCGCGGTGCCAGCACGGCGAAGCCGGCAGGTGCCAGCATCGGCGAGCCGGCGCCGGTGCCCGGTGCCAGCATCGGTGAGCCGGCGCCCGGTGCCTGGGGCCAGGCCGGTCATGCCTGCGCCGGCGCCCGGGGCTAGGCCGTGGCCGCTCCTGCTGGTTGTCCGGGACTACGATGCGATCATCCCCTCCGACGTCTCGTCGAGTAACTAGTTTTTCTTAGTTTTATTCGTCACTTGATTGCTTCCAAGGAATTTCGGGTGTTGATTGCGTCTTTTACCGATTTTGACCCCAACAATTAGCCCCCCAACTAGCTAGGACCGTGGTTTTTGGTCACAGGTCCTAGCTCGCGGTATAGCTCGATAGGAAGGTGTGGAGACGCAATCGTTTGCCGAAAGTCGGAGTAAATAGTAACTTTTCCTTCTTTATAAAGATGGAGTAAGAATTTTTAGTCATTCTTACTTCATCACATGGATTTCACCTTCTAAGGTTTCTCTCTCAAGAAAAAAAAATGTCTTCAAGATCAAGATCCTCTAATAGGAATTCTTCTTCTCACTCATCTTCGGGTGATTCTCCCGTCGACAAAGTGGTTGCGCCAAAACACGAAGAAGGAGTTGAGGAAGATACGAGGGAGGCATACTACAAAGCTTTATGTGTCTCGTGTCCGCCTCCACGGGACATCCCCATCCCCAGGATACCTCAAAGGGTGCCGGGCGCGCCTTTCTCACACAGCATGGTCTCTTCCGAGTACCTCACGATTCTTCGAAACTTTTACCAAGTTCCGAGTGGAGTTATGTTCCGGATTCCGACCGTTGGCGAGAGTGCAAGGAACCCTCCGCAGGGCTTCTTTACTTGCTATGAAGCTTTTCTCGTCTACTGCCGCATGTGGTTCCCGATCCCTGGTGCCATTGTCCGTGCGCTTCATTCTTTCGGACTTTCGATCAGCCAGCTCACCGTCCCGTCTCTGGAGAGTTGGCTTGGCGTGCTAGTCTCGAGTTACGAGTTAGGCATGGACCTTAGCCCTAGCGATTTCGAGGGACTTTGGTATACTAAGGTAACGTCGATCGAAGGTTTGTATTCTGTGATCCCAAGGAAGAACATGGCCATAATCCAGGGGACTACTTCGAACCCCAAATCGTGGTTCGATCGCTTCTTCTTTGTACGAATAGATGGGGAGTCCGTTGAGGAAAGCTGCCTTCACTTATTCCCTCAGGAGTGGAACTTCAATCGCGTAAATACGACTAATTCTGTTTTCATACCTTGAACGTGCATAAAGATAAAACTTTTGTTTATCGTGCAGTGAACAAGGTTGTTGTGCACACTCATGCCGATCTTTTCGTCAAACGAGACCTCCTTCGGGAAAGGCCATTCTTCTTGAGTACCTTTTCCGTTGAGCGGATTCGAAATGCGGTGGAGCTCCATCAATCCCGAGTCACTCTTCAGCCTTTCGATGTTCCATGCGACGTCGAGCCGATTGCTGTCTTGCCTGTTTGGAGGCGGAGACATAAGTCTTGGAAAGGCAAAGAGGTCGAATGCGAGACGGTCTCGGGAGATCCTTCGCCGTTAGGAGGAGACCCTAGCTTTGTTCTGGGGGAAGGGGGTGGAACCAGCGAGTTTCCCCTGCCTAGCAACTTTTTCGATGGTCTCCCTCCAGCGTTTACTACTGATAAGTCGCTCGAGGATGAAGCGAAGAAGAAAGTGTTTTTCGAGGGTTCTCGTTTAATCAATGAGGTTTATCCTTTGAACTTTGATCATAGATAATACTGTTGCTGCATATATATTTTTCTGATCCTAAGTTGATACAGGGAATGAGGGTGTTCGGAGCGGCGCTTGATAGAAGCTTTCGAGGATCGAGGATCTCTCGCTTCAAAGCCGAGGAAGCCGAACGCGAACTCTTCCGTTTCCGGAAAGAGGTTGAGGAACAAAGCCGGAAGCAGGCCAAACTTCACTCTCGAGCCCTCGTGCGTGCGGAAAGGAGAGGAAGGAGAGCGATTGCTGCCGAGATGGCGCGGAGGGCTGAATCATTTGCCACTGAGTTCGAGAGCTTGAAGGAAGCTCAAGAGTTTGTGGGTGATTCGCGAGTGTCGGGGTTCGGTTGCCAACCATTACAAGTCGCAGAACCCGGGCTTCTCCTTCTCCTCCGAGATCGCTGAGATGAAAGGTCTCATGAGCGAATGTGTTCATGCTGAATCCTTGGTTCCTCCGATCGAGGGAAGGGTCCGGAAGCTTTGGGACCCCATCGAGGTTTCGGAGGACACGTGGAGACTGAAGCAGGCGGAAACGCGGAAGGCGTAGATGAAGAAGTTGACCAGCCTGTGACTTCGTTCGGGATCTCCATGTCCGGATTCTTAGACGTTGATTACTGAGGATCGTTGGGATTGTATCTCTTTATCTTGATGATTGTATGTTAGGCCGGGTTTGGCCATTTGTTTGTATATTCCGCGACCGTAGGAGGTTGCGTAACTTTGCATATTTCGGGACTGGCCGTTGGTGGCTTTGAATCCCTGCCGTTTCCGCGTCTTGAATATATATATTATGTGGATTTCGCAGAATTTTGCCTTGTGATTTGATTTATACTTTCGTCAAGTGTAGAGGGTAGAATTCGAGTAGTCACTTCGTATTCTAACTCTTGTTTTGTCGCCAGGTCTGTGTACTACTTTGTAGCGAGTGTTTTAAGTGTTAGCGATGAGAGACATGTTTTTGGATCTCGTATCTGGTGTCGATACTATGTCTGTGAGATGTCAAGATCCAGCAAGACTGGATTTAGGGCAAGACCTAGGCTTACTCTCACCTTTAAGGCTATGCGATGACTGATCGGCTTTCGTTTTGCCTTTTAGTGATTTCTTCCTGATTCTTACTGATTAAAGTCCGCAACTTGGCGCCGGCTTATGCGACTTGTGTAGTACGAATCGAGCTATCTCCAGAGATTATCCGGAGTGCTAAACCAAAATTTCGGGTTTTCTTGTATAACGCGCTATGATGTCCTTGTCGGATGTAAGAGGACCTTATTATTGTGAAAAGGTCTGACTACGGTTTTGTATTAGTGAAACGTTTCTGTGTTCGTCCGTCGGGGCCAATAGACGGGCATTTTTTTTTTTTAAGTCGCAGGTGGACTGTTTTGATGGATGATGCGATTTCGATACCTTTGGGAAATTGCGACGTCTCGCATTTCCCCGAAGATATGATTTTCGTTTTTCCGAAGTTTTTATGCGTTACTGTATTAAGCACGCATTGGAAGACTGATAGAAAGAATTTTATTGAAAAAGTTTCGAAAATTTTGAATACATGTGCCGGTATTTCGCGTCTTTGTGGGAGTATAGGATATCGCACTCCCTTTTTGAGGGGATAGCTGAACTCGCGGGTTTCGACGAGCTGCCTACGCGCTTCTTTCGAGGATCAAGCCATCTCAGAAGTTCTGATTGTTGCTGCGGACGTTTTACTCCCGCGCCGCCATTCGATCGTACTAGCCGGATCAGTGGTCTGTGCGGGGGTCGAGTTGTCTGCTTTTACGGCGATGGACTCAGAGACTTTGTCGCTGTCCTGAATCGTTGCCTGTTCGGATGATTCCGGATCATCTTTTTTCGATTTTTCAGGAATGTTGTGTGATTCCTTTGCTCGTTTCGGGTTAGCCGTAGGGGTGTTCCGATCTTTTCGCAGTTTGAACTCGGCTAGGTAGCAGAGTCTCGACTGTTTCTGACTCCCCTAGTTTACTGCGGTTCCGGTTGGAGTCGGAAATTTAATGCCGAGGTGATATGTGGATGGTACTGCCTTCATGGAGTTGATCCAAGGGGTTCCCATGATTCCATTGTAGATGGCCGGGTTATCGACTACTGCGAACTCGATGATCTTTGTGACTTCCTTCGCCATGACCGGGAGCTTGATGCTTCTGAGGGTCATGGAGGTGACGCCCGAAAACCCAATCAAAGGTTTTGGCTCAGGGATGACTTCCCCAAGTGGGATGTTCATCCTATAGAGGGTGTCGCGGAAGATGACGTTGACCGTAATTCCTGTATCGACAAGGATGCAGCCAACTTCGAGATCCTAGATCACCAGGTCGATGACTAGAGGATCGTAATAAGGTTTGTCGATCCCGACAGTTTCTTGTTCCTCGAAAATGATCACGTGGTTGGGAATATCGCTATCCGGAAACCAGTTGGAACTCATCTCGGCTTTTCGCCCGTAGGCTTTGATCGACGAGACCGAGTCTTGGTAGAACTGCGACCCTCCGATGATCATATTTACCCTCTGGCGACTGCTGTTTTTTCCTTGGTCGTCCTGTCTCCTTCCGCGCTTCTCACCCGATTGGCTTTCAGGCACGTGGTTCTCGGAGACAGTTTTGTTGGTTTTTGGGCGGTCGGACTCCAAGAGCAAGTCTTTTATACTCCTGACCTTTGACAGTTCGCCGGCGATGAGTTTTACGGCAACCCTGGCGCCGAGAACCTTGCAGTTTGCGGTGGAGTGACCTCTGGTGTCGTGGAACTCGCAGTAGGAATTATCCTTTTACTGGTTCCTGGTCCAGGTGTTTCCTGAGGTTTTGTCCTGCTCCGAGTTGATGGCGTAGTTATGTTCGCCTTTGACGTCTTCCCCTTCGTGATGGACGTACTTGTCGTTACGAAAGGGTTTCTTCTTTGAGGACGTTTTATGCGGTCCATGCTTTTGCGATAGGACTCTCATCTCTTACTCCATGACGATGAAGTCCGTTGCTTTGTGGAGGGTATCCTGGATCGTTTGTGGTTTCTCCAGCAATATCCACTTTCGGAACTTCGACTTGTACCAGAGAGTTTTTCTCAGGGCGTTGATTGTGACTTTGTTGCTGATACCCGTCACTCTGGCCATCACTAGCTTGAACCTTCTCATGAAGTTGCGAAGTGATTCGTCTTCCTTTTGAGCCAGACTCCATAAGTCCACGTCGGAAGTCTCTCTATCCATAAACATGGAATACTGTTTGAGAAACGCCGAGGCTAGTTGGCGGAAACTTCCGATGGAGTTTCTTTTGAGCCGAGAGAACCATTCGAGCACGGCGCCCCTGAGATTCTCGACAAAGAGAAGGCAGTGACCGGCGTCTCGTTCACGCTCCGGGAGTTTGCATCTTCCCATCACGATCTGAAAGGACTGTAAGTGTGCCTTTGGATCTGTGGTGCCGTCGTAGACGGGAATCCTGATCTTCCCAGGGTCTGAGATTCGCGTTTCTGTGATCCGAGCGGTGAACGGCGTTTTTCATGCTTCCTCGAGAAGTCTATCGATCTCGGGAGCACTAGTTGCCTGGTGAATTTGTGATTTCACCGCTTTTACCTCGGCTACTGTTTTCGCGAGAGACTCGCGGAGATCGTGGATCTCGCTATCGCTACCTGCGTTCTTCCGAGCTCGACGGCGCTGATTACGATGGATCCGAGTTTGATCCTCCGCCAGTTCTTCCTGTTCCATCCAGTAGAGGTCTTCTTCCTCTTCAGTCATGGGATTTTCGAAGGACACCGTCTGTCGGGCAGACTGACTTCGGGTCCTTCAAGGGTGAACATCAGCGCTACCATCCGAATGATCGGATTGGTCGCTAATGTCCAAGTCGATTCGCTCGACGTTGTTTTCTTCGTTGTCCCCAGCGGGAGGTGGAAAATTCTCCGTGGTTGGTTGCACACCCGGTTGGAGAGGTTCGTCAGGGTTTTGGCCTGAAGAAGTCTTGTCCGCGCGTGCAGCTTGATCGCCCGGAGTCTCGAAATCGAGTCTTCTGCCGCTGCGGGCTCTTGTGATCCCTCGCGGGGCCTTTCTCTTGGCCTTCTCTGTTAAGGTTTCCACCTGTTTTTCGAGAGAGGCCACGAGTTTTCCTTGTTCGTCCTCCTGTTTCTGAGCGGAGGCGAACATTTCTTTCATCTGGTCCAGTATCGTGGTGTCAGTGGTGAATGTTGATACGTTTCCAGCTGGAGTGTTGGTGGCGTTGGAATCGACGGGAGTTCCGTTGTGCGTTTGCGGGTTGTCAGTGTTGGTCGCCTTATCATACCGAGCATGTGTGGTTGCGAGTGAGATAGATCCGTACCCCCCCCTCCTTCTAACGCCAAACTGTGGGAACCGAAATTCGCACTGCCAATTTTAGTTGATTTGGAGGAAAGCCAAGTAAACCTAGCCTTCCCTGAAGGTCCCGGTTATCTGCTGGGCCACACACGACACAATCAATACGACGGAAAGATAACAAAACGGAATATAAAAATCGTAAGAAAAAAAGATAGAGCAAAAGATCTTATTTCCGAATTTGTGTTTAAGCGTGAACAACAAGAAAGAGATCGGCTACAAGAGCTGTCGATGAGTTCGCTAGTCCAGCCACCTATATCTAACCTAGTTGAGTTGCAGCTCGCTAGTAAAAACGGAAAAAAGTGCCTAAGTTGCTATAAGTGCTATGTTGCTCTCAAAAGTTCTCTCCTTTTGCTCCTCGCCCCAAGCTCTCCTTATATACTCCTCTTTAAGACGGTCTATTCCTCCTTTGGGACGAATCTTTCGCGAATCGGGCTTCTTCCATTTTCGTCGGCCTCCTGACATTTATCTTCAAGAAACCTGACATTTATCTTCGGGAAACTTGACATTTATCTCTTTATGTAAAGGTAAACATGGGCCGTCATGCCCATTTCGACTTGATCCCCTAGAAAATCGTAAGTGGACCATTCTGGTCGCGTTCGGGCCTTTTGGGGCTGTTGTTTCGACCGTGGACATTTTACGATTTTCCGAGAAACTAGCCTGCCATGGTACTTGTTTTGCCGAAGGAACCCCAACTCCTCGTATAGTTTAGATGACTGGTGTTTTTAGAATAACCGTGATCGTTTTATACGATGAATCGAAATCCATTCGTCAACCGAACATTTGGTGGTCTTCCGAAGTCTTCCTAATTTATTTCGACCAAGACGAAATGGGGTTCTTAGGTTTCTTGTCTCCAAGGATTTGAACAGTGAGTCTTCGAGCAAAGATAAAAAATGCATAGTTGGACTAGTTTTTGAGACGGTTTTGCGGGGAGAAGGTCGCACCTGTCCAGTAGTCCGTACGCGGGCGCCCGGGACTTGGACATGGATGCTGGCGCCGGCGCCCGTGACCAGAACGGGCTAGCTGGCACCCGGCGCCCGGGACCACCACGGGCGAGCTGGCGCCCGGCGCCCGGGACAAGCACGGGCGAGCTGGCGCCCAGCGCCCGGGACAAGCACGGGCGAGCTGGCGCCCAGGACCAGCACCGGCAAGCCGGCGCCCAGCACCCGGGCCAACAGGCGAAGCCGGCGCGCCGGGCCAGCATCGGCAAGCCGGTGCCCGGTGCCAGCACGGCGAGCGGCCGGTGCCAGCACGGCGATCCGGCTCCGGCCGGGCCAGCACGGTGAGCCGGCGCCGCGCCGGTACCAGCACGGCGAGCCGACACCCAAAGGCCAGCAGGCGAGCGGCCGCCAGGGCCAGCACCGAGCGGCGTCCGGCGCCGGGTTAGCAGGCGATCCGGCGCCGGTGCCAGCACGGGCGAGCCGGCGCCCGGTGCCCGGGGCCAGGCCGGTCGTGCCTGCGCCGGCGCCCGGGGCTAGGCCGTGGCTGCTCCTGCTGGTGTCCGGGACTACGATGCGATCATCCCCTCCGACGTCTCGTCGAGTAACTAGTTTTTCTTAGTTTTATCCGTCCCTTGATTGCTTCCAAGGACTTTCGGGTGTTGATTGCGTCTTTGACCGATTTTGATCCCAACACTAGGTTTGTTTTCCTTGCCTCTTGCGGATTGATATCTGATGATTGGGTTTCTGTTTATCTTTCTAGGTAACATGGCTGGATCAACAGGAGAAGAGGCGATGACGGCTTTTAACAAAGCTGTGGAGAAGCTTTCAGAGAAGATGACTGCCTCTAAAGCTACTGCATCGGGTGATGATGATTTCCAAATCATCATGAGCTCCAAACGTAAGTCAGCCGCCAGCTCAGCTCCTTCTGCCTCGAAGAAGAAGACGAGGGGCACTGGAGCAACTCCGAAGGTTTCTCCACCATCTCATGGCGAGTTAGCAAAGGCCTTGGCCGATCTTAACTCTAAGATTTTCCGTGCATCCGCCTCTTTTCTGCCAGAGGGGAATTTCTCCGGTGCTATCAACTCTCTGCAGAGCGATTTGCTTCAGGTATGTTGTCCTTTGCCTTGACGTGGCTCTTTTGTATCTTCTCGACCAGGCTTGTAATTGTTGCGTCTTATTTGCAGGCCATGTCTCAGCTGTTTCATCTTGGGGATATGATCAGCGAGCAATCTTCAAGCAAGACGGCGGTGGAAACCCTGACCTCTCAGCTTTGTGAGGAGAGGAATATAGCCGTCGTTCGGGGGAAGGAGATCAGATCCCTTCAACTCATGCTGAAGAATCGGGAAGATGCTGAGAACTCTGTCATCTCTGAGAATACTACCCTGAAGGACCAACTAGAAGAGGTGAGGGAGGAGCTGCGTAGATTAAGGTCTGACAAGGAGACCTTTGAGGACGAGAAGGTGATGGCGGTGAGCGGCGCTAGAGTGGTCGCTTGCTGGGAGCTGATGAGAGAGTGGCTCAGCGATCTGACCGATATGTGGCAGCCACTCGTGGAATTCGATCAGTACAACATGGTGAAGATCTCTGAGAATCGGCTCCAGGGGTTGCCCCCATCCCGGAAGCCGGTAAGGAAGTTCCACCACCCGCGACTGCTGATGAGCCTTGTGCCTCTCCTGCTACTTGATCCCTATGTTTTTATGAACTCTGAATCTTTCGCGCCCTCTATTGGGCTTTTTTCTGCTTTTACCATGTTACTTCCTTCGGGGTTTTAAGACTCCAAATGGGCCTTCGTGCCTTCTTTTGTAAGAAAGTCGGCCTTTTATGGTCTTAAAACGTCTTATCGGCTATCTCTTTTGCATTCAAATTTCTTGATGGTAGAATCATGCTTTTTCCTTTACGGACAGGGATGAACCCGTAGGAGAGGTTCACAGGTTTTAGCATTCTTGAAGCTGGGAATATCCTTAGCACAGCGTTCCATTTAGGTGGGTATTCGACGAAGCCCTTCGTCTTTGTTTCTGAGGCAAGGAACTCCCTTTGGTACCAGGTTATGGGCCAAGGGCCGACCATAACCTGAAGACAGCATCCTTGAGATTCCTGTCGTGAATCCTGAGGTTGGTAGGTGCAAACCGGTTGTTCAGTGTCTAGGACCTGGAAACAATGAAGGTCAAAGTGTAAGACTCTGAGTTTTAACACTTAGGACCCGGAGGTTTATCCTTGGGATTCAAGGATTTTGCTTAGAACCCTGAAGTTCCTGCTTCAAGAAAACCCGGAGATTTCGTAATAAACCTGAAGTTTATTATTTAGACCCGACGGTTCAAGTCAAACGAGGAGGTTTCCTCATTTAAATCTGGAGGTTCAAGTTAAACCTGGAGGTTTTTCATTTGAACCCGGAGGTTCGAATTAAACCCGGAGGTTAGAGTTAAACTTGGAGGTTTTTCATTTGAACCCGGAGGTTCGAGTTAAACCCGGTGGTTCAAGTTAAACCCGGAGGTTGTTTTCATTTCAACCCGGAGGCTGTTTTCGTCAAGATCGTATTCTGTCTCCCTTAGTGATGTTAAGAGTTTTCAAGGCTCCTAATCAAATGATGTAGTATACAAGATGTCAATCCAATTCTAAGTGATTCTAATGCAAAGGGAATGCAAGTTCATGCTTAAGCTAAGTGCAACCATAAAGTGAGATGAGATGATTATTAACTATAGCAATACTAGAAATGCAATATAAGACTGAACTTTCTTTTCAATAAGAGGCAAGGGGATTCATGGGACAAGGGACTTGATCTTGGGCGATCAAGTTTCAATCTAAGATGGCAAGCTTTCAATCAATCTAACACCTTAAGCCTAGACACAATCCTAAGCAAGCTCTATTCCTAGATGAATGCTCATTCACTAACATATCTCAAGCATCTAAACCCTTAGGTTTAATAATATGAAAGCAATCAATAAGAACAAGTCTATTAGCTATCTCAACAACTTTAACAAGTAATCCTTTCGGTAAAGGATGTTAAAAGCATTGAAGAGTTGGTTCAGGCATTTCATCGAACACCTTTCGGGCATGAAATACCTATAGCTCTATTTTGAAGAGGCCAACTTCAAAATAGCAAGAAGAACACTCTACAAGCAAGGATCAAGAAGGATCTACCCTAGAAAATCTTAGATCTACACCTAATTACCCTTAGTCTCTCAAGCCCATGAACCCTAGATAGATCTACTCACTAATAGACATGGAAAACCTTAAAACCATGGATGATTCAAGGTTAAACATGATTAGTGATAGAAATAATCTAGTACACACAAAAGAAATAGATGAAGAAGGATTCAATTAAGATCCAAACTTTATTCAAGATCTAAAAGTGTTCTTGATGAAAAGAAGTTAGATCTCACAAAGGAGGCTACAAGAGTATATATAGAAGGCTACAAGAGTATATATAGGAGGCTTGAAAGCCTTTAAAAACATAAAAGAAAACTCCAAAAGGTCCTTGGAGCCACTTAAGTTTTGACCAATCAGAAGCTAAGAAAAAGGAAGAAGCTCTCGCCACCCAGGTCAGGTGATGTCGTCCAGGCCGCGTGTGTCCAGGCCGCATGTCGTCCGAGCTCAACCATTGTCCAGGCCGTGCGGGCTCTCTAGGCCGGGTGCATCAGGCCGTGTGTCTCCAGCCGTGCGGGCTGTCTAGGCCGGGTGCATCCAGCCGCGTACCGTCCTTGGCTTCCAGAATCCATCAGGCCGTGCGGGTAGGAGCAGCCGGGTGTCTCAAGCCGCGTGCAGTCCCTGGCTCCCAGAAAGCATCAGAACGTGCGGGTCCTTCTCCCCAGGTAGTCTAGGCCGGGTGTCCTCCCTCATTCAAGCCTTCCTGACCTCGTCCAAGCATGTTCGGGTGATCGACCTCGGGTGTGCCTACCCGGGTGGGACTGATATGCCTCCAGTGATTTGATCATAACTCAAAGCTCCAAATGACTTGAAAGCACTTCCATTGGAAATCTAACTCAATATGCTGTGTCTCCACAAAATCTTAGCATCAGAAACGTTTTCTAAGACCTCCGTCCATGTTCATCTTTCACCCCCTTTTTGATCACAATACTCCCAAACACCTCCAATAACTCCAAAGTACACTCCAACACCTGATAAAGACTTATGAATGAAATATGAGTATAAAGATGCCTAATTCCTAACTTATATGATCAAAATGCACAAGATATTAATGCTAAAAACATATAAATATGCAAGATATCAACTCCCCCACACTAGTCCTTTACTTGTCCTCAAGTAATCTTTTCAAAACACAAGGAGGAGAGACATAGTGATGGAAGCAAAGCCAAAAGAAACACCCATAGCACTCAACTTGACATCTTAAAGAAACATAGAAAATAGCATGAGCAAAAACTCTCTTATTATACTCTAGCTTCTCAAGGCATATCAATACTCTTATGCCTCTACACAAGATCCAATGCTTATCAACCAACAAGTTCTCTTAGCCAACCCTCACATTAATTCACACACACACACAAGGTAAATTATCACAAATGGGCACAAGATCTCAATAATTTGGCTAGTGATCAAATGGTCTAATATGGATGAAAAGGAGGGTTTCAATGCATCATTTCAAGGTGACAATCACTCAAAAATCAAGGAGCTTGATCATTATGGAAAATTTATCTAAGACTAGGAGCAATTCATGCATACATGGATCCATCCTCATCATTCTACCAATTCCTAAGTGATTACAAGTTCTACATCCTTTTTATAAATCCCATAACCCAAAATGAAAGATACTCACATCACTCACCCAATGAACAAATTTCTTTCTTATGACTCAACCACTAAGGACCCTTTTATTCACAATTCACATTTTTAAGCTCTAACACTTTTGTTTTCCCTTCCCCACTATTGTATTGAATCTTTCTTTTTCTTTTCCTTTTTCTTTTTCTTTTCTTTTCTTTTTATCTTTTTTTTAAACGTAGGGGAAGGTCTCAAACATCAACCAAGAGCTTCTTAACTTTCTAATCTAGGTCCCTAGGGCTTTTCTTTCTCAATACAATCTTTTGTTCATCAATCTCAACATTATCACTTTCCAAATTCAAGATGTAAACTTTTAAGGAACAAAGACCCCACTCACCATCCTAGGAGCTAGCTCAAATGATGACCCTATGCTAGCAAGAGATGAGAATAAATCCATGTCGCTCCCAATACTCTCAAGATTTTGCACATGACAAACTATCAAAAGAGGCCTCATTCATGCAAATCAATGTAGCCTTCAAAGAATGGCTAGGGCTCAAGGGTATGGAAGTGCCATTTGGGTTAACAAAGAGTGGTATAATGGGGAAAGATAACCCAAATTTGTATGAGATCCATGATCAAGTATGCAAATGCCCATATGCAAGAGAAATTAAGTTCATTCAAGTCTAAGTTCAGGTTGGAGCTGGTTTCAAGAACAATGCCAATATCAAGCAAGAAAGTAAATTTCAAGAAGAGTTTTCAAGGCTCAAAGCATGCAAGCCTTTCAAAAGATGCTTAAGCTACTTGATATGTTTAACTAGGGTGCCAAATTCAGTGCAAACAAGTGTTCTTTACAAGGCAATGCTCCATGTGCAAGTGAATGCAACCTATATGCTCTATACTCAATCTTAAAGATGCAAGTGATGCAACTACATGATTCAAAAAATTTTAAATTTTTTTGGTTTTTCAATGCATATATGAATGTACAATGCAATGCATGAGACTCTCAATCACAAAGCAAACATGATCAAATACTTGGTACCTCCCCCACACTTAAATCACACAGTCTCTGTGTGAGTAATAGAGAAGGAGATATCCCAACAAGACAAAAGCAAATGTATATACAAGAAGGGTTGGAGTGATACCACATAAGGAGTGTTGGGCGTGGTGCTTATTGTCAGGACTAGGAGTTGGCTTGGTTCATAGCAACTAGAGGAGGCTGCTACATGGCAATCATAAGGCTCAGGTGCTTCACCACCTTTCTTCTCTCCTCTAGTGCTAGGCTCAGCCTGAAAACCTCAACAACTTTTATTAAAAACTTAAAAGAAAAATTAAAATTGCAAAGCTATGTACAAGGATAACCATGGGACTTCCTCCAAAGTGAGCTTGTTTTGAGTCACTAGCTTGACTACCTTGCCTCTTGAACTAGTGAGAAGGAGGATCCTTCCCACCTTCAAGGGTGATGGTGAGGACCTGAGA
Organism: Brassica nigra; assembly: GCA_016432835.1. Lineage (NCBI taxonomy): Eukaryota > Viridiplantae > Streptophyta > Magnoliopsida > Brassicales > Brassicaceae > Brassica > Brassica nigra. The sequence continues at coordinate 52,865,756 of CM028247.1, forward strand.
GAAAAGCTCTTGAAGCTTGATTGGGTCATCTTGGAGCTGAGGAGTGATGATGGCTCTAGCAGTTGAGAATGGTGTGGACTTGCCCTTATGCTTGATCTTGTACTCAATAACACCATCCTTGAGCTTCTTTGGATGGAGATTGAGAGTGTGTGGGATCAGATCAAGAGGTGGAGGATGAGGTTCTTTCACCATCTTCTTCTTGCCATGAGTGGCCTTTGAGGCTCCACTCATGACAGGCCTTTTGTATGGTCCTAATCAAATGTTGTAGAATACAAGATGTCAATCCAATTCTAAGAGATTCTAATGCAAAGGGAATGCAAGTTCATGCTTAATCTAAGTGCAATCAAAATGAGAGGATGATTATGAAACTAAGGCAATATTAAAAATGCAATAAAAGATTGAACTTTCTTTCTCTATGAGGCAAGGGGGTTCTTGGGACAAGGGAACTGACTATGGGTGATCAAGATTCAATCCAAGATGCTAACTTTTCAATCAATCTAATTCCTTATGCCTAGACAACAAAACTAAGCAAGCTCTATCTCTAGATGGATGCTCCTTTGCAATGATCACCCAAGTACACCAAATCTCTTTGGCTGTAATGATCAAAGCAAGCATGGAGAATGAGTCTAATAGCAATCCTAGCTCCTTTGACAACTAATCTCTTAGGCAAAGCAAGCTAAAAGCATAGATGAGTTGGTTCAGGCATTTCATAGAACACCTTTCGGGCATGAAATGCCTATGGCTCTATGTTTGAGAGGCCAACCCAAATATAGCAAGAAGAACACCAAATCAATGCAAGGAGATGATAGATCTAACACTAAACACCTTGGATCTACACTTAATCACCCTTAGTCTCCCTAGCCCAAGAACCCTAGATAGATCTACTCACTAATACCCATGGAAAACCTCAAAATCAATGATGATTCAAGGCTAAACATGATTAGAGAAGAAGATAATCTATTAAACACAAAATAAATGAGATAAAAAGGATCAAAGATCCAAACTTTCTTCAAGATCTTATTATGTTTTTGAGAGAAAAGAAGTTCTCCCTCTTAATGAGATTACAAGAGTATATATAGGAGGCTTGAAAGCCCTTAGAAACATCATTAAAAATTACTAAAATTCCCATGAGGTCATTAGGTCTTCAGCCAATCAAAATAAAGCTCAAAATTCGGTCAGGGGAGACTCAGCACCATCCAACCCGGTCAGTGCTCCCCGGCCTGTCCAGTCAGTCCGCGTCCAAGCCGGCCAGCTGCTTGCACCCGGACGTTTCTACCCGGCCGGCCTCTTCCTGCTCGTGTGTTGCTTCTCCCGACCGGGGTCATCCAACCGGTCTGCGGTCCCCGGTCCAGTGCATGCTCTTGTGCTCTGTCCAGCTCCGGGTTATGTTCCTCGGTTCATCCATCCCGGCCGGCCTCTTCCTTGATCCGTCTCTTCCCGTCTGGCTTCACCAACCCGGACCTGTCTACCCGGTCTGGTCACCTCCAGCACAAGCCAAACGACCGGGTACCTGTCCCAGGCTCAGTCATCCCGGACTGGACCACTTCCATCCATCTGTCCTTTTCCCGGCCGGCTGTCTCTACCCGGCCATCCTGACATGCTTCAAGTGAATTGATCATAACTTCTCCAATACAGGTCCAAATGACTTGAAACCAATTCCATTGGAAAGCTAACTAAATTTTTTGTGTCTCCACAAAATCTTAGCAGCAGAAGATATCTCTAAGGCCTCCGTCCGTGCTCATCTTTGGCTTGACCAGATCATGGATTTGACTTCTCTTTTCATGGCCAAACTTGATTCTTCATCTCTTTTGTGGCCATAAGGCTTCCAAACACCTCAAATCACACCAAAGTATACTCCAACACCTGATAAGGACAAATGAATGCAAAATGGACCTAAACATGCCTAATGCCTAACTTATATGATCAAAATGCATAAGATATGGATGCTAAAAACATGTAAATATGCAAGCTATCATCCACTCATCCCCTCTCTTCTAGAACTTTCCAAGTGCTCAACACACAACTCCTTAGAAGACTCTCCAGCAAGGCCTTCTTTCTTGCAAACAACCACTTCATCTTGAGGTTTCTCAACAGCTTTGGCACCACAAGTTATTGTCCCACAATAGCCAGCATCCAATGGAGATTGGAGGGGATAGGAAACAGTTTTGTTCACATGCACGAGGGTGACCTTCTTGTTGGGGAAGTCAATGCAAGCGCCAACTGTAGTGAGGAAAGGAGTGCCAAGTATCAAAGGGACTCTCTTCTCAGATGCCATCTTCAAAACAGTGAGGTCAATGGGTATGGTGCAAGATCCAATCTTCAAGGGGAAGTCCTTGATGATGCCAATTGGGGTTGTAGAAGAAGAATCTCCAAAAGTGAGAGAAGAAGTGTCTGGTTCCATGCTTTCAATCCCAAGACTCTTCACCATAGTCATGGAAATCACATTCACACTAGCACCACTATCAACAAGAGCATCATCCATAGTTATCTTAACAAGGGAGCAAGACAAGGTGAACTTCCCTTGAGATTCAAGCTTAGGAAGGGACTTTGGAGGGATTGGTGGATCAATCTTCAGAATGGAGATATCCAAAAGCTCAGCCACTTCAGCCTGGTGGTCTAGAATGTCCTTGATGAGCATTATCTGGACATGAGCTTCACGCATACCCGAGATCTCTGGAAGCTTAACTCCAACATCACTAAGATCTTTCCTGAACTTTGAGATCACTTTCTTCTGAGCTTTTGTGAGAATTCTCTGGGGAAAAGGGTGCTTATCATAGGGTGGTAGCTCAACCTCAGTGGCTTCTTTCTTCACCTCTTTCAGCTTGTGGTCAGGACTCTTCTCAGCTGCTGTCTCAGTTCTAGGCTCATCCCTTTTCATAATCTGTACTTCAACCTTCTTGGCAGCCTGCTTCACAACCTTAGCCTCAGCTGTGGCCACAACAAATCTCTGAAAATTTCCACTCTCAGTTCCAAGAACTAGTCTTTCAATCTCATCCACCTCTTTCTCATGATCACTTAGCTCAATCTCTGAAAAAGTAGTAGAGAGGAAAACATTGCAAGACACCTTAGGATTCTTCTCTGGTTTTCCTGGTAGAGATCCCATTTGGCTCCTGGAAGATGAAGACATAGAGGCAACCTGGCTCTCCAAAGCTTTGAGATGAGAGGCAAGTTGCATGTACTTGTTGTTGAGGTCAGAATAAGTCCCATCAATCTTTGCATAGATGTTCTTGAACTCATCTCCAATGTTCTTAGCATTTCTCTCTTGAGCTTCTAAGATTTGCTTGAACATGGACTCCATATTTGATCTTGGAGATTGAGCTTGAGAAGAGCTTCCTTGAGGCTGAGTAGACTGGTTGGCTTGAGGATAGTTTTGCTTGGCTTGGTAACCTCCTTTATGATTGTTGTAGTAAGGCCTTTGCTGATAGTTGTTTTGGTACTGAAAATTGGGTTCTTTTCGGTACCATGTGCCATTAGCATTGATGAAGCACAGCTCCTCTTGACCTTCTAAACCATCACCCTGATTAGTCCCAGCAGGCTGCTTTTATTTCTGGTTCCCAATGGAGTTAATCTGCTCCTGCTTAGCCTTCTTTGCAATTATCTTGTCCAACTTCTCTTGGAGAGATTTCAGCTCCTTCCTTGTGTGCTGATCATCTTCACCAGTGCCTCTGTTGACCTTATCATGCTCCTCACTGTAGACTGAGTCACTATTGGCCATGTTCTCCACCAGCTCCTCTGTATCCTGCTCAGTTCTGCACAAGAAGAACCCATTGCTGGCTGTTTCTAATCTGCTCCTGAACTCTGGAAGAGCACCTCTGTAGAAGTTACTAAGAAAACCCTCCTTGGTGAAGCCATGATGTGGGCATTGAGACCAATAGCCCTTGAACCTCTCCCATGCTTCACTAAAGCCCTCAAGGTTCTTCTGCTGAAAGCTAGAGATCTCATTTCTGATCTTGGATGTTCTTGAGGTAGAGAAGAACTTCTCTAGGAATGCCCTCTTGCACTCATTCCAAGTTGTGATAGAGTCACATGGAAGAGTCTTCTCCCATTGATGTGCATTGTCTCCCAAAGAGAAGGGAAACAACCTTAGCTTGAAAGCATCTTCAGAGACTCCATTAGTCTCGGACAAGCTACAATAGCTATCAAATGTGTTCAAGTGATCAAGGGGATCCTCCACAGCAAGGCCATGAAACTTGTTGTTCTCAATCAAATCCAACAGCCCTGATTTGATCCCAAGTTTTTGTTCTCCACAGCTGGTGCTCTGATCCCCAACCTATGACCATGAATGTGAGGTTGATCATAGGCTCCAATGGCTCTAGCTTAGCGCTGTGGCTGTTGTGGTTGGCGCTGTGATCTTATGTTTTCAGCTCTTCGACCATTGCCCCCTAGGGCATCACCATCTTGAGGCTGATTCTCCATATCAAACCCCAATCTCTGCAAGTGATCATGTTGCTCTTATTCTCTTCTCTTTCTTGCAATCTCCCTCTCAAGTGTAGCAATTTCTTCAACAGTGGGAATCAAGTTTGATGCACCTCTGCTTCTTGTTATCATACACCTGAAATGCAAATGGGGAAAAACAAGGAGAAACAATAACACAATAAAAGAAAAATGACTTAGTCTCAAGCAAGTGACTAAATCCCAATGTCAAAATCAACTCAAGGCTCCTAATCAAATGTTGTAGCATACAAGATGTCAATCCAACTCTAAGAGATTTCAATGCAAAGGGAATGCAAGTTCATGCTTAAGCTAAGTGCAACCATAAAGTGAAATGAGATGATTATTAACTAAGGCAATACTAGAAATGCAATAAAAGAGTGAACTTTCTTTTCAATATGAGGCAAGGGGATTCATGGGACAAGGGAATTGACCTTGGGTGATCATGTTTCAATCTAAGATGGCAAGCTTTCAATCAATCTAACACCTTAATCCTAGACACAATCCTAAGCAAGCTCTATCCCTAGATGAATGCTCATTCACTAACATATCTCAAGCATCTAATCCCTTAGGTTGAATAATATGAAAGCAATCAGTAAGAACAAGTCTTTTAGCTATCTCAACACCTTTAACAACTAATCCCTTAGGTAAAGGATGTTAAAAGCATTGAAGAGTTGGTTCAGGCATTTCATCGAACACCTTTCAGGCATGAAATGCATATAGCTCTATTTTGAAGAGGCCAACTCCAAAATAGCAACAAGAACACTCTACAAGCAAGGATCAAGAAGGATCTACCCTAGAACATCTTAGATCTACACCTAATCACCCTTAGTCTCCCAAGCCCATGAACCCTAGATAGATCTACTCACTAATAGACATGGACAACCTTAAAACCATGGATGATTCAAGGTTAAACATGATTAGTGATAAAAATAATCTAGTAAACACAAAAGAAATAGACGAAGAACGATTCAAGATCCAAACTTTATTCAAGATCTAAAAGTGTTCTTGAGATAAAAGAAGTTAGATCTCACAAAGGAGATTACAAGAGTATATATAGGAGGCTTGAAAGCTCTTAAAAACATAAAAGAAAAGTCCAAAAGGTCCTTGGAGCCACTTAAGTTTCGACCAATCAGAAGCCAAGAAAAAGGAAGAAGCTCTGGCCACCCGGGTCAGGTGATGCCGTCCAGCCCGCGTGCGTCCAGGCCGCGTGTCGTCCAAGCTCAACCAACGTCCAGGCCGTGCAGGCTCTCTAGGCCAGGTGCATCAGGCCGGGTGTCTCCAGCCGTGCGGGCTGTCTAGGCCGGGTGCATCCAGCCGCGTACCGTCCTTGGATTCCAGCATCCATCAGGCCGTGTGGGTAGGAGCAGTCGAGTGTCTCAAGCCGCGTGCAGTCCCTGGCTCCCAGCAAGCATCAGAACGTGCGGGTCCTTCTCCCCGGGTAGTCTAGGCCGGGTGTCCTCCCTCATTCAAGCCGTGCTGACCTCGTCCAAGCATGTTCGGGTGATCGACCTCGGGTGTGCCTACCCGGGTGGGACTGATATGCCTCTGGTGATTTGATCATAACTCCTCCAATATAGCTCCAAATGACTTGAGACCACTTCCATTGGAAAGATACCTCAATATGATGTGTCTCCACAAAATCTTAGCATCGGAAGATTTTTCTAAGGCCTCCGTCCATGTTCATCTTTCACCTCTTTTTTTTATCACAATACTCCCAAACACCTCCAATAATTCCAAAATACACTCCAACACCTGATAAAGACTTATGAATGAAATATGAGCCTAAAGATGCCTAATGCCTAACTTATATGATCAAAATGCACAATATATGAATGCTAAAAACATGTAAATATGCATGATATCACTTAGGTAGGCCACTACCGATCTCGGGTCAAGGATTCGCATTCTGCCACTCGGAAGTAGGCCACTATCGAGATCCTATCGTGCTGCACTCTTCTTTCTGCAGAAAGCCACTCTCAGTCTTTTATTTGGTGCTGCTGTGGGTCTACTTGGAAGTAGTTGTCCACATGCCAGACTTGCTACTTTCCACGTCTGGAGAAGTAGGTAATAGGAAGTGCTCCCGGGGTTTTTTGCACCGTCTGCTCCCTGCATCAGTACCCTGGGGTCTGATTACAGTACTCTGGAATTATACGTCATGCTCCCTGCATTGTGTGTAGTTCTTAGCGTTTTAATGCAGGGTTTTGTGCACTAGTACGTGTGGTCCCTAAGTATGTTTTTAGCTCGAAGCCCCTACACAGGGACTGAGGTGTTTTTGACAGTGTACTAGGGTTGCGCAGGCCCGTTCCTGTATGTCATACACCCAGTGTTTTGAGTCTTGTCACAGAGACATAGGGTTGGCCAGGATCGGGAGGTCCCTTGGAACCTGATCCAGCTAGTTTGCCCCTTTAAGTACAGTGGAGTTCCTGTGACTCCTTTAGTTGAAACTAAATTCATTATATAAGCTTAGTCCGGAGACGTTTTCAGCATACATAAGAGTAGGAATCCAGTGACTTAAATAGATATAGATAGTAATATAGCTATACAAAGCCTGATCCAGAGATCGTATTTAAAAGTGATAGAATTTGAGATGCAGGGCATTCCAGCAGTTAGGTTGGACCTTACCGTTACTGTCTTGCAGTTTGTAGGCTCCTGCCCCCTGCACCTCGATTACCTTATAGGGACCTTCCCATCCAGGGGCAAGCTTTCCTGCTGATTTGTCTCTTGTATGATCGCACACTCATCTAAGAACCCAGTCCCCTTGCTGGAAGGTTGTGGTTCTGACCCTTTTATTGTAGCTCCTGGCTACCTTCTATTGATAGGATGCGTTCCTTAAGCGCGCCGTCTCCCTTTTTTGCGTCGAGCAGGTCTAGTCTCAGGGCCATTAGCCCGTCATTCTCTTCTTGTGATATGGGTCCGGATACTGTTGTTCTGACGTGTACCTCGGTGGGTACCACAGATTCCATACCGTAGACCAGGGAGAAGGGAGTCTCCTGCATAGCTGTTTTCGGGGTATTCCGATAAGCCCAGACTAATCTGTGCAGCTCCTCTGCCCATCGCCCATGGGTGTTCTCTAGGCGTTTTTTGATCATGTTCACCACTGTTTTGTAGGTGGATTCTGCCTGTCCGTTGGACTGGGGATGCTGTGGTGCGGAGAAGGAGAGCTTTATGTTCCAGTCCTTGAAGAATTCTCTGAAGTTGTAACTCGTGAACTGGGGTCCGTTGTCTGTGACAATTTCGTGAGAGATTCCGAAGCGCGTGATCACATTTGTCCATAGGAATCTTCTGATTGACCTGTTCGACTCTCATCTCTTATTGGCTCTAGACCCATCCTGAAAAACCTCAGCCATACTTATTAAACAACTTAAAAGAAAGAAAGATAAAGAAATATATACAATGGATAAACATGGGAATGCCTCCCAAGCGCACTTGTTTTATGTCTCTAGCTTGACTTTGTGTGCTTGCTAATCATAAGTGTCAAAAGGCTGAGCCAATGCACCTTTGGTCCTTCTCCTATAAGAACAAGAAACCAAGTGCGCAAAGGAGCACACTACTGTCCATAGAAAATAGACAGATTTTTCATCAAAGAGCTTCACTAAAGATGTATCATGAATCATGAGATGCTTTTTGAGATTCAAATGGTCATGAGAATCAAATGCATTTGGTGGAAACACAAAGTCAACTACAGGTTCAAACGAAATTTTAACAAAGTAGTCAACTCTATCTCCATCAACCAAATAAAACACATTGTTCAAATTTTCATGATAATTTTCAGCATGGGGGTTTTCTATCTCAAGCAAGAGCTTTTCCACGTCAAGTTCATCCCCTAAATCAGCAAGTGCAATAAGAGGTCTAGGTTCATTAAGAATGAAAAACTCAGATTCGAGATCAAATGAAGCACATAGATAGCTCTTGTCAAATGAAGCACATAGATAGCTCTTGTCAAAACAAACTTCAATATGATCTCTAACAAGTTTTTCTATTCTCAACTCATCTAGTTTCCTAGTTTCACATATCAGATAAAGACATTCATTGATGAGCACAAGAGAATCAAGATCAGGGGCAATGTTCTCACCACAAGGCAAGAATATTTACTCAAGTTGAAGTTTTAAAGTGGAAATTTCTATACCTTCCAGCTGGAGTGATGGAGCCCAATATATTACCTCATTAAGGGCACAAGCAGCATCAAAATCATCCAGTGTAACTTTCCTTCCTTCAAAATCTGCTCGATCCCTAATAAGGTGTATCCAGACGATCTCTGCCAGGAGTCTTATTGGCTTGCCCCAATTCTCTTTCATTCCCCTAAGCTGATTTAACTCCACCATTTGGTCTGGTGTGAGTATGGGTATATCAAAGGGTTGTGGTGGCTTCACATATGGCTCATCTTCAATGTGATCTTCAAATGTTTCTTCCTCTTCTTGTGGCCTCTCAAAGTAGCTTGAAGCCATCACTACAAAACAGAAAATCTAGAATAGAAAGTTAGTAACTGTACAAAAGCAAAATAAAGCAAGAAAATAAATCTTAGTCTCAAGAAAGATTGAAATCCTAATGATAAATCTACTAGTTCCTACCCTTCCTTACCCTTGAACCCTAGCCATTCTTTGAAGCCTACATTGATTTGCATGAGTAAGGCCTCTTTTGATAGTTTGTCATGTGCAAAATCTTGAGAGTATTGGGAGCGACATGGATTTGTTCTCATCTCTTGCTAGCATAGGGTCATCATTTGAGCTAGCTTCTAGGATGGTGAGTGGGTCTTTATTCCTTAAAGGTTTATATCTTGGGTTTGGGAAGTGATAAAATTGATATTGATGAACAAAAGAGTTTTATGAGAAAGAAAAGCCCTAGGGACCTAGAATAGAAAGAAAAGAAAGCTCTAGATTGTATTGTTTGAGAACTTTCTCCTATATATATATAAATAAATAAAAAATAAAAGAAAGATTCAATAAGATATTGGGGAAGGGAAAATAAAAAGAAAAAGAAAAAAAAGTGTTAGAGTTTAGAAATGTGAAGATTGGATAAGAGGTCCTTAGTGATTGAGTCTTAAGAAAAGAATGTTGTTCATTGGATGAGTGATGTGAGTGTTTTTCATTTTGGGGTTATGGGATGAATGGAAAGGGTGTAGAACTTGTAATCACTTAGGAAAGGGTGTAGAACTTGTAATCACTTAGGAAAAGGTAGAATGATGAGGATGGATCCATGTATGCATGAATTGCTCCTAGTCTTAGATAAATTTTTCATAATGATAAAGCTCCTTGATTCTTGAGTGATTGACACCTTAAAATGATGCATTGAACCCTCCTTTTCATCCATATTAGACCATTTGATCACCTAGCCAAATGATTGAGATCTTGTGTCCATTTGTGAGAATTCACCTTGTGTGTGTGTGTGAATCAATGTGAGGGTTGGTTAAGAGAACATGTTGGTTGATAGGCATTGCATCTTGTGTAGAGGCATAAGAGTATTGATAGGCCTTGAGAAGCTAGAGCATAATAAGAGAGTTTTGCTCATGCTATTTGCTATATTTCTTTAGGATGTCAAGTTTAGTGCTATGAGTGTTTCTTTGGCTAAGCTCCCATATTTATATCTCTCCTCCTCGTGTTTTGAAAAGTTTTACTTGAGGAAAAGTAAAGGACTAGTGTGGGGGAGTTGATATCTTGCATATTTACATGTTTTTAGCCATCATATCTTGTGCACTTTTATCATGTAGATTAGGAATTAAGCATCTTTAGGGTCCATATTGCATTCATAAGTCTATATCAGGTGTTGGAGTGTGCTAAGGAATGATTGCAGGTGTTTGGAGCTTTGTGATCCAAAGGGGTGAAGAATGAAGTTTGGCCAAGACAAGACAAGACAAAAGAGAACATGGTCGAGTTTCACCCGGTAGGTGTACCGGGTTCACTTCCCGCCGTGTGGTCGAGCTTTGGTCGACAAAGAGGACACCCGGTCAGTCCACCCGGATGGAGACCCCGCCGTGTGGGCGAGCCTTGGCCGAGGAAGGGGACACCCGGTCAGTCTACCCGGATGGAGACCCGCCTGTGTGATCGAGCTTTGGTCGGCTGTACCGGGTTGGACAATTTGCTGCTTCCGGTCGCGCCAGCTTCTTCCTTTGCTCAATTCTGATTGGTCGAGATCTTAATGACTCCAGGGACCTTTTGGTCATTTTCTTTATGTTTTTAGGGCTTTGAAGCCTCATATATGTGGGAACCGAAATTCATACCGTCAATTTCTGATAAACGATTTGGAGGAAAACCGAGTTAACCCGATCTTCCTTGAAGGTCCCGGATATCTGCTGGGCCACACAATACAATCAATGGAGATTAAAGTTGTAAAACGAAAATCGAAAGAAAGAGCGAAGAGATCTTATTTCGAATTCTCGTTTGAGCGTGTACAACGAGTAAAGAAATCGGCTACAAGAGCTGTCGAAAAGTCCGCTAGTCCGGCTGCCTAAGTTTATCCTAGTTGAGTCGCAGCTCACTAGTGAAAACAGAAAAGAATGCTAAATCTCTAAGTGCTAAGTGCTCTGGAAGTTTGGTGATGATTTGCTCCTCCCAAAGCTCTCCTTATATACTCCTCTTAAGACGGTCTATCTTCTTGCGGGCTGAATCGGCTTTTCCATTTTCGTCCATCTTCGTGTTTATCGGGAAACTTGACATTTATCTTCGGAAAACTTGACATTTATCTTCTGGAAACTTGAAATTTATCTCTTATGTGAGGATAAGGATAAACCGTCATAGTTATCCTTCCTTTCGAAAATCGTAAGTGGGCGTTTGGCCACGCCGGGCCGTTTAGACATTTTACGGTTTTGAAGAATAGTCTTTGAAAGTTTCGCATTTCGAAGGAACCCCAATTCCTCGATAGTCGAGATGTTTGGTGTTTAGAATAACCGTGATCGTACCAAACTCACGAAGATTGATCCAAACAAGCCAAGATGGGATCAGACCGAGCACGATGGGACCGAGACCAGGACGGGGCCGTCGACCGTGCCAGGCGGGTGCGCCGGCGCCAGGCGGCTTGCTGAACGCGTGCGCCGGGCGCCAGGCAGGCCAGCTGGCGCGGCCGCCGGGCGCCAGGCGGGTGCCGCCGGCCAGGCCGGGTGCCGCCGGCGCCAGGCCAACCCGCTGACGGTGCCGCTGGCGCCAGGCCGCCCGCGACGCTGCGGCCGCCGGCGCCAGGCCGCCCGCTGCGCGCCGGCGCAAGGCGCTCGCCGCTGCGCGCTGGCGCTAGGCGGCTGGACGCTGCCGCCGGTGCCAGGCCGTCTTGCCGTCCGTGGGTTTTCTGTTGTTCGATCTTTCCCCCGTTAGTCGTTCGTGCGGGAAATCTTTGAGTTTGGAAGGGTCTTTTAGCCGTAGATTTCGAGATAATCGTTTTAACCCAACGAGATTCCTCGAGTATCGGGATTGAGATGGACTTGGATTCGTAGACTTTCCGTCTTCAAGGGTTTGAGCAATGAGGCTTCGAACTTTAGACGTTTTAAAAGATGAATCTTTTAAACAATCGAGAAGGCTTTGCGGAAGAATTATTGTAGTTCTCGGACGATCCGGACATGGGTTTAAGGGACCAAGATGCTGCCGTTGCCCGAGATCATGAGACGATTGCACGGATGGGCGCCAGGACCCTTGCCGCCGGCGCCAGACGGGAGTGGACGAACCTTCCCGTGAGTTTTATCGAGTGACGGCCCGTTTTTTTTGGTTTTGATCGTCACTTAGTTTTCTTTCGAGGACTTTCGGGTGACGATTTCGTCGTTGACCGATTTTGACCCCAACAGTTAGCTCCCCAGCTAGCTAGGAACCGTAGTGCCCGTCGGATCCTAGCTTGCGGTATAGCCGTATGGGAAGGTGTAGAGACGTAATCGTTTGCCAAAAGTCGGGGTAAATTGTGATTTTACCTCCTTTATAAGGATGGAGTAAGAAATCTCATTCTTACTTCATCATAAGAAATTCACTTTCTCTCTCAAGAATCCTTTCTCTCTCTTTAAGAACAATGTCTTCAAGATCTTCCAAGAGAAATTCTTCTTCCCAATCATCCTCGGATGACTCTCCTGCCCATGTGACGGTGAAGCAAGAGGAGTTTGTCGAGGAAGAGGCGAATTCACCTTGTGTGTGTGTGTCCATTTGTGAGAATTCACCTTGTGTGTGTGTGTGAATCAATGTGAGGGTTGGTTAAGAGAACATGTTGGTTGATAGGCATTGCATCTTGTGTAGAGGCATAAGAGTATTGATAGGCCTTGAGAAGCTAGAGCATAATAAGAGAGTTTTGCTCATGCTATTTTCTATATTTCTTTAGGATGTCAAGTTTAGTGCTATGAGTGTTTCTTTGGCTAAGCTCCCATATTTATATCTCTCCTCCTCGTGTTTTGAAAAGTTTTACTTGAGGAAAAGTAAAGGACTAGTGTGGGGGAGTTGATATCTTGCATATTTACATGTTTTTAGCCATCATATCTTGTGCACTTTTATCATGTAGATTAGGAATTAAGCATCTTTAGGGTCCATATTGCATTCATAAGTCTATATCAGGTGTTGGAGTGTGCTAAGGAATGATTGCAGGTGTTTGGAGCTTTGTGAGCCAAAAGGGGGTGAAGAATGAAGTTTGGCCAAGACAAGACAAGACAAAAGAGAACATGGTCGAGTTTCACCCGGGTAGGTGTACCCGGGTTCACTTACCCGCTCGTGTGGTCGAGCTTTGGTCGACAAAGAGGACACCCGGGTCAGTCCACCCGGGATGGAGACCCCGCTCGTGTGGGCTAGCCTTGGCCGAGGAAGGGGACACCCGGGTCAGTCTACCCGGGATGGAGACCCCGCCTGTGTGATCGAGCTTTGGTCGAAGGCTGTACCCGGGTTGGACAATTTGCTGCTTCCCGGGTCGCGGCCAGCTTCTTCCTTTTGCTCAATTCTGATTGGTCGAGATCTTAATGACTCCAGGGACCTTTTGGTCATTTTCTTTATGTTTTTAGGGCTTTGAAGCCTCATATATGTGGGAACCGAAATTCATACCGTCAATTTCTGATAAACGATTTGGAGGAAAACCGAGTTAACCCGATCTTCCTTGAAGGTCCCGGATATCTGCTGGGCCACACACAATACAATCAATGGAGATTAAAGTTGTAAAAACGAAAATCGAAAGAAAGAGCGAAAGAGATCTTATTTCCGAATTCTCGTTTGAGCGTGTACAACGAGTAAAGAAATCGGCTACAAGAGCTGTCGAAAAGTCCGCTAGTCCGGCTGCCTAAGTTTATCCTAGTTGAGTCGCAGCTCACTAGTGAAAACAGAAAAGAATGCTAAATCTCTCTAAGTGCTAAGTGCTCTGGAAGTTTGGTGATGATTTGCTCCTCGCCCAAAGCTCTCCTTATATACTCCTCTTAAGACGGTCTATCTTCTTGCGGGCTGAATCGGGCTTTTCCATTTTCGTCCATCTTCGTGTTTATCGGAAACTTGACATTTATCTTCGGAAAACTTGACATTTATCTTCTGGAAACTTGAAATTTATCTCTTATGTGAGGATAAGGATAAACCGTCATAGTTATCCTTCCTTTTCCGAAAATCGTAAGTGGGCCGTTTGGCCACGCCGGGCGTTAGACGCTTTTACGGTTTTGAAGAATAGTCTTTGAAAGTTTCGCATTTCGAAGGAACCCCAATTCCTCGTATAGTCGAGATGTTTGGTGTTTAGAATAACCGTGATCGTACCAAACTCACGAAGATTGATCCAAACAAGCCAAGATGGGATCAGACCGAGCACGATGGGACCGAGACCAGGGCGGGGCCGCCGACCGTGCCAGGCGAGGTGCCGCCGGCGCCAGGCCGCTTGCTGAACGCTGCCGCCGCGCCAGGCAGGCTCGCGTGGCGCCCGCCGGCGCCAGGCGGTGCCGCCGCGCCAGGCGGTGCCGCCGCGCCAGGCCAACCTGACGGTGCCGCCGGCGCCAGGCCGGGTGCCGCCGGCGCCAGGCCGCCCGCTGACGCCGCCGGCGCCAGGCGCCCGCTGCGCGTGCGCCGCGGCGCAAGGCCGGCTGACGCTGCCGCTGGCGCTTAGGCGGGCGTGGCGCTGCCGCCGTGCCAGGCCGCTTGCCGTCCGTGGGTTTTCCGTTGTTCGATCTTTCCCCCGTTAGTCGTTCGTGCGGGAAATCTTTGAGTTTGGAAGGATCTTTAGCCGTAGATTTCGAGATAATCGTTTTAACCCAACGAGATTCCTCGAGTATTGGGATTGAGATGGACTTGGATTTGTAGACTTTCTGTCTTCAAGGGTTTGAGCAATGAGGCTTGAACTTTACGCTTTTAAAAGATGAATCTTTTAAACAATCGAAGGCTTTCGGAAGAATTATTGTAGTTCTCGGACGATCCGGACATGGGTTTAAGGGACCAAGATGCTGCCGTTGCCCGAGATCATGAGACGATTGCACGGATGGGCGCCAGGACCCTTGCCGCCGGCGCCAGACGGGAGTGGACGAGCCTTCCCGTGAGTTTTATCGAGTGACGGCCCGTTTTTTGGTTTTGATCGTCACTTAGTTTTCTTTCGAGGACTTTCGGGTGACGATTTCGTCGTTGACCGATTTTGACCCCAACAGTTAGCCCCCCAGCTAGCTAGGAACCGTAGTGCCTGTCGGATCCTAGCTTGCGGTATAGCCGTATGGGAAGGTGTAGAGACGTAATCGTTTGCCAAAAGTCAGGGTAAATTGTGATTTTACCTCCTTTATAAGGATGGAGTAAGAAATCTCATTCTTACTTCATCATAAGAAATTCACTTTCTCTCAAGAATCCTTTCTCTCTTAAGAACAATGTCTTCAAGATCTTCCAAGAGAAATTCTTCTTCCCAATCATCCTCGGATGACTCTCCTGCCCATGTGACGGTGAAGCAAGAGGAGTTTGTCGAGGAAGAGGCTAAAATGCGATATCAGCCCTTGTGGGTTTGGTTCCATCGCTGCCAGATGTTCCTGTTCGAGGAGACCTTTGAGGACGTCGGTGCTCCTTTACGCCGAGCTTGGTCTCTCATACATACCTCGGACTCTCCGGAGTTTTACCAGATTCCGATGGAGTCAAATTCGATTCCGCCGGTAACGAGTGCGAGGAATCCTCCGGAAGGTTTCTTTACATGTTACGAGGCTTTCTTTACGTATTGCCGTATGTGGTTCCCGATCCCAGTGCCATTGTTCGCGCTTCACCGCCGAACTTTTGATCAGCCAGCTCAGCGCTCCTGCCTTAGAGTTGGCTTGGTGTACTGATCGCAGTTACGAGCTTGGGATTGATCTCAGTCCCGATGATTTCGGTTTTGGGGCACTCGGCCGACGGGAGCGATGGTTACTACTCCATGCTGCCTAAGAAAGATATGGCCATAATTCGGGGACTACTGAACCCCAAGTCGTGGCAGGAGCGTTTCTTCTTTTTCCGAATAGATGGTGAGTCTGTCGAGGAGAGCTGCCTCCATCTATTTCCGCGACGCATGGAACTTCAACCGAGGTAATATGATGAAAACCTGCTGTCTATTTTATCATTCGAAGTGCGAAGTTTTAGTGAAAAGTTTCGCTTTGTAGGAACAGGCCTGTCGCGCATTTGCATGGTGATCTCTTCGTCAAGAGAGATCTCCTTCGTCAAAGGCCGTTTTTCTGGAAGTCCTTTACCCTTGAACGGATTCGAGACGCAGTAAGACTTTATCGGTCCCGAGATCCTGTCCCGACATGTGATGCCGAACCGGTCATCGAAGCTCCTACTCGGAGGCGTAGACAGAGATCTCGTAAAGGGAAAGAAATCGATGGTGGGGAAGGCTCGGAAGATCCTTCAACGTTGGGGGAAAAATCTAGTTTTGTTTCAACGGAAAGAGGCGGAGCCAGCGATTTTCCACTCCCCAACAATTTATTTGACGGCCTTCCTCCGGAGTTTGTCATTTACGAGTTGCTGGAGGATGAGGAGAAGCAACGAGTTTTTTCCGAGGGCTCCCAGCGTGTCAACGAGGTTTGGCCATTTGAACTACTTAACCTTACGTTTGAATTTGTATATGTGCATGCTTGCTGATCTCGAATTTATGCAGGGACTAAGAGTGTTCAGCGATGCGCTTGACTCGAGTTTCCGCAAGTCCAGGATTGCTAACTTCAAGACCACAGATGCTGAGCGAGAGCTTTCCGGTTCCGACAAGAGGTAAAGACGCAGAACGCGAAGCAAGCTGAGCTTCATGCTCGAGCTCTTGTTCGGGCGGAAAGGAGAGGAAGGAGGATGGTCGCAGCTGAGGTGGCGAGACAGGCGGAATCGTTCGCTGCTGAGTTTCAATGTTTGAAAGAAGCTCAGGAGTTTGTTGGCGATTTCCGCGAGTGCCGGGGCTCAGTCGTAAACCTTTACATGTCTCAGAACCCGGATTTCTCCTTCGATTCCGATTGCTGAGATGAAGGATTTTATGGCCGAGTGCGCTCATGCTGAGTCCTTGGTTCCTCCAGTCGAAGAAAGAGTCCAGAGACTATGGGAACCTATCGAGGTTTCCGAGGATACGGTGGAGGCCGGAGCCGATGAGAACGCCGAGGGTGGTGGGAACGCTCAAGGCGTGAACGAGGAAGTGGACCAGCCTGCAAGTTCATTCGGGATTTCCGCATCTGGATTTCTCAATGTTGGCTTCCTTTTGTGAATCGTATGTTTTGGCCGTGTGTGGCCGTTTTTAGGAGTTTTATTCCGCGACCGTCGGAGGTCGTATTCTTATGTTTTTGGGACTGGCCGTTGGTGGCTTAGAATCCCGCCGTCTTTGCGGACTTTATGAATATGAGAATTTGCGAAATTTTGTCTTTTGTTTTGATTTATACTTTCGTCAAGTGTAGAGGAAAGAATGCGAGTAGTCACTTCGTATCCTAACTCTTTTTTGTCGCTTGGTCCGTATGCTACTTTCTAGCGAGCGTTTGAGGTGTAAGCGATAAGAGACATGATTTGGGATCTCGTATACGATACTATGTCTGTGAGATGTCAAGATCCAGCAAGACTGGGTTTAGGGCAAGACCTAGGCTTACTCTCAGCTTTAAGGCTGTGCGATGACTGATCGGCTTTCGTTTTGCCTGTTAGTGATTTCTTCCTGATTCTTTTCGTTTAAAGTCCGCGACTAGTCGACGGCTTATATGACTTGTGTTAAAAGAATCGAGCTATCTTCGAGTTTACCGAGACGCTAAACCAAAATTTTGGTTTCTTGTATAGCTATAATATCCTTTGTCGGATGTAAGAGGACCTTGTAGGTCTGACTACGAGTTTGTATTGAGTGAACGCTTTTTGTGTCGTCCGTCGGGCCAATCGACGGCGTAAGTTATTTTAAGTCGCAGGTGGACTGTTTTAGCGGATGATACGAGTTTTGTTATCTTTCTAAGAAGTTGCGACGCCTCGCGTTTCTTTAAAGATATGATTTTCGTTTTTCCGAAGTGTTCATGCGTTTAAGTGAGCATAAAAGGTAGAATTTTATTTGAGAGAATTTCGAAAAGTTTGAGTGCATGTGCGGATATTTCGCTTTTGTGGGAGTATAGAGTATACTTACCCAGTCCCCCTTTTGGTGAGGGGATAGCTGAACTCGCTGGGTTTCGACGAGCTGCCACGCACTCTTCGAGGATCAAGCCATCTCAGAAGTTCTGATAGTTGCCGCAAACGCTTTACTCGTGCGCTGCCGTTCGATCGTGCTGGTCGGATCGACGGTTTGTGCGGGGGTCGAGCTGTCTGCTTTTACGGCGGTGGACTCAGAGGCTTTGTCGCTGTCTTGAATCGTTGCCTGTTTGGATGATTCTGGATCATCTTTTTCGAGTCTTCAGGAATGTTGTGTGATTCCTTTGCTCGTTTCGGGTTGGCCGCAGGGGCGTTCCGATCTTTTCGCAGTTTGAACTCGGCTAGGTAACAGAGTCTCGATTGTTTCTGACTACCCCAGATGGCTGCGGTTCCGGTTGGAGTCGGAAATTTGATGCCGAGGTGATATGTGGATGGTACTGCCTTCATGGAGTTAATCCAAGGGGTTCCCATGATGGCGTTGTAGATGGCCGGGTTGTCGACTACTGCGAACTCGACGATCTTTGTGACTTCCTTCGCCATGACCGGGAGCTTAATTCTTCCGAGGGTCATGGTAGTGACGCCCGAAAACCCAGTCAAAGGTTTTGGCTCAGGGACGACTTCCCCAAGTGGGATCTTCATCCTGTAGAGGGTGTCGCGGAAGATGACGTTGACTGTACTTCCTGTATCGACGAGGATGCGGCCGACTTCGAGATCCTGGATTACCAGGTCGATAACCAAAGGATCGCAGTGAGGTTTGTCGATTCCGACGGTTTCCTGTTCCTCGAAAGCGATCGTGTGGTTAGGAACATCGCTGTCTGGGAACCAGTTGGAACTTGTCTCGGCTTTTCGCCCGTAGGCTTTTATCGACGAGACAGAGTCTTGGTAGAACTGTGATCCTCCGATGATCATGTTTACCCTCTGGCGACTGCTGTTGTTCCCTTGGTCGTCCTGTTTCCTTCCGCGCTTTTCACCCGATTGATTTTCGGTTCCTGTCTCCTTCCGCGCTTTTCACCCGATTGATTTTTGGTTGCGCGGTCCTCGGAGACAGTTTTTGGTCTTTGGCGGTCGGAGTCCAGGAGCAAGTCCTTTATACTCTTGACCTTTGATAGTTCGCCGGTGAGGAGCTTTGCGGCGAGCCGGGCGCCGAGAACCTTGCAGTTCGCAGTGGAGTGACCTCTGGTTTCGTGGAACTCACAGTAGGAATTATCCTTGTACTGGTTCCTGGTCCAGGTGTTTCCGGAGGTCTTGCCTTGCTCCGAGTTGATGGCGTAGTTATGCTCGCCTTGCGCTTCCCTTCGTGATGGACGCTCTTGTCGTTACGAGAGGTTTCTTTTTCGAGGACGTTTTTGTGGTCCGTGCTTCTGCGATAGAAGCTTCATCTCTTCTTCCATGATGATGAAGTCCGTTGCTTTGTGGAGAGTATCCTGGATTGTCCGCGGCTTTTCCAGTAGTATCCACTTTCGGAACTTCGACTTGTACCAGAGAGTTTTCCTTAGGGCGTCAATTGCGACATTGTCGCTGATGCCTGTTACTCTGGCCATCACCAGCTTGAACCTTCGCATGAAGTCGCTGGAGCTCTTCCTCCTTCTGAGCTAGACTCCATAGGTCCACATCGGACGTTTCTCTGTCCATGAACATGGAGTATTGTTTGAGAAACGCCGAGGCCAGTTGGCGGAAGCTTCCGATGGAGTTTCTTTTGAGCCGGGAGAACCATTCGAGCGCAGCGCCCTTGAGGTGCTCGACGAAGAGAAGACAATTACCCGCATCTCGTTCGCGTTCTGGGAGTTTGCACCTACCCATTGCAATCTGGAAGGACTGTAGGTGCGACTTAGGATCCGTCGACCGTCATGACCGGATTTTGATTTTCCACGGTCTGAGATGCGTGTTTCCGTGATCCGGCGGTGAACGGTGTTTTCCGTGCTTCTTCGAGAAGTCTATCGATCTCGGGGGCGGAACTGGTCGCCTGATGGATTTGCGATTTCACCACTTTCACTTCGGCCACGGTCTTCTTGAGAGATTCGCGGAGATCATGGATCTCGCTATTGCTACCGGCGTTCCTCCGAGTTTTCGGTGCTGGTCGCGATGGATCCGAGCTTGATCTTCCGCGAGTTCTTCCTGCTCCATCTAGTAGAGTTCTTCTTCCTCTTCTGTCATGGGCCTCTCGAAGGATACCGTCTGCCGAGCGGACTGGCTTCGGGTCCTCCTAGGGTGGATGTCAGCGTCTTCTTCGGAAGGATCCGATTGGTCGCTGATATCCAGATTGATGCGTTCGATGTCGCTTTCCTTGTTTCCCGTAGCCGGGGGTGGAAGGTTCTGCGAGGTCGTTTGCTGTCCTTTCGGAGCCGAAGTCGAGTCTTCTGCCGCGCCGCGCTTTGGTGGATCCGCGCGGCAACTTGCTCCTCGCAGTTAAGGTGTCGACCTGTTTTGCGAGCGAAGTTATCAGCTTGTCCTGTTGTTCTGCCCGTGCCTGGGCGGAGGTAAACAGTTCCTTCATTTGCCTGAGCCTCAGTGTTTGCATCAGCGTGGCGTGGACGATCTCCAGCTGGAGTCTTCAACGTTGGCGTTGGCGGGTGTTCCGTCTAGCGCTGGCTGATCTTTGGTGGCGTCGTGACATGATCGGCGTGTGCAGTTGCGAGATAGATAGATCCGTAACCCTCCTTCTAGCCAAATCAGGGGAACCGAAATTCACACCGAATTTCCGATAAGCGATTTGGAGGAAAACCGAGTTAACCCGATCTTCCTTGAAGGTCCCGGATATCTGCTGGGCCACACACGATACAATCAATGGAGATTAAAGTTGTAAAAACAAAAATCGAAAGAAAGAGCGAAAGAGATCTTATTTCCGATTCTCGTTTGGCGTGTACAACGAGTAAAGAAATCGGCTACAAGAGCTGTCGAAAAGTCCGCTAGTCCGCTGCCTAAGTCTATCCTAGTTGAGTCGCAGCTCGCTAGTGAAAATAGAAAAGAATGCTACATCGCTCTAAGTGCTAAGTGCTCTGGAAGTTTGGTGATGATTTGCTCCTCGCCCAAAGCTCTCCTTATATACTCCTCTTAAGACGGTCTATCTTCTTGCGGGCTGAATCGGGCTTTTTCCATTTTCGTCCATCTTCGTGTTTATCGGAAACTTGACATTTATCTTCGAAAACTTGACATGTATCTTCTGGAAACTTGAAATTTATCTCTTATGTGAGGATAAGGATAAACCGTCATAGTTATCCTTCCTTTTCGGAAAATCGTAAGTGGGCCGTTTTGGCCACGTCGGGCCGTTTAGACGTTTTTACGGTTTTTCGAAAGAATAGTCTTTGAAGGTTTCGGCATTTCCGAAGGAACCCCAATTCCTCGTATAGTCGAGATTTTGGTGTTTAGAATAACCGTGATCGCACCAAACTCACGAAGATTGATCCAAACAAGCCAAGATGGGATCAGACCGAGCACGATGGGACCGAGACCAGGGGCCGCGACCGGCGCCAGGCCGCTTATGAACGCGTGCCGCCGGCGCCAGGCGAGTGCTGCTGGCGCCAGGCGGCCCGCGGACGCTGCGGCGCCGGCGCCAGGCCGGTGCCGCCAGGCCAACCAGCGCGATATACCGCCGGCGCCAGGCGGGTGCCGGCGCCAGGCGGGTGCCGCTGGCGCCAGGCCGCCCGCTGACGCTGCGCCGCCGGTGCCAGGCGGTGCGCCGGCGCCAGGCCGGCTCGCGTGACGCGTGCCGCCGGTGCCAGGCCGTCTTGCCGTCCGTGGGTTTTCCGTTGTTCGATCTTTCCCCCGTTAGTCGTTCGTGCGGGAAATCTTTGAGTTTGGAAGGATCTTTAGCCGTAGATTTCGAGATAATCGTTTCTAACCCAACGAGATTCCTCGAGTATCGGGATTGAGATGGACTTGGATTCGTAGACTTTCCGCCTTCGCCGCTTGAGCAATGAGGCTTCGAACTTTAGACGTTTAAAAGATGAATCTTTTAAACAATCGAGAAGGCTTTGCGGAAGAATCATTGTAGTTCTCGGACGATCCGGACATGGGTTTAAGGGACCAAGATGCTGCCGTTGCCCGAGATCATGAGACGATTGCACGGATGGGCGCCAGGACCCTTGCCGCCGGCGCCAGACGGGAGTGGACGAGCCTTCCCGTGAGTTTTATCGAGTGATGGCCCGTTTTTTTTGGTTTTGATCGTCACTTAGTTTTCTTTCGAGGACTTT
Organism: Brassica nigra; assembly: GCA_016432835.1. NCBI lineage: Eukaryota > Viridiplantae > Streptophyta > Magnoliopsida > Brassicales > Brassicaceae > Brassica > Brassica nigra. The sequence goes on from CM028247.1 coordinate 52,887,861, forward strand.
CGGGTGACGATTTCGTCGTTGACCGATTTTGACCCCAACAATATAAAAACTCTTGTAAGACACAACTTTAGATCTAAGTTTTATTCTCTCTTGAAACACAAAACACTTTGTAGAAAGTTTGATTCTTGAATCTAAATCTCATCTTGTTCTTGTGTTCTTGAGTGTTTTGTCTCTTCATCTATATGATTAAGCTTGAATCCTTCATGGGTTTGAAAGTAGTCATGAGGATTAGTGAGTAGATCATCTTTGGATTCATGGGCTAGGGTGATTAGGGTATTTAAGTGAAGATCTAGGGTGTTTAGTGTTAGATCTACTTGTTTCCTTGCTTGTCGAGGGTTCTCAATGCTATTTTGGTCTACACCATGTCAAAATAGATCTATAGGCTTTCACGCCCGAGAGGTGTTAGATGAAATGCCTGAACCAACTCTTCAATTCTTTTAGCTTGCTTTGCCTAAGAGATTAGTTGCCAAAGAGCTAAGATTGCTACTAGACTTGTCCTCCATGTTTGCTTTAGTAATATTCAACAAAAGAGATTTGATGCTTGAGTTACTCTTGCAAAAGAGCATTCATCTAGAGATAGAGCTTGTTTAGTTTGGTGTCTAGGCATAAGGATAATGTCTAATTGATAGCGTGCCACCTTAAATCAGATCTTAACCACCCAAAGTCAATGTCCCCAGCCCCATGGATCCTTTTTACTCATATTGCTTGCAAGTTTGTTCTTTTACTGCTTTAGATTCTAGTTCTTAGTTCATATAATCTTTAAAACCGGATTGCACATAGATTAAACATGAACCTGCATTCCCTTTGTTTCAGAATCACCTAGGATTGGTTCGACAACCTTTATATACTACAATCATTTGATTAGGAGCCTTGAAAACTCCAAACATCAAATTGGCGCCGTTGCCGGGGATCTTTTAGTATAGTGGTAAGTATTCCCGCCTGTCACGCGGGGGACCCCGGTTCGATCCCCGGCAACGGCGCCAAATTTGATACAGGAGTTTTTAAGGGTCGAAGATCAAATAAATGTAGTATAAAAGATTGTCGAACCCACAGAGAACTTGAGACTTATACACTAAGAATGCACAAACTTCCTTAATCTAAGCAAGGAAGATTGATGATGGTAACAAGCTAAGATTCTAAAAATATAAACAAGGTGATCTCAAATCCAATCAAGAAACAAGCACAAGAATTAAACTTTCAATCAAATGCTAAGGTAGGATCTATGGGATTAAGTCAATTGATCTAAGGAAATTTCTAAGAAAAGTTGTTAAGGCTAATCAATCACAAGTTCTATAGGTCTAGATCTCATTCAATGTAGATTAATCCACTCTCGTGGCAATAACCCCTATGCTAATAATGCATTAAACATCAACTCTCGCTGGCCTAATGCAATCTAGCATGCATGGATCACAAGTCTACTAACCATCTACCAATCCTAACAACAAATCCCTTTGGTTAATCAAGCTAGAGCAATACTAAGTTCTTTCAAGCATTTTAACAAACACCTTCCGGGCATAAAATAACTTAAGATCTAGATGAGATTTATCAAGTCTAATCTAGCATTGAGAACACTTAGCAAGCATAGAAACTAGTAGATCTACTTTCTATCAATCATTTCCATATGTCTAGACACAATAATAAACAAATTGTTTCTCAAGATACAAGCTCATTTGCAAAACTAACTCAAGCATCAAATCTCTTTGGTTGAATATTAATAAAGCAATCATGGAGAACAAGTCTAACAGCAATCCTAGCACATTTGACATCAAATCTATTTGGCAAAGCAAGCTAAAAGCATTGAAAAGTTGGTTCGGACATTTCATCGAACACCTCTCGGGCGTGAAAGCCTAGACATTTATTTTAGTATGATCAAGACTAAAATAGCATTGAGAACCCCTCAATAATCAAGAAAAAGTTAGATCTAGTACCTAACACCTTAGATCTTCACTTAATCACCCTAGATCTACCAAACCCATCGATCCAAAATGTGTCTACTCACTAATCTCCATGAAAAACCTTAAATCTATGTGAGATTCAAGGCTAATCATGTTTTTGAGAAGGAGAAACAAGAAACAAGCTTTATAAAATGAGGCAAAGTGTCTCTAGAGAGAAAATGAGACAAGTCCTAACTTGGGAGATACAAAAGTATTTATATGAGGCTTGGAAGCCCTTGAAACACACAAAAGAAATGACCAAAAGGTCCTTGGAATCACTTAAGTTTCGTCCAGCCTCGTCCAGAACCCGCAGGTAGTCGACCCCGGGTGAGCCAACCCGGGTAAATTGATATGCCTCTAGTAAATCGATCATAACTCCTCCAATATAGCTCCAAATGACTTGAAACCACTCCCATTGCAAAGCTAACTCAATTTTATGTGTCTCCAAAAAATCTTAGCAACAGAAAACTTATTTCAGGCCTCCATCCATGCTTATCTTTCACCCCCTTTTGGATCATAAAGCTCCCAAACACCTCAAATAACTTCATAGCACACTCCAACACCTGATAAAACTCATGAATGGAATATGGATCCTAAAGATGCCTGATTCCTAATCTACGTGATATGCACAAGATATGATCGCTAAAAACATCTTGGCGAGTTGGGAGAGCTCAAACTCGCCAAGGTGGAGAGTTGGTCTCGTTTTCGGGTTCAACTTGCCATCTTGGCGAGTTGGTTGCCTTACTTGGCTTAATTCTTTTGTTTGGTGAGTTTGTTTGTATGTTCGGACATTCAAACTTTCGTAATCGTCTCGTTTTCCGAGGCTTGGAGTAGTCCTTCTCGATATTTCTTGTTTTCTGATTCCTTTTCGGAACTGATTTGAAACTCGATTTAGGTTTTGCACGCTTATTTTATCTCTCTTTTTCCAAAGAGTACTTTTTCCGAGAAGTTTCTGACATTTGATTTTGACAGAACTCGTCGTACAATCTTTTCAATAAAAAGGCGAGAAATATTTTCCGGGAACTTTCAGGCGTTGATTCTGTTGTGACCAATTTTGATCCCAACAATCGATACTCAGCCGCGAGACATGGTTGCGACACTGATTCTCAGACAGGACGAGAATGGCGACCTGCGTGATCAAGAAGGTCACCTACTTTATGCAGCAGGTCAAAAGTTAGATGCTCAGGGGACTGTAATCCCTGAACCTGATGCTACGGCTACAAGAACATTGGCTGACTACAACCGTTTAGATCAGTTCTATGCCAACTGATCAGCCATTCGCCCTCCAGCTATTCAGAGAGACGGTTTCGAGTTGAAGCCGCAGTACTACACACGTGTGGGACAGACACCCTACTATGGGTTATCTCACGAGCATCCTATGAACCATCTAGAGAGGTTAGGATCTCATATCTGCTATCAAAGCCAACGGAGTCCTTGAGGACTATCTTCTCTGCAAGCTCTTCAAGTACTGATGTCTTGCATATTTACATGTTTTTAGCTATCATATCTTATGCATTTTTATTCAATTAGATTAGGAATTAGGCATCTTTAGGCTCATTTTGCATTCATAAGTCCCTATTAGGTGTTGGAGCACACTTTGGAGATATTGAAGATGTTTGGGAGTTTTGTGATAAAAAAGAGGGGTTTAAAGATGAACATGGACAGAGGCCTTAGAAATATCTTCTGATGCTAATATTTCGTGGAGGCATGGAATTTTGTGTTAGCTTTCCAATGAAAGTTGTTTCAAGTAATTTGGAGCTATTTTGGAGGAGTTATGATCAAAACACTGAGGGCATACAAGTTCCACCCGGGTGAGCATACCCGAGATCGACCATCCAACCGTGCCTGGAAGAGCTAAGGACGCGGCCAGGACGACCCGGGGACCAGGACCCACACGTCCTGATGATGCTGGACGCCAAGAACGCATGCGGCCTGGAGACACCCGGGCAGAGACACCCGCACGGCTGGTCACACCCGGCCTAGATCACCCGCATGGCCAGGAGACGATCTGAGAAGGGACAGCACCCGGCCTTGGCACACGCGGACTGAAGGACCCACACGGCCTGCACACCCGACTTGGAGGACGCGGCCTGAAGGACCCGCACGGCCTGCTGGCTACTGGACACGGACAGCACGCGGCTCAGAACACCCGGACAAGACCATCCGACCACCAGCACCCGCACGGGTTGGACTGAAGCTTGGACGAGGACTGCACGCGGCTGAACACACCCGGCCTAGAGAGACCGCACGGCCTGGACGATGGACGAGCAGCATGATACGTGGCCTGGACATACCCGGCCTGGACAGCACAGCCTGACCCGGGTGGCCTAGCTTCTTCCTTTCTCCTTGCTTCTCATTGGTCGAAAATCACTTGGCCAAGGACATTTTAGTAATTTTGTTTTATGCTTTCAAGGGCTTTCAAGCCACCTATAAATACTCTTGTAATCTCCTTTGTGAGATCTAACTTCTTTTCTCTCAAAAACATAATAAGATCTTGAAGAAAGTTTGGATCTTTGATCCTTTTTATCTCATTTCTTTTGTGTTTAATAGATTATCTTCTTCTCTAATCATGTTTAGCCTTGAATCATCATTGATTTTGAGGTTTTCCATGGCTATTAGTGAGTAGATCTATCTAGGGTTCATGGGCTTGGGAGACTAAGGGTGATTAAGTGTAGATCCAAGGTGCTTAGTGTTAGATCTATCATTTCCTTGCATTGATTTGGTGTTCTTCATGCTATATTTGGGTTGGCCTCTCAAACATAGAGCCATAGGCATTTCATGCCCGAAAGGTGTTCTATGAAATGCCTGAACCAACTCATCTATGCTTTTAGCTTGCTTTGCCTAAGAGATTAGTTGTCAAAGAAGCTAGGATTGCTATTAGACTCATTCTTTATGCTTGCTTTGATCATTACAGCCAAAGAGATTTGGTGTACTTGGGTGATCATTGCAAAAGAGCATCCATCTAGAGATAGAGCTTGCTTAGTTTTGTTGTCTAGGCATAAGGAATTAGATTGATTGAAAAGTTGGCATCTTGGATTGAACCTTGATCACCCAAAGTCAATTCCCTTGTCCCAAGAACCCCCTTGCCTCATTGAGAAAGAAAGTTCAATCTTTTATTGCATTTTTAATATTGTCTTAGTTTCATAATCATCCTCTCATCTTGATTGCACTTAGATTAAACATTAACTTGCATTCCCTTTGCATTAGAATCTCTTAGAATTGGATTGACATCTTGTATTCTACAACATTTGATTAGGACCCTAGAAAAGTCCTTTCATCAAATACTCTCTTTTTGGAGAAGCTTTGCAGTGTCTTAAGCAGTTACCACCAGGATCTCTTACATCCTGGAGCGACATACAGAATGCATTCCCGCATAACTTCTTTGATGACGCACGCGCTGAAGACTTGAGGAGAAAAATTGCTACGTTCGTCAGGAACCTGGAGAGTCATTCAAGAATTCCTGGATCAGATTCAAGTCATATCAGCGAGATTTCCCACACCATGGATTCAACCAAGTGAAATTACTCAGCACTTTCATCAGAGGCATGGCACTGCAATATCAGATGGCTCTGGACACAACCTAGTGAAGGCAACTTCAATACCAGGAATCCAAAGGAAGCTGTGACACTTATAGAGAACTTGGCATCCGGCAACAGCACCAAGAACACTGACTTTGACATAAGGAAATCTGCAGCATTCCTTGGAAAGGACCAGATGGATGAAGTAAAAGCAAAGCTGGATAGTGTTCATAGGCTACTAAGGAAGCAAGTTTGCTCAGTAGAAGATGCAGAAGCTGTAGATGTAGAGGACGACAACATTGAAGATGATGTGAACTTTATTAGTGGAACTGGATTTCAGAGGTCTGGAAACCAGAGAAAAAACAGAAACTACTTTGGACAAAGAAGTAACTTCAACTAGAATTCACAGAAGCTTTTCAGAAACAACTACATGATATCACTCAAATTACCCTAAGGAGTGACTTTACTCTCTCAAATAAGAGGTTCAGTTGTAGCACTTAGGGATCGAATCCACAGAGAGCTAGTGTACAAATAAGATGCAATCTTAGTGACTATGCTAGGTTGAAAATGGTTTAAAGTAAAATGCAGGTTTTTGAGTAATGGTAAGATTACTCAGTTGAAAGGTTTTGGTTTAGAACAATAAAGAAAAGTAGCTAGATTCAGGGTAGGTATTCAGGAATTCAGGATTATTAGTACTATAAATGCTAACAAGTTGCTTGCATGATATGTCAGAGCTCGACACTATTAAATGAATCCATCAGCTCTCGCAATATTTAGACCATCTATTACTTAGATGCTAAATGGTGTTTGCGGTCAGCTATATCGCTGACAGTATTGATCGATTATTTGATAGGAATATCGACCGATACACCTCTAGCTACGTCGACCGATTACTCTATAGGAGTATCGATCGATACGGCTCTAAGCAGAACTTATGCGCGAGTTGATACAGTGCTCACCATGATCTTAGATCAGCTTTCGCTTGTCTCAAGAGGGTCATAGCATGTTTAGGATGTTATTAGGAATTGTATTAAATATATAATGCAATCCAAGTTCATGTTCTAGTTAGCTAATCTAGAAAAAGCATTAGTGAACAATCCTAACAATAAAAATCGCAACTATAGCAAATGTAGGCTGGGGCTAATCCCTCATATCCTATTTAAACCCTAAATCTAACAAATGAATATACTCAGACATGGCTAAGTGATTCATAGTAACAAGGTAATAATAGGAGTTCATAGATCTATTAGAGGAATGAACACTTAATTTCAAATCACAAATCTATTTGGATCTTTCCTCTAGATCTAGAATCCTATAACCTTTGTTAACAAGTAAAGAATTAAGAACTGAATAGAACTTTATTGAGAACTTGCAAAGTAATGAAACAATGGTAAAAGAAAATGTGTAGAAAAGATGGTGGTAAAAAGAAGCTCCTCTTTGCCAAAAACACTTAGGTAAATATAAATATGAGTTCATTAGGTTAAAAACTCGTCAGGGGCAATCTTGTAAAAATGTGATGTCGTGGGCTTCAAGTTCGGCCAAGTCCAACTTGTCTTCTTTCGCCGCTCGATATCGATCGATAGTAATAGGTGTACATCGATCGATTATGATCTCGATGTATCGTCCTTCGGCAAATGTGTTTCCATCGATAGCACAGAGTTTGCATCGATCGATGTGTAGCTCCGGATGTCGACTTCTGGTCTGATCTCGGGTGAACTCTTCTTTAAGCTCCAAAAAGACACCTAAAACATCACTTTTCTCCAAAATGCTCTTGAGCCTGAAAACATACCTAATAGACTCCAAAATATAGATAATAGCAATAAAAATACTCATATACCATGGGTAAAAACAGGTAAATTCCATGGTATATCAACTCCCCTAGACTTAACCTTTTGCTTGTCCTCAAGCAAACACACAGGCAGTCTTTATGAAAGAGGTTTTAAAAAGCAGGGACTCAATCAAATTCAAACTTAGAATCATAACCTCTACTTTGTTGCAAACCACATCTAAGAATCTGTCAATCACAAAAGTACAATATATAATATCCTAATTAAACAACCTTAATCATCTAGCCAACAATCTTAGCAATCCTGTCTGACTAACCCCTCTACTGATTTCATTTATGTACATAAAAATGAAAGTGCAGGCTTTACCTTGGGAGTATCGATCACAAGATGCAAGGTTGCTCAAACAAGTATCTGGACCTGCAGGAAAAAATTAGTTCCTATCCTCTCTCTCTCTACTATTTCTCTCCTAGTCAAGTCTGCTTTTATTTGCAAGACATTGACCAAGATTGGACAGGCTTCCATGAATCAAGCCTTAATGGTTGTAGCCACCAAGTCCTGTTCACTTCTTTTTGATCTATATCCTAGGATTCATTGCGAAGCAAGTCTTGAAGGGGGTAACCACCAAGTCCTGTTCGAATCCTTTACCTATAGAATTCTTATGAATCAAGTCTTGAGGGGGATAACCGCCAAGCCCTGTTCGAATTCCTTCCTATGTAATAACTAACTAGTCCTAGAACATATATTTAAGCTTATTTTTGATTTTTTTTTAACTAAAATTAAATCTAAATTCGAAAATGAGAGAGAGAGGGTGATAAAACTATCTACACAAGGCTTTACCTTCCAGACTTGTTTGAAGCATCCGATCCCATGTATACCAAGCCCCAAGACAAGCAGAGAATGTCAAGTTAGGTTGGAAATCAGCTTTGGTTCCTCCAGACAATCAATGAAAGCGTTGTCATAGCTGATAGGTGATCAAACTTTAGCATCTATAGTACATTCTGCATCAAGAAATCTAAGAATGGTGCCTGAAAGATTGGTTAGATAAAAAGTGAAAAATTTTAGAATATCATTATCCCTTTCTTGACTCAATAAAAACCATTTTGAAAATATTTTAGATGAACTCAAAAGGTAAACAACATCAGTAATCATCACCCCAGACTTAAATCATACACTGTCCTCAGTGTATAATCAGTACGGTGAAGGCGTAGGCAAAAATAAAATATACTGATATCGAAAAAGTAGAGCGAAATACCTGACCGTGATCCGTATCTATCGATGTTTAGTCGCCTTCGTCGATCGTTATTGTTTGGTATATGTCGATTGATATCGACAGTGTCATGTCGGTCGATTTCAGTGGTAATCGTCTAGTCGCAACTACAAAGAAAAACAAATACGAAAAATAAAATCCTAAAGATAAAAAATAAATGAAACATTACCTAACAGTGGGTTGCCTCCAACTCAGCGCTTTGATTATAGTCATCTAGCTTGACTCTGGATGGAATGAGCTATTGAGGTGAAGTCCAGGTACTTGTTGGGAAACAAGTATCCTTTGTATCCTTCTTCTCACCGAACCATAAGTCAAATAAGCTTCTTGTGGCTTCATATTCGCTGGTTCGTTTCTTCTTTATCTCAATTAACTTATCATTGATCCTTTGAATCCTTTCTGCATGACCTTCAATGCTGAGCTTGTGCCATCCAAATTTCTCATAGGCATGTTCTGAAAGATCATAAAAGCTCAGATTGCATTGAATCAAGGCGTTGGATCATTTTGTCGTGGATAGAGCTGGTATCGATCGATTCCTTTGTTGAATTGTCGGTCGATGGCTGTTGAGATCCGTCGATCGATGCGCTGGGTCATCTGTTGATCGATGCTAAGGGTGCAGGTCTGCTCGCAAGCTGCCTCTGAATGGTTTGATTCCTTTTTGCATCCCTTCTATGCTAGATTCCATTCTGCCAACTTTGTTGTTTAGCGGGAAATACGTCTGATCTAGACGTCTGTCTTGCGAATCATCCACGCTCGTAATTGCCGTGTAGACTTCATCAGCTAACTTATCCAAGTGAGCTCTGGTGCAGATTTCGGAAGTCTGTATATCGATCGATGCAACATGTTGTTCATCGGTCGATGTGTGCTTCTGCAGATTCTCGAGAAGCTTCTCGGCAAAGAGCTTCATCTGTCCGTCGATCTCAGTCATTCGCCTATCGATCGATGTGAGGTTATACTCATCGATCGATACGATTGATGCAGCCTGATAATCGAGTTGAAGTTGGAACTTCTCAGCCTCCTGCTGCATAGTGTCCATGCATAGTGCAAGTTCCTCCACTTCTTTGTCTACTAAGAAGTGTATGTCAGCAAGTTTCCTCTCAGCTGCTTTAAGACGAGTCAATCCTCCAAAAGGATTGCAAGGTGCCGTAGGGTTCATATCTGCATGCGCTTCATTGATAAGGCGGATAGATCTCATCATCTCTTCGGTGCAGATGCTTAGATCACCTAGGTTGTGGAAGATTGGTTCACAGGTCTTGTTGAGTTTGCTGCCAAAACGATCTTCTGCTTTCCTCAGTTCCTTCAAGATATCTCCGAGAGACTCATTGACCTCACGTTTTGAGTAGGTTGTCGATGGTGTAGTGTTCATATCGATCGATGTGGATGTTACTCCGTCGATCGATATTGCACTAGTCTGGCCGTGGTTCTGGGTGTTGCGAAGATCTTCAAGTTCCAGCTCAAGACGTTTAACCTTCTTGCTTAATGCTTGGTCTGCACTTAACATCCAGTTCATCTCGCTGCAAAGCTTGTCTGTAGCATCCTCTAAACTCTTTTCCATGGAGAGTTTTTCCCACTTGCGTTCTCCAAGTAGACCAGTGAACATCTCGTTGATCTCATCTTTGGTGTAGGTTTCGTGCACCAAATCTCTTCTTGTAAATGAACTGGCGTGCTCTGGTAAATAAATGTAAGAGCTCTCGTCCATTGAAGTCCTTTGAAGCAATTTCCTGATGTCGTCTTTAGAAACTCTGATGACGTCACCATCTACTTCTCTAGCAAACCCTTTCTCGTCCCTGTAGACCCCATACTCATCTCTTTGCTCCCAAAAGAATTTTCGAACTCCATATCGAAAAGCTCTCTTTCCGAATTCAGGACGCCTATCGGTTGATGTCATGTACTCCATATCGATCGATGTCCGTTGAAAATCTGGGTCCTCCGTGTTGAGATGATTATCCTCAGCTTCCTTTGGCTCGGCTTTTGTGTCTGCCTCCTAGTGCTGATGATGGTGGTCTGGTATGTAGCGTTGCTGCTGGAATAGGTTTTGGGATCCGTTGGCTACCTGTAGGACGTCTGCGATGTCCTCTCTGGATATGTGGAGTGTTCGTCCATCCATTGAGCGTGAAAAACCTTTGGAATCCCTCAAAATACCAAACTCATCCGGGGTTAAATTACCGAAATCAGGTGCAGGTGAATTTGTTACCTGGGATGGTTCGATGAATGTATCGGTCGATGGCACAGGTCCGGGATTGGTCGATGGTTTCTCAGGCCTATCGGTCGATTGTGATGGTGTCGTGTCGATCAATGAGACTTCCTCGGGTTGAGTGATGTATGTTGGCGTTGCGGTCTCGACCGCGAAGCTCTCGTGCTGGTAATCGCTTGCCCAGCTCCCGATTGAGTAGTCTCCGTCTCGCTTGTTGTTGACCGTGTTGTCGAACGATGCAAGGCAAGTAGTATCGATCGATGGGGAGAAGGTCATATCGATCGATGTGTTGATTCTGAGGTTGTGGTGGAGAAGTCTATCTTCATCTTCTGGAAGGTTGTGATACTCTATAGCTCTCTCCTCCTCATAATCATCAGTATACTCCTCAATGTGAGTAGTATCTACAGCATGTGGTGGGATGTAGTAGTCGTTCTCCCACACGTTTACCTCGAAGTCACCGTCTGGAAACTCCTCCTCAATCTGGTTGAATCGCGAATCGATCGATGACCATGTATGTCTGTCGATCGATGTCTGTTCACGAGAATCGATCGATGCGACAGTGCCACGATCGATCGATTCATCGTACTCCATCTCGTATGCATCTTGTGAATCGTATTCATCTCCACAATAGCAAACAGCTACGAGGTCTGAGCCGTCTTGGATCTTCTCAGGAACCTTGATGACTCGTACCAGATCATAGTAGACCGTAGGATTGATCAGGGTTAGGCACAGTTTGTTTGTCTGAAGGTTGCAGACAGCTCCAGCTGTGGCTAGGAAGGCTCTTCCAAGTAGCAAAGAAGTAGGTAGGGTTACCTTGATGTCCAAGACATGGAAGTCTACTGGAACTAGGGTTTCTCCTATGTTAACTTCCAGGTTTCTGATGATGCCTCCAGAGTTTTGCTGAGAGCAATCCACGAAGATGAATGATTCATCCGTGGGTTCTATCTTCAGACCTAGATGGTCTGCTATCACCTTGGGTAGGACGCTGAATCCAGATTCTGTGTCACATAGGGCACGTGGGAAATTGATCCCATGGACTGAGCAAGGAATAACGAACTTCCCTGGATCACCCTTCTTCTCAAGTTTGATCCTCCTGATCATGGTTTCTCTGACCCGATTGAACATCCTTCTGATATCTTCTTCTGTATCCTTTGTCTCCCTGAAAAACATCCACAATCTGTGTGTGAAGTATGCTTCTTCGAACAGTTTCTCCTTAGGTATTCTTAGAACTCTCTTTCTGAAGCTTTCTAATTCTTTCTCGTTGACTCCCCTTTTAAGGTGCTTAGAAACCTTCTCTTTCCTTTTTCTGAGAGTACGGCCTTCAGTTTCTTGTTGTAACTCCATGGGTTCTAGGGTATCTGTGGGTTTCTTCAAGATAACTACTGGTGGGCTTTTGGAGTGTTTAGATTGCTCCCTGAGTGCATTAAGTCGTGCAACATCTATCTTGGGAAGTTGCACTTGGCGTGTGATAACTGAATATCGATCGATAGGTTTTGGAGTATGTCGATCAATTTCCTTATTCTTCTGTCGATCGATGGAACATCCATTCTGTCGATCGATGTTGTAAGGGCTGGGTGGATGTGGGTGCTTTGCTGCAAACTCCTCGTGAGTAAGTATTTTTACGGCGTTGCACTTGTGAGTGGATTCCTCAAGGTCCATCGGTCGATGCTCGTCTGAGTCCATCGTTCGATTTGAGTTGGCGTACATCGATCGATAGTCATGTCCGGACATCGGTCGATACCAATGGTTCCCGCCAATACTCATGGAACTTTCGATCTGGAAGTCTCCCTCTTGCAGTTTTTCATGCTTCACCACTCTCCAAAAATCATCTTCTATGATAGCATTGAAGTTGTGTCCTGTTGCTTCTTCTCTAGTCCCTTTTCCTAAGGCTTCCTGCTTCTTAATAGCTTCTCCTGTCTGAATCACTTAAGTCTCTAATTTCTTCACATGAGTGCTCAAAGTATCAAGTTTTGTGTTCAAGGTGGTGTAGATAGCGTCGATCGTTCCATTGAAGTTCACCTCTAACTGCTGCTGGCTTTCAAGAACTTTGCTGAGCATGTCTTCTAGCTTTCCTTCTGGGGTTGGTGTGGGTGGCTTCATGTAAGATGAGTTTCCATAACTCTTGTTGTTGTTGGGGTTGCTGCTGTTGAAGTTGCCTCTTTGTCTTGAGAAGTTTCTATTTCCTTGATTTCCAGATCTCTGAAATCCAGTTCCATTGATCCTGTTGCCTTCTGCTTCTACGTAGTCATCTTCTTCATCAGCTTCTGCATCCTCCACTGAGCAGATTTGCTTGTTTAGCAGTTTCTGAACATTGTCAAATGTAGCATGTACCTCATTCATCTGTTCCTTTCCAAGGAACGCTGCAGATCTTGATTTTACAATGTTCTTCGTGTTGTTGCTGGATGCTAAGTTGTCTATTAGCTTCACTGTATCTTCAGGATTCCTTGTGGTGAAGTTGCCTTCACTTGTAGTATCCAGAGCCATCTGATATTTCAGCACGATGCCTCTGAAGAAAGTGCAGAGCAGTTGCACCTTGTCGAATCCATGGTGTGGACAATCTCGCTGGTAAGACTTGAATCTGATCCAGGTATCCTTGAATGACTCTCCAGGCTCCTGGTTGAATGTGACAATTTTCCTTCTTAAGTCTTCAGCGCGCGCATCATCAAAGAAGTTACGCTGAAATGCGTTTTTGATGTCCCTCCAGGATGTAAGAGATCCTGGTGGTAGCTGCTTAAGCCACTGTAAAGCTTCTCCAGATAAAGAGTGCTTGAAGAGCTTACAGAGAATGTAGTCCACAGGGACTCCATTGGCTTTGATAGCAGATGTGAGATCCTCGAACCTCTCCAGATGGTCCATGGGATGCCCATTGGACAGCCCACAGTAGGGTGTCTGTCCCACAAGGGTGTAGTACTGCGGGTTGAGCTCGAAATTGCCTCTCTGAATAGCATGGGGACGAATAGCTGATCTGTTGGTGTAGAACTGATCTGGACGGTTGTAGTCAGCTAGTGTTCGAGCAGCCTCTCCTACAGGTTGAACAGCTCCTGTAGGTGCAGTTTCTGGCTCAGGGATTACTTCATTCTAAGCATTGAGCTTCTGACCTGCTTCATTACGAAGGTGACCTTCTTGGTCACGCAAGTCTCCATTCTCATCACGTGTGAGAATAATCGGCGCAACAATGACTCGCGGAATAGTATCGATCGATATAAGGTTAGGGGTATCGATCGATGTCGGGTGAAACGTGTCGGTCGACGGTGAAGTAGTGTCGGTCGACAGGAAGGTGCAAGTATCGGTCGACGAAGAAGGTGTCTCGGTCGACAGTGGTGCATCGGAATCGGTCGACAGACAATTGTTGATATCGGTCGATGCGGAACAGATTTCCTTGCGGATTGAACGTTCCAAGCTAGCAGGGTCTTCTGAGAACAAAAGTTGAGATGCCTTGTTACTTCTAGTACTGCTTGGCAGGTACCTGAAAAGGCAAGAAAAAATTTGTGTCAGAAAACAATTTAAAGTAAAAATAACCTAGACCTAATCAGATTAAATATAATTGTATCAAAGCTCCCCGGCAACAGCGCCAAATTTGATATCACTCAAATTACCCTAAGGAGTGACTTTACTCTCTCAAATAAGAGGATGAAGTAAAAGCAATGCAGAACCTGTAAATGCAGAGGACGACAACATTGAAGATGATGTGAACTTCATTAGTGGAACTGGATTTCAGAGGTTTGGAAACCAGAGAAAAAACAGTCGTTCCGACTGGAGTTCCATGCGTCAAACAACGAGGCCGAATATGAGGCACTCGTTGCAGGCTTACGACTAGCCCAAGGGCTGAAAATCCGCAATATTCACGCTTACTGTGACTCTCACTTCGTTGCAAATCAGTACAGCGGGGAATACAAAACATGGGACGAAAGAATGGACGCATATCTTAAACTCGTCCAAGATCTATCCCGAAACTTCAACCACTTTGCCCTCACAAGGATTCCTCGCTCAGAAAATACTCAGGCGGATGCCTTGGCCGCACTCGCGTCAAGTTCAGATCCTGGACTAAGTAGGGTAATTCCCGTCGAATTCATTGAACATCCAAGTATCGGACCACCAGTGATCACCAATCTTATTTGAGCACAAATCGAAAACGCGAAGAAATGGACGATCAACCGGAAGAAAACGTGGATCAGTCGGAATACGGCTGCGACAGCCCTTGGCTGGAACCAATCCGAGCATACATAATCGACGGAACGCTTCCACCGAAAGTGGGCAGCCCGCAAAATCAAGACACAGGCCGCACGGTACGTAACGGTGAAAGGAGAAATCTACAAATGGAGATTCTCCAGCCCACTCATGACCTGCGCCGAAAAGTGAGAAAAGTAATGGAGGAGGTCAATTCGGTCATGCGGAAACCATTACGGCGGAAGATCTCGCAGTCAAAATAAACGCCACGGTTATTACTGGCCAACTATGATCAAAGACTGCGAGAAGTTCGCCGAAGTGCGAAAATGCCAAAGGCACGCGACCGACGATCCATCAGCCCGGAAGTCCTCTCCCATCTCATCCCTCAGATCCCTTTATGCGATGGTCCATGGACATCGCCGGGCCATTGCATAACTCAAAAGAAACGCTTTCTCCTGGTCCTCACGGATTTCTTCTCAAAGTGGGTGGAGGCAGATTCTACGCAAGTATCAAAGACGCATAAGTCGAGAACTTTGTATGGAAGAACATAATCACCATAGACGGGTCCCTTACTTAAATCGCGGAGACAACGGTCTCAGTTCATCTCTACCCGTTCGAGGCATTCTGCGAGAAGTGGAAAATACGACTTACTAAGTCAACTCCCAGATATCCGCAGTGCACGCCAGGCAGAAACCATCAACAAGACCGTCCTTGATGGACTAAAAGCCAGACGCCAAAAGGGCGATGGGCGAGGAGCTCGAAGGAGTCCTTTGGTCGCATCGACAACCCCGAGACGGGCTACGGTGAAACCCCATTCTCCCTCGCTTACGAACGGAATGCATGATCCCCGCGAAGTAATTTCCGGATTACGGAGAAGATTCCTCCCAATGAGAAGATTTAAACGACGCTATGATTCTGGATAATCTCGATCTTATCAATGAACGCCGACCAGTGTTGGGGTCAAAAGCGGTATCTCGAATCTACGGCTAAAGATCCTTCCAAAATCAAAGATTTCCCGCACGAATGGCCAACGGGGAAAAGATCGGGCAACAGAAAACCCACGGGCGGCAGAGAACCCCTGGCACCGGCGGTAAGCGCCCCGAAGCCGCCTGGCACCGGCGGCAGCCTGGCGCCGGGCAAGCGCCACCTGCCGTTTGGCCGGGCGCAAGCCAGCCTGGTGCCGGGCAAGCCAGCCTGGTGCCGGCGGCACCGCCTGGCGCCGGCGGCAAGCCAGCCTGGCGCAAGCCAGCCTGGCGGCGCCCGCGAGCGCCTGGTGCCGCAGCAGGCGAAGACGGCCTGGCGAGGCCGCAGGCGCCCCGCGAGCTGGCTTGGCGGCGCAGGCGTCCCGCAGCCGCCATACCGGGCGGCAAGCCAGCCTGTCCCCGGCGGTAGGCCCCTGCAAGCCAGCCTCATGCCGCAAGCCCCTGGTGCCGGTCGACGGCCCTCGCCCTGGTCTCGGTCCCATCATGCTCGGTCTGATCCCATCTTGGTTTGTTTGGATCAATCCTCGTGAGTTTGGTACGATCACGGCTACGGAATAAACATCTTTCGATTCGACTCGGTTGGAATCGTCCTCGATGTTTTACGACAAAAACTAGAAGGATTGGATTTCTCGTAGAAGATATCGTATAAAACAAAGATCGATTAACTTAACATCGATCCTTTAGGCTACACGGTTTATTTTACGAGAAAGATAGTCTTTTCGAGAAATCGTATAAAACGTTCAACGACTTAAGACAAGTCCACGGACTTACTTACGATTTTAAGAATTCAGGCCCAATCAGGCTATGACGGTTTATCCGATTTCCCGAACATCGGATAAACATCAAGTCACCGGAAAATAAGGTAAAACTCGAGGATGATTAGGAAGATCGATAAAAATGGAATACTTCCTGAAGAGATAAGCTTGGGCCCAAAGGCGAGGTCCATCATCTTAAGGCAAACCGACCTAGGAGTGGGTATATAATGAGAGCAAGAGCAGAGGATAAGGGGATCCGAAAATCCTAGAATCTAGACTTAGAGAACTCCTGCTAGCTTAGAGAACTTAGAACTTAGGTGGTTAGGCTAGCGAGGCAGGACTTAGAACGTCTGGCCGCCTCTTGTTCTTGTTTTATCTTCTCCGCAGACCCCTGTTCCTCTAGGAAGGATCTAACAATTCTTTTACTCCGAGCTCCGCACATAGAAACCCTAGGCATTATATTCGACATGCCCGTTTCTATGACCAACGCTCATACTAGACGAACCAGGCATTGACTGTTCGATCTCTTGTTCAATTCTTTCTAACTGAACTACGTTGACTTGATCCTCAAAAGGGGTACATAGGCAGCCTTTCTTAAGGTCCAGTCGCAAATCTTAACAAAACCTTTTCCGAATTTATTCGGTCACTTGTCATTGGCTGTCGCAGAGAATCCGGACCTTCAAGGAAAGTAGGGTTATCGTTGCTTTCCTCCATGATTATTCATTAAAATCGACAGTGTGAATTTCGGTTCCCACAAGTTGGCGCTAGAATGAGGGGGGGACGGATTACTCTTACTCATACGGCCGCAAAGCGCTTGATCGAACCGATGTCCGGAAATATGAAAGAAAAACTTGCAGTTTGCATCAACGATGGTAAAACAACTCCAGCAGCGACTGTTCCTACGGCCAACGCTTACGCAAACGCCACGGTGCTCGAGCAAATCAAAACCTAGCCGCTGCTTCCGCCACAGGAAGAGCACGAAAACGAGCTCGCAATTTCTATCTAAACAGAAAGGGCAACGATAAAATCTATCAAACCCCAAAAATTCGTCTTTTTACCAAGTTAAAGAAATCGCAACGAGCAAGGTTTCTACAAAAAACGCTTTTCGAGAACCTCTCGGAAAAATAAAACTTATTCTCCTCGAAACCTTGGGGAAACCCTAGATTACTCGCGGAATAGAAGCACGGCAAATCGGGTCACCAATTCCCACTGCCGCATTTCTTTGAACAACTTCGAAGGCACGAACGGATCGTGGAGCCCCGGATCGACGAAGTCGAAGCAACAGCAGCATCGGCGGACGAGGATAAGGCACGGGCGGTAGGACGCCTGACGCCGGAGGCAGACCGACCACGCCGCACCTGGTGCCGGGGCAGACCCGACGCTGCGCCTGCCGCGGCAGACCAACAGCGCCTGGCGCCGGCGGCGCGGCACCGGGCGGATATGCCGCAGACCAACCGCCATACCGGGCGGCAGGCTCGCCCTCTCCGTCTGGTGCGGCAGGCCCGTCGTCCTCCGCTTACCGCGAGGGTCCTGGCGCCCATCCGCAATCGTTTCGTGATCTCGGGCAACGGCAACATCTTGGTCCCTTAAACCCATGTTCGGATTGTTTGAGAAACACGACGATTCTTCCGCAACGTCTTCTCAATTGTTTAACAAAGCTCATATTCTAGAATCTAAGTTCGAAGCCTCATTACTCAAACCCTCAAAGACGGGAAGTCTACGAATCCAAGTCCATCTTGATCCCGATACTCGAGAAATCTCGGAAGACCATAAAAGGTTTGAATGATGAATGGATTTCGATTCATCGTATTAAACGATCACAGTTATTCTAAACACCAATCATCTCGACTATACGAGGAAATGGGATTCCTTCGGAAATGCCAAAACCTTCGAAGACTATTTTCTCGAAATTTTTTGTAAAGGTTTTAATTCTTCGTAGGCCAGGAACAAAAACGTCTTGAAAACTGCCGTAGAATTTAGGGAACTTAGGACCTAGGTAGATAGTCTAGCAAGCTAAGTCTTAGGAAAAATTTCCTGTCTTGTTCCATTGTTCCTTGATTGTCCAGGCAGAACATGCAAACAGATCTAGTCTCGAAACCGAAACGATCGCCACGCCGCTCTAAAGCATACTCATCCCGCTTCCTAAAAGAAAGAAAAACGTACACAAGCCTTCGAAGAACGGCTAACCCGCTTTCTTTCATAAAAGAAAAGGGAAGTAGGTACGATACTATACCCAGATAATCCCATCTTCTAAAACTTTTTGCTTCAGCATCAAGACAACGCTTTGACAAAGCAAACTCGCAGCAATAAGATTCATCTAAAACGCTAGCGCATAGCCCAACCGCTACAAACATAGTCCTGAAAACTCTACGTTACCTCTCGTCGCAAATCGCGACTAGAAACGTGTACCAACGTCAGACTAATAGCACGACGGTGAACTACGAAAATAACGAAATAACCTTCGGTAAAACTCCATGAGTAGTTCGAAGCAGCTTTCGTCCAAAGCTAGAAATCATAGCGAAACATCTCCCGTAATCCGCTGGAAACATCGCTACTTTAACAATCTGCATTTTCTATCTCCATGAAACCGGTCATCCATTACTTTCGTATAATAAGAACATTTTAAAACAAAACAGCCTATGGAAAAAACATGATCGGTCTCATGCAAAACGATTTCGCAGTACGCAAAAGTGAATGAGGAAAACATACCGTGGTCGCGAATATCGCAAGTAATTTGTGAGAAACACTCTCCGGTTACCTTTGCGAAAACCCTCTTACATCACTTTTAAAAAATCCTCTGAATGGTCGAGTAATTCATACAAAGCAACTTTCGTGAAATGAACATAATGGGTCCAACGGGTAACTGTCATAGACAGTTTTTGCTCCACAAGGTTTCTGGCTCCTGCTTTCACTCCCCGCGGTTACGTCCCAGCAGGAAATAATCATGCAGGCGAACCCGCGACGTCCTGCGCCGATCCCTTAAACTTTGTTCCTCGGATAAAATGAAAGGATTTTCATGCAACAAAAAAATTTTATACTTAACCATTCATCGTGATAACTGAGACCTAAAGTGGAAGATCGTTTCTAAAAGCCATCAGCCATAACTCAGAAAACTCCGCTATGCTTGGCATGTCTATCTCGCAACGCTATTTGGCCCTCGGCCAACTACGCATTTTCGTAAAGCCCGGACCTGAATTCGGCATCTCCATTAAGGACAATCGTAAACTAACATGACCTTAATAAGGGTCATGGTCTGATCGTTTACCAACAACTTCCTTGGCGATACGGCTGAATCTAGCCTCCATGCCAATCCAAAGCTACTGAGCGACCACGCACCAATCACTTAACGCTAAAACAACAATCCACGATTTGTTCATAGAACGCCAAGTGACTATTACGCAAGCAATTTGTCGTATAACCCAGAATCGAAAATCATACGATAAACTCTTCATACCAAAACTCAGTCCTAACAACCATAAAACGGAAGATTTAAACTTATCGTCAATCGATTAAGTTCTATACTCCCGTAAACACGCATGAAAAGAAACACTCGTGACAAGGCTCCAAGAGTTATAATGAGTCATCCTCAATATATACACAAATCCCGAAAGCCAACACTTCACGGCATCGTGAATGTAGACGCTTCTCCACAATCAAACTTACGCGACCCCTTGGTCCTGGCCCAAACCGAAACAACAATTTCTGGCTGCGAACATTCGCAAAACATCTCCAAGCCCGCGAACATTTCAACCACGAAATGCGCACAAGGAAAAATCGACCTTCGCATCTGAGACGCCGCTAACGCCGAAGGACATTCTTTTCTCAAATCGCTCCACGAAATCCCCATCTCTAGAACTCAAAACATACAAAACACCTCTAAACGGTAACATGCCTCTAAACTGGTATCATTTCTTTGTTGCTGATCACAACAAACGAACTCTAACGCCCTAAATGACAATAGCCGCTTTAAAAGGGTAGGCTCTCTTACATCCGACAAGGATAAAACATAGCTATACAAGAAATCCAAATTTTGGTTTAGCTCTTCAGAAGGAAGTAGCTCGACTCACCAGAAAAATCATATAAGCCGACAACAATTAACAGATTTTAAATGGTATGAGTCAGGTTAAAATCGCAAACAGCAAAACGAAGCCGATTTGTCATCGCAAAGCCTCAGATGAGAGTAAACCTAGGTCCTGCCCTAAACCCAGCCACGCTGGATCTTGACATCTCACAGACATAGTATGGTATACGAGATCCAAAATTTGTCTCTTCACTTAAGCCTATTCGTTTCACCTAACTTTTCGCGAAATCGGTAAAACCGCAAAAATCTCGCTTTATGCAAACAATAGGTACGGTGATCATCGGGAACTAGGAATGAGACGACAACTCACACCCTCTTCTCATACTTCAAAAACTGAAGTTCATCAAAATCGAAAACGCTTCATAGGTTGAGACCGCAAAGTTCAAACAAAGCCCCAAAAGGGCAGGGATTCAAAGCCACCAACGCCAGTCCCGTAATTACATCATGGCCTCTTGACGGCAAACACATATAAAACAAAATCCCCGAAGGGATTGATAAACCTAGACGCTCCCAGCGCCACCTTCATCCTCAAACTCACCCGCGATAGGGACAGCCTCGCCGCTGCCTCCTCGGTCGCACCGCCACTACCCGCCATCCGCGCCAGCCTTGTAATCCTCTCCGCCAGCCCTGATTTTCTGAGTCCTCGGAGGTTGGCACAAGGGTGAATTCGGCCTGCAGGCCGGCAAGGATCGAATCGAAGTCTCCCTCGGAGGTCGCCCACTCTCCTTTACAGGACGATAGTCTGGCTTCCTCCGAGTCCAAAGACGGGCCTCGCACCTGGCAACTCGAGCTCGCTCAGACTCCCCTCGATCCTCGCTAAAGCCAAGTCCCTTTTGCGGACAGCTATCAAGGACTCAAACAGGATGGCCATCCTCGTCAGACGACCAAAGAATTCGTCACGAGCATCGGCAACCTCCGAGGATCCATGGGCGTCCATCTCCTCATGAGTCTGGATATTCTGCTGAAGGCGGCGGAATTCAGAGTATTTGCTCTTCTTCTCCTTCTTCACCTTGAGTAGTGAACTCACGGTCTTCCCAAGGTAACGCTTAAGGTCTCTGATACGAACCTTAAGCTAGGACGTCTGGGCAGCATGGGTGTCCTCGACGGTCTGCAGTGCAGCCTCAGCATGCTTCAGTGCTTCCAGCGACGACTCCAGCTCCTTCAATAGACGAATGACTTTCGACTCACACTCGCCAAGCATTCCGTCAATCAGCGACACAAACTGTCCGCAAAAGAAGGGGTAAGTATCATCATAAATAAGGGGGTGATGACGTAGATTTCCTACGGAAAAGAATCCTTAGCCGAAATTTCGATTTTCAGAAAATTCGAACCATTCGCCCGAAAAATCGTCTCCGATCTTACGAGCTAGGGGGCTAACTGTTGGGGTCAAAAACGGTTATCTCAAAATCTACGGCTAAAGATCCTTACAAACTCGAAGATTTCCCACACGAACGGCCAATGGAGGAAAGATCGGGCAACGGAAAACCCACGGGCGACGAGAACCCTGGCGCCGGGCGGCAACGTCCCCTGCCGCCTGGCGCCGCGTAAGCGCCACGCAAGCCTGGCGCCGGGCGGCAAGCCAGCCTGGCGCCGCGCAGGCGTCGCGAGCCGCCTGGCGCCGGGCAGGCCCCTGAAGCGCCTGGCGCCGGCAGCGCCCCGCTGAGCAGGCCTGGCGGGCGGGCGCCCCGCTGAGCCGCCTACGCCGCGGCAGGCATCCGCAATCCGGTCTGGCGCCGGGCGTAGGGTCCCGCAAGCCGCCTGGCGTCGGCGGCAAGCCAGCCTGGCGCCATCGGCAGGCGCCCAGCAACCGCCTGGCGGGCGGCAAGCCAGCCTGCCGCGGCCCCGCGAGCCGCCTGGTGCCGGGCAGGCGTCCAGCGAAGCCGCCTGGCGCCGGCGGCAGGCGTCCCGCAAGCCGGCCTGGCGCCGGGCGGCAGCGCCCCGCGAAAAGGCGCCGGCGTAAGCGCCCTGAGCCGCCTATGCGGCAGCATCCGCAATCCGTCTACCGCGGCAGGTCCAAAAGCCGCCTGGCGCCGGCGGCAAGCCAGCCTGGCGCCATCGGCAGGCGTCCCGCAACCGGCCTGGCGCCGGTCGACGGCACTCGTCCTGGTCTCGGTCCCATCATGCTCGGTCTGATCCCATCTTGGTTTGTTTGGATCAATCCTCGTGAGTTTGGTACGATCACGGCTACGGAATAAACATTTTTCGATTCGACTCGGTTGGAATCGTCCTCGATGTTTTACGACAAAAACTAGAAGGATTGGATTTCTCGTAGAAGATATCGTATAAAACAAAGATTGATTAACTTGAACATCGATCCTTTAGGCTACACGGTTAATTTTACGAGAAAGATAGTCTTTTCGAGAAATCGTATAAAACGTTCAACGACTTAAGACAAGTCAACGGACTTACTTACGATTTTAAGAATTCAGGCCCAATCAGGCTATGACGGTTTATCCGATTTCCCGAACATCGGATAAACATCAAGTCACCGGAAAATAAGGGAAAACTCGAGTATAATTAAGAAGATCGACGAAAATGGAATACTTCCTGAAGAGATAAGCTTGGGCCCAAAGGCGAGGTCCATCATCTTAAGGCAAACCGACCTAGGAGTGGGTATATAAAGAGAGCAAGAGCAGAGGAGAAGGGGATCCGAAAATCCTAGAATCTAGACTTAGAGAACTCCTGCTAGCTTAGAGAACTTAGAACCTAGGTGGTTAGACCAGCGAGGCAGGACTTAGAACGTCTGGCCGCCTCTTGTTCTAGTTTTATCTTCTCCGCAGACCCCTGTTCCTCTCGGAAGGATCTAACAATTCTTTTACTCAGAGCTCCGCACATAGAAACCCTAGGCATTATCTTCGACATGCCCGTTTCTATGACCAACGCTCATACTAGACGAACCAGGCATAGATCCTCGAAAGGGGTACGTAGGAAGCCTTTCTTAAGGTCCAGTCGCAAATCTTTTCCGCATTTATTCGGTCACTTGTCGTTGGCTGTCGCAGAGAATCCGGACCTTCAAGGAAAGTAGGGTTTTCGTTGCTTTCCTCTATTATTATTCATTAAAATCGACAGTGTGAATTTCGGTTCCCACAGCCAGGCGCTCATTCGAATCCAAAATTACCAGCACGCCGAAGGTACTACAACTCAAACGTACGCCATCGCAGATTCAGAGAAGGCAATTTAGTCTTACGCAAAGTCTTCCAAAACACTGCCGAACGAAACGCAGGAAAACTGGGAGAAAACTGGGAAGGACCATACAAAGTCATAAAAGTGGTCCGACCAGGTTCGTACCAAATCGCGAACATGCAAGACGTAAAAATCCCAAGAACTTGGAATGCGATGCATCTTAAAAAATACTATCACTAACAATGACGTGATACAAAGAACTACGAGATGGCTTGATCCCCGAAAAGGGTACGTAGGCAACTCGCTAACCGGCGGGTTCAGCTATCCCCCCGATTAAAAGGGGAGGGCGCGATACTCGTATACTCCCACGAATTTCGAAAATTCTGAAACTTTCGAAACTCTTTATAAACAACACATTTCGCCAACTACTAAACGGCAACGACAACGGATCTAGTATCCACTAAGCGATTATCTCGCCCGTGCTGGCCCAGGGTGCCGGGCGCCAGCTCGTCCGGCGCCGGCCAGCTCGTCCGGCCAGCTCGTCTGGCCCTCGCCGCCGCCCGCTGGGCGCCAGCTCGCCTGCTGGCCCCGGTGCCGGGCGACAGCTCGCCCATGCTGGCCCGGCCAGTACATCCAGTCTGTTCCCATCCCGTCCGATTTAGATCGCACCTTGTGGCTTCCGTGAAGTCATAGCACCTTAGTTACGGACCTAACGCCTCGGTTCTACTCGATTGGAGTTATCCTCGAAGTGTTACAACTAGAGCTAGGAAGGTTGGTTCTTCCGCAAAATGTATCGTAAAACAGGGACGATCAACTCAACATCGATTCTTTAGACTATACGATTTATTTTTCGAAAAGATAATCTTCCGAAATCATCTGAACGCTCGAGGGTTTGAAACTTGTCCACGGGCTCACTTACGATTTTGGAGACCCAAGCCCAGAAAAAGCTATGACGGTTTATCCAAACTTATTAAAGTGGGATAAATGTCAAGTTTCCGCAGATAAATGTCAATGTTCGAGGATAACTACGAAGATCGACGGAAAATGGAATATTTCCAAAAGAGATAAACTTAGGCCCAAAGGCGAATGGTTAAACGGGCCACCGACCTAAAGTGACTTTATAAGGAGGGCTGGAGCAGAAGAGAAAAGGATCCGAAATTTTAGACTTAGAGAACTCCTGCTAGCTTAGAGAACTTAGGACTTAGGTGGTTAGACTAGTAGGGCAAGGCTTAGACGTCTTGACCGCCTCTTGTTCTGTTGTTTCGATAAGTTAGCATATTTCTACTCCTCTCGGAGAAGTCTTGTACTCTTACTTTTAATAAAACGCCTCTGAGCGACCATTCATATTTTATCTTGCTATCTATCTTTTATCAATTCAAAAAGTGATTACGCAGAGAATTCGGACCTTCAAGGGAGAATGGGTTAACTCGGTTTTCCTCCATAATCGTTCTTCAAAAATCGACGGTGTGAATTTCGGTTCCCACAGGCACCTAAAACATCACTTTTCTCCAAAATGCTCCTGAGCCTGAAAACATACCTAATAGACTCCAAAACATAGATAATAGCAATAAAAATACTCATATACCATGGGTAAAAACAGGTAAAATCCACGGTATATCACTACAGCAGCAACTTCAATAACAACAGGAACTATGGAAATTCATCTTACCAGAATCCACCACCACCAACTCAGGAGAGCAAGATAGAAGCCATGCCTGACCAGGTTCTTGAAGGTCAGCAGAAGCTAACAGTGGATTTTAATGGGAAGATTGACGTTGTCTACACCAACCTGAACACAAAGTTTGAAGCTTTGAGCACTCATGTGAAGAAGTTAGAGACTCAGGTGGTTCAGATAGGAGAAGCTGTTAAGAAGCAAGAAGCTTTAACAAGGGGGATAGGTGAAGAAGCAGCAAAACACCATGTGAATGCAAGCATAGATGATGATTTCTGGCAGGTGGTGAAGTATGTGATGATAGAACTTTTCAAGGGTCCTAATCAAATGTCGTAGAATACAAGATGTCAATCCAATCCTAAGTGATTCTAATGCAAAGGGAATGCAAGCATATGCTTAATCTAAGTGCAACCATGATAAGAATATGATTATAAACTAAGACAATCTTAAAAATGCAATAAAAGAGTGAATTTTCTTTCTCAATGAGGCAAGGGGATTCTTGGGACAAGGGAATTGACTTTGGGTGATCAAGCTTTAATCTAAGATGGCAAACATTCAATCAATCTAACACCTTAAGCCTAGACAGAATCCTAAGCAAGCTCTATCTCTAGATGAATGCTCATTCACAAACATATCTCAAGCATCGAATCTCTTAGGTTGAATAATATGAAAGCGATCATTAAGAACTAGTCCATTATCTATCTTAACACCTTTAACAACAAATCTCTTTGGTAAAGAATGTTAAAAGCTGTTGGGGTCAAAAACGGTTATCTCGAAATCAACGGCTAAGATTATTTCCTGTCTACGAACTTTCCGCAAAGGATCAACAAAGGTTGGATCGGAAAAGAACATGCATGACCAAAGGTCCAAGACCGGCGCCGCTCGCCTGCTGGCACCGGGCCGGGCACCGCTCGCCCATGCTGGCACCAGGCGGCGCCGCACGCCGCAGGTAACAGCGCCAGCGCCGCTCGCGCGTTGGCACCAGGCGCCGCACGCTTGGCCCGGCGCCGGCAGCGCCTGGTCGAGCTGGCGCCTGGTCGAGCTGGCCCGGCGCCTGGTCGAGCTGGCCCCGCGCGCCAGCTCGTCCAGGCGCCAGGCGCCAGCTCGCCCGTACTGGCCCCAGCTGCCAGTACATCCAGTCTGTTCCCAGCCCGTCCGATTTAGATCGCGCCCTGTGGCTTCCGTGAAGTCATAGCACCTTAGTTACGGACCTAACGTTCCTCGGTTCAACTCGAAGAGTTACAACTAGAGCTAGGAAGGTTAGTTCTTCCGCGAAGTGTATCGTGTAAAACAAGGACGATCGACTCGAACATCGATTCTTTAGGCTAAACGATTCATTTTGCGGAAAAGAGAATCTTCTGATAAATCGTATGAACGTCCGAGGGCTTGAAACTTGTCCACGGGCTCACTTACGATTTTGGAGACCCAAGCCCAGTAAGAGCTATGACGGTTTATCCTAACTTATCACAGTAGGATAAATGTTAAGTGTCCGCAGATAAATGTCAATATTCGAGGATAGCAACAAAGATCGACAGAAAATGGAATATTTCCAAAAGAGATAAAACTCAGGCCCAAAGGCGAAAGGTTAAACAGGCCACCGACCTAAAGTGACTATATAAGGACGGCTGGAGCAGAAGAGAAGAGGATCCGAGATTTTAGACTTAGAGAACTCCTGCTAGCTTAGAGAACTTAGGGCTTACGTGGTTAGACTAGTACGGCAAGGCTTAGACGTCTTGACCGCCTCTTGTTCGGTTGTTCCGATAAGTTAGTATATTTCTACTCCTCTCGGAGAAATCTTGTATTCTTACTTTTAATAAAATGCCTCTGAGCGACCATTCATCTTTTGTCTTGCTATCGATCTTTTATCAATTCGAAAAGTGATTACGCAGAGAATTCGGACCTTCAAGGAAGATCGGCTTAACTCGGTTTTCCTCCATAATCGTTTATCGGAAATTGACGGTGTGAATTTCGGTTCCCACAGTTTGGCGCTAGAAGGAGGGGGGGGGGACGAATTCTCTAACTCGAAAGTCACTAAGCAATAAAAGATACAGGATGTCCACTCCAGTAGCCAGCGATGTTGTTTCTTTCAAGGATCAGGTAACAGCCAACGAGGCCAAACCCTACAACGATCTCCTTGTAATCTAACTAACGATCCAGGACATCGACGTAGCAAGAGTGTTAGTCGACACCGGATGCTCGGCCAACATTATCTAAAAAAGTACCCTCGAGAGAATGGAGGTCGACCTGTGCGCCGTCACAGAAGAACCTAATCCAATATTCGGACTCTCGAGAGATGCTACTATGACTCTCGGCTCGATCAACCTCTTGGTTAAAGCCGGGAGTGTCGCCAAAATCACGGAATTCTTAGTCATCGAGCGTCCAACATCGTATAATGCGATCATCGGTACTCCGTGGCTGAATTCAATGCGAGCGATCCCCTCAACTTTTCATCTGTGTCTAAAGTTTCAAACCCCTCGCGGATCAAAACTATACAAGGAAATCGTAGGATGGCGCAAGTGTGCTTCGCTGCCGAGCTAAAAAGAAAAAACTCAGAAGTCGAAGCCTCTCGAAGCACGAACCAACTTACGAACCAGTGGTCTCGGTCTGCATAGACGAATCATTCCCGCAACGATGCGTCGAGATCGGAGCCAACCTACTCAAACCTTTGAAAACAGAGCTCATAGCCTGTCTCAAAAAGAACCTCAGCACATTCGCTTGGGCCGCGGAGGATATGCCAGGGATCGACATCGGTATAACTTGCCACGAACTCAACATTGACCCAACCTACAAACCCGTCAAGCAAAAAAAGGCGAAAACTAGGACCGGAACGTGCCACCGCCGTAAACGAGGAAGTTGAAAAACTCCTTAAAGTAGGGTCAATAACGGAAGTCAGGTACCCAGACTGGCTCGCTAACCCAGACGTGGTCAAAAAGAAAAACGACAAATGGCAAGTCTGCGTCGACTTCACCAATCTCAACAAGGCTTGTCCAAAAGATTGCTTTCCGCTCCCGCATATCGACCGACTTGTCGAAGCAACAGCAGGGAACAAACTTTTATCATTTATGGACGCCTTCTCCGGGTACAATCAAATTATGATGAACCCAGATGATCGCGAAAAGACCGCATTCATCACTGACCGCGGGACGTATTGCTACAAAGTAATGCCTTTCGGCCTCAAAAACGCAGGCGCTACTTACCAGCGACTCGTCAACCGAATGTTTTCCGAGCAGCTCGGAAAAACTATGGAGGTATACATCGATGACATGCTCGTGAAATCCCTTGACGAAAACGACCACGTTTCCCATCTGGAAGAGTGTTTCGCAAGGTTGAATTTACACAACATGAAATTGAACCCGGCTAAATGTAGATTCGCCGTAGCATCGGAGAATTTCTGCTACCTAGTCACGTCCGCTGAATCGAGGCTAACCCCAAACAGATAAACGCTTAATAGAAATGGTCTCGCCCAAAAACAAAAGGAAAGTCCAAAGGCTGACAGGAAGAGTCGCCGCCTTAAACCATTTTATCTCGCGCTCAACGGACAAATGCCTTCCTTTCTACGACACATTAAAATGGAAAAAGAAATTCGAATGGACAGAGGAGTGCGAAAAAGCTTTCCAACAGCTAAAGCATTACCTGGCCACCCTCCCGCCCTCGCGAAACCAGTGGAGGGAGAACCCTTGTTCCTGTACATCGCAGTATCCACAACAGCGTAAGCGGCGCTTTGATTAGAGAAGAACGCGGTGAGCAGAAACCAATCTTCTACATAAGCAAAATGTTGCTGGACGCCGAGACCCGTACCCTGATGGAAAAGCTGGCGTCGAGTCATAACGCCAGCGAAAGCCCGCCGTATTTTCAGTCGCATACCATTGTGATCCTCACCACCTTCCCTTAACGATTTTGCACAGTCCGAAGTCAGTCAGGAGACTCGCAAAATGGGCATCGAACTAGTACGACTTAGAGTACCGCCAAGAACCTGGCGAAAGTCTCAAGTATTGGCAGACTTCTTGGTGGAGTTGCCCATGGGAGATATGACAAACGCGGAACCAAACTCAACTTGGATCCTTCAAGTCGACGGATCGTCGTCAAAACAAGGGTGCGGGATCGGAATCCGGCTCACGTCTCCGACTGGCGAAATCTTGGAACAGTCGTTCCGACTGGAGTTCCATGCGTCAAACAACGAGGCCGAATATGAGGCACTCGTTGCAGGCTTACGACTGGCCCAAGGGCTGAAAATCCGCAATATTCACGCTTACTGTGACTCTCACTTTGTCGCAAATCAGTACAGCGGGGAATACGAAACAAGGGACGAAAGAATGGACGCATATCTTAAACTCGTCCAAGATCTATCCCGAAACTTCGACCACTTTGCCCTCACAAGGATTCCTCGCTCAGAAAATACTCAGGCGGATGCCTTGGCCGCACTCGCGTCAAGTTCAGATCCTGGACTAAGTCGGGTAATTCCCGTCGAATTCATTGAACATCCAAGTATCGGACCACCAGTGATCACCAATCTTATTCGAGCACAAATCGAAAACGCGGAAGAAATGGACGATCCACCGGAAGAAAACGTGGATCAGTCGGAATACGGCTGCGACAGCCCTTGGCTGGAACCAATCCGAGCATACATAATCGACGGAACGCTTTCCACCGAAAAGTGGGCAGCCCGCAAAATCAAGACACAGGCCGCACGGTACGTAACGGTGAAAGGAGAAATCTACAAATGGAGATTCTCCAGCCCACTCATGACCTGCGCCGAAGGCGAAAAAGTGAGAAAAGTAATGGAGGAGGTCAATTCCGGGTCATGCGGAAACCATTACGGCGGAAGATCTCTCGCAGTCAAAATAAAACGCCACGGTTATTACTGGCCAACTATGATCAAAGACTGCGAGAAGTTCGCTCGAAAGTGCGAAAAATGCCAAAGGCACGCACCGACGATCTGTCAGCCCGTGGAAGTCCTCTCGTCCATCTCATCCCCGTATCCCTTTATGCGATGGTCCATGGACATCGTCGGGCCATTGTATAACTCGGCAGAAACGCTTTCCTGGTCCTCACGGATTTCTTCTCAAAGTGGGTGGAGGCATATTCCTACGCAAGAATCAAAGACGTACAAGTCGAGAACTTTGTATGGAAGAACATAATCACCATAGACGGGGTCCCTTACGAAATCGTGACAGACAACGGGTCTCAGTTCATCTCTACCCGGTTCGAGGCATTCTGCGAGAAGTGGAAGATAATGACTTACTAAGTCGACTCGGATATCCGCAGTGCAACGCCAGGCAGAAACCATCAACAAGACCGCCCTTGACGGACTAAAAGCCTAGACGCCAAAAGGGCGATGGGCAGAAGAACTCGGGAGTCCTTTGGTCGTGATCGCATAACCCCGACGGGCCACGGGTGAAACCCCATTCGCCCTCGTTTACGGAACGGAATGCATGATCCCCGCGGAAGTAGAATTCCCCGGAGTACGGTGTTGGGGTCGAAAACGGTTATCTCGAAATCAACGGCTAACGATCTTTCCAGACTCAAAGATTTCCCGCACGAACGGTCAACGGAGGAAGGATCGGGCGACGGAGAACCTACAGCGGCAGAGAATCCCGCACCGGGCGGTAGCGACGGAGCCGACTCCGGGCGCACGCGGTGCCGGGCGGCAAGCGCGATGCAGCCGGCCTGGCACCGGCGGCAGGTCCCTTGGCGCCGGTCGACGGTTCTCGTCCTGGTCTCGGTCCTCGTCTCGGTCTCGGTCCCATCGTGCTCGGTCTGATCCCGTCTTGGCTTGTGTTGGGGTCAAAAACGGTTATCTCGAAATCAACGGCTAAAGATCTTTTCAAACTCAAAGATTTCCGCATCTAACGGTCAACGGAGGAAAGATCGGGCGACGGAGAACCCACGGACGGCAGAGAATCCTGGCGAAGCGGCAGGCGAGAGAGCCGCCCTGGCGCCGGCTGCAAGCCCTGGCGCCGGCAGACGCGACGCAGTCGGCCGGGCGGTGCGACGCAGCCGGCCTGGTGCCGGCGGCAGGTCCCCTGGCGCCAGTCGACGGTCCTCGTCCTGGTCTTGGTCCTATCGTGCTCGGTCTGATCCCGTCTTGGCTTGCTTGGATCAATCCTCGTGGGTTTGATACGGTCACGGCTACGAATTTACATCTCGATTCGACTCGATTGGAATCATCCTCGATGTTTTACGACAAAAATTAGAAAGGTTGGATTTCTCGTAGAGGATATCGTGTAAAACAAGATCGATTAACTCGAGCATCGATCCTTTAGGCTATACAGTTAATTTTACGAGAAAGATAGTCTTTCCGAGGAATCATATAAAACGTTCAACGACTTAAGACAAGTCCACGGACTTACTTACGATTTTAAGAATTCAGGCCCAATCAGACTATGCCGGTTTATCCAATTTCCCGAACATCGGATAAACATCAAGTCACCGAAAAATAGGGGAAAACTCGAGGATAATTACAAAGATCAACGAAAATGGAATATTTCCTGAAGAGATAAACTTGGGCCCAAAGGCGAAGTCCATCATCCTAAGGCAAACGACCTAGAAGTGAGTATATACGGAGAGCAAGAGCAGAGGAGAAGGGGATCCGAAAATCCTAGAATCTAGACTTAGAGAACTCCTGCTAGCTTAGAGAACTTAGAACTTAGGTGGTTAGGCCAGCGAGGCAGGACTTAGAACGTCTGGCCGCCTCTTGTTCTAGTTTTATCTTCTCCGCAGACCCTTGTTCCTCTCGGAAGGATCTAACAAATCTTTTACTCAGAGCTCCGCACATAGAAACCCTAGGCATTATCTTCGACATGCCCGTTTCTATGACCAACGCTCATACTAGACGAACCAGGCATAGACTGTTCGATCTCTTGTTCAAACTGAACTACATCCGACTTGATCCTCGAAAGGGGTACGTAGGCAGCCTTTCTTAAGGTCCAGTCGCAAATCTTAACCAAACCTTTTCCGCATTTATTTGGTCACTTTTCGTTGTCTGTCGCAGAGAATCCGGACCTTCAGGGAAAGTCAGGTTAACTTGGCTTTCCTCCGTTTTTATTCATTAAAATCGACGGTGTGAATTTCGGTTCCCACATACGGAGAAGATTCCTCCCCAAAAGAGAGGATTTAAACGACGCTATGATGCTGGATAATCTCGATCTGATCAATGAACGCCGCGACCAGGCACTCATTCGAATCCAAAATTACCAGCACGCTGCCGCAAGGTACTACAACTCAAACGTATGCCATCGCAGGTTCAGAGAAGGCGATTTAGTCTTAGGCAAAGTCTTCCAAAACACTGCCGAATGAAACGCAGGAAAACTGGGAGCGAACTGGGAAGGACCATACAAAGTCATAAAAGTGGTCTGACCATGTTCGTACCAAATCGCGAACATGCAAGACGTAAAAATCCCAAGAACCTGGAACGTGATGCATCTTAAAAAATACTATCACTAACAATGACGTGATACAAAGAACAGCGAGATGGCTTGATCCCCGAAAAGGGTACGTAGGCAACTCGCTAACCAGCGGGCTCAGCTATCCCCCCCGATTAAAAAGGGGGGGAGTGGGGTGCGTATACTCGTATACTCCCACGAATTTTTAAAATTCTGAAACTTTCGAACCTCTTTTTAGACAACGCATTTCGCCGATTACTGAACGGCAACGACAACGGATCTAGTATCCACTAAGCTATTATCACATCCAAAAAAAACAAATACCGGAAGGACAACACTTCACGAAGCAAAGTGAATGTAGACGTTTCTGCCTGGGTCAAATTTACGCGACCCCTTGGTCCCGCGTCCAAAACGGAAACAACAGTTTTCTGGCTGCGAACATTCGCAAAAATATCCCCTAGCCCGCAAGCATTTCAACCACGAAATGCGGCCTAAGGAAAAATCGACCTTCAGCACTGTGAGACGTCGCTAACGCTTGAAGGACATTCTTTTCCGCAAAAAGTTCCAGACGAAATCTTCGTCTCTAGAACTCAAAACATACAAAACGCACCTCAAAACGGTATCATTTCGTTGTTGCTGATCACAACAAACGAACTCTAACGTCCTAAACAGACACTAAGCCACCCTCCAAGGTAGGCTCTCTTACATCCGACAAGGATAACATAGCGCGCTATACAAGAAGTCCAAAATTTTGGTTAGCTCTTCCAAACGGAAGTAGCTCGATTCGCACCTAAACAAATCATATAAGCTGATATACGGTACGAATCAGGTTAAAATCGCAAACAGGCAAAACGAAAGCCGACTTGTCATCGCAAAGCCTCAGTCTGAGAGTAAACCTAGGTCTTGCCCTAAACCCAGCCATGCTGGATCTTGACATATCATAGTCATAGTATCAGTACCCGATACGAGATCCCAAAACTTGTCTCTTCACTTAAGTCTAATCGTTTCACGAACCTTCGCGTAAATCAGTAAGCCGCGAAAAGTCTCGCTTTGTACGATCATCTGAGAGGCAGGAATGAGACGACAACTCACACCCTGTCCCTCTAACTTCGATAAACAGAAGTTCATTTGAAAAGTCATAAAAACCAAAATATTATAGATTGAGCCGCGAGTTCAACAAACGCCCTAAAAAGGGCAGGGATTCAAAGCCACCAACGGCCAGTCCCGAAAAAAATACATCATGGCCTCATAGCAGCCGAAACACAAACAAAATAAAAATCCCTCAAAGGGATTGGTAAACCTAGACGCTGATCGGAGCATCACCTTCATCCTCGAACTCACCTGCAGCGGGAACGGCCTCGCCATCAACTCCCTCGGTCGCACCTCCACTGCCTGCCTCATCCACGCCAGCCTCTCGATCCTCGGCTGCATGGACCTGATCCTCCGAGCTCTCCGAATCCGGTACAAGGGTGGACTCGGACTTCAGACCAGCGAGAATCGAGTCGAAGTTCCCTTCGGAAGCCGACAATCCTTCTTTGCAAGATAACAACCTGGCTTCCTCGGAGTCTAGAGTTAGGGCCTCGTTACCCCTAAACAGCTGAAGCTCGCCCAAGCTCCCTTCGATTCCCGCCAAAGCCAAGTCCCTATTACGGACAGCTATCAGAGAGTCGAACAAACCGGCCATCTTTGTCAAACGAGCAAAGAAGTCTGCCGACTTGCGAGCACTCGTTTCTTCATAGTTCTGGATCGTCTGTTGGAGACGACGGACTTCCGAGGATTTGTGTTTCTTCTCCTTCTTCACTTTGAGCAGCGAACTCGCGGTCTTCCGGAAGTCGCGTTCGAGGTTGCCAATTCGAACTTCGAGCTGAGACGTCTGGGCAGCATGGGTGTTTTCGACGGTATGCAATGCAGCCTCGGCACGCTTCCAACGCTTCCTGCGACGACTCCAACTCTTTCGTCAAACGCACGACCTCCGATCCGCATTCGCCAGGCATCCCATCGATCAGCGACACAAACTATCCGCAAAAGAAAGGGTAAGGATCATTGCAAAAAGAAAAGAAAAGAAGAATTACGGATAAATCAAAATCAAAACCTTGGAACGATGTTGCGACAACAATCCCGGCGCCCGCCAAAGCGCACCTCTTTCTCTTCGTCGCCCCAATCGCGGCACCGGCCCTCGAACGCCCCTTGGGCAATGTTGCAGCACTGGGTGCTGGGAGTCCCAAAACGATCTTCGAAGCTGGAGGTGTGGACTCGACCACATCATCCCGACCAGAAAATTATGATCGGAGCGGTAGAGGAGCCTGAAGGACGATCCTGAACGTCGGGAATCTGCTCGGGGACAACTGCCCTTCCCACAGGCAAGGGAGCATCGGATGGAACCTCAGAACAAGGGATTGGGGACGAAGGCACAGGCGGAGAAGGAGCGCTAGGCGCTTCGGTTCACACTTGGTTCGCGCCTTTCTCAGCTTTCAGCGCCCCGCGACAATCTTTCCTTGAAAAAGTCAAAACCAGCAATGAGGGACGGAGTGGCTTCGTGAACAGCTGAAACCGGCGATGCCTGACTGGCCTCACCCATCTCGACGTCGGAATCTTTCTTTTCAACTGGAGAGGAAGACATCTTCTTTGAGAGCAAAAGAGGAAGAAGTTGAGAAAAGGAGGAGTGTGTAAACGAGGAGTAATGAGCTACTACTTATAAAGAATATGGGAATTTTCGCAAAAATTCCTCTTAATAAAAATTTCAATATTCAAACTTAAGTCACTCGCCCGCAAAATCGCCTCCGAGTCATACGGGCTGGGGCTAACTGTTGGGTCAAAACGGGTATCTCAAATCAACGGCTAAGATCATTTCCTGTCTTGAACTTTCCGCAAGGATCAACAAAAGGTTGGATCGAAAAGAACAGGCATGACCAAAGGTCCCGCGCTGGCGCCGGCTCGCCTGTGCTGGCACCGGCACGGGCCGCTGCGGCGTTGCTGGCAGCCGCCGCTCGCCTGCTGGCACAGGGCCGCCGCCGGCTGCTGGCACCGAGCGGGCGCCGCACACCCGCTGGCACGGGCACCGGCGCCGGCTTGCCGCGGGCACGGCGCACGCCGCGCTGGCACCGGCGACACGCACGCCTGCTGGCACCGGCGCTAGGCGCCAGCTCGCCGCCGCTGCTGGCCTTGGGCGCCGGCGCAGTCGTCCAGGCACGGGCGCCAGCTCGCCCGTGCTGGCCCCGGGCGCCGGGCGCCGGGCGCCAGCTCGCCCGTACTGGCTCCAGCTGCCAGTACATCCAGTCTGTTCCCAGCCCGTCCGATTTAGATCGCACCCTGAGGCTTCTGTGAAGTCATAGCACCTTAGTTACGGACCTAACTTTCCTCGGTTCAACTCGATTGGAGTTATCCTTGAAGAGTTACAACTAGAGCTAGGAAGGTTAGTTCTTCCGCGAAGTGTATCGTGTAAAACAAGGACGATCGACTCGAACATCGATTCTTTAGGCTAAACGATTCATTTTGCGGAAAAGAGAATCTTCCGAAAAATCGTATGAACGTCCGAGGGCTTGAAACTTGTCCACGGGCTCACTTACGATTTTGGAGACCCAAGCCCAGTAAGAGCTATGACGGTTTATCCTAACTTATCACAGTAGGATAAATGTTATGTTTCCGCAGATAAATTTCAATGTTCGAGGATAGCAACGAAGATCGACGGAAAATGGAATATTTCCAAAAGAGATAAACTCAGGCACAAAGGCGAAAGGTTAAACAGGCCGCCGACCTAAAGTGACTATATAAGGAGGGCTGAAGCAGAAGAGAAGAGGATCCGAGATTTTAGACTTAGAGAACTCCTGCTAGCTTAGAGAACTAAGGACTTAGGTGGTTAGACTAGTACGGCAAGGCTTGGACGTCTTGACAGCCTCTTGTTCGGTTGTTCCGATAAGTTAGTATATTTCTACTCCTCTCGGAGAAATCTTGTATTCTTACTTTTAATAAAACGCCTCTGAGCGACCATTCATCTTTTGTCTTGCTATCTACCTTTTATCAATTCGAAAAGTGATTACGCAGAGAATTCGGACCTTCAAGGAAGATCGGGTTAACTCGGTTTTCCTCCAAAATCCTTTATCGAAAATTGACGGTGTGAATTTCGGTTCCCACAAAAGCATTGAAGAGCTGGTTCAGGCATTTCATAGAACACCTTTCGGGCATGAAATGCCTATAGCTCTATTTTGAAGAGGACAACTCCAAAATAGCAAGAAGAACACTCTACAAGCAAGGATCAAGAAGGATCTACCCTAGAACATCTTAGATCTACACCTTATCGCCCTTAGTCTCCCAAGCCCATGAATACTAGATAGATCTACTCACTAATAGCCATGGAAAACCTCAAAATCAATGATGATTCAAGCTAAACATGATTAGAGAAGAAGATAATCTAATAAACACAAAAGAAATGAGATGAAAAGGATCAAAGATCCAAGCTTTCTTCAAGATCTAAATGTGTTTTTGAGAGAAAAGAAGTTGTTCTCCTCAAGGAGATTACATAAGTATTTATACAAAGGCTTAGAAAACCTAGGAACATCATTAAAAATTACTAAAAAGTCCTTGGAGTCAATAAGGCTTCAGCCAATGGAAAACCATCTTGAAATGGCCCAACCCGGTCCAACCAACCCAGACCAGCCTTGTTCTGGCCATCCAGCCGTCCCGACCGGGTAGCTCATCCCGGACTGTCCTACCCGGTCCTGCCTTGTCCATCTCGAGCTTCTCCCTACCGGGTAGCTCATCCCGGTCCAATCTCCCCAGTCTGGTCGTCCAGCAGTGTCTGTCCCGACCGGGTGGCTGTACCGGGACCAGTCTTCCCGGCCAGCTTGATGTGCTTCTATTAAACTGATCATAACTCCTCCAATACAGCTCCAAATTACTTGAAACCACTTCCATTGGAAATCTAACTCAATTTGGGGTGTCTCCACAAAATCTTAGCAACAGAAGACATCTCTAAGGTCTCCGTCCATGCTCATCTTTGTCTTGATCAGATCATGGATTGACTTCTCTTTTCATGGCCAAACTTGATTCTTCACCACTTTTTGGGCCATAAGGCTTCCAAACACCTTAAATCACACCAAAGCATACTCCAACACCTGATAAGGACAAATGAATGCAAAATGGACCTAAAGATGCCTAATGCCTAACTTATATGATCAAAATGCACGAGATATGGATGCTAAAAACATGTAAATATGCAAGATATCAGTATGAGAAGCCGCAAGAAGGAGACTTCGAGGTAGAGAGCTCCATGAGTTTTGGCGGGTCACATTGATGTCGACCGATGTTGACTAGTGACCATCGATCGACAGACTCTATACCGAGTCAATCGACGAGCTTTGATGAGCATCGATCGACACCATCAGCAGAATCAAGTGTTTCGTGCAATGCCGTGAAGATAATGACTCACGAGGAGTTCACAGCAAGACACCCGCATCCACCCAGCCCTTATTCCGTCAAAATCGATCGGCATCAAGAACCAGCCATCGATCAATGGCGAGATAATGACATGTATCGACAACCTCCAGTACCTATCGATAGACGTGCACCTCTCACACACCGAGTGCAGCTACCAAAGATTAATGCAGAACGACTTAATGCACTCAGACAACAATCAAAACCTTCAGATACACCACCAGTCACCATCAGCCCTCAACCCAAAGATGCACCAGAGCCTATGGAAGTTGATAAAGCTACAGAAGGGAGAACCTTGAGGAAAAGGAAAGAAAAGGTTCCCAAGCATCTGAAAAGGGGAGTCAATGAGAAGGAATTGGATAGCTTTACAATGAGAGTTCTTAGAATCCCACTTGAGAAACCTTTTGAAGAGGCTTACTTTACCCACATGCTATGGATGTTCTTCAGAGAAACCAAGGAGACTGAAGAAGACATTAGAAGAATTTTCAATTAGGTCAGAGAAAAGATGAAGCAGCGGATCACGTTAAGAAGAAGAGTGATCCTGGGAAGTTTACAGTACCCTGTGTAGTGCAAGGTATCACTTTCCCACGTTCCCTCTGCGACACAGGAGCTGCAGTAAGCATCTTACCCAAGGTGATGGCAGACCATCTGGGTCTGAAGATAGAGCCTTCAGACGATTCGTTTGTATTTGTGGATTGTTCTCAAAGGAACTCAGGAGGAATCATAACAGAGCTTGAGGTGCAGATTGGTAATGCATTAGTTCCGGTTGACTTCTATGTCCTGGACATCAAGCTGAATTGGAACACTTCTCTACTACTTGGAAGAGAATTCTTAGCTATAGTAGGAGTAATCTGCAACTTGCAGACTAACCAGTTATGTCTGACTCTCATAGATCCAAATGTCTATTATGATCCAGTCAAGATTGTCAAGACAAAGAAGCCAAGCACGGAGATTGGGGATGATCCAAGGTTTGTTGGAGTATGTTTCTGTGAAGAAGAGATTGATTCAGAAATTGAGTATGAGACAGAGTACGACGAATCGATCAGCGACGGAATGGACACATCGATCTTTCCTCGTCAATCAGAATCGATCGACACAACAGACAAAGCATCGATCGACGCGAAGTTCGCTCAGTGGAAGGAAGAATTCCCAGATTGTGGTTTTTCTGATGACAGTTGGGAAAGTGACCATTATCACCCAACCCTTGCTATAGATATTACTACATCCGCATTAGATACGAAGAGTATGATGAAGATTACAGAAAGAAACAAGCTATAGAGTATTATGGTTTTCTTGCAGAAGAAGAAATACTTCCACATCATTCCTGCAAACAATGGAATATAGCATCGATCGACAGAGGCTACTCAACATCGATCGACAATCATCATCACCAGCCAAACCCACTGCGCACATCGATCGCACAACTAAGGAGGCCGACATGGATAAAAATGGAAACTTTTCAATTGGCAGTTGGGATGATATCTATAAAGAGAGCTTTGCAGTAGAGGAAACATCAGACGCCCTAGAAGCAAACAAGATGAGCAGAGTTTTCACCACATAAGACTTTTTCAAATTCAATGGAAAAGATGATACCCAACCTTCAACATCGATCAACAAGACTATTTCCACATCGATCGATATCCACCCTTCCACATCGATCGACATGAATCCAAACCTTAGATCCAAGGTATGCAAACAAGACTCTATATATTATGGAAATCTAACACCGGATGAGTTTGGTATTTTCAGGGATCAAGATGGCCATTCACGAGCTATAGATGGAAGAATTCTGGAAGCATCCAAAGAAGACATTGCAGACATCCTTCAGGTGGCCAATGGACCAGAAAACCTGTTCACACAACAACGCAGCAATCCAAAACATCAGCAGAAAGTTTCAGACGCTCACAATGATACAGCTGGCAGTTCGAGCCAACCCCTCGACCACATACTCAACCATCGCTCGACAGGACATGTCTTACATCGACCGACAGGAGACTACCATCATTGATCGTCAAGACACACACACCATCAATCGACAGAGCTCGACCAGCATCAATTGACAAGCATCCTGAATTTCGACGACGAGCTTACCGTTATGGAATAAGGAAGTTCTTCTGGGAACATAAGGACGAGTATCGAGTATACAGAGATGAGTCTGGGTTTGCAAGAGGACTAGATGGCGATATCATCAATGTATCTAAAGAAGACATCAGGAAACTACTAGAAAGAGCTTCAAATGATGAAGAATCCTACATATGTCTTCCAGAATAGGTCAACTCATTCACACTAACCAAGCTAGCACCGGAATTCTACAACAAGGATGAGATGGATGAGATGATAAGTGGAATTCATGAAGTCCAACAAAGAGCAGAAGAGAATTTTTCAACATGAAGCTGAATGATTTTTTTCCACCATTCCATGACTACATCAACTGGATGGGTACAAGTATGGAAGACATGAAAGAAGATTTGGGCAGAATTCAGAACAAGAATGAGGCCGATAAGTTAGCATCAACATCGATCGATAGAAACACAAGACAATCGATCGATACGGAGCATCCACCATCCAGACATTCCGCAAGATAGAAAACCAAGGAAGCAAACCAATGGGACAAAGAAGTCTTAGATAAGAGATTCAATGACATCTACCATTCACTCAACAACAATATTAACTGGCTAACCAAGAGAAGTGAGTTGATGCAGAAAGAATTGGCTATGCTTCATGAGAAGAATGAATGTCGACAAAAAGAACCCGCATCGATCGACACAGAAGCTTATCTATCGATCGACAAGAGACTCAAATCACTAGAAGATTTGGTGAAATCATTCGACTACAAGCTTGATGGAGTATACCATCCGCTCAACGATGATATGGATTGATTGACCAGCAGACTGATACAATTACAACAAGAATTTGACACCATTCAGCAACAACTCGATTTTCAACAAGAAAGATCGAAATCGATCGATGTCAAAGCCAACACATCAATCGATGCCAACAAACCACTAGTGCGTTCTTACACCCGAGCATAGATTGATCGGATGCTAGAAGACATATACAAAACTCTAGGAACAACTGAGGACAGACTTGACAGAAGATGTGATGAGATTTACTTTCCTTTCAACAAAAGCATTGGTGGACTAGAATCAAGCACAGAAAAGATGTAGAAGAAGCTCAAGGTCATTCAGAGGCAACTTGCGAGTCGACCTTCACCAACCGTATCGATCGACAGTGGATAGCATCAAGAAGCGATCGACGCAACAACAACAGCATCGATCGATGCCGAGTTTCAGCCTGTCCGCCAGAAGACACTACAAGATATGATTGATTCAATGCATGAAGAACTAAAGGAACTATCAGACTATGCTTATCACAAGCTTGGAAAGCACGAATTCAGAATTGACAACATTGGAGAGAGGCTACAGATCATCTCAGACGCAGCAGCGAAAATGAATGATAGATGGACCAGAGGGGATGAGGCCACAAGAAGCTTCATTTCTACATGGTTCCAGATGAACAGAGATAATGTGGATACTTGTTTTCCAACAAGTAGCTACTTTGCACCTCGCTAGCCAAGCTAAAAGACTATAACAAATCGCTGAGTGGGAGACAACCCAATATTAGGTAATTTTACTTAGCTATTTATTTAAGTTACTTATTTTTGTTTTTATTTTTTCATTTGCAGAAAATATAAAAAAAGAGGAAGAAGAGAGAAAGATGAACCACAGTAGACGATTTCCTAAGAAATCGACCGACGAAACCATGTCGACATCGATTGACACAGTCACTTTCAAACCGATCGACGGCCTTCTCTCGCCATCGATCGAAACGGACTTCGGTCAGGTATATTGTTCTAACTTTTAAACCTTAGTACTTATGGTTTATGATATCCCATTAACTCCGACTGGTTGTACACTGAGGACAGTGTATAATTTAAGTCTTGGGGGGGGGGAGTTGCTGATATTACTCTACCTTTTGATCTCATTATGTGTTTTCAAAAGTTTTATTGAGTCAAGAAGGGGACAATGATCTTTTTCAAGCTTTACTTGTTATCTAACCAATTTTTAGCACCACTCTTATATTTGTTGACTACATAATGTACTATAGATGCTAAAGTGGATCACCTGTCAAATAGAATCACACTTGCTATGAATGTTTCAAGGAACCAAAGCTGATCTCCAACCAAACCTGACTACATCTGCTTGTCTTGGGGCTTGGTATACATTGGATCGGGTTCCTCCTGCAAGTCTGGAAGGTAAAAGTCTGTGTGTTTCTGGTTTCCTTCTCTCTGTCTCTTCAAGCATCCTAGATATAAAATATTTAGATGATTTCCTGGAAGATGCACAGGGGTAGGAGTGTCTCCTAGGACCCCAGTATTCTAATTCTGAATGGAATGATCACACATTGTGGAAACGAGGAGTAGGAGTGTCTCCTGTGACCTCATTATTCGCTACACTTTGTCAAAATAAGAGCTACAAAAGTAGAAAAGTCAATAAGATGAACAAGATGGACTGCATCAGCATCAATGTTCATTGTAATTGAACTATAAGGATTAAGAGAAGAGAGAAAGAGGGAAGAAAGGGATCAGAGAAGACTACATGTGTGTTCAGAAACTTGCTTGAGTAAGAACCCATGTGTACCTTGATCGATACTCCCAAGGTAAAGCCTGCATTTTTATTTTATGCAAAGAAATGAGATCAGTAGAGGGGTGAGTCAGACAGGATTTCCTAAGTTGCTGGCTAGATGAATTTGGTTGCTATTTCTGTGGTTAGGAGATATTTGATGTGGCTTGCAACATTGTAGAGGTGATGATTCTAGTTAGAGATTATTTGAGTCCCTGCTATTTTAAATCTCTTTCAGAGAGACTGCATGTTTGTTTTGTTTGAGGACAAGCAAAAGGGTTAGTCTGAGAGAGCTGATATACCATGGA
Source organism: Brassica nigra (assembly GCA_016432835.1). Classification (NCBI taxonomy): domain Eukaryota; kingdom Viridiplantae; phylum Streptophyta; class Magnoliopsida; order Brassicales; family Brassicaceae; genus Brassica; species Brassica nigra. The sequence goes on from CM028247.1 coordinate 52,931,081, forward strand.
TTTGACCCAGTTTTACCCATGGTATATAGGTGTTTTAAGATATAATTATTATTTTTTAGAGTCTATTAGGTATGTTTTCAGGTTCAGGAGCATTTTGGAGTAAAGTGATGATTTAGGAGCATTTTGGAGCTTAACAGAGATTTCATCCGAGTTGACCATCAAACCAGGCAGAGGTCGATATTGAGAGACAACAATCGATTGATGCACACTCTGTGCTATCGATTGACATCAGTAACCAAAGGTCGACGTATCAAGATTACAATCGATCGATGCACATCCTGTGACATTGATCGATACAGAGTCACGCAGAGATAGAATGGTTCCAACTGACTTAAAGCCCAAATCTTCACCAAATTACAAGATTGCCCATGACTAGTTTTTTAAACTAATGAACTCAATATATATAGCTTGCCTATGTGTCTAAGGCAAAGCATGCTTTTATTACTCTCTAGTTTTATTGCTTATGGTTTTTGGAGATACTTAGAGTTGGAGAGAAGATCCAAAGAGATTTGTGATTGGAACTCCATTATTTGTTTCTTTATTTATCTATCTATGAGTTTCTTTTATCTTGTTGTTATGAATTGCTTGGCTATGTCTGACTAGATTCCATTGTTAGTGTGGGAACCAAAATTCATACCATTGATTTTAATGAGTAAAATGGAGGAAAGTCAAGCGAGCCCAACTCTCCTTGAAGGTCCGGATTCTCTGCGTAACCACACGAAGTTTAGACGAAAAATCTCTCAAAGGCGTTTTATTGATTAGATAATATGAATACAAGATTCTTCCGAGAAGAGAAGAGATATGCTAACAAGATAAAAATAGAACGAAAGGCAGCAAAACATTTTCAGGATTGCCTTGCTAGTCTAACCACCTAAGTTCTAAGTTCTCTAAGCTAACATGAGTTCTCTAGGTCTAAAATCTCGGATCCCCGCATCTTTTGCTCCAGCTCCCCTTAAAATAAGTGTTTAGGTCAGTGGCCTTTTTTACTCCTTTGCCTTTGGGCCTAAGTTTATCTCTTTTAAGGAATATTCCATTTTCCTCGATCTTTGTAATTATCCTTGAACCTTGACATTTATCTTCGGAAGCTTGACATTTATCCTATTCCACGAACTAGGATAAACTGTCATAACTTCCATGGAATTAAATCTCGTTCAGAGTCTCAAGTGGGCTTCCAGCCACGTTTTGGACACTTGCGGGCCGTATTCCGGCTTTCGAACGTCTTTGCGAATTCCTTGAGAAATCACTTTCGTCGCGACGTTGTTTCCATAAAAGAATCATAAATCAATTGTATAGTCGAGGAGGCCAATGTTTTAAATTAACCATTTCCGTTGTATACGATAGATCTTGATTCATAAATAAGATCTCGACGATAACTCCGATCGAGATAAAAAGGGACATTGGGTCCATGGCTCGGAGTATGTGATTGCACGGAGAACATGGGAATTGATACAGGTTGGACTGGCCAGCAAAGACTGAGCTCACCCAGAGCGAGCTGGGCGGGACAAGGCCGGGCTCGCCCTAAGGCGAGCTGGTCGAGACACGGCCAAGCTCGCCCTACGGTGAGCTTGTCAGGACACGGCTGAGCTCGCCCTAGGGCGAGCTGACTGGCTCATGACCGCGCTCGACCTCCTTTGGGTTGTCCGTTGGCTCCTTCTGTGCTTTGTTTTCCAGAGGGTTTCCTATTTCTCGAAGTTCTTTGAGAAACAACTTCTGAAGAGTGGTGATCTTAACCGTTGATTTCGAGATTACCGTTTTCGACCCCAACAGTTAGCCCCCCCAGCCTGCAAGCTTCGGAGACGATTTTACGGGCGAGTAGAGTGTTTTAATCGGAATTTTTGGTTATCAGCACGTTTTCTCGTAGATCGTTTTTTCGAGATTATTTTATTACGGAAATCCACGTCACCCCCATACTCTTATAAGTATCAACCTATCATTCTTCATTCTCTCCACATCTTCTCATTTCTTCAAACTTTTCTTCCCTTGTTCTCTCAAGAAAGAATGTCTTCCCCCCAAAGCGAAGTGAAGAACTCTGACGTCGAGATGGGTTAGGCCAGTCCAAGCTTGCCGACTCCGGCTGCTCCTGACGCTACTCCGGCTTTCGTCACCAGGTTCTTTTCCTTCAAGGACAAGCTATCTCGGCGCAGTGCTGAGAAGGGACTGAGTCGTACTCACGCTGAGACACCAGCCATTCCTTCTTCTTCCGCGATTTCTACTTCGGCTGCTGGTACCAAGTCCCCATGCGACACTGCCCCTTTCGTAGGACAAGATGTTACGTCTGAACATGCGACGGATGTCTCGGCCCAACCTTCAGGTTCTTCCACCACGCCAATGGTCATCATCTAAGAAGAAACAGCAACGGAGTCGATGCCTCCGCCTCCGAACAAGAAGGAGATCGTCCTGGCGCTTCCCGCGCCCAGTACTGCACCGTTGCCTAAAGGTCGTGAAAGGAACGGTGCTGCGACCGAGATAGTCAAGAAGAGAAGATGCACCAAGGGCGGGGAAAGCAAAACTTCAGGACTATTGCCGCAGCGTCGTGCCAAGGTTTGTTTGCAATGTGATTCTTTATAGGTCGTAGGTAACTCTCCTTTGTGGTTGTTCTTATTTCTCTCTCGTGGGCAGTTTGTATCGTTGATCGATTGGATGATCAGTGACTGCGGATCAGAGGTCGAGCGTTTAACAAAGGAGCTAGCGGAATCGCTGGAGGTGTCGGAACGCATCGAAGCTACGCTAAAGACTATCAAGGGCACTCATGCTGCGGAGACATATCAACTCGAGGTTCGGATCAGTGATCTTGAGCAGGACCTCGGGAAGACAGCGAGTTCTCTGCTCAAGGTGAAGAAGGAGAAGAAGGCGAAAGCTTCCGAAGTTCGTCGTCTCCAGCGCAAGATACAAAGCAAAGAGGGATCAAAGACTTATGAGACTGCAGGAACCGAAGATCTTCGTGCCCAGTTCCAGACCCGTTTAGCAAGGATGGCTGCTCTCCTTGATTCCTTGAAAGCTGCCCGTGAGAGAGACTTGGCCTTGGCGAAAATCGAAGGAAGTCTGAGCGAAATCCAGCTGCTCGGGGGTGAAGAAGTTCCGTCTCTTGACTCTGAAGAGGCTAGGCTGCTATCTGAGATGGAAGCGCTGGCGGCTTCTGAAGGAGATTTTGGTTCGATCCTTGCTGCCCTGAGGTCCGAGTGCATCCTTACGCCGTGTCTGGATGAGCCTGAGGGGCAATGTATTGAGATCGAGAGAGGTGAAGGTGATGCGGTTCCGAGTTCTGATGAGGTTGAATAAGAAGGTGGCGCTCCGAGGAGTGCCTAGGGTAACAATCCTTTCTGGGATTTTTTTTGTTTTTTTGTTGTGTTTCGGCCGTTATGAGGCCATGATGTATGTTTCGGGACTGGCCATAGGTGGCTTCGAATCCCGTCCCTTTAGGGCTTTTTTAAAACTTTTGGCTCAATCTATAAAATTTTGGTTATTTTATAAATCAAGAGAACTTCTGTTTATCGAAGTTAGAGGGAGACGGTGTGAGTTGTCGTCTCATTCCTCCCCCTCAGACGATCACCGTACTTATCGTTTGTACAATGCGAGAGTTCTTGCAGTTCAGTGTTTTATGCAAAGGCTCGTGAAACGTATAGACTTAAGTGAAGAGAAAAATTTTGGGATCTCGTATTGGGGTGTTGATACTATGCCTATGAGATTTCAAGATCCAGCATAGCTGGGTTTAGGGCAAGACCTATGTTTAATCTCGGACTAAGGCTTTGCGATGACAAGTCGGCTTTCGTTTTGCCTGTTTGCAATTTTTACCTGATTCCTACCTATTTAAAGTCCGTGATTGTTATCGGCTTATATGACTTGTCTTGGCACGAATCGAGCTACTTCCAAAGGCTGTTTGGAGGTGCTAACAAAAAATTTAGATTTCTTGTATAGCCCGCTATGTTATCCTTGTCGGATGTAAGAGAGCCTATTCTTTCGAGGGCGGCTAGTGTCTGTTTACGACGTAGGAGTTCGTTTGTTCTGATCAGCAACAATGAAATAATACCATTTTAGAGGCATGTTACTGTTTTTAAAGGCGTACAGGGTTTGTGTTAAGTTTCAAAAACGAGAACGTTGTTTTGAAAATGCCGAAAAATGTTTATTCGAACACGTAGCGACGTCTGTTGGGGTCGAAAACGGTTATCTCGAAATCAACGGCTAAGATCATTTCCTGTCTGCAAACTTTCCGCAAAAAGGATCAACAAAGGTTAGATCGTAAAAGAACAGGCATGACCAAGGTCCGGGCCGGCCGCCGCCTGCTGGCACGGTGCCAGCGCCGCTCGCCTGCTGCTGGCGCGCCGCATGCTGGCACGCCGAAGCCGCTTGCCGCTGGCACGGCCGGGCCGCACGCCTGACAGGCGCCGGGCGCCGCCTGCGGGTGGCCCTGTGCCGGCGCCAGCTCGTCCAGCGCCAGCGCCAGCTCGGCCTGGCCCTGGCGCCGCACGCCTGCTGGCACCAGGCGCCGGGCGCCGCACGCCTGGTGGCCCAGCGCCGGGCGCCAGCTCGTCAGCGCCAGCGCCAGCTCGCCGTTGGCCCGGGCCGCAGCCTGTGGGCGCCGGCGCCAGCTCGTTTAGCGCCGGGCACCAGCTTCGTCGCCGGCACCAGCTCGTCCAGCGCGGCGCCAGCTCGGCCGTGCTGGCGCAGGCACGCCCGCATTGGCCCGGGCGCCAGCTCGGCCGTGCTTGCCCCGGGCGCCGGGCACCAGCTCGTCCAGGCGCCAGCTCGTCCAGGCGCCCAGCGCCAGCTCGCCCGTGCTGGTCCCGAGCGCCAGTACATCCAATCTTTTCCCAGCCCGTCCGATTTAGATCGCAACTTGTGGCTTCCGTGAAGTCATAGCACCTTAGTTACGGACCCAACGTTCCTCGGTTCAACTCGATTGGAGTTATCCTTGAAGTGTTACAACTAGAGCTATGAAGGTAAGTTCTTCCGCGAAGTGGATCGTGTAAAACACTGACGATCAACTCGAACATCGAATCTTTAGGCTATACGATTTTTTTTGCGGAAAAGATAATCTTCCGAGAAATCGTATGAACGTCCGAAGGCTCGAAACTTGTCCACGGGCTCACTTACGATTTTTGGAGACCCAAACACAGTAAGAGCTATGACGGTTTATCTTAACTTATTACAGTAGGATAAATGTTAAGTTTCCGCAGATAAATGTCAATGTTCGAGGATAGCAACGAAGATAGACGGGAAATGGAATATTTCTAAAAGAGATAAACTCAGGCCCAAAGGCGAAAGGTTTAACGGGCCACCGACCTAAAGTGACTATATAAGGAGAGCTGGGGCAGAAGAGAAGAGGATCCGAGATTTTAGACTTAGAGAACTCCTGCTAGCTTAGAGAAGTTAGGACTTAGGTGGTTAGACTAGTACGGCAAGGCTTAGACGTCTTGACCGCATCTTGTTCTGTTGTTTCGATAAGTTAGCATATTTCTACTCCTCTCGGAGAAATCTTGTACTCTTACTTTTAATAAAACGCCTCTGAGCGACCTTTCATCTTTTATATTGCCATCTATCTTTTATCAATTCGAAAAGTGATTACGCAGAGAATTCGGACCTTCAGGGAAGATCGGGTTTACTCGGTTTTCCTCCATAATCGTTCATCAAAAATCGACGGTGTGAATTTCGGTTCCCACAGTTTGGCGCTAGAAGGAGGGGGGGACGAATTCTCTAACTCGAAAGTCACTAAGCAATAAAAGATATAGGATGTCCGCTCCAGGAGCTAGCAATGTTGTTTCTTTCAAGGATCAGGCAACGGCCGACCAGGCCAAACCCTACAACGATCTCCTTGTAATCAAACTAACGATCCAGGACATCGACGTAGCAAGAGTGTTAGTCGACACCGGATGCTCGGCCAACATTATCTACAAAAGTACCCTCGAGAGAATGGAGGTCGACCTGTGCTCCGTCACAGAAGAACCTAATCCATTATTCAAACTCTCGGGAGATGCTACCATGACTCTCAGCTCGATCAGCCTCTTGGTTAAAGCCGGGAGTGTCGCCAAAATCATGGAATTCTTAGTCATCGACCGTCGAACATCGTATAACGCGATCATCGGTACTCCGTGGCTGAATTCCATGCGAGCGATCCCCTCCACTTTACATCTATGTCTAAAGTTTCCAACCCTCGCAGAATCGAAACTATACAGGGAAATCGCAGGATGGCGCAAGTATGCGTCGCTGCCGAGCTGAAAAGGAAAAAATCAGCAGTCGAAGCCTCCCAAAGCAAGAAGGTAAAGACTACTCCCGATGAGAATGCCCCAGAACAAGACTCGAACATCTTCTGGCAATCTCAGAGGATCAAAGCTCTAGACGGGAAGCGCGAACCAACTTGCGAACCAGTGATCTCGGTCTGCATAGACGAATCGTTCCCGGAACGATGCGTCGAGATCGGAGCCAACCTCCGCGAACCTTTGAGAATAGAGCTCATAGCCTGTCTCAAAAAGAACCTCAGCACATTCGCATGGGCCACGGAGGATATGCCAAGAATCGACATCGGCATAACTTGCCACGATGATAAGTCATGGATTTTACCCACTTTCAACCATGATTTTTATATGTTTTTGGAAACAAAAGGACACTTTTGGTGTCTTTTATGAGCTTTTACAGGTTAAGGTACTCTTTGGTGAAATATGATCATTTTGGAGCAAAAATGGATACTTTGAGGAGGATTGTATTGGAGCTAAATCGACCGATGCTCACCAGGACGCATCGACCGACGAGACACTATAATAATCGATCGATAGAAGATTATGAAATCGATCGACATGAAAGGCCTCCAAGAATTAATGACGAGTTTAATGAGCTAGACATCTCATTAGGGTTTTACTTCTACCAAATGAGTCCCTGGCCGCCAGTTAGGCTATATTAAGAGGGTTTTGTATTATTTTAAATGTAAGACTTGCCTAGAGAACTTTTAGACCTGATTTTGAGAGAAGCTTCTTGCTACCTTGGAGAGAGAGAACTTAGGAGTGGAGAGATAGATCCAAACTGCATACAGAGAAGAACTTGAATTCCCTTATTTTTCTCTACTCTTTTACTGTTTCTCTTATTATTCTATTTTAAAGTATTATTCAAACCATCATGATTTTGTCTTCCATGAATATGTTTGAGTAGTTTCTCTTGTTAGATTTAGGCTTCTCATTAAGGCTAAGCATGCATTGCAATTGATTTAATGTTAGGGTGTTTAAAATATAGTTCTTCATTCTAGTTGTTCTTTTTTTTTTTTGGTCAAACATTCATTCAATAAAACTTAAAAGTGGGGTTTACTCTCCATCAGAGGAGGCATTACAGATAAAGAGAGCAGACTTAGCCACCAAGTCAGCTTCTTGGTTGTTCAAACGGGGAATGAAAGAGAAAGATATAGCATCAAAGAGAGAACTAAACTGGTAAATATCAAACAAAATCCCAAATAAGGCTGGTCTAGATTCTCTTCCTTTCAGCAGCTTGATAAGGGTGAGGGAATCCGACAGAATTATCAGGGACTTTATGTTTGAGAAAGACGCGGTCATCACCGCCAAACGAACAGCAAGGGCTTCTGCCATCAGTGCTGAGGAGACAAATAGACTAGCTTCGCATAATCTCGAGACAAGGTTCGGTGGTGTAGCCCCTGAGAACAGAGCTCCGAGTCCACAATTACCAGAAACAGAGTTCCAAGCTGCATCCACATGGCAAAGAACAGACCCTGTAGGATAGGAAGGCCTGCTTACCGACGGGGCACTATGTGGGATTATCATTACATCCGACAACGGTTTTTGCGCCATTTGCCAGTTTCTAGCATCCACTATCGACTTAGTCACAATCTCCATACTGGAGAAGCTGCGTCCTTCAAAGCACAGCTTGTTTCTAGCCTTCCAGAGATTCCACAGAATCCAAGGCCACAGAGGGACTAAGACACCTGCAGGTGGAAGATTAACCAAGCTGAAACAATCCACAATCAAAGAGAACATGGAATTATTTGGAGCTGATGGTATTCGATGGAGAGGAGACAGGTGCCACACTTGGGTCGCCACCGGACACTGTAGAAACACATGGACATCCTCTTCTCTTCCTCCACAAGATTTACAATCAAAGGGGAACTCCTCTTGATTCTAAATTGCCACTAACTGATCGCTTTTCTCACCAGTTTCCAAAGAAAGTCTTTTATTTTTGGAGCAGTTTGGATGTTCCAAATGTTCTTTAGCCAGTTAAAATTTGGTGGGGTACTGGTAATTAACCCCACCTCCACTTCGCAGTTAATCCCTGCTCCATAACCCGATCTTGTCGAGTATTCTCCCGACCTTTCAAACAGCCAAACTAGGCGATCAGGTAGATGGGAAGAGCTTGTCTTGATACTTCTAACTTGTCCCTCATACTGAGGTAGATGTAAGCGGATCTTCTCCAGGTCCCAGGCATTGGTGAGGGGACAGAGTAAGTTTTTAACCAAGAGTGTTGATGCCAGAGCAGTAGGTGGACCAATAGGAGCTGCAGGCTGGTCAAAAGAGATCCACGGATCCTGCCAGACACGAATCTGTTCGCCGTTTCCCACAGTCCAACTCAGTCCCTTATTCAGTAAGTCCCTGCCTACAAGGATGCTCCTCCATCCATGGGAGGCATTCGATGGGCATAAGCACTCCAAAAAGGTAGAATTTCGAGCATACTTACCCAAGAGGACGCGTGCTACAAGTGAGTTCGGTTCCCTAATCAGCCGCCATCCAATCTTTGCTAGCAGCGCGTCGTTAAAGGTCTCGATATCTCTAAACCCCAATCCACCCGCGTGCTTCGGTTTGGTTAGAGTTGACCAGGCTACCCAACACATTTTCCTCTTCTCGGGATTTGCATCCCACCAGAACCTAGTCAGCAGCGATTGTATCTGCTTGCACAGAGACATAGGGAGCTTGAAGCACGACATCGCGTAGGACGGCATCGCAGACAGCACAGCCTTGAGGAGAACCTGTTTCCCAGCTGTAGATAAGAACCTAGTAGTCCAGCTGTGAGTCTTTTGTCTGATCCTATCAAGAATAGCTGCAAAGATATCTCTCTTCTTCCGACCAAAGAGCTCAGGCAGACCCAAATACTTTCCTACACCACCTTCAGTATCAATCGATAGGGCCAGTTTCACTCGAGATCGAACTTCTGGTGGTGTCTTAGCAGAAAAAGTTATCGCAGATTTAGAAAAATTAATCCGTTGTCCTGAAAGTTCCTCATAGGTGTTGAGGATCAGTAGGAGAGAAGCAACACAAGAGGCACTTGATCTGCAAAATATCATGGTATCATCAGCAAATAATAGGTGGTTAACTGCCGGGCTATTCCGAGAAACCCGAACCCCTTGAAGAGATCCATTTTCTTGCGCCTTATCGCAGAGCGCTGACAACACCTCAGTGCACAAAATAAAAATGTATGGAGATAACGGATCTCCCTGTCGTATTCCACGAGATGGTTTCACATACCCTTGAGGCGCTCCATTTATGAGAAACGAATAGGAGACAGATTCGATGCAGTTCATAATCCACGAGATGAATCGCTGATCAAAACCCAAGTTAACTAGAACCGCCCGAATGAAACCCCACTCTAGGCGATCGTACGCCTTACTCATGTCAGTCTTAACCGCCATAGAGCACCGTTTCTTCGCTTCCGAGGTACGCAAGTAATGGAGAGTTTCATGTGTAATCAACACATTATCCCCTATAGCTCGTCCGGCTACGAAAGCAGATTGAGAAGGCGAGATGAGAGTTGGTAGCAACGGTTTGAGCCGCCGGGAAAGGATCTTAGCAATGATTTTGTAATGTGTGTTGCAGAGCGCTATAGGTCTGAAATCTGAGACCTGACGAGGGCTTGAGACCTTAGGGATCAAACGAATGTGTGTCTCGTTTTGTTGTGGCTCGAGAATCTCAGAAGTGAAGAAGCGTTGCACATCTTGAATGACATCCAGGTTGATTATATGCCAATACGCCTGGTAGAATTTTGACGAAAAGCCATCCGGGCCAGGCGCCTTCCCTCCATTAATCGCCATAACAGCCTCTTTAATTTCCGAATTACTCGGTAACGTGGTCAGGAAACTATTCATCTCAGCGGTGACTTTTCGACAGAGAAGTCCGTCTAGAGCAGAGAAGTCGGACCTCCCATTGGAACTGAAAATATCTCTGAAGTACTCAGCGATTACGTTCGTGATTTGATCCTCCTCAAATACCTCCTTGCCATCTTTATCTTCTATAACTGAAAAGGAATTAATGACTCTCCTCTGCCTGGTTACCGCGTGGAAAAACCCGGTATTCCGGTCCCCACTCTTTAGCCAGTGAATTCTGCTTCTTTGGAGCCAGAACTCCTCTTCTTCCTTATAGGCAGCACACAAAGAGGTAGACAAGGTTTCAATAGTTTGTTGATCCAGTACGGCAGAGGATAACGCTTCCTCCAGGTCTGATTGGAGCTTGGAGATAATGAGGTTATTCTTTTGGTTCTGCTCCTTAGACCATCGAATTAATCTTCGTCTAACTGCATTGAGTTTCGAGATAACTGAGTCAAGAGGGTAATGATTCCAGGCTTCCTCGACAATAGGTTCCACTTCCGCATTCTCGATTAAGGTACGGTTGAACCTGAACATACCCTTCTTTCGCACTCTTCCGGAGTTGAAATATGTGATCAGTGGTCGGTGATCAGAACCTTCGAACCGCAAGTAGCTACAGCGTCCCATAGGGTAAAGTTCACTCCAAGAACAGTTTGCAAGGGTTCGGTCTAGGCGTGATCTGATATAGTGGGTGTATCTAGTACCCCTCCATGATAGATGGTTCCCGGAGTGTTTGACGTCCCACAGACCGCTCTGCGACACAAACGAGCGGAATGCCATAAAGGATCCTTCCCATCTTGCAGGGCCTCCAACTTTCTCTGAATTATTCAATATATCATTGAAATCACCCGACAGTAACCACGGAGCCTCTCTTCCTTCCCCAAGCTTAGACATCTTTAACCAGAAGGTAGCTCTGTTTTCCACCGCTGGAGCTCCGTAGACAAAGGTAACAAAAGATGATTCCCTTTAGATATTACCTTTGTATCAATACCATTAGGGGAAGAGTCGAGAATTGTGACATCCACACTATCCTTCCATAATAGAACAAGGCCGCCGCTGGTACCAACTGGTGGAATAGAGAAGTAGTGAGGGTACTGGAGCGATTTGGTTTTCTCCTTGACGAAATCATCTCCATTTTTAGTCTCCATGAGAAACATTATGTCTGGATTGATACTCTTATGTATCTCTTTCAGACGACGAATTGTAAGGACGTTTCCCAATCCTTGACAATTCCAACTCATTAAGACTAAGGAAGAGGATGAGGAGGAGGCCGAAAATCCGACCCATCCTTCTTCTTCCTGCTAGGTAAGCTTCCAGTTGCACTGCGGGTAATGGTACTACGCCCAGCCTTATCACAAGGTAAGTTCGGATCACGATCAATGCAGAGCTTTCTCTTAGTTATAGAACCTCGACAAGTGCATCCTCTTTATGTTTAGCCCTTGAAGAGGACTCATTTGGACTTTCTTCTTAGCTATGGGCTTATTGGCTTTACTTTTTCCTTTGGCTTTGCTAGAAGAGACAGCAGAAGGACCCAACCGGCGACGCAGAAACCCGACCTTCCGCCTCTGTCCCGAGATAACCTCTGTATACTTTAGATTTGCCGTAGAGTTCACGTTACGCGGTTGTTGTTATCATGAATCGTATGATCACGGGGAGATAATAGTTCGCAAGTCTGGCTCGAAGACGGTTCAGAGCAGAGGTTCTCTCTGGAGTTTGAATTAGATCCATCTCCTCCGAACCTTGTTCGGAATTCCAGTCTCTCATAGGGCGGTGAGGGAGTATGAGACACTTGAGAGGTGACTGCATGAGCTCGCAGTTGGGGTGTGCTTCTTGCACTGTCTCGTGGTTGCGCATCGATATGGTCTCTGAATGATTCGACCACTAGATAGAACTCTATTTTCATCTCCTCGGGTTCTTTGGTGGTCTGGGTGATGTGCTCTCGAGGAGAGAGTGTCTGGGGGGAAGACCTCCGATAAGAGCTAGTTTCAGATGAGAGTGGCTTCCTGCCATTGTCTCTATGCTCAGAGTAATGAGAGTATTGGGAGCGATGGCCTCCATCACCACCTCGTCTCTCTGGGAGGGACAAAGTAAGGAGCTGGTCGTCTATATCCTCTCCTCTCATCATGTCGCCTTTTATCCGCCTCAATCCGCTGGAGAGCAAGTCTTTGAGTGATGCCCAAGCTCCTCTCCTTAGCTGGTGGGTCTCTTCTAGACCTTCGAGGGCAGTCATTTTCCTCGTGGAACAAGGAGAAACAGGTAAAACAATGTTTTTCCAGCTTAATGTACTCAAACTCCACAGTGATAACATCATCAGTTGGTAGTTCAATGTCCATGGTCATTTCAAGAGGGAGTAGTCCATTGAGTTCGACTCTTATTTTGCCTTCATCAACATCTTTACCTCTCAGGCGACCGAGTTCTTCACCAATAGTAGTGACTGTAGCCTCTGACCAAAAGTGCAGGGGAATACCATGGATCTTGATCCAGAACGCTATTGACGAAGGGAAGGAGTTAGAGACCACCGGTTCCCAGCGTTGCAGCAATATCATCCATCTCTTGTTATGGTAAGGTCCATTAAGGAGGACCCTTTCCAGCTCTTCTTCGGTCAAAAAGCGCATCTGGAATCTTTCAGGGCCTAGGTCTCTACCCTCTACCCGACCTTCCAGGTTCCAAAGCTGAGTGAGAAAGCTGATAATAGCTCGAGTGTTTTGAATAGCTGGATTTGTAACTCTTCCTACAATGGTGAGCCTGTTTGCAGCTATAAGAGCAGTATTATCACTGTTAGGAATCCGGACAGGAGGTCGCTTCTTTGGGGGCGAGGGATTAGCCACCCACTTTTCCTTATCAGCTCGAGAGTAACGTCGAGCCATTGTAGATGCTTGGTTGAGATTGTAGGTGTATAGGTCTGAAATTCTCAGGAACTTTCTTCTCCACTTGGGTGAGGAAGAAGGGAAGAGACTTCCGACTTCAGAAGATTTAAAGAGGAGAGTTTCTAGGTCTTAAAACGGTAGTAAATGCGGTTGGTTGTAGCAGAAGTGAATGGTAATCAACCTGTATTACTTCTTCCACACAGAGAAAGGAGGTTATATCAACCAAAGTAATGAGCTTTTAATAGCTTTTAATGTTCTTATTGCTAAGTATAGGATTGATCATCCTTATCTTAGATCTTAGGATTAATTTGGATAAGTGAAAACTTAGGAAATCCCTAAAACCTAAAGCTGGTATGTTTCAACTTACCTTGAGTACACGAGAGTAGTCTCTTTGTAAGATTGGAGAACCAATTCAAATCCGATCTTAAAGCTCACTAGAAACGATATCGATCTATAAAGCAATCCGCCTATCGAGCGATACCGCGAAAGGTGTATCGATCGATATTCTAATAGAATAGTCGATCGACACTTTCTTATTCTCATCGAACGATAGTTGGTGATTTAAGATATAGTTGAAGATAATCAATCATTGATTTAACCTAAAAGTTTGAGTTCAGAACTATGAATACTAAAAACCCTAAATACCCTACATGCTAGCTATGCCTGAGAAATAGCCTAAATCTAACTTTCTTTCCTCTTGCTTAAAACCTAATCCATTCAATCAAGCAATTACTTGCTTACCCCCTTTATTTATTGCTTTAAACCTATTTGTCTAGCTTTATTTCAAAGACTAAACAATCTATTGTGTAATCCTAGAGTCTCTGTGGATTCGATCCCTAAGTACTACAACTGAACCTCTTATTTGAGAGAGTAAAGTCACTCCTTAGGGTAATTTGAGTGATATCAAATTTGGCGCCGTTGCTGGGGACTCTTTCTTATTACCATTAGATTTAGTTCAGAATATAGTCTAGACCTTATTTTCATATTTACTAAAATCTTTTCCTCTTATTGTGCTTTTACAGGTACCTAAGAATGGAGAAGGCAAATTTCGGCAGTCCATCGATCGACACGGACACTACAAAATCGAGCGATATGATGAGCGAGGAATCGACCGACATACCGCCCCTAACATCGATCGATGCCAACCAGCGGAAGCAGGTAAGTGTTCACTTGCGAATCTGCTAATGAGGAAGTCGTCCTAGGCCAACCAACCACCAACATAAATTCTGAAATTGCTGATGAGCAGAGGGATAAAATCCTGTTCAATCTAATTGATCTTCCTCTGATGAGGAATCAGAATTGATATTGCAAGACTACTTAGACCCCATAAAGACCTATTCCAAGAGGTCAGCCATCAAAGTACCAGAAGTTGATACCATAAAATCAAAACTCTACCTTGATTTTATTCTTCTGGTAAAATAAACCCTTCGTGGATCTACTTTGAAACACCCCCACGAGCACATCGAATATCTAGAAGATCTAGTTTCTGATGACTACAATCGCTGTAAACTTTTTTCTTTTTCCCTTGAGGGAAAAGCCAGAAAGTGGTTGAATCAAATTCCAGCAGGCTCTCTAACTTGCTGGGAAGACATCAGAAACGCTTTCATAAATCAATTTTTCGATGACGCTCGCTACTGGGATGTGCGAGAAAAGTTATCTTACTTTGCTCAAGGTCCACATGAATCGTTTAAAAACGCTTGGATCAGATTTGAAGGCTATCAATGTGATTGCATTCACCATGGTTACTCAGAACCACAGCTCTTAAACTTCTTTTACGGAGGCGTCAGCCTTCATTACCAAATCACGCTGGATACCGCAAGTGAAGGAAACTTTAGCACCAGGAATCCTAGTAAAGCAAAGCGTTTGATCAGAAATATAGCTTTGGGAAAATCCTATGAGAACAGTGATAGGAGAATAGAGCCCGTCCAGGGACACACTCCAATTGGCTGAAATCAGGCAGTCATTAGACTCTCTGCACTCAATCATGAAGGAAAAGAAACTTAGGCAAACTCTTCCAAGTGAGAGTAGTTGTTCTGAAAGACAACTATTTTCTGTGAAAGATAATACCTATCAAGTTTACAACCCGGACGAGGATAGTTTCACCCAAAACTATGATGCCCTAACCAGATCCCGTCAAAGAAAAACTGACTCCAGGATAAATCAAGCTTTCACGGGAAATCAGAAAATAGAAAGCGACATGGACACAAAACTAAACATTGTTCATCGTGAGCTATTTAAGAAATTAGATGCTCTAAGTGAACAAGTCAAACGATTAGAAGGTAATGTCGCCGAAAATGCAATCGCTATCAAGAGGGAGGCAGGATGTCTTCCTGGGCGAACTGACATGAACCCAAGACGTCAAGTTAGTGCTGTACTCTTGAGAAGTGGGAAGCAGCTTGTTCCGAAAGTTAAGGAAAAATCTTCTTCAGAAAATTTTTCTGGAGAGGAGATCAAACCCATCCCTAACCCTGTGCTATTCCATGCCAGTAGAACGGAACCTTCACCAAGCAAAAGCAGAGAAAAAAACAGTCAAGGCACCGAAGAGGTTGTTATTGACATTCCGGACGATGAAGAAGATTCGGCGGATGAGGTTAATATCGACAGATATGATGAAACCAATATCGATCGACACCAATCCCCGAAGCCAAAAAGTGATTCAGCACCAGCTGGACCTACTATCGAAAGGGTTTATAACCCGATTCCCCCTTTTTCTCCACGAAAGTCCGACCCTAAGCGTGAATTGGACAGAGAAGTATGTAAGAAAGCAATCGAGAGGATCAGAGTTGAGATGCCATTAAGTGATGCTGTCAAGATTTCACCGACGCTAAAAAAGTACGTTAAAGACATGGTAACTAAAGGTTTCCACGTCGGAAAACGTAGTATCATGATGATTTCCGAGGAAGTCAGTGCTATAATTCAAGGCGAAATCCCGATCAAGCAACCAGACCCTGGCAGTTTTGTCCTTAGTTGCACCATCCAAGATAAACAATTCCCAAGAGCCCTCTGTGATCTCGGGTCTAGCGTGAATTTGATGCCGCACTCTGTTGCAACATCCCTTGGATATGCGGAGTTTACCCCAGCAAATATCCAACTACAGATCGATCTGTCTGAGTCCCGGAAGGAGCACTTGAGGATGTGCCCGTAATCATCAATGGCTGCACAGTACCAACGGACTTCGTAGTACTTCATTACAAGAACGAACCCAGAGACCCCATTATCTTGGGAAGACCATTTCTTGCGACCGCAAATGCGATAATCGACGTCAAGGAAGGACGCATCTGCCTGAACATTGGAAACAATCCAATGCGATTCGACATGGAAAAGGTAATGACGCGCCCCTTGATAGATAGATCATCCTCCTATGTCGATGATATTGACGAGCTTACACAAAAATCTTTTGAAGATTCATTCCTTGAAAACCAGATCGAGGACGTGCTCGTGGTTGCGCAGGGAGAAGTTTTCAGCATAGATAACCATACGGAGGATTATGCACATTTAATGGACGCAAGAAATGATGATGCCAGCAATGGTGAA
Organism: Brassica nigra; assembly: GCA_016432835.1. Taxonomy (NCBI): domain Eukaryota; kingdom Viridiplantae; phylum Streptophyta; class Magnoliopsida; order Brassicales; family Brassicaceae; genus Brassica; species Brassica nigra. The sequence goes on from CM028247.1 coordinate 52,947,545, forward strand.
GATGACTCCGTGATGAATATCGATCGATATTTTCCAAACGCTGTCGATCGACAACCATTCTCGAGAGAAGATCTAAGCAAGGAAAATGCACCAAAGGTGGAATTGAAACCACTTCCTGCTGGACTCGAATATGCCTAGTTTTTGACAACACTTATCCAGTTATCGTAAATGCAAATCTTACGAACAGTGAGCTCGCTTTATTTCTGAATACACTGCGAAAACACAAGAAAGCAATCGGATACTCTCTTGAAGATATTCCAGGAATTTCCCCCGACCTGTGTATGCATCGGATTCAACTTGAAGATGAATCAAAATCATCAATAGAACATCAGAGGCGACTCAATCCCAACCTGAAAGAATTTGTTAAAAAGGAGATCATCAAACTTCTCGATGCCGGTGTAATCTATCCAATCTCAGATAGTAATTGGGTGAGCCCAGTTCACGTGGTGCCTAAGAAAGGAGGCATCACTGTGGTCAAGAACGACAAAGACGAACTTATTTCAAAAAGAACTGTAACTGGACACCGTATGTGCATCGATTACAGGAAACTAAACTCCGCAACGCGGAAAGACCATTTTCCTTTACCTTTCATCGATCAAATGTTGGAAAGACTTGCTAATCATCAGTACTATTGTTTTCTCGACGGATATTCCGGATTTTTCCAAATTCCAATTCATCCGGATGACCCAGAAAAGACAACCTTCACATGCCCTTACGGAACATTCGCTTACCGTCGGATGCCATTTGGCCTGTGTAACGCCCCTGCCACTTTCCAGCGCTGCATGATGTCTATCTTCACTGATATGATAGAAGATTTTATGGACGATTTTTCAGTCTATGGATCTGATTTCAAAAGTTGTCTCGACAACCTCTGTAAAGTTCTAGCCAGATGCGAGGAAAAGAACCTTGTTCTCAATTGGGAAAAATGCCATTTTATGGTTAATGATGGGATTGTTCTCGGACACAAAGTATCTGCTGCTGGAATTGAAGTAGATCGAGCAAAGATAGAAGTAATGACTGGTTTACCTCCACCAACTAACGTAAAGGACATAAGGAGTTTCCTTGGGCATGCTGGATTCTACCGAAGGTTTATAGAAGATTTCAGCAAAATTGCCAGACCTCTGACGACACTACTCTGCAAGGATGTTAAATTCGAATTTACTTCAGAATGTCAGCAGGCCTTTGATAAAATCAAAAAGTCTTTGATAACTGCCCCTGTCGTACAAGCACCCGATTGGAGTCTTCCTTTCGAAATTATGTGCGATGCAAGTGATTTCGCAGTAGGAGCAGTGTTAGGGCAGCGTAAAGATAAAAAACTTCATGTTATTTACTACGCGAGCCGAACTCTGGAGGATGCTCAGAGAAATTACGGCACAACGGAAAAGGAATTACTTGCTGTCGGTATGCCGAAATTCGAAACTACCTTGTTGGCTCAAAATTCATTGTGCACACCGATCACGCAGCAATAAAATACCTTATGCAAAAGAAAGATGCCAAAGCACGACTTATCCGATGGATACTTCTGCTCCAAGAATTTGATATGGAAATAAAGGACAAAACAGGAGTAGATAACAGCGTAGCTGATCACCTTTCCCGGATAAAAGTCACTGAAAATACTCCTATTAATGATTTCTTGCCAGCCGAAGGCGTATACCTGGCCGAATCTACATTCGTTGGTCAGATAAATCTTGCATCTGAATCTATATCGGTCGATGAACAAAGTGATGTGATGATCGATATAATCGAACCAATATCGATCGATGATTCAACAGATCAACCGATCGACAACAAGACAGACACACTAACCAATTGTGAAAATGGCCTTGACCTGGATAAAGTCTCATTCAAGATGTCCTTTAATGTAACTGTCACCGTAGCCGATAGTATCCAAACTGATCCGCACACTCCTGATGGGTGCCAAAACTACGATCAGGAAGTGCACGTTGTTGAAAAGAAGTTTAGAGACAGACTCTGGTATGCCGACATAGTAAACTATTTAGCTGCTAACGTCGAACCAGAAGGACTCAAAAATTATGACAGAAAGAAGTTCTTCCGAGAAGTAAGGCGATACCACTGGGATGAACCATATCTCTACAAGAAATGTGCCGACGGAATTTACAGACGCTGTGTTGCAGCCGCTGAAGTGCCGGACATCATATTCCACTGCCATGGATCATCTTATGCCGGACATTTCGCAACTTTCACTACGGTATCTAAAATCCTTCAGGTCGGATTTTGGTGGCCTACTACGTTCTGCGATATTCACGCCTATATCATAAAATGTGATAGGTGTCAACGAAGAGGAAAAATCAGCAAAAGACATGAAATGGAACAGAAGTTCATTCTCGAAATCGAAGTCTTTGACTGTTGGGGGATAGATTTTATGGGTCCTTTCCCTTCCTCGTACGGGAACAGATACATTTTAGTTGCTGTTGACTATGTTTCAAAATGGGTTGAAGCTATAGCCACTCCTACAAATGATGCTTCTGTCGTTGTCAAACTCTTCAAATGCATTATCTTTCCTAAATTTGGAGTTCCTCGAGTAGTAATAAGCGATGGGGGTACCCATTTTATCAACAAGGTTTTCGAAAATCTACTCAGGGAAAATGGAGTTCACCACAGAGTTGCCACACCCTACCATGCACAAACGAATGGGCAGGTAGAAGTTTCAAACAGACAAATCAAAGTAATTTTGGAGAAAACCGTTGGGATCACCAGAAGAGATTGGTCAGGGAAGCTGGACAACACACTTTGGGCATACAGAACTGCATTTAAAACCCCACTAGGAACAACTCCTTTTCATCTTCTTTACGGAAAAGCTTGTCACTTACCCGTTGAATTAGAGCATAAAGCAGCATGGGCAACAAAATTGCTAAATTTCGACATTAAGACTGCTGCCGAAAGGAGACTCATACAACTAAACAAACTAGATGAAATCAGACATCTAGCTTATGATTGTTCAAAGTTGTATAAAGAGCACACAAAATCTTACCATAACAAGAAGATCGTCTCCCGGCACTTTGCCGCCAACGATCAAGTTCTATTATATAACTCTCGGCTAACCTTGTTTCCCAGAAAACTCCGTTCTCGCTGGTCAGGACCTTTCACAGTTACGGTAGCTAGACCAAACGGAGCCGTCACCCTTATGAACGATAAAGGAGAAAAATTTACCGTGAACGGGCAACGAATGAAGCATTACTGGGCCAAACCGCCGAATGTCAAACCTTTACGGTTGGGCATCCCCGAATCAGATTAAAGAATTTTTTTTTTCAGTCAAGCTAATGACTAAAAATAAAGCGCTCAGTGGGAGGCAACCCACTTTTGCATTTAAGTCTCCATTTTTATTATTTATTTTTCAAATTTTTATTTTTATTATTATTATTTTCATTTTCAAAAAAAAATATATAGAATAGATAAGGACCTGCCTTAAAATCGATCGACACGCACAAAGTCATATCGATCGATTAGGGTATATCGAGGCCGCGGGTCATTAACCCCGATATCCGCTTCTTCTCCCCCTCATTTCGCATTCTTCCCCCGAAAACAAAAACCCGATTTTTCTCTCTAGAAACCGAACCGATTTTCGCCGTTTCTCGCCTCAGTCTCTTTGTTTTTCACTTCTCTAACTCATTTGTTCATCTTCTCACCGATTCTTCAAGGTATGAACCCGAAATCTTCTATTTTTTTGGATTTTGTTTGACTAGGTTTTGACATGAACAAAAATCGTTCGATTGGGCTTGGATTTGGTCGATTTAGGTTGCTAGTATGATGAAATAGATGATTTCACGGAGAGATAACCGACGCGAGAGGAGGACTAAGAGGAGGCTCGATAACCCAAGCACCTCCAGGGCACCATCCACACCACCATCTTCATCGACGCCATCATCATCATCACACTCACCACCCCGACAGCCCGACGAGCGCTCTCCTTGGCCTAGGAACCCTTCCAAGGCCATACAGACGGTGGAGTCTTACCCCGACCCGAGGACAGTGGTCCGTTCCACCGCTTGCACCCACCGCCGGCGCACGGAGACCTGGGACGACTACGACAGCCAATTCTACAACGCATGGCTGCGCGTTGACATTGCTCCCACCCGTTTCATCGACGAGGCTACCGTCCGGCAGCTTGGTCTCTGGCATGATTTGAGGGACATGATCGGTCAGCTTGGGTTTGGCACCATGGCTACACGCCCCTACGACCTCTACCCGTCTCTGGTCCGACAGTTCTTCGCCACAGCCGATCTCACCTACACCACCACCACTGGCCGCGTCGCGAGCGACGGAGTTCTCTCGTTCTTTGCCCGAGGTGTCAGATACCGGATCACAGTTGCTGAGATCTGTGAGATCTACGGGTTTGATCCTTCGAACGCCGCTATGAGTGTCCCTGAGTTCCCGATGGTCAGTGACTTCTGGAGGATCATTGGCACAGGCCACTGGAGCACGGGTGTCACTCAGACCGACATCCGTCATCCCACCTTGCGTTACTTCATCAGGGCCCTTGCCAGCACTCTGCTGTGCAAGATGGAGCCCAACAAGGTGAGGATTGACGAGCTCACACTGCTGTTCACTGCGATTGACGGAGTTGTCGACCAGCAGGACCTGGACCCGGACCGCGACATGCCCATGCCCAACCTGGGATCCCTCTTCGCTCAGCACCTGGTGTTGATGAAGATGAAGCCCTTCAAGGGCACTGGCAGGAAGAAGGAGACGATTGGGAGCCTGCTTACACCAATCTTCCAGCACCTCGGCATCCGCTTGACTGAAGAGCCATCCCGCACCTCCCGCGCCTACCTGGAGTTGGCACATCTGTCATCAGCCCTGTGGCTGAAGGACGGCCTGCTCTGGAGTTTCAGGAGAGCAGACCGCCTCCGTCTTCGGCAGCTGCCATCCCGCCACATCACGAATTTCGAGGGGAACATTGACAAGATCCGCTTCCAGCCAGATGAGGCATTCCTCCGCAACCTCCAGGACGTGCCACGGAGAGTTCCAGGAGAGCGCAGAGCACCAGCTACGCAGGGCCCGCCAGAGGCACCAGTGCACGACTTCCCCATCATGCCCGACATTCCGATGCGCGACCGCGGGGACTTTCAGAGGTTCGTCCCAGATGCTCTCCAGGCCATCTGGTCCAGAGTGTCTCGCTGTAGGTGCATGAGCAGGAGGAGCGTGAGAGCCCATGATCCAGCAGCCCCAGGTCCATCACATCAGTACCGTCGTGACTCGTCATCAGACGACGAGGATGCAGCAGAGGACTCCGACTAGTCCTCATATTTCTATCCCTTATTCTGAGACACTTTTATTTTTCTTTCTATTTTTATTTCGGATTTTTAGGATTTATTAATCTAGACTATCTATCTTTATGACTTATTATCTATTTGCTTGTGTTTGGATTGTCTAACAGAACTAACAAATGACAGTGTAGACGGGTTAGATACCAACAGACGAATTGATGACCTTTTGTCTAACAGCTATCGATCGATAGGCTAGACATGGTATCGATCGATACAAGTAAAAATAGGTACGATTACTTAGTCATTAACTTTCTAATTTTCTTTTTCTTTTCACCGCACTTAGACTAAATAACACTGGGGGCAGTGTCGTTTAAGTCTGGGGGGGTTGTTACTAACATTTTTAAGTCTCTATTTCTTAAAAGCATTTTTCATTTTCCTTTTCCTTTTCAAATCTCTTCTAAAGCTTCTTTCTTTTCAAAAAAAAAGAAGAGAATTTATCATGTACCAAAACGGAGACAATGATTTCTACTTATTTTCTAACCACTCTTTAGCACCATTCTTAGATTTGTCAACTGCAGAATGTACTATAGGTGCTAAAATGGATCACCGGTCGCTATGACAATACTTTTCATGATTGTCTGAAAGAACCAAAGCTGATTTCCAACCTAACCTGACATTCTCTGCTTGTCTTGGGACTTGGTATACATGGGATCGGATGCTTCGAACAAGTCCGGATGGTAAAGCCTTGTGTAGATAGTTTTATCACCCTCTCTCTCTCATTTTTGAAATTAGATTTTTTTAAAAAAATTGAAAATTATCTTAAATTTATGTTGTAGGATTAGTTAGATATTAACTAGGAAGGAATTCCAACAGGGCTTGGCGGTTACACCCCTCAAGACTTGATTCATAAGAATTCTATAGGTAAAGGGTTTGAACAGGGCTTGGTGGTTACCCCCTTCAAGACTTGCTTCGCAATGAATCCTAGGATGTAGGTCAAAAAGAAGTGAACAGGACTTGGTGGCTGCAACCATTAAGGCCTGATTCATGGAAGCCTGTCCAATCTTGGTCAATGTCTTGCAAATGAAGCAGACCTGACTAGGAGAGAAATAGTAGAGAGAGAGGATAGGAACTAACTTTTACCTGCAGATACGGATACTTGACTAAGCAACCTTGAATCCTGTGATCGATACTCCCAAGGTAAAGCCCGCACTTTTATCTTTATGCACATAAATGAAATCAGTAGAGGGGTTAGTCAGGCAGGATTGCTAAGATGTTGGCTAGATGAACTTGGTTGCTAAGCTAGAATATGGCATAATGTGCTTCTGAAGTTGATAGATTTTGATGTGGCTTGCAACAAAGTTGAGGTGATGATTTTGAGTTAGAGGTTGTTTAAGTCTCACTATTTGGAACCCTCTTCTAGATCTATGTCCTTAAATTTGCTTGAGGACAAGCAAAAGGATAAGTCTGGGGGAGTTTATAAGTCATGGATTTTACCCACTTTCAACCATGATTTTTATATGTTTTTGGAAACAAAAGGACACTTTTGGTGTCTTTTATGAGCTTTTACAGGTTCAGGTACTCTTTGGTGAAATATGATCATTTTGGAGCAAAAATGGATACTTTGAGGAGGATTGTATTGGAGCTAAATCGACCGATGCTCACCAGGACGCATCGACCGACGAGACACTATAATAATCGATCGATAGAAGATTATGAAATCGATCGACATGAAAGGCCTCCAAGAATTAATGACGAGTTTAATGAGCTAGACATCTCATTAGGGTTTTACTTCTACCAAATGAGTCACTGGCCACCTGTTAGGCTATATTAAGAGGGTTTTGTATTATTTTAAAGGTAAGACTTGCCTAGAGAACTTTTAGACCTGATTTTGAGAGAAGCTTCTTGCTACCTTGGAGAGAGAGCTTAGGAGTGGAGAGATAGATCCAAACTGCATACAGAGAAGATCTTGAACTCCCTTATTTTTCTCTACTCTTTTACTGTTTCTCTTATTATTCTATTTTAAAGTATTATTCAAACCATCATGATTTTGTCTCCATGATTATGTTTGAGTAGTTTCTCTTGTTAGATTTAGGCTTCTCATTAAGGCTAAGCATGCATTGCAATTGATTTAATGCTAGGGTGTTTAAAATATAGTTCTTCATTCTAGTTGTTCTTAATGCTATGTATAGGATTGATCACCCTTATCTTAGATCTTAGGATTAATTTGGATAAGTGAAAACTTAGCAAATCCCTGAAACCTAAAGCTGGTATGTTCCAACTTACCTTGAGTACACGAGAGTAGTCTCTTTGTAAGATTGGAGAACCAATTCAAATCCGATCTTAAAGCTCACTAGAAACGATATCGATAGATAAAGCAATCCGCCTATCGAGCGATACCGCGAAAGGTGTATCGATCGATATTCAAATAGAATAGTCGATCGACACTTTCTTATTCTCATCGAACGATAGTTGGTGATTTAAGATCTAGTTGAAGATAATCAATCATTGATTTAACCTTAAAGTTTGAGTTCAGAACTATGAATACTAAAAACCCTTAATACCCTGCATGCTAGCTATGCCTGAGAAATTGCCTAAATCTAACTTTCTTTCCTCTTGCTTAAAACCTAATCCATTCAATCAAGCAATTACTTGCTTACCCACTTTATTTATTGCTTTAAACCTATTTGTCTAGCTTTATTTCAAAGACTAAACAATCTATTGTGTAATCCTAGAGTCTCTGTGTATTCGATCCCTAAGTACTACAACTGAACCTCTTATTTGAGAGAGTAAAGTCACTCCTTAGGGTAATTTGAGTGATATCACACGAGCTCAAAATTGACCCAACCTACATACCCGTCAAGAAAAAAAGGCGGAAACTAGGACCAGAGCGTGCGACCGTGGTAAACGAGGAAGTTGAAAAAGTCCTTAAAGTAGGGTCAATAACGGAAGTCAGGTACCCAGACTGGCTCGCTAACCCAGTCGTGGTCAAGAAGAAAAACGGCAAATGGCGAGTCTGCGTCGACTTCACCGATCTCAACAAGGCCTGTCCAAAAGATTGCTTTCCACTCCCGCATATCGACCGACTTGTCGAAGCAACAGCAGGAAACAAAATTTTATCATTTATGGACGCCTTCTCCGGGTACAATCAGATGATAATGAACCCACACGATCGCGAGAAGACCGCATTCATCACTGACCGCGGGACGTATTGCTACAAAGTAATGCCCTTTAGCCTCAAGAACGCAGGCGCTACTTACCAGCGACTCGTCAAACGAATGTTTTCCGAGCAGCTCGGAAAAACTATGGAGGTATACATCGATGACATGCTCGTCAAGTCCCTTGACAAACACAACCACGTTTCCCATTTGGAAGAGTGTTTAGCAAGGTTGAATTTGCACAACATGAAATTAAACCCGGCTAAATGTAGATTCGCTGTGGCGTCGGGAGAATTTCTCGGCTACCTAGTCACATGTCGTGGAATCGAGGCTAACCCCAAACAGATAAACGCGTTAATAGAAATGGTCTCGCCCAAAACCAAAAGGGAAGTCCAAAGGCTGACAGGAAGAGTCGCCGCCTTAAATCATTTTATCTCGCGCTCAACGGACAAATGCCTTCCTTTCTACGACACATTAAAAGGGAACAAAAAATTCGAGTGGACAGAGGAGTGCGAAAAAGCTTTCCAACAGCTAAAGCATTACCTTGCCACTCCTCCCGTCCTCGCAAAACCAGTGGAGGGAGAACCCTTGTTCCTGTATATCGCAGTATCCACAACAGCGGTAAGTAGCGTTATGATAAGAGAAGAACGCGGTGAGCAGAAACCGATCTTCTACATAAGCAAAACATTGCTGGACGCCGAGACCCGGTATCCTCTGATGGAAAAGCTAGCATTTTCAGTCGTAACATCAGCAAGAAAACTCTGGCCGTATTTTCAGTCGCATACCATTGTGATCCTCACCACCTTCCCTTACTTAACGATTTTGCACAGTCCGAGTCAGTCAGGAAGACTCGCAAAATGGGCAATCGAACTAAGTGAGTACGACGTAGTACCGCCAAGAACCTCCGCAAAGTCTCAAGTATTGGCAGACTTCTTGGTGGAACTGCCCATGGGAGATATGACAAACGCGGAACCAAACTCAACTTGGATCCTTCATGTCGACGGATCATCGTCCAAACAACGGTCCAGGATTGGAATCCGGCTCACGCCTCCGATTCGAAATCTTGGAACAGTCGCTTCGATTGAGTTCCATAAGGCAAACAACGAGGTCAATATGAGGCCAAGGCAGCTTACGACTAGCCCAAGGGCTGAAAATCCATAATATTCACGCTTACTGGTGACCTCAATTAGTCGCAAATCAGTACAGCGGGGAATACGAAGCAAGGGACGAAAGAATGGACGCATATCTTAAACTCATCCAAGATCTCTCCCGAAACTTCGACCACTTTGCCCTCACAAGGATTCCTCGCTCAGAAAACACTCAGGCGGATGCCTTGGCCGCACTCGTGTCAAGTTCGGATCCTGGGCTAAGTCGGGTAATTCCCGTCAAATTCATTGAACATCCAAGCATCGGACCACCGGTGATCGCTAACCTTATTCAACCACAAATCGAAAACGCTGAGGAAATAGACGACCCACCAGAAGAAAACGTGGATCAGTCAGAATACGGCTGCGACAGCCCTTGGCTGGAACCGATCCAAGCATACATAATCGACGGAACGCTTCCCACCGAAAAGTGGGCAGCCCGCAAAATCAAGACCCAGGCCGCGCGGTACGTAACGGTAGAAGAAGAAATCTACAAATGGAGATTCTCCGGCCCACTCATAACCTGCGCCGAAGGCGAAAAAGCGAGAAGAGTAATGGAGGAGGTCCATTCCTGGTCGTGCAAAAACCATTCCGGCGGAAGATCTCTCGCGGTCAAAATAAAACGCCACGGTTATTACATGCCAACTATGATCAAAGACTGCGAGAAGTTCGCTCGAAAGTGCGAAAAATGCCAAAGGCACGCACCGACGATCCATCAGCCCGCGGAAGTCCTCTCGTTCATCTCATCCCCGTACCCTTTTATGCGATGGTCCATGGACATCGTCGGGCCACTGCATAACTCGAGCAGAAACGTTTTCTCCTGGTCCTCACGGATTTCTTCTCAAAATGGGTGGAGGCAGATTCCTACGCAAGTATCAAAGACGTACAAGTCGAGAACTTCGTATGAGAGAACATAATCACCAGACACGGGGTCCCTTACGAAATCGTAACAGACAACGGGTCTCAGTTCATCTCTACCCGGTTCGAGGCATTCTGCGAGAAGTGGAAAATACGACTTACTAAGTCAACTCCCAGATATCCGCAGTGCAACGGCCAGGCAGAAACCATCAACAAGACCGTCCTTGACGGACTAAAAAAGCGCCTAGACGCCAAAAAGGGGCGATGGGCAAAGGAGCTCGAAGGAGTTCTTTTGTCGCATCGTACAACCCCAAGACGGGCTACATGTGAAACCCCATTCGCCCTCGTTTACGGAACGGAATGCATGATCCCCGCGGAAGTAGAATTCCCCGGAGTACGGAGAAGATTCCTCCCCGAACGAGAAGATTTAAACGACGCTATGACGCTGGACAATCTCTATCTTATCAACGAACGCCGCGACCAGGCGCTCTTTCGAATCTAAAATTACCAGCACGCTGCCGCAAGATACTACATCTCAAACGTACGCCATCGCAGGTTCAGAGAAGGCGATTTAGTCTTACGCAAAGTTTTCCAAAACACTGCCGAATGAAACGCAGGAAAACTGGAGCAAACTGGGAAGGACCATACAAAGTCATAAAAGTGGTCCGACCAGGTTCGTATCAAATCGCGAACATGCAAGACCTAAAAATCCCAAGAACTTGGAACGCGATGCATCTTAAAAAATACTATCACTAATAATGACGTGATACGAAGAACTACGAGATGGCTTGATCCCCGAAAACGTACGTAGGCAACTCGCTATCCGGCGGGTTCAGTTATCCCCGATTAAAAGGGGAGGGTGGGTATACTCAGATACTCCCAATTTCGAAAATTCTGAAGCTTTAAACTCTTTATAGACTACACATTTCGCCAACTACTAAACGGCAACGACAACGGATCTAGTATCCACTTAGCGATTATCACATCCAAAAAACAAATCCCGGAAGGCAAACACTTCACGGGCAAAGTGAATGTAGACGCCTCGGTCAAATTTACGACCCTTGGTCCCGGCCCAAACGAAACAAAAGTTTTCTGGCTGCGAACATTAGCAAAACATCCCAAGCCCGCAAGCGCTTCAACCAAATGCGGCACAAGGAAAATTGACCTTCAGCACTGCGAGAGGTCGCTAACGCTTGAAGGACATTCTTTTCCGCAAAACGTTCCAGACGAAATCTTCGTTTCTAGAACTCAAAAACATACAAACGCACCTCAAAATGCTATCATTTCGTTGTTGCTGATCACAACAAACGAACTCTAACGTCCTAAACAGACAATAAGCCACCCTCTAAGGTAGGCTCTCTTACATCCGACAAGGATAACATAGCGCGCTATACAAGAATTCCAAAATTTTTGTTAGCTCTTCCAAACGGAAGTAGCTCGATTCGCACCTAAACAAATCATATAAGCCGATAACAATTCGCGGAATTTAAAACGGTACGAGTCAGGTTAAAATTGCAAACAGGCAAAACGAAAGCCGACTTGTCATCGCAAAGCCTCAGTCCGAGAATAAACCTAGGTCTTGCCCTAAACCCAGCCATTCTGGATCATGACATCTCATAGGCATAGTATCAGTACCTGATACGAGATCCAAAAACTTATCTCTTCACTTAAGTCTATTCGTTTCACGAACCTTCGCGCAAAACAGTAAGCCGCCAAAAATCTACGATCGATGGATACGGTGATCATCTGAGAGGCAGGAATGAGACGACAACTCACACCCTGTCCCTCTAACTTCGATAAACAGAAGTTCATTTAAAAAGCCATAAAACCCAAAATATTATAGATTGAGCCGCGAGTTTTACAAACGCCCTAAAAAGGGCAGGGATTCAAAGCCACCAACGGCCAGTCCCGAAAAATACATCATGGCCTCATAGCAGCCGCAACACAAACAAAATAAAAATCTCTCAAGGGATTGGTAAACCTAGACGCTCATCGGAGCATCACCTTCATCCTCAAAATCACCCGCAGCGGGAACGGCCTCACCATCAACTCCCTCAGTCGCACCTCCACTGCCTGCCTCATCCGCGCCAGCCTCACGATCCTCTTCTGCATGGACCTGATCCTCCGAGCCCTCCGAATCCGGTACCAGGGTGCACTCGGACTTCAGACCAGCGAGAATCGAGTCAAAATTCCCTTCGGAAGCCGCCAACTCTTCTTTGCAAGATAACAGCCTGGCTTCCTCAGAATCTAGAGTTAGGGCCTCGTTGCCCCTAAACAGCTAAAGCTCGCCCAAGCTCCCTTCGATTCCCGCCAAAGCTAAGTCCCTGTTACGGACACCTATCAGAGAGTCGAATAAACTGGCCATCTTCGTCAAATGAGCAAAGAAGTCGCCGCGGTGATCAACAGTCTCTGCCGACTTGGGAGCACTCGTCTCTTCATAGTTCTGGATCATCTGTTGAAGACGACGGACTTTCGAGGATTTCTGTTTCTTCTCCTTCTTCACTTTGAGCAACGAACTCGCGACCTTCCCGAGGTCACGTTCGGGGTCGCCGATTCAAACTTCAAGCTGAGACGTCTAGGCAGCATGGGTGTTTTCGATGGTCTGCAATGCAGCCTCGGCACGCTTCAACGCTTCCTGCGACGACTCCAACTCCTTCGACAAACGCGCAACCTCCAATCCGCATTCACCAAGCATCCCATAGATCAGCGACACAAACTGTCCGCAAAAGAAAGGGTAAGGATCATCGCAAAAAGAAAGAAAAGAAGAATTACGGATAAATCAAAATCAAAACCTTGGAACGATGTTGCGACAACAATACCGAAGGCTCGCCCACTTCGCTCTTAGCGCACCTATTTCTCTTCGCCCCGGTCGCGGCACCGGCCCTTGAAAGCCACTTGGGCAATGGTGCAGCACTGGATGCTGGGAGTCCCAAAACGATCTTCGAAGCCGGAGGTGCGGACTCGACCACATCATCCCGACCAGAAATTATGATCAGAGCGGTAGAGGAGCCTGAAGGACGATCCTGGACGTCGGGAATCTGCTCGAGGACGACCACCCTTCCCACGGGCAAGGTGGCATCGGATGGAACCTCAGGACAAGGGATTGGGGACGAAGGCACAGGAGAAGAGCCAGGCGCCTTATCACTCGGTTTGAGCCTTTCGTAGCGCTGCGCCGCGACAGTCTTTCCTTGAAAAAGACAAAACCAGAAATGAGAGACGAAGTGGCTTCGTGAACAGCTAAAACCGGCGACGCCTGACTGGCCTCACCCATCTCGACGTCGGAATCTTTCTTTTCAACTGGAGAGGAAGACATCTTCTTTGAGAGAGCAAAAGAGAAGGAAGTTGAGAAAAGGAGGAGTGTGTGAAGAATGAGGAGTAATGAGCTACTACTTATAAAGAATATGGGAATTTTGCAATAAAATACTCTTAGCCAAAAATTTCTATTTTCAAACTTAAGTCATTCGCCCGCAAAATCGTCTCCGAGTCTTACGGGCTGGGGGGCTAACTGTTGGGGACAAAAACGGTTATCTCAAAATCAACGGCTAAGATCATTTCCTCTGCGAACTTTCCGCAAAAGGATCAACAAAGGTTAGATCGGAAAGAACAGGCCTCGGGCGCCAGCTCGTCAGACGCCGGGCGCCAGCTCGTCCAGGCACCCGGCGCCAGCTTCGGCCGTGCTGGCCCAGGCGCGGCGCCAGCTTCGTCCAGCGCCGGGTGCCAGCTCGTCCAGCAGCGCCAGCTCTTTGCTGGCCCGGCGCCAGCTCGCCCGATGCTGGCCCGGCGCCAGCTCGCCCGTTCTGGCCCGAGCGCCAGCTTCGCCGTGCTGGCCGGGCGCCAGCTTCGCCGTGCTGGCCCGGCCAGCTTCGCCGATGCTGGCCCGGGCCAGCTTCGCCCGTGCTGGCGGGCCAGCTTCGCCGATGCTGGCCCCGGGCGTCGGGCGCCAGCTCATCCAGGCGCCGGGGGCCAGCTCGCCCGTGCTGGTCCGGAGCGCCAGTACATCCAGTCTGTTCCCAGCCCGTCCGATTTAGATCGCAACTTGTGGCTTCCGTGAAGTCATAGCACCTTAGTTACGGACCCAACGTTCCTCGGTTCAACTCGATTGGAGTTATCCTCGAAGTGTTACAACTAGAGCTAAGAAGGTTAGTTCTTCCGTGAAGTGTATCGTGTAAAACAAGGACGATCAACTCGAACATTGATTCTTTAGGCTATACGATTTATTATTCGGAAAAGATAATCGTCCGAGAAATCGTATGAACGTCCGAAGGCTCGAAACTTGTCCACGGGCTCACTTACGATTTTTGGAGACTCAAGCACAGTAAGAGCTATGACGGTTTTTCCTAACTTATTACAATAGGATAAATGTTAAGTTTCCGCAGATAAATGTCAATGTTCGAGGATAGCAACGAAGATCGACGGGAAATGGAATATTTCCAAAAGAGATAAACTCAGTCCCAAAGGCGAAAGGTTAAACGGGCCACCGACCTAAAGTGACTATATGAGGAGAGCTGGGGCAGAAGAGAAGAGCTTCCGAGATTTTAGACTTAGAGAACTCCTGCTAGCTTAGAGAACTTAGGACTTAGGTGGTTAGACTAGTACGGCAAGGCTTAGATGTCTTGACCGCCTCTTGTTCTGTTGTTTCGATTAGTTAGCATATTTCTACTCCTCTCGGAGAAATCTTGTACTCTTACTTTTAATAAAACGCCTCTGAGCGACCATTCATCTTTTATATTGCCATCTATCTTTTATCAATTCAAAAAGTGATTACGCAGAGAATTCGGACCTTCAGGGAAGATCGGGTTTACTTGGTTTTCCTCCATAATCGTTCATAAAAAATCGACGGTGTGAATTTCGGTTCCCACAACGTCTCGCAGTGCCAAAATTTGTATTTTTCATATGCCGCATTCTGTTTGCCGGCCTTAAATGAATTGATTGTTTTGATCGAGGACTGCTTCTTTGAGAGCGTCCTGGGAATTTTACCGCTTTTTGGTACGGTAGCTATTTGCTCTTTGCTAAGGCGTTGTAGGAGAATGCTGGATTTGCCATCGTAGCTGTTAGTAGTTATTTGCGATAAGAGAGTGGCGATAACTATAAGATCGCGTTTTCTGTAAAAGGTTTCAAAAATTGACGAGTCTTTGAAAGTTGTGGGAGTATACGAGTATATGTACCCTCCCCATTTTTGAGTGGGGGGATAGCTGAACTCACTGGTTTGCAAGCTGCCTACGTACCCTTTTTCGGGTATCAAGCCATCTCGTAGTTCTTTACTTTCTACATTGCGATTAGTGGTAGTATTTCTTAAGGTGCATTGCGTTCCAGGTTCTTTGGATCTTCACGCCTTGCATGTTTGCGATTTGGTAAGAACCTGGTCGGACCACCTTTATGACCTTGTATGGTCCTTCACAGTTTTCTCCCAGCTTTCTTGCGTTTCGTTCGGCAGTATTTTGGAAAACATTGCGTAGAACCAGATCGCCTTCTTTGAACCTGCGATGGCGCATGTTTGAGTTGTAATATTTGGCGGCCGCGTGCTGGTAATTTTGAATTTGGATGAGCGCCTGGTCTCGGCGCTCGTTGATAAGATCGAGATCGTCCAGCAGCATCGCGTTGTTCAAATATTCTCGTTCGGGGAGGAATCTTCTCCGTTCTCCGGGAAATTCTACTTCCTCCGGAATTATGCACTCCGTCCCGTAAACGAGGGCAAAGGGGGTTTCTCCCGTAGCCCGTCTTGGGGTCGTATGATGCGACCAGAGAACTCCTTCGAGTTCCTCTGCCCATCGTCCCTTTTTGGCTTCTAAGCGATATTTTAATCCGTATAGGACGGTCTTATTAATCGTCTCGGCCTGCCCGTTACATTGCGGATATCTGGGAGTTGACTTGTTCAGTCGTATTTTCCACTTCTCGCAGAATGCTTCAAATCGGGTAGAGATGAACTGAGATCTGTTGTCCGTTACAATTTCGTAAGGTACCCCGTGTCTGGTGATAATATTCTTCCGTAAGAAGTTCTCGACTTGGATGTCTTTGATACTTGCGTAGGATTCTGGTTCTACCCACTTTGAAAAGAAATTTGTGAGGACCAAAAGGAAACGCTTCTGCTTTGGGTTGGGTAAAGGTCCGACGATATCCATGGACCATCGCATAAAGGGATATGGAGACGAGATGGACGAGAGGACTTCTGCGGGTTGGTCAATCGTTGGCGCGTGCCTTTGGAATTTTTTGCATTTCCGTGCGAATTTCTCGCAATCTTTGGACATAGTTGGCCTGTAATACCGTGGCGTTTTATTTTGACCAGGAGTGACCTTCCGCCGGAGTGATTTCCGCACGATCCTGATTGGACCTCTTCCATAATTTTTCTTGCTTTTTCTCCTTCCACGCAGGTCATGAACGGCCCAGAGAATCTCCATTTGTAAATCTCCCCCTCTATCATGACGTATCGCGCGGCTTGAGTCTTCACCTTGCAACACGCCCGCTTTTAGGCAGGCAGCGTTCCGTCGACGATATAGGCTCGAATTGGTTCTAGCCATGGGCTGTCGCAGCCGTATTCCGACTAATCCACGTTTTCTTCTGGTTGGTTTTCGATTTCTTCCTTATCCTCAATTCGCGCCCTAATCAGATTGGCGACTACTGGCGGTCCGATGCTCGGATGTTCTATGAACTCGACAGGGATTATTCTCTTAAGTCCCGGGTCCGAGCTTGATGCGAGTGCGGCCAAGGCGTCTGCTTGGCCGTTTTCCGAGCGGGGAATTCTGGTGAGGGCAAATTGATTGAAGTATTGGGCTAGATCTTGGACAAGTTTGAGATATGCGTCCATTCTTTCATCCCTTGCTTCGTATATGATGCTAAGAGTTTCAAGGCTCCTAATTAAATGATGTAGTATAAAAGATTGTCGAACCAATCCTAAGTGATTCTAATGCAAAGGGAATGCAAGTTCATGCTTAAGCTAAGTGCAACCATAAAGTGAGATGAGATGACTATAAACTAAGCCAATACTAGAAATGCAATAAAAGATGAACTTTCTTTTCAATATGAGGCAAAGGGGATTCTTAGGACAAGGGAATTGACTTTGGGTGATCAAGTTTCAATCTAAGATGGTAAACTTTCAATCAATCAAACACCTTAAGCCTAGACACAATTCTAAACAAGCTCTATCTCTAGATGAATGCTCATTCACTAACATATCTCAAGCATCTAATCTCTTTGGTTGAATAATATGAAAGCAATCATTAAGAACAAGTCTATTAGCTATCTTAACACCTTTAACAACAAATCTCTTTGGTAAAGAATGTTAAAAGCTTAGGAGAGTTGGTTCAGGCATTTCATCAAACACCTTTCGTGCATGAAATGCCTATAGCTCTATTTTGAAGAGGCCAACTCCAAAATAGAAATAAGAACACTCTACAAGCAAGGATCAAAAAGGATCTACACTAGAACGTCTTAGATCTACACCTAATCACCTTTACTCTCCCAACCCCATGAACCCTAGATAGATCTACTCACTAATAGACATGGATAACCTTAAAACCATGGATGATTCAAAGCTAAACATGATTAGAGATAAAGATAATCTAGTAAACACAAAAAGAAATAGATGAAGAAGGATTCAAGATCCAAACTTTATTCAAGATCTAAAAGTGTTCTTGAGAGAAAAGAAGTTAATCCCACAAAAGATATTACAAGAGTATTTATATGAGGCATGGAAACCCTTAAAACATAAAAAGGAAATTACCAAAAGGTCTTTGGTGTCACTTAAGTCTCGACCAATCAGAAGCTTGGAAAAAGGAAGAAGCTTGGACACCCTATACGGCCAGCCCGCGTGCCTCATTGCGTCCTGTCCATCCAACCCTTGCGGGTTGTCCTGGCCGGGTGCCTTGAGTCGGGTACCTTCTCACGTCGCGTAGGTTGAGGCCGAGTGTTGATGTCATGCGGGTGATCCAAGCCGGGTGGATGAGGCCGCGTGAGGATGCCGTGCGGGTGGTTTTGGCCGCGTGCCAACGCAATCACAACGCAACGCAAACATGATCAAATACCTGGTACCTCTCCCACACTTAAATCACACAGTCTCTGTGTGAGTAATAGAGAAGGAGATACCCCAACAAGACAAAATCGAGTGTATATACAAGAAGGGTTGGAGTGATACCTAATAAGGAGGTTTGGGCGTGGTGTTTAGTGTCAAGACTAGGAGCTGGCTTGGTTCATAGAAACTAGAGGAGGCTGCTACATGGCAATAATAAGGCTCAGGTGCTTCACCACCTTTCTTCTCTCCTCTAGTGCTATGCTCAACCTGAAAACCTCAACCACTTTTATTAAAAACTTAAAGAAAAATTGAAATTGCAAAGCTATATACAAGGATAACCATGGGACTTCCTCCCAAGTGAGCTTGTTTTGAGTCACTTAGCTTGACTACCTTGTCACATGAACTAGTGAGAAGGAGGATCATTCCCACCTTCAAGTTTGATGGTGAGGACCTGAGAGAGAAGCTCTTGAAGCTTGATTTGGTCATCTTGGAGCTGAGGAGTGATGATGGCTCTATCACTTGAGAATGGTGTGGACCTGCCCTTATGCTTGATCTTGTACTCAATGACACCATCCTTGAGCTGCTTAGGTTGGAGAGTTAGAGTGAGTGGGATCAGATCAAGAGGTGGAGGATGAGGTTCTTTCACCATCTTCTTCTTGCCATGAGTGGTCTTTGAGGATCTACTCATCCCCTCTCTTTTAGCACTTTCCAAGTGCTCAACACACAACTCTTTAGAAGACTCTTTAGCAAGGCCTTCTTTCTTGCAAATAACCACTTCATCTTGCGGCTTCTCAACAGGCTGTTCTCCACAAGTGATTCTCCCACAATAGCCAGAATCCAATGGAAATTTTAGAGGATAGGAGACAACTTTGTTCACATGCATGAGGGTGACCTTCTTGATGGGAAAGTCAATGCATGCTCCAATTGTAGTGAGGAAAGGAGAGCCAAGGATCAAAGGGACTCTCTTCTAAGATGCCATCTTCAAAACAGTGAGGTCAATGGGTATGGTGCAAGATCCAATCTTCAAGGGGAAGTCCTTGATGATGCCAATTGGGGTTGTAGAAGAAGAATCCCCAAAAGTGAGAGAATAAGTGTCTGATTCCATGCTTTCAATCCCAAGACTCTTCACCATGTCCATGGAAATCACATTTACACTTGCACCACTATCAACCAAAGCATCATTCATAGTGATCTTGCCAAGGGAGCAAGACACGGTGAACATCCCTTGAGATTCAAGCTTAGGGAGGGACTTTGGAGGGATTGGTGGATCAATCTTCAGAATGGAGATATCCAAAAGCTCAGCCACTTCAGCTTGGTGGTTTAGAATATCCTTGATGAGCATCCTCTGGACATGAGCTTCACGCATACCCGAGATCTCTGGAAGCTTGACTCCAACATCACTAAGATCTTTTTTGAACTTTGAGATCACCTTCTTTTGAGCTTTGGTGAGAACTCTTTGAGGAAAAGGGAGCTTATCATAGAGTGATAGCTCAACCTCAGTGTCTTCTTTCTTCACATCTTTCAGCTTGTGGTCAGCACTCTTCTCAACTGGTGTCTCAGCCTTTGGCTCATCCCGTTTCAGAATCTTTACTTCAATCTTCTTGGTAGCTTTCTTCACATCCTTAGCCTCATCTGTGGCCACAAACAATCTGAACATTCCAACTATCAGTCCCAAGAACTAGCCTTTCAATCTCATCCACCTCTTTCTCATGATCACTTAGCTCAATCTCTGAAGAAGTAGTAGAGAGGACAACATTTCTAGACTCCTTGGGATTCTTATCTGGTTGTCCTGGTAGAGATCCCATTTGGCTCTTAGAAGATGAATACATAGAGGCAACTTGGCTCTCCAAAGCTTTGAGATGAGAGGCAAGTTTCATGTACTTGTTGTTGAGGTCAGAATATGTCCCATCAATCTTTGCATTGATGTTCTTGAACTCATCTCCAATGTTCTTAGCATTTCTCTCTTGAGCTTCTAAGATTTGTTATAAAATGGACTCCATATTTGAGCTTGGAGCTTGAGCTTGAGAAGAGCTTCCTTGAGGCTGAGTAGACTGGTTGGCTTGAGGATAGTTCTGCTTGGCTTGGTAACCTCCTAGCTGATTGTTGTAGTAAGGCCTTTGTTGATAATTGTTTTGGTACTGAAAATTGGGCTCTTTCCTGTACCATGTACCATTAGCATTGATGAAGCACAGCTCCTCTTGACCTTCTAAACCATCAACCTGATTAGTCCCAGCAGGCTACTTTTGTTTCTGGATCCCAATGGAGTTAATCTGCTCCTGCTTAGCCCTCTGTGCAATAATTTTGTCCAACTTCTCTTGGAGAGATTTCAGCTCCTTCCTTGTGTGCTTATCATACATCAGTGCCTCTGTTGACCCTATCATGCTCCTCACTGTAGACTGATTCACTCTTGGCCATGTTCTCCACCAGCTCCTCTGCATCCTGCTCAGTTCTGCCCAAGAAGAACCCATTGCTGGCTGTTTCTAATCTGCTCCTGAACTCTGGAAGAGCACCTCTGCAGAAGGTACTAAGCAAACTCTCCTTGTTGAAGCCATGATGTGGGCATTGAGACCAATAGCCCTTGAACCTCTCCCATGCTTCAGTAAAGCCCTCTAGGTTCTTCTGCTGAAAGCTAGAGATCTCATTTCTGATCTTGGCTGTTCTTGAGGTAGAGAATAACTTCTCTAGGAATGCCCTCTTGCACTCATTCGAAGTTGTGATAGAGTCACTTGGAAGAGCCTTCTTCCATTGATGTGCCTTGTCTCCCAAAGAGAAGGAAAAAAACCTCAGCTTGAGAGCATCTTCAGAGACTCCATTAGTCTTGGACAAGCTACAGTAGTTATCAATTGTGTCCAGGTGATCAAGGGGATCCTCCACAGCAATGCCATGAAACTTGTTGTTCTCAATCAAATGCAACAGCCCTGATTTGATCTCAATGTTGTTGTTCTACACAGCTAGTGCTCTGATCTCCAGCCTATGACCATGAATGTGAGGTTGATCATAGGCTCCAATGGCTCTAGGTGGGCGCTGTGACTGTTGTGGTTGGCGCTGTGGTTTTATGTTGTCAGCTCTTGGACCATTGCCCCCTAGGGCATCACCATCTTGAGGCTGATTCTTCATATCAAACCCCAATCCCTGCAAGTGAGCCTGTTGCTCTTCTTCTCTTCTCTTTCTTGCAATCCCCCTCTCAAGTTTAGCAATTTCTTCAACAGTGGGGATCAAGTTTGATGCACCTCTGCTTCTAGTTGTCATACACCTGAAATGCAAAGGGAAAAAAACAAGGAGAAGCAATTACACAATAAAAGAAAAAAGACTTAGTCTCAAGCAACTGACTAAATCCTAATGTCAAAATCAACTTAGAACTTGGCAACGGCGGTAATTTGATGTTTAAGAGTTTCAAGGCTCCTAATCAAATGATGTAGTATAAAAGATTGTCGAACCAATCATAAGTTATTCTAATGCAAAGGGAATGCAAGTTCATGCTTAAGGTAAGTGCAACCATAAAGTAAGATGAGATGATTATAAACTAAGCCAATACTAGAAATGCAATAAAAGATGAACTTTCTTTTCAATATGAGGCAAAGGGGATTCTTGAGACAAGGGAATTGACTTTTGGTGATCATGTTTCAATCTAAAATGGCAAACTTTCAATCAATCTAACACCTTAAGCCTAGACACAATTCTAAACAAGCTCTATCTCTAGATGAATGCTCATTCACTAACATATCTCAAGCATCTAATCTCTTAGGTTGAATAATATGAAAGCAATCATTAAGAACAAGTCTATTAGCTATCTTAACACCTTTAACAACAAATCTCTTTGGTAAAGAATGTTAAAAGCTTAGGAGAGTTGGTTCAGGCATTTGATCAAACACCTTTCCGGCATGAAATGCCTATAGCTCTATTTTGAAGAGGCCAACTCCAAAATAGCAATAAAAATACTCTACAAGCAAGGATCAAGAAGGATCTACACTAAAACATCTTAGATCTACACCTAATCACATTTAGTCTCCCAAGCCCATGAACCCTAGATAGATCTACTCGCTAGTAGACATGGATAACCTTAAAACCATGGATGATTCAAGGCTAAACATGATTAGAGATGAAAATAATCTAGTAAACACAAAAAGAAATAGATGAAAAAGGATTCAAGATCCAAACTTTATTCAAGATCTAAAAGTGTTCTTGAGAGAAAAGAAGTTAATCCCACAAAAGATATTACAAGAGTATTTATATGAGGCATGGAAACCCTTAAAACATAAAAAGGAAATTACCAAAAGGTCTTTGGTGTCACTTAAGTCTCGACCAATCAGAAGCTTAGAAAAAGGAAGAAGCTTGGACACCCGGGTCGGGTGGTGCTGGACCAGGCTGGGTACGGCCAGCCCGCTTGCCTCATCGCGTCATGTCCATCCAACCCGTGCGGGTTGTCCTGGCCGGGTGCCATGATTCGGGTACCTTCTCACATCGCATAGGTTGAGGCCGAGTGTGGATGTCACGCGGGTGATCCAGGCCGGGTGGATGAGGCCACGTGAGGATGCCGTGCTGGTGGTTTTGGCCGCGTGCCTCACGCCGGTTCGTAGGCCATGCGGGTCCTTCAGGCTGCGTCCTCCAAGGCCGCGTGCTGTCCTCTTCTCAGTTCGTCATCAGGCCATGCGGGTCCTTCTCCCAGGGTAGTCTAGGCTGGGTTTCCTGCTTCATTCAAGCCGTCCTGATCTTGTCCAAAGACGTGCGGGTGGTGAATCTCGGGTGTGCCTACCCGGGTGGGACTGATACGCCTCGTCTGAATTGATCATAACTTCTCCAATATAGCTCCAAATGACTTGAAACCACTTCCATAGGAAAGCTAACTCAATTTTCTGTGTCACCATACAATCTTAGCATCAGAAGATTTCTCTAAGGCCTCCGTCCATGTTCATCTTTCACCTCCTTTTGGATCAAATGCTCCCAAACAACTCCATTCACTCCATAGCACTCTCCAACACCTGATATAGACTTAGGAATGAAAAATGATCCAAAAGATGCCTAATGCCTAACCTATATGATCAAAATGCACAAGATATGAATGCTAAAAACATGTAAATATGCAAGATATCAGTATTCTCTGCTGTATTGATTTGCGACTAGCTGAGAATCGCAGTAAGCATGGATGTTACGAATTTTTAGTCTGTGGGCCAGTCGTAAACCTGCAATGAGTGCCTCATATTTTGCCTCGTTGTTAGACACGTGAAAGTCCAATCAGAACGATTGTTCCAGGATTTCTCCGGTAGGCGAGGTGAGCCGAATCCCTATCCCGAATCCTTGTTTGGTTGATGACCCGTCGACGTGAAGATGCCAAGTTGAATTTGGCTCCTTGTTTGTCATATCCACTGTGAGTAACTCTACCAGGAAGTCTGCCAACACCTGAGATTTCGCGCAAGTCCTTGGGCAATATTCGACGTCGTATTCGCTCAGTTCGATTGCCCATTTTCCGAATCTGCCAGACTGGCTCGGGCTGTGCAGAATCTTCGCAGGGGAAAAGTGGTAAGGATTACTATGGTGTGGTATTGGAAATACGGCCTGAGTTTTCTCGCTCACGTTACAACGTCAAATGCCAATTTTTCCATCAGGGGGTACCGAGTTTCGGCGTCTATCAACGTTTTACTTATGTAGAAGATTGGTTTTTGTTCACCACGCTCTTCTCTGATCAAGACGCCGCTACTGCTGTTGTTGAAACCGCGATATATAGAAAAAGAGGTTCTCCCTCTAGTGGTTTGGCAAGACCCGGAGGAGTGGCCAGGTAATGTTTCAGCTGTTGGAAATCCTTCTCGCATTCTTCCGACCATTCGAACTTTTTGTTTCCTGTTTACGTATCGTAAAATGGTAGGCACTTGTCTGTTGAGCGCGAGATGAAACGATTCAGAACTGCGACCCTTCCGGTTAGCCTTTGGACTTCCCGTTTGGTTTTTGGGGAGGGCATCTCTATTAGTGCGTTAATCTGTTTCGGATTGGCCTCGATCCCGCGACACGTGACAAGGTAGCTAAGAAACTCTCCCGATGCTACTGCGAATCTGCATTTTGTCGGGTTCGTCCAATTGGGACACGTGATCGTGTTCGTTAAGGGATTTTACGAGCATATCATCTGTTGGGGAAAAATACTCAGGTATCATTTTCCTCCAGGCTCCAGGCAGGACTCAGACCTCCGGATCCCCGCTATAGAGTACCTCAGGTCCTCACTGAAAGGAACTCAGGAACTCAGGAATTATCCCTTCCCCGGGAAAATGGAAAACTTCCGACAAAGAGAACCTTCCTTATTTCCGAATATGGAAGAATTCCTCTTACTCAGATCGACTAAGACCGACCTAAGGACGACTATATAAGGCGAATCAAAACCCTAAAGCAGGAGATCGACATCCAGAGACTAAGAGAATAGAGCTAGGTGGCTAGACTAGGGTTCATACACCAATATATTGTAGTTCCTGCTTTACTCTCTAATAAAACGTCTCTTCACATATAAATCATGTCATTCTCGACAAATCTCTCTGAATACTCTCAAAGTAACAACTCATCCATCGTTCCGTAGTACTCAAAAAGGACTTATGCAAAAATCCCCTAACAGTTTGGCGCTACAAGGAGGGGGGTAATCTAAACTATGTGATGGTGACAACGGATGGACACAACGAGCTACCCGAAGCTACCCAGAGAGAAGCCGAGCTTCAAAGACGGCTTAACAGTCTGCAGAATCAAGTAACCGAGCTACACTGAGCTCAGGAAAAAACGCAGATCCTCTCGGAGGTTCAGGGTCTAAGAAGTCAGCTAGATGAGCACTCCAAGCAGCTGGAGCAAATCGCAGAAAAACTCAGCCAACTCGAGGCCGAAAACGTCTCTCATCGTGATGAGAATCAGCTCCTCAACACGGTCAGCAACAAGAAGCGCCGCTTCCGAACTCAAGTCCGGTCAATGCCCACTCTGGAGACGCCTAACGCGGGAGGAGACACCGCCCAGACGGTTCGATCTCTTGTTCAATTCTTTCTAACTGAACTACGTCCGTACGTAGCCAGCCTTTCTTAAGGTCCAGTCCCAAATCTTAACAAAACCTTTTCTGCATTTATTTGGTCACTTTTCGTTGGCTCTCGCAGAGAATCCGGACCTCAAGGAAAGTAGGGTTTTCGTTGCTCTCCTCATTTATTATTCATTAAAATTGACGGTGTGAATTCCTGTTCCCACAGTTTGGCGCTAGAAGGAGGGGGGGACGGATTACTCTTAGTCTCAAGGCCACAAAACGCTTGACCGAAGCGATGTCTGGAAATATGAAAGACAAAGCTCGCAGCTCACATCAACGTTGGTAAAAAACTTTAGCGTAAATTCTCCTACGGCCAATGCTTATACAAACGTCGTAGCGCTCGAGAAAATAGAAAAACCTAGTCACGGCTTTTGCCACAGAAGAGCACGAAACGAGCTCGCAATTTCTTTATAAAACAGAAAGGGCAACGATAAAATCTATCAAACCTCAAGAAATTCGCCTAAATACCGAAGTTTTAGAAATCTCGACGAGTAGGGTTCGACCGAAAACTTTTTTTGAGAATTTCTCGGAAAAAGAAAACTCGTTCTCCCCGAAACCATGAAGAAACCCTAAATTACTCGCAGACTAATAAGCCAAACGGGTTACCCGATGGAGACGGCCCGGGTGCGGCGGCAGCAGCCATGACACGCCCCGGCCCCGCCTGTGCCCACGCCATGAATCTGGCGCTGACGACTAGACCGTGCCACGGCTCCGGCGCCGGCTTGCGCCGCGCCGGGCGCCGGCGGCTGGACCGTGCCACGCCCCGGCACCGGCGACCGACCCGCACCACGGCCCGGCTGGACCCGCACCACGCCCGGCGCTGGACCAGCGCCGGACGGCGCCGGCGGCTGCCCACATCGCGCCCGGCGCGCCGGCTGGACCCGTGCCACGGGCAAAGGCGCCGGCGGTTGCGGCCATTCCGCAGTCCCGTGCGCCGGGCTGCGGATCGTTCAGCGAGTGTGGGTAATTCCCCGTGAAACCATCCCAACACTAGTCCAATCACGTACTTTGCATCCTCGCTCAAAGCCACGTAGTACAAATCCTTAAAAACCATGAATCTAAAACCCCTGTTTCGTTTCGATCGGAACGATCAGGAAAGTTACGAAAAAACTCGGAAGGTTCGAATGGATTGCAATTCATCGTATAAAACAATCACGGTTATTCTGAAACACCAATCATCTCAACTATACGAGGAAATGGGATTCATTCGGAAGACCGATACCATGACAGAGTACTTTCTCGTAAAATCGTAGCTTGACGAACTAAGGACCCCACTCGAGTGACGTCCTGCTCATAGTGTCTAAAAACGCCCACCTTATCCGTCTTCGAGTTATCTCCTACTCCCCCTCTCTTTGTTTCAATGATTCTGTAATGTTCCATCGAGCACATGGTCAATTTAACCAGCAGTACGAAGAAACAAGAACAGGAACTTGGGCGTTGATATCTCTCTCTTGCTCCGATATTCTCATCAGAATTTTGTCGAAAATCAATTCTCGTTCAGTATCAGACTTCTCGAAATCCTTTGACAATGAATCGAAAGTGGTCATTCCTAAACGCCTAATAAACTTTCGATAAATTACTAACTCATACTCGCAAGAATCCTTCGACGAAATACACACCCGGTCTTGTAAAACCTAACGCTACGAAAATTGAAACTTGGATTAGAAGACATGAAACAAAGAGGAACGGACAAGAGGCGATCTCGAATAATCGATGAGAGTAAGGTACGTCCGACTTATAAAATTTTGTCAAGGTTTTAATTTTTCGTAGGACAGGAACAAAAACGTCTTGAAAACTGCCGTAGAATTAAGGGAACTTATAACCTAGGTGGATAGTCTAGCAAGCTAAGTCTTAGGCAAATTTTCCAGTCTTGTTCCATTGTTCCTTGATTGTCCAGGCAGAACGTGCAAACCGATCTAGTCTCTCGAAAAACCGAGAAACGATCGCCACGCATTCTAAAGCATACTCATCCCGCTTCCTAAAAGAAAGAAAAAACGTACACAAGCCTTCGAAGGAACGGCTAACCCGTTTTCTTTCGTAAAAAGAAAAGGGAAGTAGGTAAGTATACTATACTCTTATATTTCCATCCGTGAAAACTTTTTGCTTCAGCATCAAGACAACGCTTTTGACAAAGCAAACTCTCGCAGCAATAAGATTCGTCTAAAAAACGCTAGCGGCATAGCCCAACCGTTACAAACATAGTCTTGAAAACTATACATCGTCTCTCGTCGCAAACTCGCGACTAGAAACATGTACCAACGTCAGACTAATAGAACGACGGTGAACTACGAAAATAACGAAATAACCTTTGGTAAAACTCCATGAGTAATTCGAAGCAACTTTCTTCCAATGGTCGAAATCATAGCGGAAACATCTCCCGTGTAATCCGCGGAAACATCGCTACTTTGACAATCTGCAATTTTCTATCTCCATGAAACCAGTCATCCATTACTTTCGTATAACAATAACATTTTAAACAAAACAGCCTATGGAAAAAACATGATCGGTCTCATGCAAAACGACTTCGCAGTACGCAAAAGTGAATGAGGAAAACATAATCCGTATTCACAAATATCGCAAGTAATTTGTGATAAACACTCTCCAGTTACCTTTACGAAAACCCCTCTTACATCACTTTTACGAAAAATCCTCTGTACGGTCGAGTCAATTCATACAAAGCAACTTTCGTAAAATAAACATAATGGGTCCAACGGGTAACCGTCATAAGACAGTTTTTGCTCCACAAGGTTTCTGACTCCTGCTTTCACACCCCGCGGTTACATCCGAGCAGGAAATAATCACGCAGGCGAACCCGCACGTGTCCTGCGTTGATCCCTTAAACTTTGTCCCCCCGGATAAAATGAAACGATTTTCATGCAACCAAAAAAAAAAAAAATTTACGAACCATTCATCGTATAACTGAGACCTAAAGTGGAAGACCGTTTCTAAAAGCCATCAGCCATAACTCAGAAAACTCCGCTATGCTTGGCATGTCTATCTCGGCAAACGCTATTTGGCCCTCGGCCGACTAAGCCCTTCCGTAAAGCCCGGACCTGAATTCGGCATCCCCATTAAGGACAATCGTAAACTAACATGACCTTAATAAGGGTCATGGTCTGATCGTTTACCAACAACTTCCTTGGCGATACGGCTGAATCTAGCCTCCATGCTAATCCAAAACTACTGAGCGGCCACTGCTCCAATCACTTAACGGCTAAAACAACAATCCACGATTTGTTCATAGAACGCCAAGTGACTATTACGCAAGCAATTTGTCGTATAACCCAAATCGGAAAATCCTACGATAAACTCTTCATACCAAAACTCATTCCTAACAACCATATGGTTAACGGAAGATTTAAACTTATCGTCAATCGATTAAGTTATATACGCCCCGTAAACACAGCATGAAAAGAAACACTCGTGACAAGGCTCCAAGAGTTATACGAGTCATTCTTAAAAACACACAAAATAAATCCCTCGGGAGGCCAACACTTCACAAAGCACAGTGGAGAAAGACGCTCCTTCCCAGGAACAAATTTACGCGACCCTTCGGTTAATTCCTCTATCAAAAATCGAACAATTCAGCGCCAAAACTGAGACAATTTGGCTGCGAAAATTCGCAAAACATCTCCAAGCCCGCGAACATTTCAAAGGCGAAGTGCGGCACAAGGAAAACTCAACCTTCGGCACTGCGAGACGTCGCTAACGCTCGAAGGATATTTTTTCCTCAAAACGTTCCAGACGAAATTCTCGTCTCAGGAACTCTAAACTGTAACACACCTTCAAAATGGTATCATGTCGTTGTTGCTGATCAGAACAAACGAACTCTAACGTCCTAAACAGACAATAGCCGCCTTTAAAAGGGTAGGCTCTCTTACATCCGACATGGATAACATAGCGCGCTATACAAGAAAACCGAAATTTCGTTTAGCTCTTCCAAACGGAGGTAGCTCGATTCGCACCCAGACAAATCATATAAGCCGATAACAATTCGCGGATTTTAAAAAGGTACGAGTCAGGTTAAAATCGCAAACAGGCAAAATGAAAGCCGACTTCTCATTGCAAAGCCTCAGTCCAAGAGTAAACCTAGGTCTTGCCCTAAACCCAGCCACGCTGGATCTTGACATCTCATAGACATAGTATCAGTACCCGATACGAGATCCCAAAACTTGTCTCTTCGCTTATTTCTATTCGTTTCACGAACCTTCGCGTAAATCAGTAAACCGCGAAAAATCTCGCTTTGTACAATCGATGGATATGGTGATCATCTGAGAGGCAGGAATGAGACGACAACTCACACCCTGTCCCTCTGACTTCGATAAACAGAAGTTCTTTCAAATTTATAAAAGCCACGATTTTATAAATTTGGGCAAATTATTTTAACAGGCCCTAAAACGGGCAGGGATTCAGAGCCACCAACGGCCAGTCCCGAAAAATACATCATGGCCTCACAACGGCCAGAACAAAACGAAATATCATCAACAGCATCATGCTCTAAAGTCTCTGCACGACACATAACCAGACCATATAAGTCTCGCTGGAAAACAGATCACAAGGGTCTTAAACTCCAAAACAAACTACGAAAGGCTTGATCCCTTCGACATGGGTACGTAGGCAGCCTTCGAAAGGCGCAGCCCCAATCTTACCACTTTCAACGGAGCCTTTCAACCATTAATTCCGCCTATCTTACCTGACATGTCTTACCGCTCGCAAGAACATCGCGAAGGTTCTAACGAGTTGGGGGGCTAACTGTTGGGGTCAAAATCGGTCACGACAGAATCAACGGCTGAAAGTCTCTGGAAAGTATTTCTCGAAACAAGAAAGTTTCGTATGATTTGAAAAGAAGTCATACGAAATTTTCTCAAATTAGAATATCCACTCTCTGTTGGGGTCGAAAAAGGTTATCTCGAAGTCAACAGCTAAGATTATTTTTTACTTATGGGTTCTTCTTGAAACACTTCTTGAAAGTAAGATCGAAAGACGACTGGCGTGCGCGTACGAGAGTCCCCGGAAAGATCGGTACGAAAAAGGCGGATCAACCCAATCAAGGTCCGCTTCGCCAAGGGCCAAGATTCGATCACCACAAAACCCTAAAGAATCTGCCTCGGAACTTCAAAGAGGTCGTTCTCTCAAACCGTGATGAACCAGAAAACGATCAAGATATCAAATCGAAGCCCTCGCCAAGATCTTCAGAACGGGCGCGACCAAAGTCCTGGGCGCCCAGCGCCGGCTCGCCCGTGCTGGCTCCGGCTCTCCCGTGCTGGTCTGGGCGCCGGCTCGCCCGTGCTGGCTCCGGCTCGTCCGTGCTGGCCCTGGGTGCGGCTCGCCCGCTTGCCCCAGGTGCCGGGCGGCTCGCCTGTGCTGGTCCCGGTGCCGGGCTCGGCTCGCCTGCTGGCCCGGGTGCGGGCGCCTCGCCGTGCTGGCCCCGGCACCAGGCGGCTCGCCTGCTGGCCCGGGTGCGGGCGCCGGCTTCGCCTGCTGGCCCGGCGCGCCCGGCTCGCCCGTGCTGGCACTGGGTGCCGGGCGCCGGCTCGCCCGTGCTGCCCTCGGGCGCCTGCGCATATAGTCTATTCCCAGATCGTCCGATTTAGATCACACCTCGTCACTTCCGTGAAGTCGTAGCACCTTAGCTATGGACCTAACGTTCCTCGGTTCAACTCGATTGGATTTATCCTCAAAGTTTTACAACTAGAGCTAGAAAGTTTGGTTCTTCCGCAAAGTGTATCTTGTAAAACAAGGACGATCAACTCAAACATCGATTCCTTAGGCTATACGATTTATTTTGCGAAAAAGATAATCTTTCCGAGAAATCGTACGAACGTTCAAGGGCTTGAAGCTTGTCCACGGGCTCACTTACGATTTTGGAGACCCAAGCCTGATAGAACCAAAATAAGGATCACTCTTTCGGTATGGATGATATGGACTCAGATCCGGAAGGATTGAGAACTTATGGATCGAGAGGTGACACAAAGGGTTGCGGAAGGCCCAATGATACTACCAGACTTCGATCGTTGCCGGATGTGACGCACCGGTCCAACAAAAGAAGGTTCGAAACTTGGAGATAACCTCACCAAGAAACTAAGAAGTGTTCTAAACAAAGAACATAGAGATAAACTCATAAAAAGGGGAAAACAATCTATTTATTTCGTGGCTCTAAGGCCTTATTTATAGGATTACAAGTTGTAGTAATCCAAGAAAGAATATGCTAAAAACAAGACATAGAAAATAAAAACAAAGACTTGACTAAATAAAGTCTTTGACAGAAACTTGGACTGCCTCTTGATATAGCCACGACCTTGACTTGAAAAAGTGAAGAATATACTCCTGAAATGGGCCAAGACATGTCTCTTTAAGGCCTGGTCGAAATCCATCATTTTCCTTTAGCCAATTTTTATCGATTTCTCCATTTGGCCCAAACAAGCCTGTTTTTGAATCTTCTGGAAAACTTTCATGTCCAAGGCTTTCTTGGACATTTAAAACATGAAAAATCACCTTTGGCATGCTTGAATTGGTCGTTGGTTCATCAGAAAGAAGGTTAGCCATTTCCAGCTTCTCGGGTGGTCGAACCAACTCGGAAGATCGAACCATCTTGCTCAGCTCGTCCAGATGAGTGTCTGTCCAGCTAAGCTCGTCCAGGATAGTGTAAGTCCAGATCACTTGAGTATTCAGATCATCCAGCTCAGCTAGGTAAGTGTCACTTTGATTCAGCTCGACCAGCTCGCCCATGTAAGTGTCAGCCCGATTCAGTTCAACTACACGCACTTCAGCTGGTTTCAGCTTGTCCTCAATGTCATCAGCTGACCTTAGCTCGTCCAAGATTGCATAGATGATAAGGTAATTGGCATAATCTGATGAGAAAACCTCGGTTAGGTCGAGATGGTTGACAAGAACGCCATCCTGGGCCGTATCCATGATCCAAGCAGGTCGGTGCTCGAACCGGGTTCTATCATTCTCTCCCTCTTCAAAAGGATTTGTCCTCAAATCCATTTTTCTGAATCAAAAGAAAATGAATCAGACAAAAAGAATTTTAAAATCATGTAAAACTCAATGAAGAAGAATTTTGGATAGAAACTTCCTTGGAGTTTTGAAGTTGTTTCCATCATGTAATTCCAAGTCCTTTGGCGTCCATCAGTGCTTTCTCTTCTTGAGAAATGATCATGCTGATCCTGTTTACTCAAAACAACTAGAGAAACCACATCAAATCTGCGAAAGAAATAATCAAAGGGTTTCTCTATCCTTAAGACATCAAAAACATGATCAAAGCTCCTAGGATAATCATCAAGCACGTGGGAAAACATCAAGCAATTAAACTGATCGCCAAAAATTGGTTTATCAAGTTCAAAATTTGGCCAAGGTGTCAAACTGATAGGAAAAGCAAGAGACAATGCCAAATTTAAAAAATTTTCTTCATGAATGAAATCAAAATGATCTTTTGGCCTAAGAAATTTTGGTTCATGCTTGTTCCTACACCAAATCTCTTTCAAAGCACAGCTCAATGAAAACAATTCATGAAAAGGTTTGAGCAAAACGTTTTTCAACCAAGTAAGAATATGTTTTCTCTTTGAAATTCTCGGTTTCAAAACATTTTCATGAAGAGTAGATACAATCAACTCATGTTCCTTACAGTGCTTTTGGTTTAGACAGTAGAATGACTGAGGAAACACCTTTGGTTCATGGAGGATCGGTTTTGGCTCAGGACGCTTCTTTCTTGGGCCTAAATCTCCTTTAGAAATCTGGTATTCGCGGATAGACGGACTGAAGAACCTCTGATTTGAAAAATTCATAACTTCTTCATCCGTGAAGCTTTTCATGCGATTCCAGGCCTCAGTAAATCCTTGTTGAGTTGTCTTTCCAGAAAAATTGGATTCAAGACAAAAGACCTTCTGGTGGCCTAGATATCCTTCTTGAAGTGAACCTCTGTCGCTGGCATCTCCAAGGTAGCCGGTTTCAACAAAGCTTCTCCAAAACTCATGTTGGGCACGGTCAATGCTTTCATTCCTGATAGGCTGAACCTGTCTTTCCTGGATACTCAAAACAAACACTAAAAGACCAGGATCAAATGTGCAAGACAAATACTTGTTCACATCAAAAATCAAGATTTCTTTTCCAAGAACAAGTAGCACATATTTCGGCCTGTCAAGATGCAAATCAAAGTAGACATTAAAGACCAAATTTTTATCAAAATATGCAGCAATATTATTCATTCTCAAGAAGTGCATATCATGCTCAACATCTGAACACACAAGCTTAAGTTCAGATTGAGAATCAAATGTCAAGGACTCAAGATGTTTCTCAAAGAATGTGTTGTTCACCAATATATCATCAACACTCAAAACAACACAATTATCAAAAGATGATCTCTGAAAATTCCATGTTTTATCAGTTTCAAAACACAAGAGATCAGGCTGCAAAACAGTACCACAAAATTCAAGTTCACAAAAACCAGTTTCAGTTTCAAGTGAATTCTGTTCCAGCAACTTCTTAATCAAAATTCCGTCCAAGGCATAAGAAGATGACAACAAATGATCAGTGTTCAGTGAATTTCTAGAAGAGTTCAGAACAAAGCTATTTTCTTTGAAAACAAATGAATCAAAAGATTTTGTAGCACAAAAATCTGTTTGTTTCAAATCAAGCTTAAGTGACTTTTCAAGACAATGAAAATCTTTGTTATGTTCCAAGAACTGATCAAAGCTCAAAATAATTCCAGAGTTTATGCCTTTATTATTTTGAAAACGTTTATGATCAAGAAGTTCATCCGGTTTTAAGATTTGAAAAGAATTAATCATGTTATCAACAACAGAATTTGAAACACAAAATTCTTTCATCTTTTCAAGACCAAAACGAGTTATATCATGACTACTGATCTTGACAAACATGTCAGGCAGAGAATTAAACAAATCATAGTTCTCACTGTACTTTTGAAGATCAGGAGACAAAGGGGCAGGAATTGTGCCGGGATCAAAGCCAAGATGGCTCTCCATGACGATGGATGTCATGTTTGTTGCTTCTTCATCGAAAACTGGACCAGGTTCGTCCTCCTCATCAAAGATAGGATCTGGAACTTCATCCAACGACATCCAAGTGTCAAGACGTGGCCCTTGATGTGGATAGTCCAGTGGCTCTTCCTCAAAAACCTGTGGATACAAAACAAGACTACTCGGATGCTCCGGTTGCAAAACGGTGAGTTCTACA
Organism: Brassica nigra; assembly: GCA_016432835.1. Lineage (NCBI taxonomy): Eukaryota > Viridiplantae > Streptophyta > Magnoliopsida > Brassicales > Brassicaceae > Brassica > Brassica nigra. Next base: position 52,982,167 of record CM028247.1, read on the forward strand.
ATAGCCTGGTCATTGTCAATTAGAAACTCAGGTTCATGAGAAGGAAGATCAATATCTTTTTCACAAATCAACAAGCTTTCAATTGCCTCTTCATCAGATTCATCAAAAATGGGTAAAGAATCTGAAAAATCTTTAAGTTCTTCAAAATGGTTCTCAGATTCACCTTGGGTTTTCTTGCTGATGAAAAAGGATGGCTCAGCTACTAGGGCACGTGTGGATGTGCTCTTCTTGTGGATCTTGTTGACGTCCTTGAGAGCTTTGTCCACTCCCTTTACAAAGTTATCACAAAATTCTTGGACATCAAACTGAAGCAATCGCCTCTTTGGATTAGTCACATCTCTGGTCGTTTTGATTTGCTCTTTGCACCTTCGGTTTGGCTTTTCCTGCACATTAACAAACTCATCAAAATTATTCAAAGGATATTTAAATGGAGTTTGAGAGATAGAATGCCGTGGGGGCTTCTCCTTGCTACTTCTCTTTTGAAGACCAAACATCATAACCTGGAAATCTCAACACAAAAGTTAGTAGATAAAAATCCTCACTCTCTCAAGTGTTTGATCTCACCCACTCAAGTGTTTCTCTCGGAATTTGGATGGTCACTCACAAGCTTTCTCTCAAAGTTCTAAGAGAACAAATCAAGTAACCCAATGAAATCCTCCAAGCAACGATGTCAAGAAATAGATAGAAAGAAAAGATAACTTTTGTGGAATCCGTTTTAACCACCCCAAGGCTGGATTTCTCTTCAGCCAGCAGGATTTCTCTTCCACCACCTAGCCAAAATTCAAATCATTTTTTTTCTCTTTTTTTTTTCTCTTTTTTTTTAATATGGCCTAGGTAAGAAGGTGGCCCAGATTCAAGATAGAAAGAAGAAGAAGAAGAAGAAGAAGAAGAAGAAGAAGAAGAAGAAGAAGAAGAAGAAGAAGAAGAAGAAGAAGAAGAAGAAGAAGAAGAAGAAAAATATGGAAGATAAGAAGATGGAATGATAATAGAGTTACCGGAAGAGTGGCTCTGATACCACTTCATATAACCAATTTAAGGATCACTCTTTCGGTATGGATGATATGGACTCAGATCCGGAAGGATTGAGAACTGATGGATCGAGAGGTGACACAAAGGGTTGCGGAAGGCCCAATGATACTACCAGACTTCGATCGTTGCCGGATGTGACGCACCGGTCCAACAAAAGAAGGTTCGAAACTTGGAGATAACCTCACCAAGAAACTAAGAAGTGTTCTAAACAAAGAACATAGAGATAAACTTATAAGAAGGGGAAAACAATCTATTTATTTCGTGGCTCTAAGGCCTTATTTATAGGATTACAAGTTGTAATAATCCAAGAAAGAATGTGCTAAAAACGAGACATAGAAAATAAAAACAAAGACCTGACTAAATAAAGTCTTTGACTGAAACTTGGACTGCCTCTTGATATAGCCACGACCTTGACTTGAAAAAGTGAAGAATATACTCCTGAAATGGGCCAAGACATGTCTCTTTAAGGCCTGGTCGAAATCCATCATTTTCCTTTAGCCAATTTTTATCGATTTCTCCATTTGGCCCAAACAAGCCTGTTTTTGAATCTTCTGGAAAAATTTCAAGTCCAAGGCTTTCTTGGACATTTAAAACATGAAAAATCACCTTTGGCATGCTTGAATTGGTCGTTCGTTCATCAGAAAGAAGGTTAGCCATTTCCAGCTTCTCGGGTGGTCGAACCAACTCGGAAGATCGAACCATCTTGCTCAGCTCGTCCAGATGAGTGTCTGTCCAGCTAAGCTCGTCCAGGATAGTTTAAGTCCAGCTCACTTGAGTATTCAGCTCATCCAGCTCAGCTAGGTAAGTGTCACTTTGATTCAGCTCGACCAGCTCGCCCATGTAAGTGTCAGCCCGATTCAGTTCAACTACACGCACTTCAGCTGGTTTCAGCTTGTCCTCAATGTCATCAGCTGACCTTAGCTCGTCTAAGATTGCATAGATGATAAGGTAATTGGCATAATCTGATGAGAAAACCTTGGTTAGGTCGAGATGGTTGACAAGAACGCCACCCTGGGCCGTATCCATGATCCAAGCAGGTCGGTGCTCGAACGGGGTTCTATCAAAGCCCAATAAGAGCTATGACGATTTATCCTAACTCGCGGAAGTAGGATAAATGGTATGTTTCTGTTGATAAATGTCAATGCTCGAGGATAACTACGAAGATCGACGGAAAATGGAATATTTCCAAAAGAGATAAACTTGGGCCCAAAGGCGAAAGGTTAAACGGGCCACCGACCTAAAGCGACTATGTAAGGAGGGCTGGAGCAGAGAAGGGGATCCGAAAATCCGAGTTTGGAGACCTAGAGAGCTCCTGTTAGCTGATAGAACTTAGAATTTAGACGGTTAGACTAGCAAGGCAGGCCCTAGAACGTCTAGCCGCCTCCTGCTCGCAAATCTCCGCTCCTCATGGTAGGATCGGACAATTCTTTTACTCTAGAGCTCGGAACTTAGAAACCCTAGGCATCATTCTCGACATGCCTGTTTCTATAACCCTTGCTCATACTAGACGAACCCGCCCAGACGGTTCGATCTCTTGTTCAATTCTTTCTAACTGAACTACGTCCGACTTGATCCTCGAAAGGGGTACGTAGGCAGCCTTTCTTAAGGTCCAGTCCCAAATCTTAACAAAACCTTTTCCGCATTTATTTGGTCACTTGTCGTTGGCTCTCGTAGAGAATCCGGACCTCAAGGAAAGTAGGGTTTTCGTTGCTTTCCTCCATTATTATTCTTTAAAATCGACGGTGTGAATTCCGGTTCCCACAGGAAGCTCAGGTCAGCGATTTGGAGCGGGATCTTGGGAAGTCGGCGAGTGTTTTTTTCAATTTGAAGAAGGAGAAAAAGAAGAAGGTCTCCGAAGTTCATCGTCTCCAACGCGAAATTCATAAACGAGAAGAGTCCGAGGCCGTCGTCTCGAGCGATGACTTCCGCGCTCGTCTAACGAGGATGGCTGCTATGTTTGGTTCACTCTTGTTGGTTCACGAGAGAGACTTGTCCCTAGCAAACGTTGAGGGAAGCCTGAGCGAGATCTGACTGCTTAAAGGCGAAAGGGCTCCGACTTTAGACTCCGAAGAGGCTCGGCTACAATCTAGCAAAGGGGAGCTCGAAATTTTTGAGGGAGACTTTGACTCGGTCATCTCTCAGCTCCAGTCCGAGTGCACCCTTACGCCGTGTTTGGGAGAACCCGAGGGACGAGATCCAGTGGTCGGAGAGGGCGAGGAAGGTGGGACTAAGAGGGGTGAAGTTGGAGCAAAGGATGATGACATGGTTCCAGGTTCTGATGAGGTTGAGGATGAAGGCGGTGCTCCGAAGATTACCTATGTTTATGATCCGTTCGAGGAGTTTCATAGTATTTTGGCCTGTTTAAAAGGCAGCTGTTTGTATGTTTCGTGACTGGCCGTTGATGAGAAAACCTTGGTTAGGTCGAGATGGTTGACAAGAACGCCACCCTGGGCCGTATCCATGATCCAAGCAGGTCGGTGCTCGAACCGGGTTCTATCAAAGCCCAATAAGAGCTATGACGATTTATCCTAACTCGCGGAAGTAGGATAAATGGTATGTTTCTGTTGATAAATGTCAATGCTCGAGGATAACTACGAAGATCGACGGAAAATGGAATATTTCCAAAAGAGATAAACTTGGGCCCAAAGGCGAAAGGTTAAACGGGCCACCGACCTAAAGCGACTATGTAAGGAGGGCTGGAGCAGAGAAGGGGATCCGAAAATCCGAGTTTGGAGACCTAGAGAGCTCCTGTTAGCTGATAGAACTTAGAATTTAGACGGTTAGACTAGCAAGGCAGGCCCTAGAACGTCTAGCCGCCTCTGCCAAAAATCTCCGCTCCTCATGGTAGGATCGACAATTCTTTACTCTAGAGCTCGAACTTAGAAACCCTAGGCATCATTCTCGACATGCCTGTTTCTATAACCCTTGCTCATACTAGACGAACCCGCCAGACGGTTCGATCTCTTGTTCAATTCTTTCTAACTGAACTACGTCCGACTTGATCCTCGAAAGGGGTACGTAGGCAGCCTTTCTTAAGGTCCAGTCCCAAATCTTAACAAAACCTTTTCCGCATTTATTTGGTCACTTGTCGCTTGGCTCTAGAGAATCCGGACCTCAAGGAAAGTAGGGTTTTCGTTGCTTTCCTCCATTATTATTCTTTAAAATCGACGGTGTGAATTCCGGTTCCCACAGGAAGCTCAGGTCAGCGATTTGGAGCGGGATCTTGGGAAGTCGGCGAGTGTTTTTTTCAATTTGAAGAAGGAGAAAAAGAAGAAGGTCTCCGAAGTTCATCGTCTCCAACGCGAAATTCATAAACGAGAAGAGTCCGAGGCCGTCGTCTCGAGCGATGACTTCCGCGCTCGTCTAACGAGGATGGCTGCTATGTTTGGTTCACTCTTGTTGGTTCACGAGAGAGACTTGTCCCTAGCAAACGTTGAGGGAAGCCTGAGCGAGATCTGACTGCTTAAAGGCGAAAGGGCTCCGACTTTAGACTCCGAAGAGGCTCGGCTACAATCTAGCAAAGGGGAGCTCGAAATTTTTGAGGGAGACTTTGACTCGGTCATCTCTCAGCTCCAGTCCGAGTGCACCCTTATGCCGTGTTTGGGAGAACCCGAGGGACGAGATCCAGTGGTCGGAGAGGGCGAGGAAGGTGGGACTAAGAGGGGTGAAGTTGGAGCAAAGGATGATGACATGGTTCCAGGTTCTGATGAGGTTGAGGATGAAGGCGGTGCTCCGAAGATTACCTATGTTTATGATCCGTTCGAGGAGTTTCATAGTATTTTGGCCTGTTTAAAAGGCAGCTGTTTGTATGTTTCGTGACTGGCCGTTGGTGTCTTTGAATCCCTGCGCTTTTTAGGGCTTTTAAAAATATTTTGCTCAAATTCATAAAATCGTGGTTTTTATAAATTGAGAGAACTTCCGTTTTTTGAAGTTAGAGGGACAGGGTGTGAGTTGTCATCTCATTCCTGTCTCTCAGATGATCACCATACCTGTCGTTGTGTAAGATGAGAATTCCCGAACTCTTTTGGTTTGCGGAGACTCATAAACGTACAAATATAAATTAACAGACAAATTTTGGGATCTCGTATCGGGGTGTTGATACTATGCCTTGAGATGTCAAGATCCAGCATGGCTTGGTAGGGCAAGACCTAGGTTTACTCTCGGAATAAGGCTTTGCGATGACAAGTCGGCTTTTGTTTTGCCTGTTTGCGATTTTAACCTGATTCGTACCAATTTAAAGTCCGCTAATTGTTATCGGCTTATATGACTTGTCTTGGCACGAATCGAGCTACTTCCAAAGACCGTTTGGAGGTGCTAACCAAAATTTCAGATTTCTTGTATAGCGCGCTATGTTATCCTTGTCGGATGTAAGAGAGCCTATCCTTTCGAGGGCGGCTAATGTCTGTTTAGGACGTTAGAGTCCGTTTGTTGTGATCAGCAACAACGAACTGATACCATTTTAGAGGCATATTACCGTCTAGAGGCGTGTTTGTATGTTTTGAGTTCCTGAGACGAGAATTTCGTCTGGAATGTTTTGAGGAAAAGAATGTCCTTCGCGTTAGCGACGCCTCGCAGTGCTGAAGGTTGAGTTTTCCTTGTGCGCATTTCGTGGTTGAAATGTTCGGGCTTGGAGATGTTTTATGAATGTTCGCAGCGAAACCGTTGTTTCAGTTTGATGCAGAAATTTTTTTTTTGATTTTTGATCGAGGAATTAGGACCGAGGGGTCGCGTAAATTTGATCCAGGGAGAAGCGTCTACCTTCACTGTGCTTCGTGAATTGTTGGCCTTCCGGGATTTTTTTGTATATTTTAAGGATGACTCATTAACTCTTGGAGCTTTTCACGAGTGTTTCTTTTCATGCCGTGTTTACGGGGTATAGAACTTAATCGATTGATGATAAGTATAAATCTTCTGTTAACCATATGGTTGTTAGGACTGAGTTTTGTTATGAAGAATTTATCGTATGATTTCTGATTCTGGATTATACGACAAACTGCTTGCGTAATAGTCACGTAGCGTTAAGGAACTGGAGCAGTGGTCGCTCAATTATTTGGGCGTGGCATGAAGGTTGTGTTCAGCCGTATAGCCAAGGAAGTTGTTGGTAAAGGATTAGACCATGACCCTTTTGTGTTAACATTAAGGTCATGTTAGTTTACGATTGTCTTTTAAGGGGATGCCGAATTCAGGTTCGGGCTTTATGGAAAGGCATAGTTGGCCGAGGGCCGAATAGCATTCGTCGAGATTGACAGGCCAAGCATAGCGGAGTTTTTCGAGTTACGGCTGATGGCTGTTAAAAAAAAATTTCCACTTTAGGCTTCAGTTATACGATGAATGGTTCGTATACTCCTTTGGTTGCATGAAAATTGCTTAAGATGCGTTGCGACCATTTCTCGGTTTTTCGAGAGATTAGATCGGTTTGCATGTTCTGCCTGGACAGTCAAGGAACAATAGAACAATACTGGAAAAATTGCCTAAGACTTAGCTTGCTAGACTATCCACCTAGGTTCTAGGTTCCCTTAGTCTCATCGATTATTCGAGATTGCCTCTTCTTCCATCTTCGTCTCCTCTTATCTTCTGACAAGTTAGTAATTTATCGAGAGTTTGTTAGGCGTTTCGGAATGGCCACTTTCGATTCAATGTCAAGGGATTTCGAAAATCCTGATACTGAATTTTATACAAATTGGTTTTCGACAAATTCTGACGACAATATCAGAATGAGGAAGAGACATCAACGTCCAAGTTCATGTCCTCGTTTCTTCGTACTTCCGGTTTTCCGAAGGAATTTTACGAAATCGTTGAAACAAAAGGAGGAGAAGCAGGCCAAGAGGGGCGTTTAGGAAAGAGGAAGCAATGGACAAGATGTCATTTGGTTTAGTTCGTCAAGCTATGATCGAACTGTTCATGTCCCATACCCTATTGTTTCATATGATCTTGTTTAAATTTTCGAATGATGTTTCGAAAAATATTGCCGAGTTTGATCTTACGGAAGTTGTTTCTTAAAACGTTGTCGAACTTTTATTTTACGAGAGTTATTCTGCAAACTGTTGTCGAGTTAATTTTACGGAAGCTGTTTCGTAAAATGTTGTCGAGTTTAACTGTACAAAAGCTGTCTCGTGAAATACGGTCGAGTATTATTTTCGAAAGGGGTTCCGTAAAATGTTATCAAATTTTAATATCAGAAACTCTCTCTGCGGTGAGCTGTAATTTTTGTGACTAAACTTCATCAGAAATTTTCACGTTTCCGTAGGATTGATCCGAAGGAGTTTTGAGTAGTTTCTCCGAAGTAAGCTTAGTGGAAAAATCGATAGTTCGCGCTGGGTTATGAAATTCTAGGTTTCGGAAGATGTCTTAGCAGTGAGGGATACGACCTCTCGTTTTGGCTTTGTTTAGTCTTCTTTAACCGTATTAGGTTTCGAGTGATTTTATGGGCGAGAAGGACCGAGTTGGCCGTATGGCGAGTTGGTCGAGAAGGGCCGAGCTCGCTGTGTGGTAAGCTGTCGGGACAGTCGGAGCTTTGTGCTTCCTTGGGATGGTTTGGACGATTGGGAAGTATTGGTAAGCACTTTTTCCGTCTCGTCGTTCGTTTTCCCGAGAACTGTCCAAAAGAAGTACGGCAGTGGGGAATTGATGACCCGATTTGTCATGCTTCTTTATCACGAGTAATCTACGGTTTCCCCATGGTTTCGAAGAGAACAAGTTTTATTTTTCCGAAAAGTTCTCGCAAAAACATTTTTTGGTATGACAATTTCTCGTTGAGATTTCTTTACCTCGATAACTAGACAAATTTTTTGGGGTTTGACAGATTTTATCGTTGCCCTTTCTGTTTAGATAAAGAAATTGCGAGCTCGTTTCCGTGCTCTTCCTGTGGCGGAAAGCCGTGACTAGGTTTTCGATTTTCTCGAGCACTGCGGCGTTTGCCCAAGCGTTGGCCAGAGGAGCAGTCACTGCTGAAATTGTTTAACCAACATTAATGCGACCTGCGACTTCGTCTTTCATATTTCCAAACATCACTTTGATCAAGCGTTTTGCGGCCGTGAGAGTAAGAGTAATCCATCCCCCCCCTCTCTCTAGCGCCAAACTGTGGAAACCGAAATTCACACCGTCGATTTTAATGAATAATAATGAAGGAAAGCAATGAAAACCCTACTTTCCTTGAAGTTCGGATTCTCTGCGAGATCCAAAGACAAGGGACCAAATAAATGCGGAAAAGGGTTTGTTAAGAGTTGGGACTGGACCTTAAGAAAGGCTGCCTACGTACCCCTTTCGAGGATCAAGTCGGACATAGTTCAGTTAGAAAGAATTGAACAAGAGATCGAACCGCCTGGGCGAGTTCGTCTAGTACGAGCGTGGGTCATAGACACAGGCATGTAGAGAATAATGGCTAGGGTTTCTAAGTGCTGAGCTCTAGAGTAAAAGAATTGTCCGATCCTTCCGAGAGGAACAGAGATCTGCGAAACAAGATAAAAATAGAACAAGAGGCGGCCAGACGTTCTAGGTCCTGCCTTGCTAGTCTAACAGCCTAAATTCTAAGTTCTCTATGCTAACGGGAGTTCTCTAGGTCTCAAATCTCGGATCCCCCTTTTTCTTCTGCTCCTGCTCTCCTTATATAGTCTCTCTAAGTCGGTAGCCCATCTATTCCTTTGCATTCGGGCCCAAGTTTATCTCTTTTAGGAATATTCCATTTTTCGTTGACCTTGATAGTTATCTTCGAGTCTTGACCTTTATCTTTGGAAACTTAGCATTTATCGTATTTCCGCGAGTTAGGACAAACCGTTCATAACTTTTATGGGCTCGAATCCCTTCTGAGAGCGTAGATGGGCTTCTAGACCAATTTAGATCATTGCGGACAGTTCTTAGGCCTTTTGGCGTTTATACGATTTCTCGGTTTTAGTCATAAAACTTCGAGAATAACTTTAATCGAAATGAAACGAGAAGTATGTGGTCCCAAAGGTCGGATATCACAGCTATACGGAAGATACGGGAGTCGAAGTAAATCGGACAGGCCGGGACCAGGTCGAGCTCGTCGGGCAAGCCGACTCGCGTGACGACCGAGCTCGCCGGCGAGCTGACCCACGCTGTCGTTGAGCTCACCGGGCGAGTACACCCACGCCGTGGTTGAGCTCGCCGGCGAGCTGACCCGCGTGATGGTTGAGCTCGCCGGCGAGCTGACCCGCGTGATGGTTGAGCTCGCCGGCGAGCTGACCCGCGTGATGGTTGAGCTCGCCGGGTGAGTACACCCACGTCGTGGTTGAGCTCGCCAGCGAGCTGACCCGCGTGATGGTTGAGCTCGCCGGGCGAGTATACCCACGTCGTGGTTGAGCTCGCCGGGCGAGTACACCCACGCCGTGGTTGAGCTCGCTGGCGAGCTGACCCGCGTGATGGTTGAGCTCGCTGGACGAGTACACCCACGTCGTGGTTGAGCTCACCGACGAGCTGACCCGCGTGATGGTTGTTTGGCTCCATCTCCCAAGAGGAGAACGACGAACTGATGTATGTCTCCAGATCATGATCGCAGACTTCGACCTTCATCAAAGTAGTTCCGAGCGATTGTATCGTGCTGCCGCCGAGGCTTGCGAGGGATATGTTCTCAAAAGCGTTCAGGGGGGGTGGATGCTTGATTGATTTGAAAGCTTCTTGCGAAAGGATTTTGTTGCTCCCCCGGTGGCGATAAGGATTCTAGAGAAAGTGGTTCCTCCTAGATTTAACGCGATGACCAAGGTGTCGTCATGTGGCGTGTCTAGTTTGGCGGTTTCGTTCCCGTAAAAGGCTATCTTATGATGGACGCGAGCTTCGTGTCTTGATTCGCCGGCCTAATGATTTGGTCGGCTCGTCATCAAATTTGAAGCGTTCAGCTGCTTCTTAGCAAAAGCCTCGTCTTCGATCTGATCGTTCCCCCTTCTTTTGGTCGGTAGACTAACGTTCGCGGGTTTCCCCAGCGACGTCGTTTTCTTTGATCGGGAAAGCTTGACATTGCTTCCTTTGTATGGTGGTTGATTCTCGGTAGACTCCATTATCATGCTTAGGAACCTTAGATCGGATTCTTAGCAAAGATTTTTATCGTTTTTCTTCCCACAGTCGGCGCCAAAATGTAGATCCTAGAATCTACACTAAGTATTTTGTAGTGTTTGAGATGTTAAACTAGGGAGAAAAAAGGATGTGGGCACCGACTTCCTTAGAACACAACGATTTAAACAGATTCCGGTTGATAACAATTGACTTTTATTGATTTGTGTAAGTAGAATACAATAGGGAAATGAGATCGAGATTACAAAACGAAATCGAAAGGATTCTCAAGTAGAAAGCGAGCTAAAGGAGATCGATCTATTGCAAGTTCTCTCTCTCAGGGTATTATCGTGTGTCTTTCTCCTCAACTTAGCTCTTCTCTTATAGTTCTTTGATTCCGCGATCTCGTCCAACTTCCTCCTCGATCTCCGGAGTATGTTTCTCCTCCTGCGAAGTCGCTGAGACCAAATCTCTATTAACTTCTTGGTTCGCCTTTTACTCCATCCAAAGGACTAGTGTGGGGGAGTTGATCTCTTGCATATTTTCATTTTTTTTAGCTATCCATTTTATGCATTTTTATCTTGTAGATTAAGGTTTAGACATCTTTAGGATCCATTTTGCATTCATAAGTCTCTATCAGGTGCTGGAGTGTTCCATGGAGTAAAAGGAAGTGTTTTGAGGCATTTTGACCCAAAAAAAAAGTGAAGAATGATGTTTGGCCAAACCGAGACAAGCCATCCCTTGAAGTTGGACGAGCCTGACCCGGGGAGAAGGCCAAGGGTTCCTCTACCCGCGCGGCCGAGCAGTCTGGTCAAGAGATGGAGAGGACGCGGGTGAGACCACACAGGATGCCTTACCCACGCGTCTGGATGAGGCCTAGACGAGAGAAACGATGCGGCTTGATAGACGTGGAGTCGAGTACCCGCCCGGCCGGACATACTGATGATAGAACTTTTCAAGGGTCCAATCAAATGTTGCAATATACAAGATGTCAATCCAATTCTAAGAGATTCTAATGCAAAGGGAATGCAAGCCTATGCTTAATCTAAGTGCAACCATGATAAGAAGATGATTATGAACTAAGACAATATTAAAAATGCAATAAAAGAGTGAACTTTCTTTCTCAATGAGGCAAGGGGGTTCTTGGGACAAGGGAATTGACTTTGGGTGATCAAGGTTCAATCCAAGATGCCAACTTTTCAATCAATCTAATTCCTTATGCCTAGACAACAAAACTAAGCAAGCTCTATCTCTAGATTGATGCTCTTTTGCAATGATCACCCAAGTACACCAAATCTCTTTGGCTGTAATGATCAAAGCAAGCATAAAGAATGAGTCTAATAGCAATCCTAGCTTCTTTGACAACTAATCTCTTAGGCAAAGCAAGCTAAAAGCATAGATGAGTTGGTTCAGGCATTTCATAGAACACCTTTCGGGCATGAATGCCTATGACTCTATGTTTGAGAGGCCAACCCAAATATAGCTTTGAGAACACCAAATCAATGCAAGGAAAGGATAGATCTGACACTAAGCACCTTGGATCTACACTTAATCACCCTTAGTCTCCCAAGCCCATGAACCCTAGATAGATCTACTCACTAATAGCCATGGAAAAACTCAAAATCAATGATGATTCAAGGCTAAACATGATTAGAGAAGAAGATAATCTATTAAACACAAAAGAAATGAGATGAAAAGGATCAAAGATCCAAACTTTCTTCAAAGGGAATACAAGAGTATTTATATGGGGCTTGGAAAACCCTTAAAACATAAAGGAAAAATCCAAAAGGTCCTTGGTGCCAAGTGATTTTCGACCAATCAGAAACAAGGAGAAAGGAAGAAGCTAGGCCACCCGGGTCAGACTGTGCTGGTCCATGGTCGGGTGTGACCAGCCGGGTGCTCTCCTTCGTCCAGACCGTCCAGCCGTGCGGGTGGGAGCAGTCGGGTGTGCATGGTCGGTTGTCTTGTACGCGGGCGAGTGGCAGGTCGGGTGGTTGAAGCCGGGTGTGTCCAGGTCGTCCATCATCCAGCAAGTGTGCGGGCAGGAACGGCCGGGTGGGACGTCCGGGTGTCCTGCTCTTCCATCGTCCAGCAAGCCGTGCGGGTGTCTCTGCTCGGGTGTCTCCAGGCCGCGTGCGTTCTTGGCATCCAGCATCATCAGGACATGCGGGTCCTTGTCCCCGGGTCGTCCTGGCGCGTCCTGAGCTCTTCCAGGCATGGTTGGATGGTCGACCTCGGGTATGCTCACCCGGGTGGAACTGATATGCCCTCAGTGTTTTGATCATAACTCCTCCAATATGGCTCCAAATGACTTGAAACCACTTCCATTGGAAAGCTAACTCAAAATGCCATATCTCCATCAAACATCAGAAGATATTTCTAAGGCCTCCGTCCATGTTCATCTTTAAACCCCTCTTTTTCATCACAAAACTCCCAAACATCTCCAATATCTCGAAAGTATACTCCAACACCTGATAGAGACTTATGAATGCAAAATGAGCCTAAAGATGCCTAATGCCTAATCTAAATGAGTAAAAATGCACAAGATATGATAACTAAAAACATGTAAATATGCAAGACATCAACTCCCCCACACTAGACCTTTGCTTGTCCTCAAGTAAACTTTTCAAACACAAGGGATATGGATGCATGGATGGGAGCAAAGCCAAAATAAACACTCATAGCATTCAACTTGACATCCTAAAGAAACATAGCAAATAGCATGAGCAAAACTCTCTTATTATGCTCTAGCTTCACAAGGCCTATCAATTACTCTTATGCCTCTACACAAGATGCAATGCCTATCAACCAACATGTTCTTTTAACTATCCCTCACATTGATTCACACACACACGCACAAGGTGAAGTCTCACAAATGGGCACATGATCTCAATCATTTGGATAGGTGATCAAATGGTCTAACATGGATGAAAAGGAAGGTTCAATGCATCATTTCAAGGTGGCAATCACTCAAGAATCAAGTAGCTTGATCATTATGCAAAATTTATCTAAGACTAGGAGCAATTCATGCATACATGGATCCATCCTCATCATTCTACCCAATTCCCTAGTGATTACAAGATCTACACCCTTTTTATTCATCCCATAACCTAAAATGAAAACATACTCACATCACTCACCAAATGAACATTTTCTTTCTCAAGATTCAACCTCTAAGGACCTCTATTCACTTTCTAAGCTCTAACTCTTAAGTTTTTCCTTCCCCACTATCTTATTGAATCTTTCTTTTCTTTTCTTTTCCTCTTTTTTTCTTTTCCTTTTTTTTTATATATACACATGAGGGGAAGGTCAAAACATGAATCAAGAGCTTTTCATTTTTCATTTCTAGGTCCCTAGGGTTTTTCTTTCTCAAAACTTTCTTTGTTCATCAATCTCAACATTGTCATATCCCAAACCCAAAATGTAAACCATTAGGTAACAAACACTTCACTCACCATCCTAGAAGCTAGCTCAAATGATGACCCTATGCTAGCAAGAGATGAGAACAAATCCATGTCGCTCCCAATACTCTCAAGATTTTGCACATGACAAGCTATCAAAAGAGGCCTCACTCAAGCAAATAAATGTAGGCTTCAAAGAAAGGATAGGGTTCAAGGGTAAGGGAGTGCCATTTGGGTTAACAAAGGGTGGTACAATGGAAAAAGGTAACCAAATGTGAATGAGATCCATGACTAAGTATGCAAATGCCCATATGCAAGAGTGATTAAGTTCATTCAAGTCTAAGTTCAGGATGGAGCTGGTCTTAAGAACAATGCCAATATCAAGCAAGCAAGCAAGTTTCAAGAAGAGTTTTCAAGGCTCAAAGCATGCAAGCTTTTCAAGATATGCTTAAGCTACCTGATATGTTTAACTAGGGTGCCAAATTCAGTGCAAACAAGTGTTCTTTACAAGGCAATGCTCCACATGTAAATGAAATGCAACCTGTATGCTCTAGACTCAATCTTAAGGATGCAGGTGATGCAATCTACATGATTCAAAAATTTAAATTTTTTTTTTGGATTTTCTATGCAAATATGAATGTACAATGCAATGCATGAGACTCAAAATCACAAAGCAAACATGATCAAATATCCGGTACCTCCCCCACACTTAAATCACACAGTCTCTGTGTGAGTAAGAGGGAAAGAGATACCCCAACAAGACAAAAGCAAATGTATATACAAGAAGGGTTGGAGTGATACCACATATGGAGATTTGGGCGTGGTGCTTGTGTTAGGACTAGGAGTTGGCTTGGTTCATAGCCACTAGAGGAGGTTGCTACATGGAAATCATAAGGCTTAGGTGGTTTACCACCTTTCTTCTCTCCTCTAGTGCTTGGCTAAACCTGAAAATCTTGACCACTTTTATTAAAAACTTAAAAGGAAATTTGAAATTGCAAATCTATATACAAGGATAACCATGGGACTTCCTAACAAGTGAGCTTGTTTTGAGTCACTAGCTTGACTACCTTTTCTCTTGAACTAGTGAGAAGGAGGATCCTTCCCACCTTCAAGAGTGGTGGTGGGGACTTGAGAGAGAAACTCTTGAAGCTTGATTGGGTCATCCTGGAGCTGAGGAGTGATGATGGCTCTAGCACTTGAGAATGGTGTGGATCTGCCCTTGTGCTTGATCTTGTACTCAATGACTCCATCCTTGAGCTTCTTTGGATGGAGAGTGAGAGTGTGTGGGAGCAAATCAAGAGGTGGAGGATGAGGCTCTTTCACCATCTTCTTCTTTCCATGAGTGGCCTTTGAGACTCCACTCATCCCCTCTGTTTTAGCACTTTCCAAATGCTCATCACACAACTCTTTTGAAGACTCTCCAGCAAGACCTTCTTTCTTACCAACAACCTCTTCATCTTGGGGCTTCTCAAGAGCTTGTGCATCACAAGTGATTGTCCCACAATAGTCTGATTCCATTGGAGGTTGGAGAGGATAGGAGACAGCTTTGTTGACATGCATGAGGGTGACCTTCTTGTTGGGAAAGTCAATGCAGGCTCTAACTGTTGTGAGGAAAGGAGTGCCAAGGATCAAAGGGACTCTCTCTTCAGATGCCATCTTCAAAACAGTGAGGTCAATAGGTATGGTGCAGGATCCAATCTTCAAGGGGAAGTCCTTGATTATGCCAAGTGGGGTTGTAGAAGAAGAATCCCCAAAGGTGAGAGGAGGAGTATCTGGTTCGATGCTTTCAATCCCAAGACTCTTCACCATATCCAAGGAGATGAAATTCACACTAGCACCACTATCAACAAGAGCATCATCCATAGTTAGTTTACCAAGAGAGCAAGACAAGGTGAACTTACCTTGAGACTCAAGCTTAGGGAGGAACTTGGGAGGGATTGGTGGATCAATCTTCAGAAGTGAGATGTCCAAAAGCTCAGCCACTTCAGCTTGGTGGGTGAGAATGTCCTGTATGAGCATCATTTGGACATGAGCAGCATGCATATTGGTGATCTCTGGAAGCTTGACTCCAATATCACTTAGGTCTTTTCTGAATTTGGAGACCACTTTTTTCTGAGCTTTGGTGAGGAACCTTTTAGGGAAAGGGAGCTTATCATAGGGTGATATCTCAACCTCATTGTCATCTTCCTTCACTTCTTTCAGCTTGAGGTTAGCACTCTTCTCAACTTGTGTCTCAACCGTAGGGTCATCAATCTTCAGAATCTTTCCTTGAACCTTCTTATCAGCTCTCTTCACAACTCTAGCTTCAGCTGTGGCCACAACCAGTCTCTTATCATTCTCAATCTGATTTCCAAGCACTAGCCTCTTAATCTCGTCAACATCATTCTTATGATCACTCAACTCAATCCGTGAAGAAGTGGAGAGGATAACATTGCAAGTCTCCTTAGGGTTCTTCTCTGGTTTTCCTGGTAGAGATCCCATTGGATTCTTGGAGGATGAAGACATGGAGGCAACTTGGCTCTCCAAAGCTTTGAGGTGAGAGGCAAGTTGCATGTACTTGTTGTTGAGATCAGAATAAGTTCCATCAATCTTGGCATGGATATTCTTGCACTCATCTCCAATGCTCCTAGCATTCTTCTCTTGAGCTTCTAAAATTTGCTTGAACATGAACTCCATATTTGAGCTTGGAGCTTGGGAAGAACTTCCTTGAGGCTGAGATGACTTATTTGTTTGGTAGCCTCCTTGGTGATTGTTGTAGTGAGGTCTTGGCTGATAGTTGTTTTGGTATTGGAAGTTTGGCTCCTTCCTATACCATGTGCCATTAGCATTGATGAAGCACAACTCTGTTGGGGTCAAAATCGGTCAATGACGAAATCGTCACCCGAAAATCCTCGAAAGAAAAGCCAAGCAACGATCAAATCCAAGAAACGGGTCGTCGCTCGATAAAACTCACGGAAGGCTCGTCCACTCCCATCTGGCGCCAACGGCGAGGTTCCTGGCGCCTGTCCATGCGATCGTCTCATGATCTCGGGCAATGACAGCATCTTGGTCCCTTGAAACCCATGTCTGGATTGTCCGAGATCTACAATGAGTCTTCCGTAAAACCTTCCCGATTGTTTAAAAGATTCATCTTTTAACATATCTAAAACTCGGAGCCACATTGCTCTCATCCTCGACGACGGAAAATCTGCAGATCTAAGTCCATCTCAAAATCCCGATACTCGCGGAATCTCGTTGGAAACAATTATCTCGAGATCTACGACTAGAGACCCTCCCAAAACTCAAAAGATTTCCCGCAAACAAGCGCGAGGGAAAATCGAACAAACCCACAGGCGGCAAGGCCTGGCACCGGCGGCACGCGGAGCTTGCTGGCCTGGCGCCGCAGCACCGGCCTGGCGGCGGCACGGGGCGCTGGCTGGCCTGGCACCGGCGGCACCCGGCCTGGCGCCAGCGGGCAGCGGGCTGGCCTGGCGCCCGGTGGCCCCCGGCCCGCGCCGCGGCTGGCGGGCTGGCCTGGCGCCGGCTGGCACGCCCCTGGCGCCCGGCTGCACGCGGGGCGCGGGCTGGCTAACGCCCGGCGGCGCACCGCCTGGCGCGGCCGGGGCGGGCTGGCCTTGGCCTGGCCGGCGGCCGGCCGCAGCGGCTGCTGGCTGGCGCCGCAGCGGCACCGGCGCGCCGCGGGGCAAGCTGGCGGGCGCCAGCCCGGCGCCGCGGCAGCAGGACGCGGCTGGGCGGCAGCGGGCTGGCGCCAGCGGCCGCCGGGCGCCCGAGACGCCTGGGCTGGCTGGCGCCGGCGGCACGGAGCTGGCTGGCTGCGCCGGCGGCACCCGCCTGGCACCGCGGCACCCGTCCACGCTGGCGGCCGCCAGCGGCACGGCCTGGCCTGGCCCGGCACCCGTCGCGGGTCGGCCTGGCGGCGGTCCACGGCCCTCGTCCGTCGTTCCTATCGTGCCGGTTCGATCCCATCTCAGCTTGGATCAATCTACGCCAAGTTTGGTATGATCACGGTTACTCTAGAACGCCACTTCCTCGACTAAACAAGGAATTGAGGTTCCTTTGGAAACACCGAAACCTTGAAAGACCGTCCTTCGAACCGAAAACGCTAACGGCCTAACGTGGCCAAAAGCGGCCACGCGATTCTCCGAAAAGGAAGGATAACTATGACGGTTTATCTTTATCCTCACATAAGAGATAAATGTCAAGTTTCCATAAGAGATAAATATCAAGTTTCCAGAAGATAAATGTCAAGATTTCCGAAGATAAATGTCAAGTTTCCGATAAACACAAAGATGGGCGAAAATGGAAAAGCCGACTCAGCCAGCGAGAAGATAGAGCCGTCTAGGAGGAGTATATAAGGAGGGCTATGAGCAAGAGCAAACCAGATCACAAACTTTCAAGCACTTAGCACTTAGAGCGTTTTAGCTTTCTTTTTCTGTTTTTGTTAGCGAGCTGCGACTCAACTAGGTTAGATCTGGCGGCGGACTAAGCGGACCTTCGACAGCTCTTGTAGCTTATTTCTTACCCGTTGTTCGCGCTCAAGCGAATTCAGAAATAAGATCTTTTCCGCTCTACTTTACGATTTTTACTTTTCGACTTTAATATCAATTGATTGTTTGTATGCGGCCCAGCAGATATCCGGGACCTTCAAGGAAGATCGGGTTAACTTCGGTTTTCCTCCACAAATCTTTATCAGAAATTGGCGGTGCGAATTTCGGTTCCCACAGTTTGGCTAGAAGGAGGTGGGTTACGGATCTATCTATCTACCAACTGCACGCGCTCGATCATGTCAGCTCGACGCCACAAAGATCAGCCAGCTAGGCGGAACACCGTCGATGCCAGCTGAAGAAGACTCCAGCTGGAACCGTCCACGATCCTGCTGATGCAAACGGCTTTCCGGGCAGATGAAGGACTGTTTACCACCCGGAAGCGGAACAAGAACAAGCTGATAACCTCACTCCGCAAAACAGGTCGATACCTTAACTGCGAGGAGCAAGTTGCCAGCGGATCCACCAAGGCATGCCCGGCGGGGAGACTTCGACGGATCTCGAAGCCGCGAGAAAAGATGCCCGAAAGAGCCCTCCCGAGAAACGGCTCGAAAGGACAGCAAGCGACAGCGCAGAACTTCGCGGAAGATCAAACTTCGGATCTATCGCGACCAGCGTCGACAGGTTCGAGGAACGCGGCAGCAATAGCGAGATCCATGATCTCCGCGAATCTCTCAAAAGACCGTGGCTGAAGTGAAAGCGGTAAAATCGCCAAATCCATCAGCGACCAGTTCCGCACGAGATCGATAGACTTCGAGAAGAAGCGCGGAAAATGCCGTTCACCACTCGGATCACGAAACCGCATCTCAGACCAGGGAAGATCAAAATCCCGGTCTATGGCGGTATGACGGATCCAAAGTCGCACCTGCAGTCCTTCCAGATCGCAATGGGTAGGTGCAAACTCCCGGAACGCGAACGGGACGCAGGTCATTGTCTTCTCTTCGTCGAGCACCTCAAAGGTGCTGCGCTCGAGTGGTTCTCCCGGCTCAAAAGGAACTCCATCGGAAGCTTCCGCCAACTGGCCTCGGCGTTTCTCAAACAGTACTCCATGTTCATGGATAGAGAAACGTCCGACGTGGATCTATGGAGTCTAGCTCAGAAGGAAGACGAGTCGCTCCGCGACTTCATCGCGAAGGTTCAAACTGGTGATGGCCAGAGTAGCGGGCATCAGCGACAATGTGTCGGCGCCTGAGGAAAACTCTCTGGTACAAGTCGAAGTTCCGAAAGTGGATACTACTGGAGAAACCGCGGACAATCCAGGATACTCTCCACAAAGCAACGGACTTCATCATCATGGAAGAAGAGATGAAGCTTCTATCGCAAAAGCACGGACCGCAGAAAACCGGCCGAGAAGAAACCTCTCGTGAACGACAAATACGCCCATCACAAAGGGAAGACGCCCAGGGCGAGCATAACTACGCCATCAACTCGGAGCAAGGCAAAACCTCCGGAAACACCTGGACCAGGAACCAATACAAGGATAACTCCTATTGCGAGTTCCACGAGACCAGAGGTCACTCCACTGCGAACTGCAAGGTTCTCGGCGCCCGGCTCGCCGCAAAACTCCTCACCGGCAAGCTATCAAAGGTCAAGAGTATAAAGGACTTGCTCCTGGACTCGACGCCAAAGACTAACAAAACTGTCTCCGAGGACCGCGCGACCGAAAATCAATCGGGGAAAAGCGCGGAAGAAGACAGGACGACCAAGGGAACAACAGCAGTCGCCAGAGGGTAAACATGATCATCGGAGGATCACAGTTCTACCAAGACTCTGTCTCATCGATAAAAGCCTACGGGCGAAAAGCCGAGACCAGTTCCAACTGGTTCCCGGACAGCGATGTTCCTAACCACACAATCGCTGAGGAACACGACCGCCGGAATCGACAAACCTCACTCGCGACCCTTTGGTAATCGACCTGGTCATCCAGATCTCAAGTCGGCCGCATTCGCCGATACTGGAAGCACGGTCAACGTCATCTTCCGCGACACCCTCTACAGGATGAAGATCCCACTTGGGGAAGTCGTCCCTGAGCCAAAACCTTTGACGGGGTTTTCGGGCGTCACTACCATGACCCTCGGAAAAATTAAACTCCCAGTCATGGCAAAGGAAGTTACAAAGATCGCCGAGTTTGCAGTAGTCGACAACCCGCCATCTACAACGCCATCATGGGAACCCTTGGATAAACTCCATGAAGGCAGTACCGCCCACATATCACCTCGGTATCAAGTTCCCGACTCACCGAACCGCAGCCATCCGGGTAGTCAGAAACAGTCGAGACTCGTTACTAGCCGAAGTTCAAACTGCGAAAGATCGAACGCCTGCGCCAACCCAAACGAGCAAAGGAATCACACAACATTCCCCTCAAGAAAGATGATCCAGAATCATCTGAATAGGCAACGATTCAAGACGACGACAAAGCCTCTAAATCCACCGCCATAAGAGCGATAGCTCGACCCCGCACAAACCACTGATCCGACCAGCACGATCGAACGGCAACGCACGGGAGTAAAAGTCCGCGGCAATTATCAGAACTACGAGATGGCTTGATCCTCGAAGAGCGTGGGCAGCTCGTCGAAACCCGGCGAAGTTCAGCTATCCCCTCACCAAAAGGGGACTGGGCGATACCCTATACTCCCACAAAACGCGAAAAATCCGATATGTACTTTAACTTCTCGATTTTTTAATAAAATTCTTTCTATCTTTCATGCTCACTTAAACGATCAACGAAAAACGAAAATCATCTTCAAAAGAAACGCCAGACGCCGCAACTTCTTAAAAGATAACAAAACTCGTATTATCCGCAAAGACAGTCCACCAGCGACTTAAAATAACTCCGCGCCCGTCGATTGGCCCGACGGACGCCATAAGAAACGCTTCACTCAATACAAAATCGTAGTCAGACCTACAAGGTCCTCTTACATCCGACAAGGATATCATAGCCATACAAGAAACCCAAAATTTTGGTTTAGCATCTCGATAAACTCCGAAGATAGCTCGATTCTTTTAACACAAGTCATATAAGCCGCGACTAGTCGCGGACTTTAAACGAAAAGAATCAGGAAGAAATCACTAACAGGCAAAACGAAAGCCGATCAGTCATCGCACAGCCTCAAAGCTGAGAGTAAACCTAGGTCTTGCCCTAAACCCAGTCTTGCTGGATCTTGACATCTCACAGACATAGTATCATATCCAGATCCCAAAACATGTCTCTTATCGCTACACCTAAAACGCCACTAAAAGTAGCATACGGACCAAGCACGAAAAAGAGTTAGGATAATGGCGACTACCATCCTTCCCTCTACACTTGACGAAAGTATAAATCAAAACAAAAGACGAAATCTCGCAAATTTTCATATTCATAAAAGCCGCAAAAGACGGCAGGATTCAAAGCCACCAACGGCCAGTCCCAAAACATAAGAATGCAACCTCCAACGGTCGCAGGATAAAATTACTAAAAAACAGCCACGCACGGCCAAAAAATTCAATTCACAAAAGGAAGTCAACATTGAGAAATCCGGATGCGGAAATCCCAAATGAACTAGCAGGCTGGTCCACTTCCTCATTCACGCCTCGAGCATTCTCACCATCCTCGGCGTTCGCATCTGGCCTCCATCAGATCCTCGAAACCTCGATAGGTTCCCATAGTCTCCGGACTCTTTCTTCTACCGGAGGAACCAAGGACTCAGCATGAGCACATTCGGCCATGAAATCCTTCATTTCAGCAATCTCGGAATCGAAAGAGAAATCCGGGTTCTGAGATTTGTAAAGGTTTACGACCGAACCCCGGCACTCGCGGAAATCACCAACAAACTCCTGAGCTTCTTTAAAACATTGAAACTCAGCAGCAAACGATTCCGCCCGTCTTGCCACCTCCGCTGCGACCATCCTTCTTCCTCTCCTTTCCGCCCGTACGAGAGCCCGAGCATGAAGCTCAGCTTGCTTCGCTCTGAGCCTTCACCTCTTGTCGGAACCGAAAAGCTCGCCCGCTTCTGTGGTCTTGAAGTTGGCAATCCTGGATTTGCGGAAACTCGAGTCAAGCGCCTCGCTAAACACTCTTAGTCCCTCCATAAAACTCAAGATCAGCAAGCATGCTTATACAAATTTAAACGCAAGGTTAAGAAGTTCGAAGGGCCAAACCTCGTTGACACGTTGGGAGCCTTCGGCAAAAACCCGTTGTTTCTCCTCATCCTCCAAATACTCGTCAGTAGTAAACTCCGGAGGAAGGCCATCAAAGAAGTTGTTAGGTGGAAAACCGCTGGCTCCGCCTTTTTCCGTTGGAACAAAACTAGGTTTTTCTCCCAACGGTGAAGGATTTTCCGAGCCTTCCCCATCGTCGATTTCCTTCCCCTTACGAGACCTCTGTCTGCGCCTCCGAGTAGGAGCCACGGTAACAGGTTCGGCATCGACGGAACAGGACCTCGACCGATAAAGCTTAACGCATCTCGATCCGCTCGAGGGTGAAGGATTTCCAGAAAAACGGCCTTTGACGAAGAAGATCTCTCTTGACGAAGACGTCACCAGGCAAATGCGCGGTAGGGTTGTTCCCTACAAAACGAAAATTTTTTCAAAACTCGCACTTCCGAAAAGGTGAGATAGACAACAGAGTTTTCGTCGTATTACCTCGGTTGAAGTTCCATGCTCGCGGAAATAGATGGAGGCAGCTCTCCTCGACAGACTCGCCATCTATTTGAACAAAGAAGAAACGCTCCTGCCACGATTTGGGATTCGAAGTAGTCCCTGAATCACGGCCATATCCTTCTTAGGCAGCATGGAATAGTAACCGTCACTCCCCGTCGGCCGAGTGCCCCAAAGACCTTCGAAATCATCGGGACCAAGATCAATCCCGAAGTTCGTAGCTAGCGATCAGTACGCCAAGCCAACTCTCCAAGGCAGGAACGCTGAGTTGGCTGATCGAAAGTTCGAAGCGGTGAAGCGCACGAACAATGGCACCAGGAATTGGGAACCACATACGGCAGTACGTAAAAAGCCGTAACATGTAAAGAAATCTTGCGGAGGATTCCGTGCACTCGCTACCAACGGAATCTGAATTTGACTCCTTCAGAACCTGGTAAAATCTCAAGAACCTTGAGATATTGACGAGAAACCAAGCTCGGCGCAAAGGAGCACCGGCTGCCTCGCGCCTCCTCGAACAGGGATCTCTGGCAGTGTTGGGGCGAACCTACAAGGGCTCGGTAATACGATCTTCTTTTCCTCCTCGACCGACTCCTCACCTTCACCGTCACATGGGCAGGAGAGTCATCCGAGGATGAATGGGAACAAGAGTTTCTCTTTGAGGATCTTGAAGACATTGTTCTTAAAGAGAGAGAAAGGATTCTTGAGAGAGAGTAAAACCTTGTGATGAAGTAAGAATGAGATTTCTTACTCCATATAAAGGAGGTAAAATCACTATTTACCCCGATTTTCGCAAACGATTACGTCTCAACACCTTCCCAATACCGCTAAGCTAGGATCCGACAGGCTCACGGTTCCTAGCTAGCTGGGGGGCTAACTGTTGGGGTCAAAATCGGTCAATGACGAAATCGTCACCCGAAAATCCTCGAAAGAAAAGCCAAGCAACGATCAAATCCAAGAAACGGGTGCCGCCGATAAAACTCACGGAAGGCTCGTCCACTCCCATCTGGCGCCAACGGCGAGGTTCCTGGCGCTGTCCATGCGATCGTCTCATGATCTCGGCAATGACAGCATCTTGGTCCCTTGAAACCCATGTCTGGATTGTCCGAGATCTACAATGAGTCTTCCGTAAAACCTTCCCGATTGTTTAAAAGATTCATCTTTTAACATATCTAAAACTCGAGCCACATTGCTCTCATCCTCGACGACGGAAAATCTGCAGATCTAGGTCCATCTCAAAATCCCGATACTCGCGGAATCTCGTTGGAAACAATTATCTCGAGATCTACGACTAGAGACCCTCCCAAAACTCAAAAGATTTCCGCAAACAACCGAGAAAAATCGAACAAACCCACAGACGGCAAGACGGCCTGGCACCGCGGCGGGCTGGCTGGCACCGGCACGGCCTGGCGCCGCAGGGGGCACGCGGGCTGGCCTGGCGCCGGCGGCAGCGACGCTGGCTGGCCTGCGCCGCGGCACGCGGGGCTGGCTGGCCTGGCGCCGGCGACGCTGCGGGGCTGGCTGGTGCCGGCTGCACCGCCTGGCGCCGGCGGCAGGGCGCTGGCTGGCCTCGCGGCGGCACTCGCCTGGCGCCGGCACACCGCCTGGCGCCGGCGGCACTCGCCTGGCGCCGGCGGCACGCTGGGCGCTGGCTGGCCTGGCGCCGGCGGCACCGCCTGGCGCCCGCGGCCGCGCTGGGCTGGCTGCGCCGGCGGCCGCACGGCTGGCTGGCCTGGCGCCGCGGGAGCGGGCGCCTGGCGCGGCACGGCGCCGCGGCACCGCGGCCGCCTGGCGCCGGCGGCACCGCCTGGCGCGGCACCACCTGGCGCCGCGGCACCGTCGCTGGTCGGCCTGGCGACGGTCCACGCCCTCGTCCGTCTCGTTCTATGCGGTTCAATCCCATCTCAGCTTGTTCGATCAATCTACGCAAGTTTGGTATGATCACGGTTACTCTAGAACGCCACTTCCTCGACTAAACAAGGAATTGAGGTTCCTTCGGAAACACCGAAACCTTCAAAGACTGTCCTTTCGAAAAACCGTAAAAACGCCTAAACGGCCCAACGTGGCCAAAACGGCCCACGTACGATTCTCCGAAAAGGAAGGATAACTATGACGGTTTATCTTTATCCTCACATAAGAGATAAATGTCAAGTTTCCATAAGAGATAAATATCAAGTTTCCAGAAGATAAATGTCAAGATTTCCGAAGATAAATGTCAAGTTTCCCGATAAACACAAAGATGGACGAAAATGGAAAAAGCCCGACTCAGCCCGCGAGAAGATAGACCGTCCTAGGAGGAGTATATAAGGAGGGCTATGAGCAAGAAGCAAACCAGATCACAAACTTTCAAGCACTTAGCACTTTGAGCGTTTTAGCTTTCTTTTTCTGTTTTTGTTAGCGAGCTGCGACTCAACTAGGTTAGATCTAGGCGGCCGGACTAGCGGACCTTTCGACAGCTCTTGTAGCTTATTTCTTACCCGTTGTTCACGCTCAAAACGCGAATTCAGAAATAAGATCTTTTCCCGCTCTACTTTATGATTTTTACTTTTCGACTTTAATATCTATTCGATTGTTTCGTGTGCGGCCCAGCAGATATCCGGGACCTTCAAGGAAGATCGGGTTAACTCGGTTTTCCTCCACAAATCTTTATCAGAAATTGACGGTGCGAATTTCGGTTCCCACAAACTCCTCTTGGCCTTCTAAACCATCAACCTCATTGATTGTAGGAGGAACCTCTTGACTAGGAGCACCCACAAAATTCAGCTGTTCTTGTTTAGCTTGGGTGGAGAGAATCAAATCTATCTTTTCTTGCAAGGTCTTGATTTCCTTCCTTGTGTGCTGGTCATCACTTCTATTGGCTCTATCATGCTCCTCACTATAAATTGAGTCACTCTTGGCCATTTTCTCTACTAGTTCTTCAGCATCCTCTTCAGTTCTTCCCAAGAAGGAACCATTGCTAGCAGTATCAAGCCAATTTCTGCACTGTGGTAGAGCTCCTCTATAGAAGGTGCTAAGCAAGCTCTCTTTGGTGAAGCCATGATGTGGACACTGAGACCAATAGCCCTTGAACCTCTCCCATGCTTCACTGAAGCTCTCAAGATTCTTTTGTTGAAAACCAGAGATTTCATTTCTGATCTTAGCTGTCCTTGATGAAGAGAAGAACTTCTCTAGGAATACCCTCTTGCAATCATTCCAAGTGATGATAGAGTCACTTCCTTCTCCCACTGATGAGCTTTGCCTCCTAGAGAAAAAGGAAACAGCCGGAGTTTGAAAGCATCTTCAGAGACTCCATTGGTCTTGGACAAACCACAATACTTGTCAAATTGATCCAAGTGATCTAGTGGATCCTTCACAGCCAAGCCATGAAACTTGTTGTTCTCTATCACATTGAGCAGTCCTGATTTGATCTCAAAGTTGTTGTTCTCCACCGCTGGTGCTCTGATTCCCAACCTATGATCATGAATGTGAGGTTGGTCATAGGCTCCAATGGCTCTTGCTTGGCGTGGTTGGTGATGTGGCTGGCGTGGTGGTCTAGGATTGTCAGCTCTTGGACCATTGCCCCCTAGGACATCACCATCTTGAGGTAGATTCTCCATCTCAAACCCCAACCTTTGAAGATGAGCCTGTTGCTCTACTTCTCTTCTTTGTCTTGCTATCTCCCTCTCAAGTGCAGCAATCTCTTCAACAGTAGGAACCAAGTTAGATGCCCCTCGGCATCTTGTGATCATACACCTTAAAGTAATAGATAGAAGAAGCAAGAGGATCAATATCACAAGAAAATAAAAATGACTTAGTCTCAAGCAAGTGACTAAATCTCAATGTCAAAATCAACTTAGAACTTGGCAACGGCGCCAATTTGATGATAGAACTTTTCAAGGGTCCAATCAAATGTTGTAGTATAAAAGATTGTCGAACCAGTTCTAAGAGATTCTAATGCAAAGGGAATGCAAGCCTATGCTTAATCTAAGTGCAACCATGATAAGAAGATGATTATGAACTAAGACAATATTAAAAATGCAATAAAAGAGTGAACTTTCTTTCTCAATGAGGCAAGGGGGTTCTTGGGACAAGGGAATTGACTTTGGGTGATCAAGGTTCAATCCAAGATGCCAACTTTTCAATCAATCTAATTCCTTATGACTAGACAACAAAACTAAGCAAGCTCTATCACTAGATGGATGCTCTTTTGCAATGATCACCCAAGTACACCAAATCTCTTTGGCTGTAATGATCAAAGCAAGCATAAAGAATGAGTCTAATAGCAATCCTAGCTTCTTTGACAACTAATCTCTTAGGCAAAGCAAGCTAAAAGCATATATGATTTGGTTCAGGCATTTCATAGAACACCTTTCAGGCATGAAATGCCTATGACTCTATGTTTGAGAGGCCAACCCAAATATAGCTTTAAGAACACCATATCAATGCAAGGAAAGGATAGATCTGCCACTAAGCACCTTGGATCTACACTTAATCACCCTTAGTCTCCCAAGCCCATGAACCCTAGATAGATCTACTCACCAATAGCCATGGAAAATCTCAAAATCAATGATGATTCAAGGCTAAACATGATTAGAGAAGAAGATAATCTATTAAACACAAAAGAAATGAGATGAAAAGGATCAAAGATCCAAACTTTCTTCAAGATCTTATTATGTTTTTGAGAGAAAAGAAGTTTAGTCCCTCAAAGGGAATACAAGATTATTTATATGGGGCTTGGAAAACCCTTAAAACATAAAGGAAAAGTCCAAAAGGTCCTTGGTGCCAAGTGATTTTCGACAAATCAGAAACAAGGAGAAAGGAAGAAGCTAGGCCACCCGGGTCAGGCTGTGCTGGTCCATGGTCGGTTGTCTTGTACGCGGGCGAGTGGCAGGTCGGGTGGTTGAAGCCGGGTGTGTCCAGGTCGTCCATCATCCAGAAAGTGCGCGGGCAGGAACGGCCGGGTGGGACGTCCGGGTGTCCTGCTCGACCATTGTCCAGCAAGCCGTGCGGGTGTCTCTGCTCGGGTGTCTCCAGGCCACGTGCGTTCTTGGCGTCCAGCATCATCAGGACGTGCGGGTCCTTGTCCCTGGGTCGTCCTGGCCGCGTCCTGAGCTCTTCCAGGCATGGTTGGATGGTCGACCTCGGGTATGCTCACCCGGGTGGAACTGATATGCCCTCAGTGTTTTGATCATAACTCCTCCAATATGGCTCCAAATGACTTGAAACCACTTCCATTAGAAAGCTAACTCAAATCTTAGAATCAGAAGATATTTCTAAGGCCTCCGTACATGTTCATCTTTAAACCCCTCTTTTTCATCACAAAACTCCCAAACATCTCCAATATCTCCAAAGTATACTCCAACACCTGATAGAGACTTATGAATGCAAAATGAGCCTAAAGATGCCTAATGCCTAATCTAAATGAGTAAAAATGCACAAGATATGATAACTAAAAACATGTAAATATGCAAGCCATCACATACCTGAGACGAGTTCTTGACAGGACGCAGCTGGACAGACGCGGGATCACCGACCTGCGCGTCTGGACAAGGAGCTTGAGCGATAGACTGGACGCGGGATGCAGGCCGCAGGATCACCTACCCACGCGGCCGGATGAGACGCTTGAGCGATGGACGGACAAGGAATGCAGGCCACGGGATCACCTACCTGTGCGGCCAGATGAGACATGGGATGAGCTGGACGCGGGTTGGCCCACACGGGTAAGGCCGACTGATCCAACCCGGTGCGCGTTCCTGAGCTCTCTTCTAATTGGTCGACCCTAATATGTTTCCAATGACCTTTTGGTCATTTTTAATGATGTTTTAGGTCTTTTAAGCTACTATAAATACTTTTGTAAGACCATTTGTTGGATCTAAGTTATTTTTTTCTCTGAGAACACAAAGCATCTTGGTGAAAGTTTTATCTTTGAATCATAATCTCATCTTTTTCTTGTGTTCCTGAGTGTTTATTTCTTCTTCTTCTTTCTTTCTCTACATGATTAAACTTAAAATCTTTAATGGGTTTAAGAGTAAGCATGTGGATTAGTGAGTAGATCTATCTTGGATTCATGGGTTAGGGTGATTAAGTGTAGATTTAAGGTGTTTAGTGTTAGATCTTTCTTTTCATTGCTTGATTGAGTGATCTTAATGCTATTTTAGAGTTGGCCTCTCAAAAATAGAGCTTTAGGCGTTTCCTGCTCATAAGGTGTATGTTGAAATGCATGAACCAACACTTCAATGCTTTTAGCTTACTTTACCAAAGTGATTTGTTGCTAAAGGAGGTAAGATTGTTATTAGACTTGTTCTTGAGGATTATTTTAGTCATTATTGTTAAGGATTTTGATGTATGGATGACCATTGCAAATGAACATTTAATATCACTCAAATTACTCTAAGGAGTGACTTGACTCTCTCAAATAAGAGGTTCAGTTGTAGTACTTAGGGATCGAATCCACAGAGAGCTAATGTACAAATAAGATGCAATCTTAATGACTATGCTAGGTTGAAAATAGTTTAAAGTAAAGTGCAGATTTGCTGAGTAAGGATAAGATTACTCAGTTGAAAGGATTTGGTTTTGAAATAGTAAAGAAAAGTAGTTAGATTCAGGGTAAGTATTCAGGAATTCAGGATTATAAATACTATAAAGGCTAACAAGTTGCCTGCATGATATGTCAGAGCTCAACACTTATTAAATGAATCCATCAGCTCTCGCATTATTTAGACCATCTATTACTTAGATGCTAAATGGTGTTGCGGTCGGCTACTCTGCCGATGGTATCGATCGATGGTTCGATAGGAATATCGACCGATACACCTCTAGCTACGTCGATCGATTACTCTATAGGAGTATCGATCGATACGGCTCTAAGCAAGCTTTATGCGCGAGTTGATACAATGCTCACCATTATCTTAGATCAGCTTTCGCATATCTCAAGAGGATCATAGCATGTTTAGGATGTTGTCAGGTATTGCATGTAATAAACAATGCAATCCAAGTCCATGTTCTAGGTAGCTAAGCTAGAAAAAGCATTAGTGAACAATCCTAACAATAAATATCACAACTATATCAATTATAGGTTGGGGCTAATCCCTCATATCCTATTTAAACCCTAAATCTAACAAATGAATCTACTCAGACATGGCTAAGTAGTTCATAGAAACAAGGTAATAATAGAAATTCATAGACCTATTAGAGGGTGAACACTTAGGTTCCAATCACAAATATCTTTGGATCTCTCCTCTAGGTCTAGAATTCTATAACCTTTGTTAAAAAATAAAGAACTAAAAAGAAATAAGTAGAAGAAGAAGAAACTTGTATATCTTGTATGTAAAAGCTTGTATCTATTGTCAAAACACTTAGGCATATAAATATATGAGTTCATTAGGTTTAAAAACTTTTCAGGGGCATTCTTGTAGAATGTGATATCTTGGGCTTCAAGTTCGGCCAGGTCCAACTTGTCTTTCTGCCGCCTCAGTATCGATCGATAGTACAGGGTGTACATCGATCGATTATAGTCTCGATGTATCGTTCTTCGGCTAATGTGTGTCGATCGATTGCACAGAGTGTGCATCGATCATCTAGCCAACAACTTAGCAATCATGTCTGACTAACCCCTCTACTGATTTCATTTTTGTACATAAAAATAAAAGTGCAGGTTTTACCTTGGGAGTATCGATCACAGGATGCAAGGTTGCTCAAACAAGTATCTGGACCTGCAGATAAAAATTAGTTCCTATCCTCTCTCTCTACTATTTCTCTCCTAGTCAAGTCTGTTTCATTTGCAAGACATTGACCAAGTTTGTTCAGGCTTCCATGAATCAAGCCTTAATGGTTGCAGCCACCAAGTCCTGTTCACTTCTTTTTGACCTATATCCTAGGATTCATTGCGAAGCAAGTCTTGAAGGGGGTAACCACCAAGCCCTGTTCGAACCCTTTACCTATAGAATTCTTATGAATCAAGTATTGAGCGGGGTAACCGCCAAGCTCTGTTCGAATTCCTTCCTAGTTAATAACTAACTAATCCTAGAACATAAATTTAAGATAATTTTCGATTTTTTTTTTAGAAAACTTAAATCTAATTTCGAAAATGAGAGAAAGAGGGTGATAAAACTATCTACACAAGGCTTTTACCTTCCAGACTTGTTTGAAGCATCCGATCCCATGTATACCAAGCCCTAAGACAAGCAAAGAATTGTCAGGTTTGGTTGGAAATCAGCTTTGGTTCCTCCAGACAATCAATGAAAGTGTTGTCATAGCTGACAGGTGATCAACTTTAGCATCTATAGTACATTTTGCATCAACAAATCTAAGAATGGTGCCTAAAAGATTGGTTGGATAAAAAGTGAAAATTTAAATTATCATTATCCCTTTCTTGACTCAATAAAAACCATTTTGAAAACATTTTTGGATGAAATCAAAAGGTAAAAAGCATCAGTAATCATCCCCCCAGACTTAAATCATACACTGTCCCCAGTGTATAACCAGTCCAGCGAAGGCATAGGCAATAAAATACACTAATATCAAAAAAGTTAGAGCGATATACATGACCGCGATGCGTATCGATCGATGTTGAGTCGCCTTCGTCGATCGCTTCTGTTTGGTTCATGTCTCGATATCGACTGTGTCATGTCGGTCGATTTCAATGGCAATCGTCTAGTGTAAATGCAAAGAAAACAAATACTGAAAAATAAAATCCTAAAGATAAAATAAAATGAAAAACTACCTAACAGTGGGTTGCCTCCCACTCAGCGCTTTGATTATAGTCATCTAGCTTGACTTTGGATGGAATGAGCTACTGAGATAAAGTCCAGGTACTTGTTGAGAAACAAGTATCCTCTGTATCTTTCTTCTCCGAACCATGCGTCAAATAGGCTTCTTGTGGCTTCATATTCTCTGGTTCGTTTCTTCTGTATCTCAATCAACTCATCAGTGATCCTTTGAATCCTTTCTTCATGACCTTCAATGCTGAACTCGTGCCATCCTAACTTCCTGTAGGCATGTTCTGAAAGATCACTGAGCTCCGCTTGCATTGAATCAAGGCGTTGGATCATTTTGTCGTGGATGGAGCTGGTATCGATCGATTCCTTTGTTGAAATGTTGGTCGATGGCTGTTGAAGTCCATCGATCGATGCGCTGGACCTTTTGTCGATAGATTCTAAGGGTGCAGGTCTGCTTGCAAGCTGCCTCTGAATGGCTTTAATTTCTTTCTGCATCCCTTCTATGATAGATTCCATGCTTCCAACCTCGTTAACAAGCGGGAAATACGTTTGGTCTAGACGTCTATCGTGTGAATCATCCATGCTTGTTATTGCCGTGTAGACTTCATCAGCTAATTTATCCAAATCGGCTCTGGTACAGATCTCTGAAGTCTGTATATCGATCAATGCAATAGGTTGTTCATCGGTCGATTTTTGCTTCTGCAGATTCTCGTGAAGCTTCTCTGCAAAGAGCTTCATCTGGCCGTCGATTTCAGTCAATCGCCTATCGATCGATGTGAGGTTGAGCTCGTCGATCGATGCAATCGATGCAGCCTGATAATCAAGTTGACGTTGGAACTTCTCAGCCTCTGCTGCATAGTATCTATTCAGTAGTGCGAGTTCCTCCACTTCTTTGTCTACTAAGAAGTGTATATCAGCAATTTTCCTCTCAACTGCTTTCAGACGAGTCAATCCTCCAAAAGGATTGCAAGGTACAGCGGGGTTCATATCTGCATGTGCTTCATTGATAAGGCAGATAGATCTCTTCATCTTTTCTGCGGATGGTTAGATCCCTAGGTTGTGGAAGATAAGTTCACAGGTTTTGGTGAGTTTGCTGCTGAGACGAGCTTCGCTTTCTTCAATTCTTTCCAGATATCTCCAAGAGACTCATCAACCTCATGTTTTGAGTAAGTGGTCGATGGTGTGGGCTCCGATCGATCGATGTGGATGTTACTCCGTCGATCGATATTGATCTTTTCTGGCTATGGTTCGTGCGTTGCGAAGATCTTCAAGTTCCAGCTCAAGACGTTGAACCTTCTTGAGTAATCCCTTGTCTGCACTGAACATCCAGTTCATCTCACTGCGAAGCTTGTCTGTGGCCTCTTCTAAACTCTTTTCCATGGAGAGCTTTTCCCATTTGCGTTCTCCAAGTAAACCGGTGAACATCTCGTTGATCTCGTCTTTGGTGTAGGTTTCTTGCACCAATTCTCTTCTTGT
Source organism: Brassica nigra (assembly GCA_016432835.1). Lineage (NCBI taxonomy): Eukaryota > Viridiplantae > Streptophyta > Magnoliopsida > Brassicales > Brassicaceae > Brassica > Brassica nigra. The sequence continues at coordinate 53,014,948 of CM028247.1, forward strand.
AAATGAACTAGCGTGCTCTGGTAGACAGATGTAGGAGCGCTCGTCCATTGAAGTTCTTTGGAGCAGTTTCTTGATGTCGTCTTTAGAAATTCTGATGTCGTCACCATCTATTCCTCTAGCAAAGCCATTCTCGTCTCTGTAGACCCCATACTCATCTCTCTGCTCCCAAAAGAATTTTTGAACTCCATATCGAAGGGCTCTCTTTCTGAATTCGGGACACTTATCGATCGATGCAACACACTCTGTATCAATCGATTTCCGTTGAAGATATGGATCCTTTCTGTTGATATGGTTATCCTCTGCTTCCTTTGGCTCGGTTGTTGTGTCTGCCTCCTGGTGCTGATAATAGTGGTATGGTCCGTAGCGTTGTTGCTCGAATAGGTTGTGGGATCCATTGGCTAACTGTAGGACGTCTGCAATGTCTTCTCTGGATATGTGGAGTGTTCGTCCATCCATTGAGCGTACAAAGCCTTGTGAATCCCTGAAAACACCAAACTCATCCGGGATTAGATTTCCAAAATTAAGTACATTTGAATTTGTTACCTGGGATGGTTGGGTGTATGTATCGGTCGATGGCACAGGTTCCGAATCGGTCGATGGTTGCTCAGGCCTATCGGTCGATTGTACTGGTGCCATGTCGATCGACGAGACTTCTTCGGGTTGGGTGATGTATGTTGGTGTGGCGGTCTCGACCGCGAAGCTCGACTGGTAGTCGCTGCCCAGCTCGATTGAGTAGTCTCCGTCTAGCGTGTTGTTGACTGTGTTGTCGAATGATGCGAGGCAAGTAGTATCGATTGATGGGGGTGTGGTCCTGTCGATCGATGTCGTGATTCTGAGGTTGTGGTGGAGAAGTCGATCTTCATCTTCTGGAAGGTTGTAACACTCTATAGCTCTCTCCTCCTCGTAATCATCAGTATACTCCTCAATATGAGTAGTATTTGCAGCATGTGGTGGGATGCAGTAGTCGTTATCCACATGTTTATTTCAAATCACCTTCTGGAAACTCCTCCTCGATCTGATTGAATAGTGAATCGATCGATGACCATGTGTGGCTGTCGATCGATGTCGGTTCACTAGAGATGATCGATGAGACAGTGCTACTATCGATCGATTCTGCGGTCTCTGTCTCGTATTCGCCTTGTGAGTCGTATTCATCTCCACAATAGCAAACAGCTACAAGGTCTGAGCGTCTTGGATCTTCTTAGGGACCTTGATGACTCGAACTGGATCATAGTAGACCGTAGGGTTGATTAGGGTTAGGCACAGTTTGTTTGTCTGAAGGTTGCAGACTGCTCTGACTGTGGCTAGGAAGGCTCCTCCAAGTAGCAAAGAAGTAGGTAGGGTTATCCTGACGTCCAAGACATGGAAGTCTACTGGAATTAGGGTTTCTCCTATGGTAACCTCAAGGTTTCTTACAATTCCTTCAGAGTTCTGGAGAACAATCCACAAAGATGAACGATTCTTCAGTAGGCTCTATCTTCAGACCTAGATGGTCTCCTATCACCTTGGGTAAGATGCTAACTCCAGATCCTGTGTCACATATGGCACGTGGGAAGTTGATCCCCTGTACTGAGCAAGGAACAACAAACTTTCCTGGATCATCCTTCTTCTCTAGTTTGATCCTCCTCTTCATACTTTCTCTGACTTGGTTGAACATCCTCTTGATGTCTTCTTCTGTCTCCTTAGTTTCTCTGAAAAACATCCACAATCTGTGTGAAAAGTAGGCTTCTTCAAAGGGTTTCTCTGTAGGTATCCTTAGAACTCTCTTTCTGAAACTTGCCAACTCTTTCTCATTAACTCCTCTTTTAAGGTATTTAGGAACCTTCTCTTTCCTTTTTTCTTAGAACTCTGCCATCTTTTTCCTTTTCTATCTCCATTGGATCAATAATATCCGTGGGTTTCTTCATTATGGCGGTTGGTGGGTTTCTGGAAGGCTTAGATTGCTCCCAGAGTGCAGTAAGTCGTGCAACATCTATCTTGGGAAGTTGCACACGGCGTGTGATAACTGAATATCGATCGACAGCTTCTGGAGTGTGTCGATCAATTTCTTTATCATTCGGTCGATCGATGGGACGTTTGTCCTGTCGGTCGATGTTGTAAGGGCTGGGCGGATGTGGGTGCTTTGCTGCGAACTCCTCGTGAGTAAGTATCTTCACGGTTTTGCACTCGTTGGTGGATCTTTCAAGATCCATCGGTCGATGCTCGTCTTGTTCCACCGATCGATTGGTGTTGGCGTACATCGATCGATGTGGTGGTCCTGACATCGATCGATTCCAGTGGTTGCCGCCAATACTTTCGATCTGGAAGTCTCCCTCTTGCAGCTTCTCTTACTTTACCACTCTCCAAAAATCATCCTCTATGATAGCACTGACGTTGTGGCCTGTTGTTTCTTCTCCAGTCCCTTTTCCGAAAGCTTCCTGCTTCTTAACAGCTTCTCCTGTCTGAATCACTTGAGTCTCTAGTTTCTTCACATGGGTACTCAAAGCATCAAGCTTTGTGTTCAAAGTGGTGTAGACAGCATCGATCTTTCCATTGAAGTTCACCTCTAACTGTTGCTGGCTTTCAAGAACTTTGCTGAGCATGTCTTCTCGCTTTCCTTCTGGGGTTGGTGTGGGTGGCTTCATGTAAGATGAATTTCCATAACTCCTGTTGTTGTAGGGGTTGCTGCTTTTGAAGTTTCCTCTATGTCCTGCGAAGTTTCTGTTTCCTTGGTTTCCAGATCTCTGAAATCCGGTTACCCCCCTCATCAGCTTGTGCATCCTCTACTGAGCAGATTTGCTTGTTTAGCAGTTTCTGAACATTGTCAAGTGTAGCTTGTACCTCATTTATCTGTTCCTTTCCAAGGAACGCTGCAGATCTTGCTCTTACAATGTTCTTTGTGCTGTTGCTGGATGCTAGGTTGTCTATTAGCTTCACAGCATCTTCAGGATTCCTTGTGGTGAAGTTGCCTTCACTCGCAGTGTCTAGAGCCATCTGATATTTCAGTGCGATGCCTCTGAAGAAAGTGCAGAGCAGCTGCACTTTGTTGAATCCATGGTGTGGGCAGTCTCGCTGGTAAGACTTGAATCTGATCCAGGTATCCTTGAATGACTCTCCAAGCTCCTGATTAAATGTGGCAATTTTCCTCCTTCAGTCTTCAGCGCGCGCATCATCAAAGAAGTTACGCAAAAATGCGTTTTGGATGTCGTTCCAGGATGTAAGAGATCCTGGTGGTAGCTGCTTAAGCCACTGTAAAGCTTCTCCATATAAAGAGTGTTTGAAGAGCTTACAGAGAAGGTAGTCCACAGGGACTCCATTGGCTTTGATAGCAGATATGAGATCCTCGAACCTCTCCATATGGTCCATGGGATGCTCACTGGACAGCCCATAGTAAGGTGTCTGTCCCACAAGGGTGTAGTACTGCGGCTTAAGCTTGAAATCGCCTATCTGAATAGCAGGGGGACGAATGGCTGATCTGTTGGTGTAGAACTGATCTGGACGGTTGTAGTCAGCTAGTGTTCGAGCAGCCTCTTCTACAGGTTGAACAGCTTCTATAGGTGCAGTTTCTGGCTCAGTGATTACTTCATTCTGAGCGTTGAGTTTCTGACCTGCTTCATTACGAAGGTGACCTTCTTGGTCACGCAAGTCTCCATTCTCATCTCGTGTGAGAATAATAGGCGCAACCATGACTCGCAGAGTAGTATCGATCGATATACGGTTAGGGGTATCGATCGATGTCGGATGAAAGATGTCGGTCGACGGTGAAGTAGTGTCGGTCGACGTGAAGGTGCGAGTATCGGTCGATGAAGACGGTGTCTCGGTCGACAGGGGTGCGTCGGTATCGGTCGACAGGCAGTTGATGGCATCGATCGATGCGGAAAGGATTTCCTTGCGGATGGAACATTCCAAGCTAGCAGTCTTCGAGAACAAAAGTTGGGATTCCTTGTTCCTTCGGTGCTGCTGGGCATGTACCGAAAAGACAAAAAAATTTGTGTCAGAAAACAAATTAAAATAAAAACAGAAATAACCTAGACCTTATCAGATTAGATCCTATTGTATCAAAGCTCCCCGGCAACGGTGCCAAATTTGATATCACTCAAATTACCTTAAGGAGTGACTTTACTCTCTCAAATAAGAGGTTCAGTTGTAGTACTTAGGGATCGAATCTGAGAGCTAGTGTACAAATAAGATGCAATCTTAATGACTATGCTAGGTTGAAAATAGTTTAAAGTAAAGTGCAGGTTTGCTGAGTAAGGATAAGATTACTCAGTTGAAAGGATTTGGTTTTGAAACAGTAAAGAAAAGTAGTTAGATTCAGGGTAAGTATTCAGGAATTCAGGATTATAAATACTATAAAGGCTAACAAGTTGCCTGCATGATATGTCGAGCTCAACACTTATTAAATGAATCCATCAGCTCGCATTATTTAGACCATCTATTACTTAGATGCTAAATGGTGTTGCGGTCGGCTACTCTGCCGATGGTATCGATCGATGGTTCGATAGGAATATCGACCGATACACCTCTAGCTCGTCGATCGATTACTCTATAGAGTATCGATCGATCTGACTCTAAGCAAGCTTTATGCGCGAGTTGATACAATGCTCACCATTATCTTAGATCAGCTTTCGCATATCTCAAGAGGATCATAGCATGTTTAGGATGTTGTCAGGTATTGCATGTAATAAACAATGCAATCCAAGTCCATGTTCTAGGTAGCTAAGCTAGAAAAAGCATTAGTGAACAATCCTAACAATAAATATCACAACTATATCAATTATAGGTTGGGGCTAATCCCTCATATCCTATTTAAACCCTAAATCAAACAAATGAATCTACTCAGACATGGCTAAGTATTTCATAGCAACAAGGTAATAATATAAATTCATAGACCTATTAGAGGGTGAACACTTTGGTTCCAATTACAAATATCTTTAGATCTCTCCTCTAGGTCTAGAATTCTATAACATTTGTTAACAAATAAAGAACTAAAAAGAAATAAGTAGAAGAAGAAGAAACTTGTATATCTTGTAGGTAAAAGCTTGTATCTATTGTCAAACTACTTAGGCATATAAATATATGAGTTCATTAGGTTAAAAAACTCGTCAGGGGCATTCTTGTAAAATGTGATATCTTGGGCTTCAAGTTCAGCCAGGTCCAACTTGTCTTTCTGCCGCCTCAGTATCGATCGATAGATCAGGGTGTACATCGATCGATTATAGTCTCGATGTATCGTTCTTCGGCTAATGTGTGTCGATCGATTGCACAGAGTGTGCATCGATCGATGTGTAACTCTGGTGTCGACCTCTGGTCTTGATCACGGGTGAACTCTTCTTTAAGCTCCAAAAAGGCACCTAAAACATCACTTTTCTCCAAAATGCTTCTGAACCTGAAAACATATCTAATAGACTCCAAAACATAGATAATAGTAGTAAAAACACTCATATACCATGGGTAAAAAAGGGTAAAATCCATGGTATATCAACATTCATCTTGACCAAGAGCTTGTTTAGATTTGTGTCTAGGCATAAGGAAGTAGATTGATTGAAAGTTTGACATCTTAGATCAACATTAGTCACCCAAGATCAAGTCCCTAATCCCATGGATCTCATCTCCTCATATTGAAAGAAAGCTTGTTACTTTATTGCATTCTAGCATAGTTCTTAGTTCATATAATCATCTCAAACTGGTTACACTTAGATTAAGCATGAACCTGTATTCTCTCTTTTTCGAAATGGCTTAGGATTGGATTGACACTTTTTGTACTACTTTGATTGATCCACAGGAGCCTTGAAACTCCTAGTATCAATTTGGTGCTGTTGCCAGTTCTGAGTTCATTTGATATTGAGATTTGGTGTTTGCTTGAGACTAAGTCTTATTTTTCTTTTTGTCTAGTTACTGATACTCTTCCTTCCCTCCTTTTGAATTTCAGGTGTATGATCTTGAGAAGCAGAGGTGCATCAAACCTGGTTCCCACTGTTGAAGAGATTGCTGCACTTGAGAGGAAGATAGCAAAAAAAAGAAGAGAAGAAGAGTAACAGGCTCATTTGCAGAGGTTGGAGTTTGAGATGGAGAACCTACCTCAAGATGGAGCTGCCCAAGGGGGTAATGGTGTAGGAGCTGACAACCTTCGACCAGAGAGAGCTCCACCACAACATCCACAGCGCCAAGCTCGTGCCATTGGGACCTATGACCAACCTCACATACATGGGCATAAGGTGGGTATCAGAGCACCAGCTGTAGAGAACAACAACTTTGAGATCAAGTCAGGCCTCCTCCATGTGATAGAGAACAACAAGTATTATGGCCTTCCTGTGGAGGATCCACTTGATCACTTGGACAAGTTTTATTGTGGCCTGTACAAGATTAATGGAGTCTCTGAAGATGCTTTCAAGCTGAGGCTGTTCCCTTTCTCTCTATGAGACAAGGATCACCAATGGGAGAGGGCTCTTCCAAGTGACTCTATCACTACTTGGAATGAGTGCAAGAAGGCCTTCCTCAACAAGTTCTTCTCAACCTCCAGGACAGCCAAGATAAGGAATGAGATCTCTGGCTTTCAGCAAAAGAACTTTGAGAGCTTTAGTGAAGCATGGGAGAGGTTCAAAGGATATTGGTCTAAATGTCCACATTATGGCTTCACAAAGGAAAGTCTACTAAGTACCTTCTACAAAGGCGTTTTACCAAAGTTCAGGAGCAGACTTGACACAGCCAGCAATGGTTTCTTCTTGGGCAGAACTGAAGAGGATGCAAAGGAATTGGTTGAGAACATGGCTCAGAGTGATTTAGTCTACAGTGAGGAGCATGATAGAAGCAACACAACTGATGATCAGAACACAAGGAAGGAGATGAAAGCTTTACAAGAAAAGGTGGATAAGATCTTGCCTCTGCTGATTTCAGATAAAGCTAAGCAGGAGAAGGTAAGTTTTGTTGGAAATCAGAACCAAGAGGAGCCTGCTGTAATCAATGAGGTACATGGGTTAGAAGGCCAAGAGGATCTCTGCTTTATAAATGCTAATTGGACATGGTACAAGAAGGAGCCCAACTTTCAGTACAACAACTATCAGCAAAGGCCATACTCTAACAATCAACAAGGTGGTTACCAGCCTAAGCAGAACTACTCTTCAGGTCCCTCCAACAACCAACAAGGAGGATACCAAGCAAAGCAAAGTTACCCTCCAGGCTTCTCCAACGAAGGGAACCAATCTACTCACCAACAAGCTATTCCTACTACTTCTACTCCACAAGAAAGCAATACTGATGCTCTTCTGAAGAAGATCTTGGAGAATCAAACTAGCAATGATGCCAACATCAGGAATGAGCTGAAGCATCTCAGCTCAAGAACAGATGGGAGCTACAATGAGCTCAACAACAATTTCAGAGCTTTGGAAAGCCAATTTTCCTCCAGGAACTCTCAGCCCAATCGCCAACAAGGGTCCTTACCTGGAAAAGCTGAACAAAATCCCAAGGAGCCAATGAAAGCAATCACACTTAGAAGTGGAAGAGAGCTGCCTCCTAGAATTCTCATCAAGGATGATGAGAAACAAGGTGGGGAGGTGGCCATAAACATTGATGATGATGTGGTGATTGTGAATGAGAAAGTTGATGAGGAAATCCTTGAAAATATTGTTGAAGCCAAGAGTAAAGGAAAAGTAGGAGAAGAGAAGAAGACAGTGAAAGAGAGTGAAGCTGCTTCTCCAACAAAGGGTTCTTCATTCAACCCTCCTCCCTACGAGCCAACGCTACCATTCCCTGAAAGATTCAAGAGGCAGCTTTTGGAGAAGTACAAGGCACTATTTTAGAAGCAAATGAGTGAAGTTCATGTCACAATGCCCATCATTGATGCCTTCATGCTGGTTCCTCAATACAGCATGTTCTTGAAGGATGCTGTGGATGCAAAGAAGAAAGAAATGGAGGGTATGATGGTTCTTACTCACGAGTGCAGTGCCATAATCCAGAGATTGACCATCCCTAAGAAGCTGGAGGACCCAGGATGCTTTACTCTGCCTTGTGCCATTGGGCCATTGATGTTTGAGAGATGCCTATGCGACTTGGGAGCTAGTGTCAGCCTCATGCCTTTATCTGTTGCCAAGAAGCTTGAGTTTACTCAATACAAGAAGTGTAGACTCTCCTTGGTGCTTGCTGATCGTTATGTGAAGCTTCCCATAGGGATTCTAGAGGATTTACCTAAATGGTGGGAAATTGTGAGATACCCACAGACTTTGTGGTACTTGAGATGGATGAAGAGACAAAGGTTCCCTTGATCCTTGGAAGACCATTCTTGGCTACAGCAGGAGCAGTGGTGAATGTTAAGGAAGGAAAGATAGACCTTCATCTTGGCAAGGGAAACACACTTCACTTTGACATCAATGAGGTGATGAAGAAGCCTACTATGGAAAGGCAGATGTACTACATTGATAAGCTAGAATCCCTTGCTGATGAGTACTTGGAGGAGTTAGCCTTGGAGGATTCCCTACAGCATGCTCTTACCATGGGTGGCAAAGACCCATTGATAGATGATGGAGAAAGTGTGGAGTATGCTAGGTTTCTAGACTCTCACAGCAGACCAGCCAGGGAAGAGGAATTCTTGGAGGTACCACAAGCATTTCGCATGGCCACAATGACTTCTTCCCAGGCCGAGTCCCAAGATGATGACTGGAGTGAGCTCAAAGCACCCAAGGTGGAGCTTAAACCTCTTCCCCATGGTGTAAGGTACGCTTTTCTTGGACCCAATGAGACATATCCTGTCATTGTGAGTAGTGAACTTAATGAACTTGAGCTGTCTCAACTCTTGAATGAACTTAAAAGATTTAGAAAGGCAATAGGATAGTCACTTGATGATATCAAAGGGATATCACCCTCTTTGTGCATGCATAGGATACATCTTGAGGATGAGTCAATGAATTCTATAGAGCATCAAAGAAAGTTAAATCCTAACCTGAAGGATGTTGTAAAGAAGGAGATTCTTAAACTCTTAGATGCTGGTGTGATATATCCTATCTCTGATAGCAAATGGGTATCTCATATGCATGTTGTACCAAAGAAGGGTGGTATCACTGTGGTTAAGAATGAAAAGGATGAATTAATACCAACTAGAACCATAACTGGCCATAGGATGTGTATTGATTACCGGAAACTTAACTCAGCCTCTAGAAAAGATCACTTTCCATTGCCATTCATTGATGAAATGCTTGAGAGGCTTGCAAATAATCCTTATTATTGCTTTCTTGATGGGTATTCGGGATTCTTCCAAATCCCCATACATCCCAATGATCAAGAGAAGACAACATTTACATGACCCTATGGCACCTTTGCCTATCGAAGGATGCCATTTGGGTTATGTAATGCTCCAGCCACCTTTCAAAGGTGCATAATGTCTATCTTCTCAGATCTCATTAAAGATGTAGTGGAGGTATTCGTGGATGATTTCTCTGTCTACGGATCTCCGTTTTATGCTTGTTTGTCCAACTTGTGCAGGGTCCTACAGAGATGTGAAGACACCAACCTTGTGCTGAACTGGGAGAAGTGTCATTTCATGGTTAAAGAAGGAATTATCCTCGGGCACAAGATTTCAGAGAAGGGGATTGAGGTGGACAAGGCTAAGATTGATGTGATGGTCGGTTTGGCTCCACCAAGGACAGTGAAAGACATCAGAAGTTTCCTTGGCCATGCTGGGTTCTATAAAAGGTTCATCAAGGATTTCTCAAAGATTGCAAGGCCATTGACCAAGTTGCTACGCAAAGAGGCTGTCTTTAGCTTTGATGAAGAGTGTCTTGAAGCGTTCAAGAGGCTGAAGAGTGAACTTGTTAGTGCTCCTATTGTCCAGCCACCAGATTGGGATCTCCCTTTTGAGATCATGTGTGATGCTAGCGATTATGCTGTTGGAGCTGTCTTGGGACAAAGGAAGAACAAGAAGACCCACGTGATATATTATGCAAGCAGAACCTTGGATGATGATCAGAGGAAAGATGCCACGACATAGAAGGAGCTGTTGGCCATTGTCTTTGCCTTTGAGAAGTTCAGAAGTTACCTTGTGGGCTCTAAAATCATTGTATACACAGACCATGCAGCCTTGAGGCATCTCTTGGCAAAGAAGGATGCAAAACCAAGACTTTTGAGATGGATTCTGCTACTTCAAGAGTTTGATCTTGAGATCAAAGACAAGCCAGGATTTGAGAATTGTGTAGCTGATCATTTGTCCATATTGAGAATTGAGTGTGGCATCCCCATTGATGAAGGACTCCCTGAGGAGCAGATCATGGCTATTAGAGCAGTGGTGGCAGTTTGTAAAACTGGTAAGAAGATTGAAGAAGTCAAGGCAACAAATGAGAAGGAGCCTTGGTATGCTGATTTTAAGAACTATCTTGTTACTGGGAAGGAGCCATTGGATCTTGAAGGTTATGCCAAGAAGAAGTTCTACAAAGAATTGAAGAGGTACTGTTGGTATGAACCTTACCTCTACATTCTCTGCAAGGATCAGCTGTATAGAAGGGTGGTGGCCAATGAGAGGAGATTGATGGGATCCTTTCACACTGCCATGGATCATCATATGGAGGCCACTTTGCCACCTTCAAGACAGTTGCAAAGGTTCTACAAGCTTGGTTTTGGTGGCCACATATGTTCAAAGACACTCAAGACTATGTCTCAAGGTGTGACTCATGCAAAGGAGAGGGAACATCACAAAGAGGAACGGAATGCCTCAAAACCCAATCCTTGAGGTGGTGGTCTTTGATGTATGGGGAATAGATTTCATGGGCCCATTTCCATCATCTTCAAGCAACAAGTACATCCTAGTAGCTATTGATTATGTGTCCAAATGGGTTGAAGCCATTGCAAGCCCCACAAATGATTCTAAGGTGGTAGTCAAGATGTTTAAAAGCATAATCTTCCAAAGATTTGGAGTCCCTAGAGTGACCATAAGTGATGGAGGGTCACACTTCATCAACAAGCTGTGTGAAGGCCTTCTTAAGAAGAATGGTGTGAAGCACAAGGTGGCCACTCCCTATCACCGTCAAACAAGTGGTCAAGTTGAGCTTTCCAACAGAGAGATCAAGTCTATTTTGGAGAAAGTAGTGGGAACTAAGAGGAAGGATTGGTCTAGCAAGCTTGATGATGCACTTTGGGCTTATAGGACAGCTTACAAGACACCTTTGGGTACAACACCTTTGGGTACCAAACCTTTCAACCTTGTGCATGGAAAAGCTTGCAACTTACCTGTAGAACTTGAGTACAAGGCATTGTGGGCTGTTAAGTTGCTGAACTTTGACATCAAGAGTGCCAAGGAAAAGAGACTTCTCCAACTCAATGAGCTTGATGAGATTAGGATGGAAGCCTTTGAGAACTCAAGGATCTACAAGGAAAAGACTAAAGCCTTTCATGACAAGAACATCCTCAAGAGAGAGTTCAAGGCTGGAGATCAAGTTCTTCTCTACGACTCAAGGCTGAAGTTATTTCGAGGAAAGGTTAAGTCAAGATGGTCTGGTCCATTTAAGGTTAAGGAAGTGAGGCCTTATGGAGCAATTGTGCTTTGGGGTAACAATGGGAAAGAGTTCACAGTGAATGGGCAGAGAGTGAAGTTGTACATGGCTGACACACCAAAGGAGAATGGGACATCAGCTCCACTCTCTAACCCTACCCCAAAAGGAATCAAGGTCAAGCTAGTGACTTTAAACGAGCTCACTTGGGAGGAAATCCCATGGCTATCCTTGTACATACTCTTTGGAGTTTTGAAGTTCTAGTGGAGTGAGTAATGCTATTGTTGAGCTTACTCCTCATATATATAAAAAAAGAAGGGTCTTTGGTCGTCTGACCCAGGATGGATGCACCCGGGCAGACTACCCGCACGGGACGGTACGAAGCTGATCATCGAGCAAGATTACGCGGGATGCAGTCACGCGGGAAGGACTACCCGTGTGGGACGGTACAAGGATGATCATCGAGCAAGATCACGCGGGGAACACTACGCGGGACGCTCTACCCGCGCGGGTGACACAGACTGAAGAGAGCGCCAGCACGCGGGGACCATACCGCAGGTGATTTCCCGATCGTATCAACCCGCGTGACCCGACGAGGATCCGCATCCCGACCTGATAGCCCAGGTATGTTTTCTTTCCATATTTCTCGCCCAGACCCGACCGCCCATGACCCGACCCGACCCAGCTCAACCCCTATGACCTAAATCGATCCCCTCTCCCTCATTTCACCTCCTCTTCCCAAATCAAGAAACCTCTCTAGCCTCCAAGCACCAAAAACACCATATCTCACTCAAATCTCCACCAAATCACTCCATTCTTTTTTCTAAATCCAAGTCTTCACCCTCATAGTCTATTTCCTTGAATCCATTCTTTTTTTCCATTCATCCACAGCAAGGTATGGTTTCTTTAAGTTCAAATTCGTAATGCTCATGAACCCTAAAAATTTAACCTTGAAATTTGAACTTTCTCTTGCTAGATTCTTGTGAAATAGACTAGGGAAAGCTTATATATTATGTTGGGTTGTTGATTTCATGGTGAATTTGAGTTGAATTTGAACTTTGAGAAATTAGAGTTCATGAGATTTGGGGCTTTTTCAAAATTGGCTAAATTGAGCATGAAAGTGGCTTGGCTTGGTTAGATTAGGTGTTTTAGAGCTTGATTAGGAAGTCTTCTAAAATTGGAATTCATTTGACACTTGAATTTTGCTTGATTGTGATTTTCTTGTTAAAAAAAAAAAAAAAAATTTAGAAGCTTCATCCTTTGAACCTATCTCTCTCTTATTGGCCTTGAATACATGCTTGGATGGATTGTGATAGTTTTTGCTTAGGCTATTGCTCTTGAGCTGAATTCTCATTTGCTTATTCAAGTTTCTCTCATTCAAAAGCTTTCTCCTTTCTAGTGCCTATTCTTTTCCAAGGTTTGAACTTTTCAGGTACCAATGGGGAGAAAAGATGAGGACTTGATTGCAGCTCAGAAGATTGAGACTGCACGAAGAGAGACTGCTCAGTTTGGGAAGGAATTAGGCTCTATGCCAGAATCAGAGGAAGAGCGTAGGCAGCAAGCTTTGGCCATGCTAAGGGCACGAGCACAAGCTAAGAGAGAGGCAAGAAGCCTATAGTTGAAGAGAGTGATGATGGTGCTGAGGCACCTCCTTCCATGGAGGACAGTGAGACGAGTAGCCAAGATGAGCAGGGTCCTCTCAAAAAGGCCAGGTTCAATGCTAAGAGGGATAGGAGCAAGAAACCTACTTAAGATGAGCTGGTAGAGCACATGAGGCGTGGTATTTCTTGGCCTCCAACAATGTGTGTTGATAAGGCAATCCTGAAGGAGTTGGAGATTGAAGAAGACATCCAAGCTATGCTTGAACACATGAACATGGGAAGCTTCTACACCATGGCTCACCCTACATTCAAGGAGGTCTCATGCCAATTCTTGGCATCCTTGGAGGCAACCTTTCACACCTCCAAGCATGTGAGGCAAGGATGGGGGAAGATTCAGTTCAAAATTGATGGGAGAACCCACTCCATGACCTTCAAAGAGATTGGGCAAGTGCTTGGTCTTCAGGACCAGAAGGACTCATCCATTCCAAAGCTTCAAGGCGTTCCAAAGGAGAAGAACATCACACGCCTGACTTGGAAGGTCTTGAGTGGCAAGAGTCGAAGCTCCAACCCGGACAAGAATGCCTCCATCCGTCATCCTACATGCGCTACCTCCATAGGTTGCTTGTCCACACCATTTTCCCTAGGAAGGAACCAGGAACAGTCCTTGATGATGAGCTGAGACTTCTTCACCAAGTTGTCCAGCACTATGCTTCACCTCCTCAGTTACCCCTTGTCCCCAATGATTTCTACAAAGACTTTAGTATGGTGGGATTCTTTGTGCAGAAACTCATGTATTACAAGGAATGGGCTTGGACAAACAATTATCCATTCCCTCAGATTGGGATTAGTGGATTGATAACACCATTGATTGAGCACAAGGGTATCAGCTTGGGAAATGATGCAGTTGGACCAGCCTTTTTGGATGGAAACTACTTGAAGAAAGCTCAATACTTCAATGGAAGGTTCAATGGCTCTTGTGTCTCCAATTATCTGAGGTCTACCAAAGCAGTTGAAGTTGTCCTCCCAAACAGGAATCTAACAAGCTTGGAGAATCAAGGGGCAATCAGCTTTGACATTGGTGAAAGACATCTCCTAGGACCTCATGGAGCTCTTGGTCCCATGACCTTACCAATGGCCAAGAAGAGAGCAGACAAGGCAGCTGTATTCCATGAAGGTTACACTAGCAGGACCACTGAGCATCTCTTTGGCCCTCTCCGTTACCACTTTGATCAGCGCCCTGGTGCCTTGCCTCTTGGTCCACTTCGCCAAGCTCATGACCATATTGGCAATCTTCAGAGGTGGAACAAAGCCCAGGACAGAACCATCTTCAAGCTAACAAACGAGTGCAAAGAGCTGAGAAGGACTGTGAAGAGGCAAGCTATGGCTTCAGCTCAGTTCATGAAGAGGGTGACTGATATTCTAACTAGAGGAGCTGTAGCTGGCTGCACTGCTGAGGACTTTGGTGACATATTTGCTCCTCAGCCTCAGCCCTTACTTGATCCATTGGCGCCACGTCCTCCTCTCACTAGGAAGCAGCTCCTTCGCAACAAAAGAAACCCACCAGCTCAACCATCCACTTCAGGCAACAAATCCCCTTCCCTAGCCTCAACTGATGAGGAAGACGACTCTGAGGGCGAAGCATCAGCCTCTTCCCACGCTCCATAGAGGTACTCCTTCACCTTACCATTGTATAGACCATTCTCATTTGCATTTAGTTTTCCTTTTGTGGTATCTTTCTCTCCTTGATGACACAAAGACTGTGTGGTTCAAGTGTGGGGGAGGTACCAAGTTGCTGATCTTTTATGTGTTTTATGTCATCAATCCTGCATTATAGATAGTTATTTGCATAAAAATCCAAAAAAATTTGAAAAAAGATTTGAAAAAAAACAAAAAGAAGCATGTAATTGCATTAGGATTGAGTCTAGAGCATTAACTTATTTGCATAGAAAAACAAAAAAAATATTAGAAGTCTTGAGCATATAGGATTGCATCATGCATTGGGGATTAGGATGATACCAACCTTGTAAAGAGCCCATGCTAAGTACTCAATTTGATAACCTTTGTAATCATGGTAAGTAGCTTGAGCATCCTTTAGAAAGCTTGTAGACTTCAAGCCTTGAAAACTCTTCTTGAAACTCACTGATTGCTGAAACTCACTCTTTGATGCCAACTATAATCTTATTTAAACTGAATGAACTTAATGCTTCTTGCTTATGGTCCTTTATGTGCTGAGTCATGACTATACACACTTGAGTTGTCTCACCTATTTTGCCAATCTTTTTGACAAACTCAAGTGATAGTCCATTCCCTTAAACCCTTCCGTCCTTTCAATCCATCACTGATTGTTGAGTGACGCCTCTTTGGAAAGCCTTACATGTGCATAATGTTGAGAGTATTGGGAAGGACAATGCTTAGTCTCCATTTTTGCTAGATTAGACACTCATATTGTCTAGCTTCTAGGATGGGGGTGAGTGTTGTAAAGTGTGATCTTGGGAATGTGAAAAAGTTATGAAAGAAAAGAATAGACTCTTAGAACTCAAAGTGATTAGTCTTTATGGGATAAGTAAAAGAAAGTTATAGCTCTAGTTTGTAAAGAAGGTCTTGGCCCCCATATTCATAAAGAAAAGAAAAGAAGAAAAAAAAAAGGAAAAGAAAAGGAAAAAAAAAAGAATAAAGAAAAGGGGGCTAGCAATGTAAGGAAAGAGCTGATAAGAGTTTAAAAATGTGAAAAATTTATTGTAGACTTCAAAAAGAAAGAGTTCTAAGTGAGAAAGTATCTTTGAGTGTTTTGGGAAAGTCTTTGGGTGAGAGATGTGAGTGGGGTTTTACATTGAGAATAAGAGTGTAACCTGTATATTTGGGAAAAGGGTAGAACTATGGAGATTGAGCATTGTATGCATGAGTTGATCCTTTTCTTAGATATATTATGTCCAATGTCAAGGCTACTTTGTTTTGAGAGTAAACCACCTTGAAAGAACATCTTCAACCTCTTGATTCACTTTGCACTAAAGCCTTTTCTTACCAAACCAAATGATTTGGACCATTTGACCATTTGCAAGAATTCAATTAGTATTTTGCTTAATGAATGTGAGAGTTGACTGATTTAAGTTTGTGGATTCATGATGTTGAGTGTAGAGATCAAAGGAGTTAAGATAGGCGTAGAGAAGTTAGAGTTAGATAAAGTGTTTGCTCTTGCTATTTGGTATGATTATGCAAGGTTATTAGGTTGAGAACTAAGAAGAGCTTCTTTTGCTTATGAGTCCCCTCCTTCAAACCTCTCCTCCATAGTTCTTGAAATTTTACTTGTGGACAAGTAAAGGACTAGTGTGGGGAGTTGATGTCTTGCATATTTTCATTGTTTTAGCTATCAATTTTATACATTTTTATCTTGTAGATTAAGGTTTACACATCTTTAGGATCCATTTTGCATTCATAAGTCTCTATCAGGTGCTGGACTGTTCCATGGAGTAAAAGGAAGTGTTTGGAGGCATTTTGACCCAAAAAGAAGTGAAGAATGATGTTTGGCCAAACCAAGATAAGCCATCCCTTGAAGTTGGACGAGCCTGACCCTGAGAGAAGGCCGCGGTTTCCTCTACCCGTGCGGCCGAGCAGTCTGGTCAAGAGATGGAGAGGACGCGGGTCAGACCACACGGGATCCCTTACCCGCGCGTCCGAACAAGGCCTAGACAAGAGAAACGACGCGGCTTGATAGACGCGGAGTCGAGTACCCGCGCGGCCGGACACACCTGAGACTAGCCCTGGACAGGACGCGACTGGAAAGACGCGGGATCACCTACCCGCGCGTCTGGACGAGGAGCTTGAGCGATGGACTGGACGCAGGATGCAGGTCGCGGGATCACCTACCCGCGTGGCCGGATGAGATGCTTGAGTGATGGACGGACGCAGAATGTAGGCTGCAGGATCACCTACCCATGCGGCCGGACGAGACGTGGGATGAGCTGGACGCGGGTTGACCCACGCGGGTAAGGCCGACTGATCTAACCCGGGGCGCATTCTTGTGCTCCCTTCTGATTGGTCGAGCCTAATATGTTTCCAATGACCTTTTGGTCATTTTTAATGATGTTTTTAGGTCTTCTAAGCTACTATAAATACTTTTGTAAGACCATTTTGTTGGATCTAAGTTATTTTTTCTCTAAGAACACAAAACGTCTTGGTGAAAGTTTTATCTTTGAATCATAATCTCATCTTATTCTTGTGTTCTTGAGTGTTTATTTCTTCTTCTTCTTTCTTTCTCTGCATGACTAAGCTTAAATGTTTAATGGGTTTAAGAGTAAGCATGTGGATTAGTGAGTAGATCTATCTTGGATTCATGGGTTAGGGTGATTAAAGGTGATTAAGTGTAGATCTAAGGTGTTTAGTGTTAGATCTTTCTTTTCATTGCTTGATTGAGTGATCTTAATGCTATTTTAGAGTTGGCCTCTCAAAAATAGAGCTTTAGGCATTTCCTGCTCATAAGGTGTATGTTGAAATGCCTGAACCAACTCTTCAATGCTTTTAGCTTACTTTACCAAAGACATTTGTTGCTAAAGGAGCTAAGATTGTTATTAGACTTGTTCTTAAGGGTTGTTTTAGTCATTACTGTCAAGGATTTTTATGTTTGGATGACCATTGCAAATGAACATTCATCTTGACCAAGAGCTTGTTTAGATTTGTGTCTAGACATAAGGAAGTAGATTGATTGAAAGTTTGACATCTTAGATTGAACCTTAGTCACCCAAGATCAAGTCCCTAATCCCATGGATCCCATCTCCTCATATTGAGAGAAAGCTTGTTACTTTATTGCATTCTAGCATAGTTCTTAGTTCATATAATCATCTCAAACTGGTTGCACTTTGATTAAGCATGAACCTGTATTCTCTCTATTTTGAAATGGCTTAGGATTGGATTGACACTCTTTGTACTACTTTGATTGATCCATAGGAGCCGTGAAACTCCTAGTATCAGAACCCATGTGTCCCTTGATCGATACTTTCAAGTTAAAGCCTTCACTTTTATTTTATGCAAAGAAATGAGATCAGTAGAGGGGTGAGTCAGACAGGATTTACTAAGTTGCTGGCTAGATGAATTTGGTTGCTACTTCTATGGTTAGGAGATATTTGATGTGGCTTACAACATTGTAGAGGTGATGATTCTAGTTAGAGATTATTTGAGTCCCTGCTATTTTAAATCTCTTTCAGAGAGACTGCCTGTTTGTTTTGCTTGAGGACAAGCAAAAGGGTTAGTCTGGGGGAGTTGATATACCATGGATTTGACCCAGCTTTACCCATGGTATATAGGTGTTTTAATATATAACTATTATGTTTTGGAATCTATTAGGTATGTTTTCAGGTTCAGGAGCATTTTGGAGTAAACTGATGATGATTTAGGAGCATTTTAGAGCTTAACAGAGATTTCATCCGAGTTGACCATCAAACCAGACCAGAGGTCGATATTCAAAGAACAATCGATCGATGCACACTGTGTGCTATCGATCAACATCAGTAACCAAAGGTCGACGTATCAAGATTACAATCGATCGATGCACATCCTGTGACATCGATCGATACGGACTCGCATAGAGACAGAATGGTTCCAGCTGACTTAAAGCCCAAGTCTTCACCAAATTACAATATTGCCCTGACGAGTTTTTTTAACCTAATGAACTCAATATATATAGATTTCCTATGTGTTTTAGGCAAAGAATGCTTTTATTACTTTCTAGTTTTACTGTTTAAGGTTTTTAGAGATTCTTAGAGTTGGAGAGAAGATCCAAAGAGATTTGTGAGTAGAACTCCATTATTTGTTTCTCTATTTATCTATCTATGAGTTTCTTTTATCTTGTTGCTATGAATTGCTTGGCTATGTCTGAGTAGGTTCCATTGTTAGATTTAGGGTTCAAATAGGTTGTGAGGGATTATCCCCAAATATAGATTGCTAAGTTGTGATATTCGTTGTTAGGATGTTCTTAATGCTTGTGTTCTAGAGTAGCTAACTAAAATCTTGACCTAGGATTGTTAGTTAACCTGACTTCATCCTTAATACATCCTATTCAAGCTAAGATTACTAGAGAAAGGCGAGAGCTGATCTATAGTCTTGGTGAGCTTGATTTCAACTCGCGCATAAAGCTTACTAGAAGTGTGTCGATCGATATTCCTATAGAATAATCGATCGACGGAGCAAAAGGTGTATCGATCGATACTTCTATATAGTCATCGATCAACACTTTCTAATTGATCATCCCGAGAGGTGAGATCATTAGATCTAGTTATCAGACGAATCTAGAAGGCGTGAGCTGATCGATTTGTTCATAAGTGTTGAGCTCTTTAATATCATGCATGCAACTTGTTAGGAATCTATATGATTATAATCCTGATCACCTGAATAGAAACCCTAAGTCTAGCTACTTTCTTTAATTGTTTAAAATCCTCAAATCAAACCCACCGAGCAACTGCCTTGCTCAAACCTGCAATTTAAAGTTAATCTAAATCAACCTAGCTTAGTCACTAAGGATCGTATCTTTTGTGTTCCCTAGCTCCCTGTGGATTTGATCCATAAGTACTACAACTGAACTCTTATTTGAGAGAGTAATTCACTCCTTAGAGTAATTTGAGTGACATCAACGTCTAGCCAAATGGGCAGTAGAACTGGGGGAATATGACGTAATATTTCGGCCGGCTACCGCCATAAAATCGCAGGTCCTAGCCGACTTCATGGCATAGTTCTCCCCTACCTTGCTCCTGGCTCTGGAGCAGGAGGTGCGCCTCCAAAGCAAGACAGAAAAAGAGGGAAAGTGGACCCTGTATGTCGATGGTTCCAGAAACGTGCGAGGAGCCGGAATTGGGATAGTGCTCACCTCACCCACCGGGAATACAGCCTCAAGAGCCATAAGGTGCAACTTTAAGGCGACCAACAATGAAAGCGAGTATGAAGCCATAATCGCGTGATTGACACTCGCCCACCAGATGGGCGCGGAGAACATCCAGGTCTTCAGCGATGCTCAACTAATAATCAATCAGGTGCAGGAAGAGTACCAAGCCAAGGACGACAGCATGATCTGATATCTAGCGATCGCTCAGCGCCTCCTCAAGAAATTCTGAAGCTATAAGCTTACACAAGTCCCTAGGGAATGGAATTCACAGGCTGACGCTCTGGAAAATCTGGGGTCCGCCCTCGAAACTAAAAGACAGAGGAGCATCCCCCGGCTGGTTCTCCAATGGCCAGCCACCCTGTAGGAATCGTCTTCCAAAGTTATCTCTGCGATTGGAGAAGAGGAAACATGGATGACCCCCATAGTTCGGTACCTGGAGAATGATATCCTCCCTCAGGATCGAAAGAAAGCAGGAGAATCATGAAAAAATCAGCGAGATACTGCATCTCCCAAAGAATACTGTATCGTAGATCCTTCTCGGGACCCTATCTATGGTGCGTAACACCCCGAGAGGCTTCCAGGATCCTCGTGGAACTACACGAAGGAGACTGCGGATCCCACTCCAGCGGCAGAAGCCTAGTGCTAAGATCCAAGAGAGCGGGCTACTACTGGCCAACGATGGCCGAAGATGCTGACAGGAAGGCCAAACACTGCGACAAGTGCCAGAGACACGCTCCAGTGTACAAGCTCCCCGGAAAACCTCAAATCCATAAGTTCCCCCTGGCCTTTTGGGAAGTGGAGCATGGATATAGTGGGAAAACTCCCAACCGCGCCAGGGCAGAAGGCTTTCCTTCTGGTGGTGACCGACTACTTCTCCAAGTGGGTCGAAGCGGAAGCGCTCAGCCGAATTACTGATCTCCAGATCACGAAGTTCTTGTGGACGAACATGATCACACGCTTCGGAGTCCTGCAAGAGATTGTCACCGACAACGGGCCACAGTTCACCAGTCATAACTTCAAGGAGTTCTGCAAGGACTGGGGCATAAAGCTCGCCTTCACCACACCCAGACATCCTCAATCCAATGGAAAAGCCGAATCCACAAACAAAACTATGGTCAACATGCTAAAGAAGTGCTTGGAGGGTTCTCATGGGAAATGGGCAGAGGAACGGCCCAAAACCACTTACGATTCCATTCGAAATCAAGCCCAGCAATGTTATGACGGTGAACATAAATATCGAGTTTCCAAGATAATGATGAGGATCGAGAAGAAAAAGAAAAATTTCTGAGAGATGTCTAAACCGACCTAGAGGGCATATATAAGGGGAGCTAAAGCTAAAGACAAGAAGATTTTTCAGACTTTAGAACTCTTCATTTAGAAACCCTAGACATTATTCTCGAAATGCCTGTTTCTATGACTTGCACTCATACTAGACGAACTCGTCCAGGAAATTCGATCTCTTGTTCAAATCTTTCTAATTGAACTACGTTCGACTTGATCCTCGAAAGGGGTACGTAGGCAGCCTTCCATAAGGTCCAGTCCCAAATCTTCAACACCTTTTTTGTCTTTTTCGTCTATTGCTAAGCGAGTTGCGGCCATAGGTTTTCTCTTGACATAGGTGGTACTGCTGATAAACTTAGTCTCGTCTTATTGCTTTTTTCATACGATTTCCCTTGTAATCCCCTTTCCAGACAAGCTTCTTGTATGCTTTTGCTTCTGAAACGCTCATACGCAAACTAGAAATGAATATCTACTTTTTCCAAACTCGATTTATTGTCTTTGCATATTTTTTCGCATTTATTTGGTCACTTTTCGTTGGCTCTCGCAGAGAATCCGGACCTCTGGGAAATTAGGGTTTTCCTAACTTTCCTAATCTAAACGGAAATCGACGGTGTGAATTTCGGTTTCCACAGTTTAGCGCTAGAAGAAGGGGGGTCGGATTACTCTTACTCACAGCCGTAAAATACTTGATCAAAACGATGTTTGGATATATGGTAGACAAACTCTCAGCACTGAAAACTCCTACGGCCAATGCTTACGCAAACGCCGCAGTGCTCGACAAAATAAAAAACCTAGTTGCGACTTTTCGCCACAGAAGAGCACCGAAACGATTCCGTGATTTCTCTGTCTAAACAGAAAGGGCAACGATAAAATCTATCAAACCCCCAAAAATTTATCTTGTTACCGATTTGGAGAGATCTCGGCCCGTAAGGGTATGATTCTGAAAACTTTTCCGAAAAATAATACTTGCTCTCTTCAAAACTGCGCGAAAAGCCTAGATAAACTCGCGGAAATAGAAGAACAGAAAGTCGAATTGCTAATAACCCACTGTTGTATTTCATTTGAATAATTTTTGACGGAACGAAGTTGATCTCCATTGAATCACTTCAAACCTCCACGTAACAATCCCACGGAAACGAGAAACATTCTTCCCTATAATAAAATAATAACGACGAAAGGGGAAAAGGGACGTCAATCACTTCCCCCCAAGTCACCAGCAAGCAACAACGACTCGGCTTCGGCCTTTTCCGAGTTTGACTGACCATGTCCAAATCACCATGAGAAACTCGCCATGAGAAACGGCCGTGGGTAACTCGCCATGGACGTGGGCAACTCGCCATGGATGTGGGCACCTCGCCATGAGCAACTCGCTGTGGACAACTTGCCATAGGCAACTCGCCATGGGCAATTTGACCACGTCCAACTCGCCATTACTCCCTCGAACTCGCCTAATGGCGAGTTGGACCATCCCCAAGAGCTACTCCTTTGCGTTCTCTTTTGAATCCCGATCGAAACACTTTTCGCTTCATCTCAATTGGAGTTTCATACACACAGTCCAACTCGCCATTTTGGCGAGCTGGACCAGCCCCAAGGGCTCCTCCTTTGTATTCTCTTCAAAATCTCGATCGGAATGCTTTTCGTTTTGTCTCAAACGGAGTTTCTGTTGAGATTTTACGATGGAAACAAGTAAGACTCGCCTAAACTCCTCGGCTTGCTTCTACTCGCCCTCTTGGGAATCCTACTCGTCCTCTTAAGCATCTCACTCGCCCTTGCCTCTTTCTTTGCGTTCTCCTTCGAATCTAGATCGAAATACCTCTTGTTTCGTCTAGATTGGAGTTACCTCTGGAACTTTACAATAAAAACCGTAAAGACTTGTTTTCTCGTATGTATTCAAATTGATCGTATAAAACGGCAACGGTTAACTTAACACCTTAGCCGCCTCAACTATACGAGCAATTTGAACCTTTTAATAAAAATTGACGTCGTATCAAAGGTATTCTTTCAAAGAAATCGTAAAAACGTTTAAGTCGAAAAACAGCCGAAAAGGTCTAAAGCACGACTAAAAACCCACTTACGATTTTAGACGAAATCGAGGCCAATGATATGATGACGGTCTACCTCTTATTTTCAGGAGAGAATAAAAGTCAAGTTCGGAAGATAAATGTCAAGTTTCAAAGGACAAACACAAATATCGAAAACGGAGTACAGACACAAGAAGAGGAAGGGGAAATTAGCAAGCAAAACGGTAAAGAGACAAATCAGAATCTTCGAGAAAACTAAGGCGGATCTTTCTAACCGATCTAAACTCTCGCAAAATCGAGTAAATATCACCACGCGTACTTAGCTCGCTTCCTAAAGAAAGAAAGAACTAGAGACACGAACATCGACTTAAAATCGATGCGTTCCTAGTAATCTTCATAAAAAACCGACATATTCCAAGTCGTTAACCTGAAAACAAGCAAGTCGCAGTCCTGGCGTCATCTTTAAACCGACCCAGATTGTCAATCTTCCCAATCCTCGAAAAAAAGCGTACACAACCATTTAAAATATTGGTTCTACCGTTTTCTTTCGTAAAAAAGGAAAAAAAAACTTTTTGCCTCGACATCAAGAAATTGCTTTTGACAAAGCAAACTCTCGCAACAACAGGCAGAAAAATACTTAGGCATTCCAATGTCTCATTAAGATCGTCCCACAAAGGCAAACAACAATCTAAGATTCTTCTAAACACTAGCAACATATCTACACCATCACAAACAGAATCTCGAGTACTAGACAGCATCTCTTGTCCCAATCATGTGTTTAGAAAACCTTTACCGATATCAAACTTACACTCGATGATTGGCCAAAATTCTGGAAGCCCTTTTCGACTTAATAAAATGATTTTCGTATAAAAGTCAAAAATTATACGAAAAATCTTTAAGCACCAAAGCATTGCTTTCAGAGTCCGTTGAACCTGGTGAATCACGGGAAAGCATCGAAAAATCGTTCTCACAACTAGATCATAACAAAATAACCTTCGGTAAAACTCCATGAGTGATTCCAAGGAAATTTCGCAAAATATCGAAATCAAAGTAGAAACGCGTCCCGTGTAATCCGCGGAAACATCGCAACTAAGAAATTTTTGATTTTCTATCTTCGTAAAACTGGTCACCCATTATTTTCGTATAACCAAAACGTTTTATACGAAACAGCCTACGGAAAACAAGACAGGTGTTACTACAACACAACTCCGCAATTTTTGCAAGCGATTTACGAAAAACACTCTCCAGTTACTTCTATGAGAAGCCCCTCTCACAATATTTTCATGAAAAATCCTCCGTACAGACGATTCAAGTCATACGAAGCAACTTTCAGAATAAACACAACGGGCCTCACGGAGAACTGTCATAGATAATTTTTGTATAATGAAAACGAAGCTTCATGAAGATTGCTGACACCTCTCCCTTCCCTCGGTTACATCCGAGTAGGAAATCACCTCGCAACCAAATCCGCAAGGGTTCTGCGTCAAGCCTCTTAAAATTCGTCTTCCTTGGATAAAAAGGAAACAATTTTATACGACTAAAGGAAACAGTATACGAAACATTCATCGTATAATTTAACCCAAAGTGAAAACTCGTTTTTAAGCCATAACACGGAAAACTCCGCTGTTTTTGGCCTATCAGTCTCGGAAAACGCTCTTTGGCCCTCAACCAACTATGCCTCCCCGTAAAGCCCGAACCAGAATTCGGCGTCTTTTTGAGGACAATCGTAAAACAAAAGTTCCATGGCCTGGTCCTTTACCAACAACGTCCTTGGCTGTACGGCTTAACACAACCTTCATCCCAAGCAATCAAGCAACCACCGCTCCACTCACCTAAACGGCTAAAAAAAAACGATCCACGATTTGTTGTAAAACGCTAAGTGACGATTACACAGATTATTTGTCATATAAACCAGAGAAGAAATTATACGATAAATTTTGAAGAACAAAATTCAGTCCTAGCAACCATATGGTTAACGGAAAAATTAAACTTGTCGATAATCGACCGGGTTCCACACAATTAACTTAAAGCGCGCAGCGTTTACCCGTAAAACACGGCATGAAAGGAAACACTCGTAACAAATCTCCTAGAGTTATACGAGTAATCCTAAAAAAATCCCGGAAGGCCAAGACTTCACAAAGCACAGTGAAAGCTTCTTCCCAGGAACAAATCTACGCGGTCCCTTGGTCCTAATCCCACCATCATAAATCAAAGTACTTACATCAAAACTGGAACAACAGTTTTGGCTGCTAACATCTGCAGAAAAACCAAGACGTTTCTCAACCGCAGGGTTAAGACTAAACCCCTTCAACACAGAAACTCTTCAAGCCCGCAAACATTTCAAGCACAAAAAGCGGCATACAAAAAAAAAACAATCTTCTGCATTGCGAGACGTCGCAGACGCCCCAAGATTTGTTTTTCGATAAAATCACCTTCCTCGATAAAAACACCTTCTTGGAAGATCAGACAGTCGTATGCACTAACATCTTCTTAAAAACACGTGTCCCTCGCGAAGAATAAAAAACGGTAATATCTACCGATAAGTTTGTTGCTGATCATAACAAACTCTTAACATCCTAAACAGACTAAGTCATCTTGAGCGATAGCTCTCGTACACCCGGCACAAGGGTAATAGCGCTATAAAAGAAATCTAAAATTTTGGTCAGCACTTTCGGGAGACTAAAATTGTCCCCGAAGAGATGCTTGATTCCTACCATACAAGTTGTATAAGCAGGGAACATATCGTGGACTTTAAAGCGGGCCGGAATCAGGTTGAAAACGATATGGGAAACGTAAGTCGAAGTAGTCATCGCCCTAAAGCCGTGATTATACCTAGGTCTTACCCTAAATCCAGCACACTGGTCTCTAACATCTCTAGGCATAGTATCAAACACCCTAATACGAGATCCCAAAATTTGTCTCTTGGTTATTATTCGCGCATCTCCAGATATCCCGCAAGCTTGCATGCTGCGGAAAACTCTCGAAACAGGTCACAAATATAGCAGTTCACCCAGAGTTAGATTACGAGATGACAACTCGTACTCTTTCCTCTACATTCACACAAAAACAAACATGCTCATAAAACGCGAAACACAACTCATTTAAAAAGTCGCAAAGCGGCTGGGATTCGAAGACACAAGCTGTCAGTCCCGAAAACATAAATATGGCCACATTTGGCTGAAGCAAACAGCCTACGAGGCTAGTCTCTAGGCTGACAAAAGTCCAACATAAAATGCCATCGGCAGCAACATGCCCGATAATCTCTACATAACACACAACTAGACCGGAAAGGTCTCGCTGGAAAACAGGTCGAAAGAATCTTAACTCCTGAAAGGCTTGATCCCTCCATCAAGGGTACGTAGGCAGCCGTCATAAGGTGCAACCCCAATCTTATCGCATTCCATTCTTAGGAGGGCGAAAGACCACTTACGATGGACCTTTTCAACCATTAATTCCGCCTAACTTGCCAAGCCGCACGCTAGAACCTCACGTTAGAAGCTCACGGTTCTAACGAGCTGGGGGGCTAACTGTTGGGGTCAAAATCGGTCAAGACAGAATCAATGCCTGAAATTCCTCGGAAAATGTCCTCTTTAAAAAAGAAAGAGATAAAGAGAGCGCGAGAAACCTAAATCGAGTTTCAAATCAATTCCAAAAAGGAATTAGAAAATAAGACCTCGAAAAAGATTACTCTAAGCCTCGGATAACGAAATGAGTACGAAGGTTCAATTGTCCGAACACACCAACAGGCTCACCGGACAAACGAATCAGGCCAAGCAAGACAACCAACTCACCAAAATGGCCAGTTGGAGCACTTCCAACTTGCCAAGATGGCGAGTTGGACCATGAAACAAGACCAACTCGCCATCTTGGCGAAGTTAATCACTCGCCAAGATGGCGAGTTGGACCCTGAAACAAGGCCAACTCGCCATCTTGGCAAGTTGGAGCACTTCCAACTCGCCAAGATTGCGAGTTGGACTCGGAAACAAGGCAAACTCGTCATCTTGGCGAGTTGGGTCAAAAAAAAAATTAAAAAAAAAAGAAGAAGAGAGGACTAACTCGCCATTTTGGCGAGTTGGAACACTTCCAACTCACCAAAATGGCGAGTTGGAACACTTCCAACTCACCAAAATGGCGAGTTGGAACACTTCCAACTCACCAAAATGGCGAGTTGGACCAAGAAACATGGCCAACTCGCCATTTTGGCGAGTTGGATCACTCCCAAGTCGCCAAATGGCGAGTTGGACCAAGCACAATAGTTTTCGTGCAGAACTGGACAGACGCGTCAGATGTTTTGACATGGATGGAGATCTTACCATGGTGCTATTGAGCTAATTTTTGACACAAGCTAGAGCTTTGAGTTAGATTTCTAATGCCACTGGTTTGAAGGCAATCCAACGGTTAGATCAACAGTTATGCCCGTTTTACTGAAGAGTAGTCAGTCTGCCTCACGAGAGGAAGCTATCGAGAAGATCGAGCCACACACACAATCTAACTTGCCAAAATGGCGAGTAGGATCAAGCACTCCGTCCAATTTTGCCCCTTTATCTAGTTGGATCAAAACTTGTGTCTTCCGTTAAACCTCGACAAGATCAGTCCCTCGTTTCGACTTGATCGGAGTTATCATTGGAATCTTACGATAAGAACCGTCAAGGTCCATATTCCTGAATGAAGTTCATAGTTATCGTAAAACAGCGACGGTTAACTTAACTCCATAATCGTCTAAACTATACGAGGAGTATGAACTTCCTCTTTGAATCAACGTCGTACCAAGGAACGCACTTTCAAAGAAATCATAAAAACGTTTAAGTCGGAAGACGGTCCGAAGAGGCCTGGAACACGGCCCAAAACCACCTACGATTCCATTTGAAAACGAGTCCAACAATGTTATCACGGTTTATCTTACGTTCTGGATAAGGTGAAACCTCGCGAAATCGGAAGATAAATATCGAGTTTCCAAGATAATGATGAGGATCGAAAAGAAAAAAGAAAATTTCTGAGAGATGTCTAAACCGACCTAGAGGGCATATATAAGGGGAGCTAAAGCTAAAGACAAGAAGATTTTTCAGACTCTAGAACTCTGCATTTAGAAACCCTAGGCATTATTCTCGATATGCCTGTTTCTATGACTTGCACTCATACTAGACGAACTCGCCCAGGCAGTTCAATCCCTTGTTCAAATCTTTCTAATTGAACTATGTTCGACTTGATCCTCGAAAGGGGTATGATATACCATGGATTTTACCCGCGTTCACCCATGGTATATGAGTGTTTTTACTACTATTATCTATGTTTTGGAGTCTATTAGGTATGTTTTCAGGTTAAGAAGCATTTTGGAGAAAAGTGATGTTTTAGGTGCCTTTTTGGAGCTTAAAGAAGAGTTCACCCGTGATCAAGACCAGAGGTCGACACCAGAGTTACACATCGATCGATGCACACTCTGTGCTATCGAACGACACACATTAGCCGAAGGACGATACATCGAGATCATAATCGATCGATTTACACCCTGTACTATCGATCGATACTGAGGCGGAAGAAAGACAAGTTGGACCTGGCGAACTTGAAGCCCAAGATATCACATTTTACAAGATTGCCCCCGATGAGTTTTAATCTAATGAACTCATATTTATATGTGCCTAAGTTTTAGGCACCAAGAGAAGTTTTAATAGTTTTAAGAGTTTTGAAGTCACAATAGTTTTACAAGCTTTTCACCTTCTTCTTCTACCCAATTCTTTTATGTTTTCATTACTTTGCAAGTTCTCAATAAAGTTCTATTCAGTTCTTTATTTGTTTAACAAAGGTTATAGGATTCTAGATCTAGAGGAGAGATCCAAAGATATTTGTGATTGGGACCTAAGTGTTCACCCTCTAATGATCTATGAACTCCTATTATTACCTTGTTGCTATGAACTACTTAGCCATGTCCGAGTAGATTCATTTGTTAGATTTAGGGTTTAAATAGGATATGAGGGATTAGCCCCAGCCTATAATTGCTATAGTTGTGATATTTATTGTTAGATTGTTCATAAAGCTTTTCTAGCTTAGCTACCTAGAACATGAACTTGGATTGCATTGTTTATTACATGCAATACCAGATAACATCCTAAACATGCTATGACCCTCTTGAGATATGCGAAAGCTGATCTAAGATCATGGTGAGCATTGTATCAACTCGCGCATAAAGCTTGCTTGGAGCCGTATCGATCGATACTCCTATAGAGTAATAGATCGACGTAGCTAGAGGTGTATCGGTCGATATTCCTATCGAACCATCGATCGATACTGTCAGAAAGATAGCTGACCGATAACACCGTTTAGCATCTAAGTAATAGATGGTCTAAATAATGCGAGAGCTGATGGATTCATTTAATCAGTGTTGAGCTCTGACATATCATGCAAGCAACTTGTTAGCCTTTATAGTAATTATAATCCTGAATTCCTGAATACTTACCCTGAATCTAACTTCTTTTCTTTATTGCTTTAAAACCAAATCCTTTCCACTGAGTAATCTTACCATTACCCAGCAAACCTGCAATTTACTTTAAACCATTATCAACCTAGCATAGTCACTCAAATTGCATCTTATTTGTACACTAGCTCTCTGTGGATTCGATCCCTCAGTACTACAACTGAACCTCTTATTTGAGAGAGTAAAGTCACTCCTTAGGGTAATTTGAGTGATCATGGGAAGTTTGTTGTTCCTTGCTCAGTACATGGGATCAGCTTCCCACGTGCCCTATGTGACACAGGATCTGGAGTTAGCATCCTACCCAAGGTGATAGCAGACCATCTAGGTCTGGAGATAGAGCCTACTAGTACTGAAGAATCGTTCATCTTTGTGGATTGTTCTCAGCAGAACTCTGGAGGAATTGTGAGAACCTTGAGGTTACAATAGGAGAGGCCTAATCAACCCTACAGTCTACTATGATCCAGTACGAGTCATCAAGGTCCCTAAGAAGATCCAAGACGGCTCAGACCTTGTAGCTGTTTGCTATTGTGAAGATGAATACGATTCACAAGGCGCATACGAGACGGAGACCGCATAATCGATCGATACTAGTACTGTCTCATCGATCATCTCTGGTGAACTGACATCGATCGACAGTCACACATGGACATCGATCGATTCACTATTCAATCAGATCGAGGAGGAGTTTCCAGAGGGTGATTTCGAAGTAAACGAGTGGGAGAACGACTACTACACCCCACAACATGCTGCAAATACTACTCAAATTGAGGAGTATACTGATGATTATGAGGAGGAGAGAGCTATATAGTGTCACAACCTTCCAGAAGATGAAGATCGACTTCTCCACCACAACCTCAGAATCACGACATTGATCGACAGGGCCTTCTCCCCATCGATCGACACTACTTGCCTCGCATCATTCGACTATACAGTCAACAACAAGCGAGACGGAGACTACTCAATCCGGAGTTGGGCAAGCGATTACCAGTACGAGAGCTTTGCGGTCGAGACTGTGGGAACCGAAATTCACACCGTCAATTTCTAATAAGTAAGATTGCGGAGAAAAGCCAAGTAAACCCGACTTTCCTTGAAGGTCCGGATTCTCTGCGTTTCCACACGAAATCGATAAAGTAAACAGAAGGCAAAAATGGGAATTGAAATATTTGCCCGGCGCCTTATTAGATAAGAGAAACGAGTACAAGGATTCTCCGAAAGACAAAGAGATTTGCGATTTAAAGAAAAAGATAGAGTTGCAGGCAGCCAAACGTCCTAAGCCTTGCTCCGCTAGTCTAACAACCTAAACCCCAGTTTTTCTAAGCTAGCAGGATGCTCTAAGTCTAATTCTCGGATTTTCGGGATCTTCTCCGCTCTTGCTCTCCATATATACCCACTCCTAGGTCGGTTTGCAGGATGATGGGCCTTTGGGCCCAAGTTTATCTCTTCAGGAAATGTTCCATTTTCGTCATCGAATCATCCTCGAAGTTTTCCGCTATCTTCGGTGACTTGATGTTTATCCGATGTTTCGGGAAATCGGATAAACCGTCATAGCCTGATTGGGCCTGAATTCTGAAAAACCGTAAGTAAGTCTGTGGACTTGTCTTAAGTCGTTAAACGCTTTATACGATTTCTCAGAAAGACGATCTTTCTCGAGAATAAACCGTGATAGCTTAAAGGGTCGATGTTCGTTAACCGATCTTTGTTTTATACGATATCTTCTATGAGAAATCCAATCCTCTAGTTTCTATCGTAAAACATCGAGGACGATTCCAACCGAATCGAAGATTTTATTCCAGAGCCTTGATTGGACCAAACTCACGAGGGTTGATCCAACAAGCTAAGATGGGATCAGGCTGAGCACGATGGGACCGTGACCAGGACGAGGGCCGGACCGGCGCCAGGTCGGGTGCCGGGCGCCAGGCCGCCCGCGGTACCGCCGGGCGCCAGGCCGCCCGTGGAGGTGCCGCTGGCGCCAGGCCGCCCGCGGACGGTGCCGCCGGCGCCAGGCCGCCCGCTGACGGTGGCCGCCGCCAGGCGGTGCCGGGCGCCAGGCCGGGTGCCACCGGGCGCAAGGTCGCCCGACGGATGCCGCCGCGCCAGGCCGGGTGCCGCTGACGCCAGGCCGCCCATCGCCTCGCGGCCGCCGGCGCCAGGTCGGTGCCGCTGGCGCCAGGCCGCCCGCTGATCGGTGCCGCCGCCAGGCCGGGTGCCGCTGAGCCAGGCCGCCCATCCCTGCGTCGCCGGCGCCAGGCCACGCGTCTCCGGTGTGCCGGGCGCCAGGTTGGTGCCGCCGGCGCCCGTCTGCCCGCTGCCGCCGCGCCAGGCTGTCTTGTCCGTGGGTTTTCCGCTGTTCGATCTTTCCGCTAGTCGCTCGTGCAGAAAATCTTGAGTTTGGAAGGATCTTTAGCCGTAGATTTCGAGATAACCGCTTTTGACCCCAACAGTTAGCCCCCACCGTAAGATCGAGACGGTTTTGAAAAGTGATTTAAATTTTTGAAAATCGAATTTTCGCTAAGGATTTTTCCGCAGAAACCCGTGTCATCACCCCCTTTTTCTTATTAATAGCTAGCCTTCCTTCTCATTCTTCACATCTTTTCAAATTCTTCTCTAAAGAAAGAAAATGTTTTCATCCCAAGTTGAAAAGAATGATTCTGATGTTGAGATGGGTGAGGCCGCCAAGCCCGCCGGTTCCGCCAGTCAAGCCCGCCGCTCAGGCCGCTCAGGAGGCTACCCGTCCCTGATTGATGGGTTTGATTCTTCAAGGCTAAGCTATCCCGCATAGTGCTGCGAAGGGTCAAAGCTGGCGAGGACTGAGACGCCCGATGTTCCTTCCGCTGCTCCAACTCCTTTGCCTGCTCCTTCGGTTCCCAGCCCCGGTCCCATCCGTGCCCTCCCGCTCACGGAAGGGGTTATTGTTCCCGAAAGGACTCTTGATGTTCAGATCCATCCATCGGGTTCTTCGACCGCCCGATCGTGATCTCCGAAGAGAGGACGCGATAGAATCTGCACCTCTTCTCCTGGCGAAGAGGGAACTCGTCTTGGGACTGCCAGCGGCTGGTGGCACGCCGTTTCCCAAGGGAAGGGCAAGGGCTGCAAGGCGTCCGAGCTAAAAGAAGCGGGTGCGAAGAGCGAGGAAAGCAAACTCGAACCGCTGGAGCCGCCATCGCTCCAAGGTTCGATTTTAATTTATCCGCAATTCTCGCGACCGCTTTTTTACGATGATACTTACTCCTTCCTTTATGGCAGTTTGTGTCGCTGATTGACGGAATGCTTGGCGAAAAGCGGTCGGAAGTCATTCGCTCATCGAAGAACTGGATTCGTCGCAGAAGCGCTGAAGCGCATTAAGGCTGCATTGCAGACAGTCGAGGACACCCATGCTGTCCAGACGCCCCAGCTTGAGGTTCAGATCAGCGATCTTGAGCGACCTTGGGAAGACCGCGAAGTTCGCTACTCAAGGTGAAGAAAGAGAAGAGGAGTAAATCCTCGGAAGTCCGCCGCCTTCGGAGAAGGTTCAGGCTCACGACGAGATGGACGCAGATCCTCGAGATTGCCGATGCCCGCGACGACTTCTTTGGTCTTCTGGCGAGGATGGCCATCCTGTTTGAGCCCTTGATAGCCATCCGCAAGAGGGACTTGGCTTTAGCAGGGATCGGGGAGTTTGAATGAGCTCGAAGTTGCTTCGAGGTAACGAGGCCCCGCTTTGGACTTGAGGAAGCCAGATTATCGCCCCGTAAAGGAGAGTGGGCGGCCACCGAGGGAGATTTCGATTCAATCCTTGCCGCCTGCAAGCCAATGCACCCTTGCCCGACCAAGACTCAGAAGATCAGGAGCGCACGGGAGAAGATTGCGAGGTTGGCGGACGAGGCGGTAGTGGCGATGCGATCGAGGGAGGCGACGGCAGGCTATCCCCGTCGCGAGTGAGGATGAAGATGACGCCCTGGGAGTGTCTAGGTTTATCAATCCCTTCTGGGATTTTGTTTTATGTGTTTCGCCGCTAAGAGGCCATGATGTATTTACCGGACTGGCCGCTGGTGGCTTCAATCCCTGCCCCTTTTGGGGTTTTGTTTAAACTTTTTGCGGTCTCAATCTATGAAACGCTTTTCGATTATTTATGAACTTCAGTTTTTTAAGTATGAGAAAGAGGGTGTGAGTTTTCGCCTCATTCCTAGTTCCCCGATGATCACCGCACCTATTGTTTGCATAAAGCGAGATTTTCCCAATTTACCAATTTAAAAAATTCGTGAAACGAATAGGCTTGAGTGAAGAGACAAATTTTGATCTCGATACCATACTATGTCTGTGAGATGTCAAGATCCAGCGTGGCTGGGTTTAGGCAAGACCTAGGTTTACTCGACTGAGGCTTTATGATGACAAATCGGCTTCGCTTTGCCTGCTTTGCATTTTAACCTGACTCGCACCGCTTAAAATCCGCTAATTGTTGTCGGCTTATATGATTTGTTCGAGCGTGAGTCGAGCTACTTTTACTAAGAGCTAGACCAAAATTTTGATTTCTTGTATAGCGCTATGTTTATCCTTGTCGGATGTAAGAGAGCCTACCCTCAAGGGCTGCTATTTGTCCGCTTAGGATGTTAGAGTTCGCTTGTTGTGATCAGCAACAACGAAATGATACCGCTTTGAGGTGCGTTTGATGTTCAGAGACTAAGATTTCGCTCTGCAATTTTTATGAAAAGAATG
The DNA here is from genome assembly GCA_016432835.1 of Brassica nigra. Taxonomy (NCBI): domain Eukaryota; kingdom Viridiplantae; phylum Streptophyta; class Magnoliopsida; order Brassicales; family Brassicaceae; genus Brassica; species Brassica nigra. The sequence continues at coordinate 53,049,330 of CM028247.1, forward strand.
TCCTTCGCCGCTAGCAACGCCTCGCAGTGCTGAAGGTCGATTTTTCCTTATGCCGCATCTCGTTGAAACGCTTATGGGCTTTGGGATGTCTTTTGTAATGTTCGCAGCCAGAAAACTGTTGTTTCGCTTTTGACGCTGGACCAAGGGGTCGCGTAAGTTTGACCTGTGGAGAAGCGCCTACATTCACAGTGCTTCGTGAAGTGTTGGCCATCCGGGATTTGTTTTTGATGTGATAATCGCTTAGTGGATACTAGATCCGCTTGTTGTGGCTGTTTCGCTGATTTTGAAAAAGTCGAAAAGTTTCGAAATTTTAGAGTCTTTGAAATTTGTGGGAGTATACGAGTATACGCACCCACCCCTTTTAAATTGGGGATAGCTGAACTACCGGTTGGCGAAGTTGCCACGCACTTTGTGTAGGGATCAAGCCATTTCGTAGTTCTTTGTACCACGCTTTATCGCTTAGTGGTAGTATTTTTGAGGTGCATCGCATTCCAAGTTCTCGGATTTTGACGCCTTGCATGTTTGCGATTTGGTATGAGCCTGGTCGGACTACTTTTATGACTTTGTATGGTCCTTCCCAGTTTGCTCCCGCCTCCTGCTTCGCTCGCAGTGTTTTGGAAGACTTTGCGAAGACTAAATCGCTTCTTTGAACTCCGCGATGGCGACGCTTGAGTTGTAGTACCTTGCGGCAGCGCTGGTAATTCTGGATTCGAATGAGTGCCTGGTCGCGCGCTCATTGATGAGATCGAGATTGTCCAGCATCATAGCGCGCTTAAATCCTCTCTTCGGGAGGAATCTTCTCCGCATCGGGAATTCTACTCCGGGATCATACATTCCTTTCCGTGAACGAGGGCGAATGGAGTTTCACCAGAGTCTGTCTTGGGGTTGTACGATGCACCAAAGAACTCCTTCGAGCTCCTCCGCCCATCGCCTTTCTTGGCGCTTAGCGTTGAGTCCGCCAAGGACGGTTTTGTTGATGGTTTCTGCCTGTCCGCTGCATTGCGGATATCTGGGAGTTGACTTTGTAAGTCGATTTTCCATTTTTCGCAGAATGCTTCAATCGAAAGAGATAAATTGAGATCCATTATCTGTTACGATTTCGACGGACCCCATGTCTAGTTATGATATGTTTCCGACGAAGTTCTCGACTTGTGTGTCTTTGATACTTGCGTAGGATTCTGCTTCTACCCATTTGGAAAAGAAACTGTAAGGACTAGGAGGAAGTGCTTTTGTTTTGATGGGTGCATAGGTCCGACGATGTCCATGGACCATCGCATGAAAGGATAGGGGACGAGATTGAGGAGAGGATCTCCGCTGGTTGATGGATTGTTGGAGCATGCCTTTGGCATTTCTCGCTTCCGGCTAATTTCTCGCAGTCTTTACCATGGTTGGCCAATAATAACCGTGGCTTGATTTTGACCGCGAGATCTTCCGCCAGAATGATTTCCGCATGATCCAGAATGGACCTCCTTCATGATTCTTCTCGCCTTTCCCCTTCGCATGCCATGAGAGGACCAGAGAAACACCACTTATAAATTTCTCTCTCTATCGTGACGTACCGTGCCGCTTGGGTTTTCACTTTACGAGTCACCCATTTTTCGGCGGGTAAGGTTCCATTCACGATATAGGCTCGGATTGGTTCTAACCAAGGGCTGTCGCAGCCGTACTCGGTCGGGTTCACATCCGCCTCGCTGATCCTCGACTTCTTCCGTGATCTTCAATCTCGCCTCGATTAGATTGACGACCACTGGTGGTCCGATGCTTGGATGCTCGATGAATTCGACCGGGATTACTCTTTGGAGCCCTGGATCTGAGCTTGAGGCGAGGGCAGCCAAGGCGTCGGCCTGGACGTTTTCCGAGCGAGGAATTCTGGTCAGGGCTTAACTGGTCGAAATTTCGAGCCAGTTCTTGGACGAAGTTTTAGATATGCGCCCATCCTTTCGCCTCTTATATTCTCCGCTGTATTGATTGGCTTAATTAACTGAGAATCGCAGTAAGCGTGAATATTACGGATTTTTAACCATGGGCCAGCCGCAAGCCTGCGACGAGTGCTTCGTATTCTGCCTCATTGTTTGAAGCATGAAAAGCCAATCGGAAAGACTGTTCTAGGATTTCCCCGTTAGGAGAGGTGAGTCGTATTCCGATTCCGGATCCTTGTTTGGATGAAGATCCGTCGACGTGGAGGACCCAAGTTGAGTTTGGTTCCTCGCTAGTCATGCTTCTAGTGGGTAACTCTACCAAGAAATCCGCAAGTACTTGGGACTTTGCACATCCGGGCGATATTCGACGTCAGATTCACTCAGTTCGATTGCCCATTTTGCGAGCCTACCGGATTGACTCGACTATGCAGGATTATCCGCGAGCGGAACGCGGTGAGAACCACTATAGTATGAGACTGGAAATATGGTCTTAGTTTTCTTGCCGAGGTTATGACGGCTAATGCTAATTTTTCCATTAGCGGTATCGAAGCTCGCGATCCAGTAACGCCTTGCTTACGTAAAGATTGGCTTTTGTTCGCCGCTCTTCCCGATCAAGACGCCACTGACTGCCGCTATGAAACTGCGATATAGAGGAAAAGAGGTTCACCTTCCACCGGTTTTGCGAGGACTGGTGGAGTGGCCAGGTAATGTTTCAACTGTTGGAAAGCTTTTTCACATTGCTCGGACCATTCGAACTTCTTGTTTCCCTTCAATGTTTCAGAAACGGTAGGCACTTATCCGTGGAGCGAGATGAAACGGTTCAAAGCCGCGACTCTTCCTTAGCCTCGACTTCTCGCTTGGTTCTCGGGGAGGCCATCTCTATCAGTGCGTCGATTTGTTTAGGGTTGGCCTCGATTCCGCGATACGTTACGAGGTATCCGAGGAATTCTCCCGATGCCACCGCAAATCTACATTTCGCCGGGTGAGTTTCATGTTATGCTGGTTGAGTCGCAAAACATTCCTCTAGGTGGGCTATATGATCGTGTTCGCCAAGAGATTTTACGAGCATATCATCGATGTATACTTCCATAGTTTTTCCGAAGTTGCTCGCAAACATTTTGTTGACGAAGTCGCTGATATGTTGCACCCGCTTTTAAGACCGAAGGCATTACCTTGTAGCAATACGCCCGCGGTCTGTGATGAATGCAGTTTTTCGCGGTCGCCGGATTCATCATGATCTGATTGTATCCGAAAAGCGCCCATGAATGACGAAGCTTGTTTCCGCTGTTGCTTCACCAGTCGGTCGATGTGTGGGAGCGGAAGCAATCCTTTGACAGGCTTTATTCAGATCCGCGAAATCGACACAGACTCGCCACTTGCCATTTTTCTTTTTACTACGACAGGGTTGGCAAGCCAGTCCGATACCTGACTTCTGTTATCGACCCTACTTTGAGGAGTCTTTCGACTTCCTCGCTGACTCGCGTGGCACGCCAGGTCCCAGCTTTCGCCTCTTTTGTTTTACGGGTTTGTGAGTCGGGTCGATGTTAAGTTCGTGACATGTTACGCTAATGTCAATTCGGCATGTCCTCCGCAGCCCGCTTAACGCATCGAGGTTCTTTTGAGGCATGCAATGAGCTCTGCTTTTATTGGTTCGCTGGAGGTTGGCTCCATTTCACGCACCGCTCCGGAAGGAATCGCCGAGGCAGATTGAGACCACCGGTTCGCAGGTTGGTTCACGCCTTCCAGGGCCTCAGCTCTTTGGGACTGCCAGAAAGTTTCCGCTAATCGTGAATCGCTTGCTTTTTCCGAGAGGTCTCGATTTCGAATTTTTCCGTTTTAGTTCGGTAGCGAGGTAGATATGCGCTGCTCCGTGACTACCATGTATTGTTTCGACCCCGAAAGGTGTCGGAACTTGAGGCATAAGTGGAATGTCGATGGGATCGCTTCATGGAGTTTAGCCAGGTGTTCCAACTATCGCTGTATGATGTTGGACCATCGATCACCAGGAATTCCACGCTTTGGCGACGCCCCGCTCTTACTGAGAGGTTAGCAGAACCGAGGGTCATAACTTCCCCTGAGAGTCCGAATACTGGGCTGGGGTCATCTGTAAGGATGCTTAGATCGACGCCCATCCTCTCGAGGGTGCTTTTATAGATAATATTAGCCGAGCACCCGGTGTCGACTAATACCCTCGCTACGTCGATATCCTGGATCGTAAGTTCTATCACGAGGAGATTGTTGTGAGGTTTGGCTATACTAGCCGTTGCTCGATCCTCGAAAGATACGATGTTGCGGACTGGCGAAGTAGCCATACTGAACTTCGAACGATTGGTGGTTTTCGAGTTAGAGAATCCGTCCCCCCCCCCTCCTTCTAGCGCCAAACTGTGGGAACCGAAATTCACACCGTCAATTTCTAATAAGTAAGATTGCGGAGGAAAGCCAAGTAAACCCAACTTTCCTTGAAGGTCCGGATTCTCTGCGTTGCCACACAAAATCGATAAAGTAAACAGAAGGCAAAAAATGGTAATTGAAATATTTGCCTGAAGGCGTCTTATTAGATAAGAGAAACGAGTACAAGGATTCTCCGAAAGACAAAGAGATTTGCGATTTAAAGAAAAAGATAGAGTTGCAGGCAGCCAAACGTCCTAAGCCTTGCTCCGCTAGTCTAACAACCTAAACCCTAGTTCTTCTAAGCTAGCAGGATGCTCTAAGTCTAATTCTCGGATTTTCGGGATCCTCTTCTCCTCTGCTCTTGCTCTCCTTATATACCCACTCCTAGGTCGGTTTGCCTTAGGATGATGGGCCTCGCCTTTGGGCCCAAGCTTATCTCTTCAGGAAATGTTCCATTTTCGCGGTCTTTGTAATCATCCTCGAAGTTTTCCGCTATCTTTCGGTGACTTGATGTTTATCCGATGTTTCGAAATCGGATAAACCGCCATAGCCTGTTTGGGCCTGAATTCTGAAAAATCGTAAGTAAGTCTGTGGATTTGTCTTAAGTCGTTAAACGTTTTATACGATTTCTCGGAAAGACGATCTTTCTCGGAGAATAAACCGTATAGCTTAAAGGGTCGATGTTCAAGTTAACCGATCTTTGTTTTATACGATATCTTCCATGAGAAATCCAATCCTCTAGTTTCTATCGTAAAACATCGAGGACGATTCCAACCGAATCGAAGATGCTTATTCCGTAGCCTTGATTGTATTAAACTCACGAGGGTTGATCCGAACAAGCTAAGATGGGATCAGACCGAGCACGATGGGACCGAGACCAGGACGAGGGCCGTGGACCGGCGCCAGGCCAGGGTACCGCCGGCGCCAGGCCGCCCGCGGACGGTGCCGCGCCAGGTCGGTGCCGCGGGCGGCGCTGGTGCCGCCGGGCGCCAGGCCGCCCGCGGACGCCGCCGGCGCCATGCCGGGTGCCGCCGCTTCAGGCCGGGTGCCGCTGTGTCAGGCCGCTAACGCCCGCTGTGCCGGGCGCCAGGCCGGGTTGCCGCCGCGCCAGGCCGCCCGCTCCGCTTGCCGCCGGGCGCCAGGCCGGGTGCCGCCAGTGCCAGGCCGTCCGCTGCCGCCGCGGCTCCAGGCCGCCTTGCCGTCCGTGGGTTTGTTGCTCGATCTTTCCGCTAGTCGCTCGTGGGAAATCTTTGAGTTTGGAAGGATCTTTAGCCGTAGATTTCGAGATAACTGTTTTTGACCCCAACAGAGACCGCCACACCAACATACATCACCCAACCCGAGGAAGTCTCATCGATCGACACGGCACCAACAAAATTGACCGATAGGCCTGAACAACCATCGACCGATTCAGAACCTGTGCCATCGATCGATACATACATCCAACCATCCCAGGTAACAAATTCAAATGTACTTAATTTCGGTAATCTAATCCCGGATGAGTTTGGTATTTTCAGGGATTCACAAGGTTTTGCACGCTCAATGGATGGACGAACACTCCACATATCTAGAGAGGACATTGCAGACGTCCTCAAGTTCGCCAACAGATCCCAAAACATATTCCAGCAACAACGCTACGGATCAGACCACCATCATCAGCACCAGGAGGCAGACACAACAGCCGAGCCAAAGGAAGCTGAGGATAATCATCTCAACACGAAGGACCCAGATTTTCAACGAAAATCGATCGATACTGAGTGTATGGCATTGATCGATAGGTGTCCTGAATTCGGAAAGAGAGCCTTTCGATATGGAGTTCGAAAATTCTTTTGGGAGCAGAGAGATGAGTATGGGGTCTACAGAGACGAGAAAGGGTTCGCTAGAGGAATAGATGGTGACGTCATCAGAGTTTCTAAAGACGACATCAAGAAACTGCTTCAAATAACTTCAATGGACGAGCGCTCTTACATCTGTCTACCAGTGCACACTAGTTCATTCACAAGAAGAGAATTGGTGCAAGAAATATACACCAAGGACGAGATCAACGAGATGTTCACTGGTCTACTTGGAGAACGCAAATGGGAAAAGCTCTCCATGGAAAAGAGTCTAGAGGAGGCCACAGACAAGCTTCGCAGTGAGATGAAATGGATGTTCAGTGCAGACCAGGGATTACTCAAGAAAGTCCAACGTCTTGAGCTGGAACTTGAAGATCTTCGCAACGCACAGAACCATAGCCAGACAAGTTCAATATCGATCGACAGAGTTACATCCACATCGATTGATACAAAGCCTGCACCATCGACCACCTACTCAAAAACATGAGGTCGATGAGTCTATTGGAGATATCTGGAAGGAATTAAAAAAGCAGAAGCTCGTCTCAGCAGCAAACTCACCAAGACCTGTGAACTTATCTTTCACAACCTAGGGGATCTAAGCATCTGCAACGAAGAGATGAAGAGATCTATCCGCCTAATCAATGAGGCACATGCAGACATGAACCCCGCGGCACCTTGCAATCCTTTTGGAGGATTGACTCGTCGAAAAGCAGCTGAGAGGAAAATTGCTGATATACACTTCTTAGTAGACAAAGAAGTGGAGGAACTCGCACTACGCATGGATACTATGCAGCAGGAGGCTGAGAAGTCCCAACGTCAACTCGATTATCAGGCTGCATCAATCGCATCGATCGATGAGCTCAACCTCACACCGATCGATAGGCGATTGACCGAAATCGATGGCCAGATGAAGCTCTTTACCGAGAAGCTTCACGAGAATCTGCAGAAGCAAAAATCGACCGATGAAAAACATGTTGCATCGATCGATATAGAGACTTCAGAGATCTGCACCAGAGCTGATTTGGATAAGTTAGCTGATGAAGTCTACACGGCAAACACAAGCGTGGATGATTTACAAGACAGACGTCTAGAGCAGACGTATTTCCCGCTTATTAACGAGGTTGGAAGCATGGAATTTAGCATAGAAGGGATGCAGAAAAATATTAGAGCCATTCAGAGGCAGCTTGCGAGCAGACCTGCACCCTTAGCATCGATCGACCGAAGAACCAGCGCATCGATCGACGGACTTCAATAGCCATCGACCAACATTTCAACAAAGGAATCGATCGATACCAGCTCCATCCACGACAAAATGATCCAACGCCTTGATTCAATGCAAGCAGAGTTCAGTGATCTTTCAGAACATGCCTACGAGAAATTAGGGTGGCACGAGCTCAGCATTGAAGGACATGAAGAAAGGATTCAAAGGATCATTGATCAGTTGATTGAGATTAAGAAGAAACGAACCATGGAATATGAAGCCACAATAAGCCTATTTGACGCATGGTTCGGTGAGAAGAATGATACAGAGGATACTTGTCTTCCAACAAGTACCTGGACTTCATCTCAGTAGCTCATTCCATCCAAAGTCAAGCTAGATGACTATAATCAAAGCGCTGAGTGGGAGGCAACCCACTGTTAGGTAATTTTTCATTTAGTTTTTATCTTTAGAATTTTATTTTTCGTATTTGTTTTTCTTTGCAGTTACGATTAGACGATTACCACTGAAACTGACCGACATGACACTGTCGTTATCGATCGACATGGACCAACCAAAAGCGATCGACGAATGAGACTCAACATCGATCGATACGCATCACGGTCAGGTATATCGCTCTAAATTTTTCGTGTCAGTATATTTATTATTGCCTATGCCTTCACTGGACTGATTATACACTGGGGACAGTGTATGATTTAAGTCTGGGGGGATGATTACTGATGCTGTTTACCTTTTGATCTAAAATGTTTTCAAAATGGTTTTTATTGAGTCAAGAGAGGGATAATGATAATTTAAATTTTTACTTTTTATCTAACCAATCTTTTAGGCACCATTCTTAGATTTGTTGATGCAGAATGCACTATAGATGCTAAAGTTGATCACCTATCAGCTATGACAACGCTTTCATTGATTGTCTGGAGGAACCAAAGCCGATTTCCAACCTAACCTGACATTCTCTGCTTGTCTTGGGGCTTGGTATACATGGGATCGGATGCTTCAAACAAGTCTGGAAGGTAAAGCCTTGTGTAGATAGTTTTATCACCCTCTCTCTCTTATTTTCGAATTTAGATTTAATTTTATTCAGTTAAAAAAAAAAAATAATAATAATAATTTCGAAAATTAGCTTAGATATATGTTCTAGGACTAGTTAGTTATTAATTAGGAAGGAATTCGAACAGGACTTGGCGGTTACCCCTCTCAAGACTTGATTCATAAGAGTTCCATAGGTAAAGGGTTCGAACAGGGCTTGGTGGTTACCCCCTTCAAGACTTGCCTCGCAATGAATCCTAGGATATAGGTCAAAAAGAAGTGAACAGGACTTGGTGGCTGCAACCATTAAGACTTGATTCATGGAAGCCTGTCCAATCTTGGTCAATGTCTTGCAAATGAAAGCAGACTTGACTAGGAGCGAAATAATAGAGAGAGAGGATAGAAACTAATTTTTACCTGCAGGTCCAGATACTTGTTTGAGCAACCTTGCATCCTGTGATCAATACTCCCAAGGTAAAGCCTGCACTTTTATTTTTATGTACAGAATGAAATCAGTAGAGGGGTTAGTCAGACATGATTGCTAAGTTGTTGGCTAGATGATACAGGTTGTTTGATTAGGATATTGCATAATGTGCTTCTATGATTGACAGACTCTTAGATGTGGTTTGCAACAAACTAGAGGTTATGATTCTAAGTTTGAATTTGATTTAGTCCCTGCTTTTCAAAACCTCTTTCATTAAGACTGCCTATGTGTTTGCTTGAGGACAAGCAAAATGTTAAGTCTGGGGGAGTTGATATACCATGGATTTTACCCGCTTTTACCCATGGTATATGAGTGTTTTTACTACTATTATCTATGTTTTGGAGTCTATTAGGTATGTTTTCAGGTTCATAAGCATTTTGGAGAAAAGTGATGTTTTAGGTGCCTTTTTGGAGCTTAAAGAAGAGTTCACCCGTGATCAAGACCAGAGGCCGACACCAGAGTTACACATCGATCGATGCACACTCTGTGCTAGCGATCGACACACATTAGCCGAAGGACGATACATCGAGATCATAATCGATCGATGTACACCCTGTACTATCGATAGATACCGAGGCGGCAGAAAGACAAGTTGGACCTGGCCGAACTTGAAGCCCAAGACATCATATTTTACAAGATTGCCCCTGGCGAGTTTTTAACCTAATGAACTCATATTTATATGTGCCTAAGTGTTTTGGCACCAAGAGAAGTTTTTAATAGTTTTTAAGAGTTTTAGAAGTCACAATAGTTTTACAAGCTTTTCACCTTCTTCTTCTACCCAATTCTTTTTCTGTTTTCATTACTTTGCAAGTTCTCAATAAAGTTCTATTCAGTTCTTTATTTGTTTAACAAAGGTTATAGGATTCTAGATCTAGAGGAGAGATCCAAAGATATTTGTGATTGGGACCTAAGTGTTCACCCTCTAATAGATCTATGAACTCCTATTATTACCTTGTTGCTATGAACTACTTAGCCATGTCTGAGTAGATTCATTTGTTAGATTTAGGGTTTAAATAGGATATGAGGGATTAGCCCCAGCCTATAATTGCTATAGTTGTGATATTTATTGTTTGGATTATTCATAAAGCTTTTCTTGCTTAGCTACCTAGAACATGAATTTGGATTGCATTGTTTATTACATGCAATACTTGATAACATCCTAAACATGCTATGACCCTCTTGAGATATGCGAAAGCTGATCTAAGATCATGGTGAGCATTGTATCAACTCGCGCATAAAGCTTGCTTAGAGCCGTATCGATCGATACTCCTATAGAGTAATCGATCGACGTAGCTAGAGGTGTATCGGTCGATATTCCAATCGAACCATCGATCGATACTGTCAGCAAGATAGCTGACCGCAAACACCATTTAGCATCTAAGTAATAGATGGTCTAAATAATGCGAGAGCTGATGGATTCATTTAATAAGTGTTGAGCTCTGACATATCATGCAAGCAACTTGTTAGCCTTTATAGTAATTATAATCCTGAATTCCTGAATGCTTACTCTGAATCTAACTTCTTTTCATTATTGCTTTAAAACCAAATCCTTTCAACTGAGTAATCTTACCATTACCCAGCAAACCTACAATTCACTTTAAACCATTTTCAACCTAGCATAGTCACTAAGATTGCATCTTATTTGTACACTAGCTCTCTGTGGATTCGATCCCTAAGTACTACAACTGAACCTCTTATTTGAGAGAGTAAAGTCACTCCTTAGGGTAATTTGAGTGATATCAGGGTACGTAGGCAGCCTTCCATAAGGTCCAGTCCCAAATCTTCAAAACTTTTTTCGTCTTTTTCATCTATTGCTAAGCGAGTTGCAGCCATAGGTTTTCTCTTGACATAGGTGGTATTGCTGATAAACTTAGTCTCGTCTTATTGCGTTTTTCATATGATTTCCTGTATGCTTTGGCTTCTGGAACACTCATACGCAAACTCGAAATAAAGATCTACTTTCTCCAAACTCGATTTATTGTCTTTACATATTTTCCGCATTTATTTGTTCACTTGTCGTTGGCTCTCGCAGAGAATCCGGACCTCTGGGAAATTAGGATTTTCCTAACTTTCCTAATCTAAAACAGAAATCGATGGTGTGAATTTCGGTTCCCACAATAAAGTACTTGTACATTAGTTAATCATCATCATTAGAAGTTTAACTCCTTAAACCATTTTTATTGGTTACCAAAAGTCTTTAGAGTTTAACAATCTCAATAATAATATGTTAACCATAAGACCACATAATGGTATAGAAATGTTTTCTAATAATGAAAATATTTCTTACATCTCCTGCTGCTTGCTTGATCTCAAATCCCAGAAAATACTCTAGCTTATCCAAATCACTCATCTCCAATTCTGAATTCAGCTTGTTTTTGAATGCTTGAATCATGCTTCTGAACTCGCCCTGTGAGAATTAGATCATCCACATATAAGCATATAACCATTATTTCATTTTGTGCCTCTTGAATATACATGGCTGCATCACTTTCACTTCTTTTGCATCCTTCTTTGATGAAAACGAGTTAATCCTACTGTATCATGCTCTTGATGCTTGTTTAAGACCATATAATGCTTTTCTAGGTCTCAAAACTTTGTGTTCAGCTCCCTCTTGAATGTATCCTTGTGGTTGATCTAAGTATACCGTATCTATGATTTCTCCATTTAAGAATGCTGATTTTATGTCTAGTTGATGTAAATACCATTGTTTTTGAGCTGCAACTGCAAGTATTATCCTTATAGTTTCTTGTCTTGAGACTGGTGCAAAAGTTTCATTATAGTCTTCTCCATAAGATTGTGTGAACCCTCGTGCAGCAAGTCTTGCTTTTAGTTTCTGTAATTTTCCAGTTTCATCTGTCTTGATCTTGTAAATCCATTTAACTCCCACTGTTTTCTTGTCTTGTGGTTTTTCTGTAAAGTACCAAGTTTGATTCCTCTGTATCATCGTACTCTCTTCATCCATAGCAAGTCTCCATTCTTTGCCTTTGACAGCTTCTTCAAAACAGGTAGGTTCTCCCATAGACACACAACAAAACTCTTCCACTTGATTGCTTTGTTCTTCTATCTCAATGGCCCAGCTGTAAATATCAGTGAGGCTTTTAGTTTTCCTCATTACTTCCGGTGATTCTTCGCTTTCAGTCCAAATTGTGTTTTCTGTTCGTGGTGTAGATGGTTCAGTTCTATCTTCTTGCAGTGTAATGTTTGGACTTAGGTTTGTCTTGTGGTGTATATGGTTCACTTCTAACTATTTCCATTCGTTTATTGAGGTAAGTTCTTCTTCTGTCGTGTTTTTTCTTGATTGGTGGTGGTTGTGGTATTCCTTCGGAGACAATGATCCATGAAGATCTGGATTTTAGTATTGCTTTCATTTTCTAGATCCAGAGACTGAAATTCTTTCCATCAAACATAAGAATGATTTGAGTTGTGTTTTCTGCATCTTATCTTGTGATAGATTTCTTTGTGTTACTTGTAGTTTCTTTCGCTTGATTTCTTGTGATCTTTTTGGTGTTAGGTTGCTAGGATCTTTTATATCAATCTTAGCTCTGATTCTAATAGGATTTGTGGTTTGAAAGAAAAAACTGAAATTCACTCACAAATCAAAAGTAGAAAATCTCAATTCTAAAAGGCTCGTATATTGATCTATTATGTGTTCTCATTCTCATATGAGCTTACATTCTTATAGCAAAAGCTTTATAGAATTAATGGAAAATTTTATTCTAAAATGCTAAATTAACTATTTCCTATTCTTACTTAAATAAGATTATTTCCTTCTATTTTGATGATCACGTGCTACACACATGTCTAATGAAATCTTCATCTTCTTTCTCATACGCAGGTTGCTCCTCTCTCGATTTCAATCCCCAGATTTCTAATCTTCATTCTCAATTGTTCCTTCTTTCATTCTCAATTAAATGAGACAAGCTTATTCCAACATTATAAGGTACAATCTATATCTATATAATAGTGTTTCCCTCCTTCTAGAGAAAGCCACGTCACAAAGTCGATTGATGTGGTTTCGACACGTGTCTCACCTTTCCAAAACGCATCACTTCATTTAATCGACCAATTTATGGGCTTTTTCAATCACTAAATATAGCCCAATAGAGAGAGAGAGAGGAGCATCGTCTTCACCGAAATCGACACCAAAATTTAGGGTTCATGTCCTTCTTTGATCTCTGACACCAGCAATCTTCTGCTTAGTTCTCTAATACCAACAATGGAGTCTTGAGGTGTTCAATCGATGTGAAGAATCGCTGCGTGAATCTTCAGTCGTAACGCTTTGCCTTCTGTTCCAATCAATCGAGACGTTATGAGGTGCTGTATTGATTCATCCCCTTTATTATACTTCTTAACTCTATCAGCCCACGTCGAGCACTATCCAACATTGAATGGAGCTTATCCCTTTGCAAGGCGGTGTCTCTACACCTATAAAAAGGTAATTTCTTTTCCCTTGATCATCATCCTCTCAAAGCTGTGGATGTCACAAAATTCTTTCCATAAAAACGGCTAACTCCTCTTTCGATGGTTTATGGGTTTAGATCCTTGGTTGATGGGTTGATTATCTGACTGAAGTTGATTCAAAGTTTCGCTTCTTATTAGAAGATTATGGTCTGTGTGTTTATCAATTTACTTAATTTGAAATGTTAAAGTGTTATCTGTATATGGAGGGAAGCTTATATAGTTTATTTTCTTAGTAGGCTGAGCTACGTACGAATGTGTTTTAGTCAAAAAAAAATTGAAAAAGGTATTCATGTGTTTTTAGGCAATTGAAGAATAAAGATGAGGATAGAGTAGTTGAGAAAAATGAAGGTCTGCCTCGGGCTTTGTTGGGAAGCTGAGGCAACAAATGACAAGTTCGGAGATTTGCATTCAAGATTGATGAAGAAGAACTATCAAGCAATACCTCTGACCCAGATCAGAGGCTTCTTCTAACTTTTAATGCCTCAGTTTCCTAATCTCTCGCATTCTTTGTCGCTCTTCTTCTTCTCCTTCCATCAGCTGTTCTTCCTTTTCATCCTCCTCTCTCATATTAGTGCTGATTGAGTTTTCCATCTCTGGCAAGTGGCAACCATGCAAAAACTTATATGCCGAGATTATGTTTTGGCTTTCTAGGCAAGAAGATTTCCTTCTGGTGTTTGGTGATATGGAGAGTATGTCTTCAACTCCAATGATATTTGATGATATATAGCAGCAATACAACATATAACGGTATAGTTAAAGACCATAATATTCTGGAGAAGATATTATTTGTAATGGTTAATTTTTGCAGCATTTGTGAAATTCTAGCTGTTATCGAACTTGAACAAATATTTGGAATAAAATGTGGTGATTCATCTTAGTAACTTTTTAGAGTTGTAAAGAACTGAAATATAGTTACTATTGTATCATACAATTTTTATGTGATACTTCTTTTGATTCATTTGTATCATAAGAAAATTGACAATTCCTGAATATTATTTTATATAGAAAGAAAATTAGCATAGTTAGGATTTAGTAAACATAAAACACAAATAAATATGCAAAACATTTTTTTTTGAAACACCTATGCAAAACATATTATAAACATTTTGAAGCATCAATTAGAATTATATAAATGATTGTTTCAAAATATATTAAAATAAAATATATTTTTCTTGAAATTTACACATAATTTTTAATAGATTTTAAAATAATGAATCTTTTAATTAAAAGTATTATAAATATTATCGTGACATCATATTTTCATACAAATAAACTAAATTTTTAAAGAGTGTTGATTTTAAAAAAAAATAAAAGAAAAAGTATTAAAATATATAAAAAAATCCATCACAGAAATTAAAATAAGCGAAGTTCAATGACATGGAAGAAAAATAGTTTATATCTATCTTCACCATCTTTATCGTTAGTTGATTATTATTTGGTTCGATAACCTACTACTTTATTTTAAATATAAAAATTAGCTATATTTAACAAAAAGTCATTAAAATAATCTTATTTATTTAAGAAAAACTACAAAAATTAAATAATAACTGCAAATATGAAACTAATAGAAAAATAAAAAGCAAAACCAAACCAAACTATTTACATAATAGTAAAGAAATATAACACAGCTTAAAAAAACATAGATTACTTATGCATCATAAGCATCTTCTTTACAGCTAGGCAACGACTTTATACAAACTAAAATATTTGAAATAGAATTTTATAACTATATATTTAAATACATACATCTATTGGTTGAAATATGTAACACAAGTATCGTGCAATAACATGATTGTTACTACATGAAAAATTAATTTATATCTATTTTCATCTTTTTTATTGTTACTTGGTATCTTTGGCTCCATAAAATATACCTATTTTAAATATAAACATTTAACTACATTGAACAAAAAACATTTACATTCATAGTATTCATCTACAAAAACTACAAAATATTATATTAAAACTGTTAAAATTAATAAACTAATAGAAATATAAAAAAAATAAAACCAAAATATTTACATAATAGTAAACAAATATAATTTAGCTTCCAAATCGTAAATTACTTAAGCATCGAATGTATCTTCTTTACGACTAGGCAATGTCCTTAAACGAATTGAAATATTTGAAATGGAGTATTATAACTATACATTTAAGTGTTAATTAATAATATAAAAATTTTATTTACACTTTCAATATTTTAGTCAGGTCTTCAGTATAATATTCAGCCAAGCATAAAACGAAACGAAATGCAATCATGTAATGCCCAATCTTTTCATACAAATAATAATCATGAGAACCTCAAATCTATTCTTGAGAGCCCAAAATATAGTAATTTACAGTTAACCAACCAATTGTGGATTCATAATTATCAAAAAACAAACAACAAGAACACCACTTACACCTCATCCATCCAAAATAATATGTTAGACGTCGCAACCTATTAATATAGACACATACATCAAAATCAAATTTAATTAATTTTAACATACATAATCCATAAACCTTGCACACCCTAATATTCTTAAAACCATAAACATTATAATACAGATCTCTTGCAAAAACTTATATAAAACACTCAAAGAAAATATACAAATATATAGTTATATATATCACACATAAAGCATATTCCGCGCATAGCACGGACCGACCCTAGTCACTTTATATATTAGTGTTTTGACATAATAATGGTGAAATGCTCTTGATAAGAGATGTTTCTTTCAGTGATTGCAAGTACTACGTGTTTAAGGAGTCATACAGTTGACCTTCTAATCATTTTTTGTATCACTTTCAACATAAAAAGAGGTATTTTCAGATCGATATAAGCAGTGCACAAGCCTGAGATTAGTGAAAATTGTCAAAGATTCTTGGCTTGGTGGCACATCAGAATAATTCTCTCAATGATATGAAAAACCTGCCAAAAACTTATGTTTTAGACAAAAGAAAATTATAGAACTCTTACTAACAAACTTACTAAGTTATGCTCAAGAGGAAGCCTTTGGATACAAAGAAGAAGGGTTTAATGGTTACAAGGAGGAGACCATAACACTAACTTTTTCATACTATAACTAGGGGAAGAAAGGCTGCCAACAAATTTTTGGGATTGAAAATGAGTTAGGCAATGCAGTCTATGAGGAAATTCAGGTAGCACATACGCCAACTACTATCATAACATTTTTATTTCATACGGAAGTCTATAAGTGGTTTCATAAACTATCTCCCACATGTTTCATATATATATGAGATGAACAACTGGCCATATGATGCATATATAAAGAAAGTGGTGTTTGTTATCTATGGAGACAAAGTCTCAATGTCTGACAGTTTCTCCGCCAGTTTCTATCAGAATTTTTGAGACTTTATTGTTAAGGATACACAATATTCTCCTATTCATTGTCTCAATAACTCTCTTATACACTTTAGGAAGTTTCTGTATCTAGCTAACCCTAGCTCTCTTCCCTTGTACAATATAAATACTCATGTAATGTTCTCAGTGAATAATAAGAAAGATCTTCAACTTACATGGTATCAGAGCAGCCATCGATACCCTAAACCTTTATTTCCTTTCACGACCTCAATCTCCTCTTCTCTCCCTTTTTCTAAGTCTCATCTTCTTCTCTGTCGCTAAAACTCACATACATCATGTCTGCTCGAATCGCTGAGATCGTTGACGCTGCCATCCCTACGCTTCTTAACATCAATATGAGCAACATCATCAAACTCTCCTCTACCAACTATATGATGTGGAGCTTGCAAATCCGGGCCTTACTAGACGGGTACGATCTAGCAAGTTTCATCGACTCCACTGTCTTACCACCAAACCCCACGGTGGTTGTCAACGGCACGTCTGCTGCAAACCCGGATTACACCAAGTGGAAGAGACAAGATCGATTAATATACAGTGGCCTCATTGGATCAATCACCGAAACAGTCCAGCCTCGAGTTTCTACATCAAAGACATCCGCCGACGTCTGGGATATACTTTCTGCAACCTACAATAAACCAAGCAGAGGTCATATCCAACAAGTCAAACTCCAACTCAAGCAATGGACTAAAGGATCGAAAACTATTGATGAATATGTGCAGGGAATCATCACACGGTTTGACCAACTTGCTCTGTTAGGCAAACCAATTGATCGAGAAGATCAACTTGAGTACATTCTTGGAGGACTTCCTGAGGACTACAAATCAGTTTCAGATCAACTCGAAGGAAGACACATGACGCCTTCCCTCACAGAGGTTCACGAGAAACTGCTGAACCGAGAAGCCAAGCTCATTGCGCTTAACTCCACCACCACCACCGTGCTTCCCATCACAGCAAATACAGCCTCTCACCAGCCTCAAGGTCGTCAGTAGTACAACCAGCGTCAGTCTCAAACCTGGAACAAAAACTCACAGCACTCAAAGTTTGCTCACAACAAAGATAAGCAAACTCGTGGCTACCAAGGAGGCAATCAAGGGAACTATCAAGGAGGCTATCAAGGAGGCTACCAGGGTCGTTGTCAACTATGTGGAATACAGGGCCACAGTGCAAAAAGATGTCCACAGCTTGGAGGTCGCCACAACACGTATGCTCCGTCAAACAATCCTCCATGGCAGCCACGCGCAAACATGGCGGTCGCCTCCCCATCTGAAGCGGCCTGGCTCATGGACAGTGGTGGCACTCATCACATGACAAGCGACCTCAGTAACCTGGCCCTTCATCAGCCTTATCACGGCGACGATTCTGTTCTGATTGGGGACGGCTCTGGTTTGTCCATAACGCATTCTGGTTCACTGTCTTTTCCTGCATTAAACCGATCTCTTTCCCTGCATAATGTTCTATGTGTTCCTCATATACACAAAAACCTTATATCTGTCTATCGCCTTTGTAACTCTAACAAAGTGTCTGTTGAATTTTTTCCTGCGCACTTTCAGGTGAAAGATCTTTACTCGGGAATCCCGTTGCTCCAAGGCAAGACCAAGGGTGATCTGTACGAGTGGCCGGTTTCTTCCTCAACCATCAAATCCTTCTTTGCTGCTTCATCTTCAAAACCTTCTCTAGATCAGTGGCATCTACGCCTTGGTCACCCCTCTCTTGATGTTTTAAAAACCATTGTTTCAGCTTTTTCTATTCCTTATTCTAGTTCTCTATCAAAATCTACTCTATGTTCTGATTGTTCTATTAATAAAAGCCACAAATTGCCTTTCTCTAAAACCTCTATCACCTCAAATCGTCCCCTTCACTATATTTTCTCAGATGTTTGGACTTCCCCCATCCTATCTATTGACAATTACAAATACTATCTTGTCCTAGTTGACCACTACACCCGTTATACTTGGCTATATCCACTCAAAACAAAATCTCAAGTCAAAGATACTTTTATGGCGTACAAGGAGCTGGTTGAAAACCACTTTCAAACTCGCATTGGCACTCTATACTCTGACAACGGTGACGAGTTCATTGCACTTAGATCATACCTGTCTCAACACGGAATCCAGCATCTCACATCTCCACCTCATACACCAGAACATAATGGCATCTCAGAGAGAAAACACAGACATATCGTGGAGACCGCTCTCACCTTACTGTCACACGCTGGAATGTCCAAACGTTACTGGACGTACGCGGTCAACACTGCCGTGTACCTCATCAATCGGATGCCTTCACCAGTCATTAAGATGCTATCTCCATTTCAGAAGTTGTTCAACAAGCCACCCAACTACTCCAAGCTCCGCGTCTTTGGTTGCCTCTGCTTTCCGTGGCTCAGACCTTACACAAAACACAAGCTTGAGAATCGCTCCACTCCGTGTGTCTTCCTTGGCTATTCTCTCAGCCAAAGCGCCTTCCTCTGTTTGCAACCAGCTACTGGCCGTATTTATATATCTCGCCATGTCCAGTTTGACGAACATACTTTTCCCTTCCGTCAAACGACTCAAGCCCAATCAGCCTCTCCACCTCCTGTCTCCACACCTACTCACCCACCTGTCTCTCTTGTTCCACTTGAATCGCCACTCAACAGATCACCTATGGTCATACCAGGATTCCCGGCTCCAGATCTTCCACTGCGACAGTCGCATGAAGAAACTAACGACAATTGTGATTCCCAGGTAAGTCTCTCTGAAACCGTTTCTTTTTCACCAGGCCCATCAACAATCCCAAACCCTACGGCCCAAAATAACCCATCAACAACAAGCCCAACAACCTTGGCCCAACCAAACCCAAACCCAAGTGAAACCCAAAATCAGCACTTTGTCTCAGACGAGAACCACAACAACCCTAATCCGATTCAAACCAACCCTTCTCCTCCATCTTCAAACGTCGACAATCCTCTACCCCAACCACAAAATCACCATCCCATGACCACTCGTAGAAAAATAACATTCAGAAACCCAAAACCAAGTTTAATCTCTCAGCCTCAACCTCAAAACTTTTCCCTCCGGAACCACAGACAGTGAACCAGGCTCTGAAGGACAAGATCTGGCGAGGATCAATGTCTCAGGAGCTGGATGCTTTTGCAGAAAATCAGACTTACGATCTTGTTCCAAGACCACACCATAAGAATGTGGTAGGCTGTAGATGGCTTTATAAAAATAAATACTCACGTTGTGGTACCCGTCGCAGGTGTAAATCACGGCTTGTCGCCAAGGGTTATACTCAACAATATGGTCGAGACTACACGGACACCTTCAGCCCCGTCATCAAGTCCACAACGATCCGGTTGATCCTCGACATTGCAGTCTCTAAAAGCTGGCCAATACAACAACTCGACGTCAATAATGCATTCCTACAAGGTACACTAGATGAAGAGGTTTACATGGAACAACCTCCGGGGTTCATCGATAAAGATTATCCAGACCATGTATGCCGTCTCCGCAAAGCTGTTTACGGCCTCAAGCAAGCTCCTCGGGCATGGTATGTTGAGCTCACAACCTTCCTCCTCAGCCTTGGGTTCAAAAACTCTCTTGCGGATACCTCTATGTTTGTACTTCAACGTGGCTCTGACGTAGTCTATCTCCTCGTCTATGTCGATGATATCCTCATCACCGGCAACAACAAAACTCGGATCAGTCATGTGCTCAAACATCTCGCAGACCGGTTCTCAATGAAGGACCCAGAAGACTTGAACTACTTCTTAGGCACTGAAGCACATCGGACAGAAAAAGGCTTGCATCTCTCGCAAAGGAAATACATTCATGACCTCTTGCATCGACATGGAATGACCTATGCCAAACCAGTAAGCACTCCGATGGCTTCTACACCTAAACTGAAGCTCACCACAGGACACTTACTCTCCGAACCAAAAGAGTATCGCCAGCTAGTAGGAAGTCTGCAATACCTTGCATTCACACGCCCAGATGTCGCCTATGCAGTAAATCGTCTCTCGCAGTATATGCATCAGCCCACCGACGTGCATTGGCTAGCTGCAAAACGTGTTCTTCATTACCTTGCTGGCACAACTGATCACGGTATCTTTTTCTCCGTTGCCAATCCACTTACACTACATGCTTTTTCAGACGCAGATTGGGCAGGAGATTCAGATGATTATGTCTCTACCAATGCCTATGTTGTATACTTAGGAAAAACACCAGTTTCTTGGTTGGCTAAAAAGCAAACGGGTGTGGCGCGTTCCTCGACAGAAGCTGAATATAGATCAGTTGCCAATGCCTCTGCGGAAATTCGATGGATCTGCAACATCCTTACTGAACTAGGCATCACACTATCAGCACCCCCAGTTGTCTATTGTGACAATCTGGGTGCGACCTTTCTATGTGCAAATCCGGTGTTCCACACACGAATGAAACACGTAGCCTTAGACTATCACTTCATCAGAGGTCAGATACAACATGGCATGCTGCGCGTTGCTCACATAAACACTAAGGACCAGCTTGCTGATGCTCTAACAAAGCCCCTGAACCGAGCACAGTTTCATCATCTACGCGACAAGATTGGAGTTGTTCCTCCACCTCCATCTTGAAGGGGCATGTTAAGGATACACAATATTCTCCTATTCATTGTCTCAATAACTCTCTTATACACTTTAGGAAGTTTCTGTATCTAGCTAACCCTAGCTCTCTTCCCTTGTACAATATAAATACTCATGTAATGTTCTCAGTGAATAATAAGAAAGATCTTCAACTTATATTTATTGCTCCAGACATTTGGTTCTCTTTCGAGAGAGGAGAATTTAATCCACGTCACAACGAGACTTATATCAGGATGATCTCATATTTTAGATGAGAATCCTTGTCTCTTTTTTCCATTAATGAAAGATTGTTCAAAAAAAAAATTTGTTTTAAGGTTTGAACTTTACAATATATATTCCAAAATTTCATTGGATTTATTCCTCTTCTACTTTCTAGAAGTATCTATAGTTTTCAATCAAAATTTAACCCAAGTTTACTCATGTTACTGAATATGAATGACGAATCACTTGATTCATTCATATGTTGACTCATGGTAGATGATAACATTAGAAACAATCTACACGAAAATAAAACCCTCACCTTTGTTGTTTCTATGAAAACAAGTCATCATTTGCGTATGAACTGGATAAGAAGTAGATTTGTATCACTTTAAATTATAGCATCCCCCATGGGATTCCTCTCGTATTAAACCTTTGTGTGTGCTTGTTACCTATGTTAATAATGCTATTACAAATATGAGAAATATTACATAGACAATTCTATAGTTGACGGTTCTATATGTTTTATCAGAATTTATGCCTGGCTACGCTACCTTGATTTGCCTTATGAAATCCATGTATGACAGTACTCCTTGAATCATGCTTAAAATTTGATGTAAACATTTTATTTAATAATCTGCATAATTTATCTTTTCTGAGAACTCGAAATTTGTATCTTTTGATATAAAAATACTTGTGAATTCTTAATCAAACGAATAGATTTAAGGAATATGTGTTTGTTACTTATTATCCATGGGCATTCGGTTTCTGGTTCTGGTTCTGGTTTGGTTCTTTGGTTTTTGGGTTCTAGAGATTTAGGATTTGTTCGAGTATTAAGAATTTAAATTTGGTTCAGTTCCAGTTCAGTCTTTTTGGTTTTCAATTCAGTTTAGATAACAAAATTAGGAACCAGCTGATATCCAAGATAATTTGGATACCAATGGGTTCTAATTTGGTTCCTGTTTTTGGTTAATTTGGTAAAAAATCAGAAAATCATTTTTTGGATTAAATATCAGATTTTTCGATTTTTCTGATACAAATTTGGATAATTCAGTCAATTTTAAATATTTTGGATAAAAAGTATTATGGTAATTCAGTTTTGGGGGTATTTCGGTTTAGATATATAAATCTTAATTTATTTATTTATTTTAAAACTAAATATAGTTAATGTTTGTAAGTATATAAATATTATAGAGTTTTGGGTATCCATTCTATTCTAGTTTGGTTTCAGTTTGATTCTAACTTTTTGGTTCTAAAGATCTAGGGTCTGTTCAGATAATTGCCAGGATCTGAACCTAAACCGAACATCTTCCTCAATTTGACCAATTTAGTTCTTCGGTTCTGGATAAATCTGTTCATGGCTAGTTATTATGTTTAATAAAATTAGAATTATTTAAAAGAAAACTTTAGATTTGATTTGCATCTTGCACCACTCATAACTCGCCATCTCATCGAAGGTACACGTGTTGAGTTACAATTTGTTATCTAAACGTAAGCCTGTGTGTCAAACATAAACTAAAAACTTAACAAAACATTTCATAATTGCAATCAGCAAAGCTAACTAAAACATTCATCAGGCTTCTACTGTCTCTGGCGAGATCTCAATTTTGATCCTTCACGGTGGCATCGACGTCCGGGCAACAACAAGCTCTCTCGAGAAGAAGGTCGCCATCATCATCATCATCATCATCATCATCATCATCATCGCTGTCTTCTCCATCTCCTCCTTCCTCTGTTTCGCCGAGGAAAGCTATCCCTGAATTTCCCTTTTATCAGTAGAACTGGTTCATCGCTCTTCTCTTCGTGATGTCTCTGTTACTTGAATCAACAAGAGAGAGAGTTTGTTACATGACGATGAACATTTCTCTTATTCAAGTTGAAAGAATCTGTTACAACGTCTTTCTATTTATATAGAGAAGATAAGACTTAACCGGAATAAGCCAAGTCTAAACCAAACTAAACCAATACTCTAATAGCCCCTCTCAAGATGGCGAGAAGATTGAACTTAAAGACATCTTGCCAATAAGAGTGTGAAAGAGACCAGACTGCAGTGGTTTAGTAAACACATCGGCAATCTGCATATCAGTACAGATGTGTAGAGTCTTGATGAGACCATCATTAATCCTGTCACGAACTTTATGACAATCATTTTCCAAGTGCTTAGTTCTCTCGTGAAAAACAGCATTGTTTACAATGTGAATCGCTGCTGTTGAATCACAAAAGAAAGCCACAGGATGATGCTGTGGTGCATCAAACTCTCGAAGAAGCTTGACTAACCATTCCATCTCGCGAACTGCAAAGCCCATGGCACGATATTTGGACTCTGCAGAAGAATGAGGGACGGTAGGTTGTTTTGTAGACTTCCAGGAGATTAAAGAGTTACCCAAGAACATACAATAACCCGTAGTAGAACGTCGAGTATCTCTGCAAGCACTCCAGTCAGCATCAGTAAACGTAGTTAAAGTAAGATCATTGACACTAGAATAGAAAACCCCACGACCAATGGTGCCTTTGAGATAGTGAACAACTCTGTAAGCAGCCTTAAGATGTGAATTCTAGGAGCAGCACAGAACAGACACAATCTGTTCACCGCAAAAGTGATATCAGGTCTGGTGATAGTGAGATACATCAGGCGCCCCACAAGTCTTCGATTAGGAGAGGAATCAGGTAAGACTGGTTCAAGACTGTCTTGAACAAGTTTGACATTCGGATCCATTGGAATAGCAGATGGCTTGCAAGCAAGGAGTCCCATATCCTCAATGATAGCCAAAGTGTATTTACGTTGAGAGACTGATATACCAGAAGAAGATCTTGTTATCTCCAAGCCCAAAAAATAACGCAGGGGACCAAGATCACGCAATTTAAACGAGCTTTGGAGATCAATCTTCAGTTGAGTAACATCATCATCATTGTTTGAGGCAATAATGATGTCATCAACGTAAACAAGTACCGCCGTATAGATACCATTTGATCTTCAAATGAATAATGTGTGATCCGAATGAGATTTCTGAAAACCAAGTCGCGTAAGACTGTCACTGAATTTAAGAAACCATTGTCTTGATGCTTGCTTCAAGCCATATAATGATTTCTTCAGCTTACAGACTGCATTAGGAGGTAATATAACACCCGGTCTAGGAGTATATCCATGAGGAAGAGTCATGTATATTTCCTCTGTTAGGTCTCCATTCAGAAAAGCATTGGAGACATCTAACTGTGTTAAGCTCCATCGTTTTGCTGCAGCAATAGCAAGAAGAGTTTTGACAGTAGTCATCTTGGCCACTGGAGAGAAGGTTTCTACAAAGTCAATACCTTCTTGTTGTGTATAGCCTTTAGCTACTAGTCTGGCTTTATATCTCTCTAGAGTACCATCAGCATTTAACTTCACTTTGTAAACCCATTTACAACCAATGACATGTTTATCTGATGGGAGAGTACATATATCCCAAGTCGCTGACTTTTCCAAAGCTAAGAGCTCATCATTCATTGCCTTAATCCAAACATCAAACTTCTTGGCTTGAGCAAATGATGATGGTTCCGAGTGAAGAGAGATAGCACAGATATAAGCATTGTAGCCTTCTGAAAGTTTATCATAAGAGACAAAGGAAGCCAACGGATATGGAATGTCCGTTTCAGTCATGTTCACATAGTAATCATGAAGATAGCCTGGTGGCTTCGATTGTCGCTTAGAAGATACATTCTCGGGATCTGCAGAAGAAGAGGCAGTTCTAGCTGGAAGATGTTCCACAACTGTAGGACGTTCACTCACTACAGGGATATTCTTCTCAGTAGAAGGGTCACATATAACTGCAGTATCCAACATAGAGAAAAGATCATTCGCAGTAGTGTCATCGACGTAAGGAAATATGTCTTTATGGAACACTACATTGCGAGAAATGTGTACAGACTGTGTCTCAAGGTCAAGGAGTTTATATCCTTTATAGCTAGAAGGGTAGCCAAGAAACACGCAGGGACGTGCTCGTGGTTGAAATTTGTGGCGTCCTTTAGAAGAGGTTGAACAATAAAAAAGACACCCGAATACTCTCATATCACCATAGTTAGGTTGCTTATGAGTAAGAACCTGATATGGAGAACGATTGTTCAACAGAGGTGTCGGTAGTCTATTGATCAAGAACACAGCTGTTAATACACAGTCTCCCCAAAATTCAAGAGATAAATGAGATTGGAACATCAACGACCTTGCAACATTCAGAATGTGTTGATGTTTCCATTCCACTACTGAATTTTGTTGAGGAGTTTCTGGACAGGAATGGTATGAGACTATCCCTTTCTTCTTATACAATGCATCGAAACGCAGCTCAGGAGCATTATCAGCACGAACACCTTTGACTTGAGTCTTGCATTGCGTTTCAATCATCGTTAAGAAGTCAGGAAAGATTGTCAAAACCTCTGTTTTGTTCTTCATGAGATAAACCCATGTAGTTCGTGTATGGTCATCCATGATGGTGAGGAAGTAACGATATCCTTCAACAGTTGGCACTGAGAACGGATCCCATATGTCAATATGCAACAGATCAAAAGGATTGGCACACATATTGTTCTGAGAGATATAAGGAAGATTCTTTTGCTTTGCAAGAGGGCAGATAGAGCAGTGAAATTTTCCTTTATTTCTCTGTTGAATACCAAGTACATCAGTAATGACATCAATTTTATTAAGGGACGGATGCCCGAGTCTGTTGTGCCATAAAGAAGTATCAACAATAACATTGATAAAATGATTCTGTTTTGATGTTCCTGGTTCGTTGATTGAAGCTCCATCCATAACGTATAGATTGGCTATCTGCTCACCCTGACCAATCATCAGCCCCTTGATAGGATCCTGAATCATACACAAAGCTTCATCAAACATTACTCTGCATTTCAAATCCTTTCTCAGTTGACTGATGCTGACCAAATTCAAACGAAAGTCAGGTATGTAAAGGACGTTGGAAAGCAGAAGATACTGATTCAAACGAATCTGTCCAATGCCTGCAATTTTAATATTGAGTCCTGTAGGAAGAGTGACAGATTTATCCAGAGAATCCGAGATACTTTCAAACAAACTCCGATCATGTGATACATGATGCGTAGCCCCACTGTCTACAACCCATGACTTAGAGGATAATGTGTTTCCTGTTGCTCTGAGCATTCCAATAAAACCAATAGTAGAGGAAGAAAGAGCCATACCAGGTAACGCAGTGATAGTGCCAGTGGATGTAGAAGTGACTGATGTCTGATTCTGAGTAAGATGAGCATTGAAGTAATCAATCATTCCTTGTATCTGATCTTTAGAAAGAGGACTCATCATATCAGGAACATTCTGTGGAGTATCAGTGACAGTTAACTGAGCAACAACGGGCTTAGTAGAACCAGTTTGAGATGCTTTTCCATCTTGCGGTTTCTTATGTTTGAAACCAGAAGGGTAGCCATGAATCTTATAACACTTATCAATGGTGTGACCATTGTAACCACAATGAGAACAGATAGGCCGAGAAGGATGTGTGTTATAAGTTGCATTCACTGCTGCAGGAATAGTTTCATTGCTTGTCACTTGAAACTCACTTGAATTCTGTACAGAGGTGAGACTCCGCTGATTGAAATCTTAATCAAGAAGATTGTATACCTCAGATAAATCTGGCACATTTTTCTTCATGATTATCTGACTGCGAGCAGTTGAATATGATTCATTCAAACCAGCCAAGAATTTGATAACCTTGTTGTGCTCAATCTTAGTTTCAGTTGCTTTGCAGCAAGCACAAGTATGACATGTTTTCACACAATCTGCTCCATCAAGATCATCCCAAAGAGTCTTGAGTTTAGTATAATAAGTAGAGAGATCAGATGAACCTTGTTGGAGAGACCAGATTTGTTGTGTTAATTGATATGATCTTGCCAAGTTCGTCATATGAAAACGAGCCAAGAGATCTTTCCATATCTCTGATGCGTCGTTGAAACGGAGGATGCTGCCATAGATTGATTTCGTAACAGAGTTCAATATCCAGGACTTGACCATACTATTGCATCTTGACCAGAGGCAAAAATGAGGATGCGATTCAGTAGGTCTTGGTAGAGATCCATCAACAAAAGCAATCTTATTCATAGCATCTAACGCAATGGTGATGGCAATATTCCAGGTATTGTAGTTCGATCCATCCAGAATTTCAGAGATCAACGATGTACCTGGATTGTCACCGCTCGTCAAGAAATACGGAGAATATTGAATTCCATTGAGATCGAATCCATGAACATTTGGAACAGAGAGGCTCGGGATCAGAGCTGTTGTTGACGACGGAATAGTCGATTGATTCTGAAACGGAATGTTCGACGGTGACGGAATAGTCGATTGGTTCTGAAACGGAATGTTCGACGACGACGGCCGAATAGCCGTTGGATTGGAAATCGGAATAGTTGATGATGACGGATTAGCCGAGTTGTTTACCGGAATAGGTTGAACTGGTGCAGATCTCGCCGGAGCTGGTGATTTAGCTGCAGATGAAACACGACCAACACGACGAGTTGATCGACAAAGAGTAACCATAGCGCCAAGAAGATCCGATCAACCGGAAGCTGATTCCGATCGAATCGAAGGAAGAAGAAGATTGAAGCTCAAGATCGTGATTGTTGAACGTAAGATTCAACGCTCTGATACCATGTTACTTGAATCAACGAGAGAGAGAGTTTGTTACATGACGATGAACATTTCTCTTATTCAAATTGAAAGAATCTGTTACAACGTCTTTCTATTTATATAGAGAAGATAAGACTTAACCGGAATAAGCCAAGTCTAAACCAAACTAAACCAATACTCTAATAGTCTCTAGGATTCTTCTCTCTTGCTCTGTTCCTCTTCCTTAGCTTCGATTCGGATTCCGGCTACACGTCCGCTTCCGCCGCCGCTTCGGGTAAAGAAGGCGTCGAGGTGTGTATACATTGCATCGATTAGGGTTCGTCTTGCTTTAGATTCGAATTTGGAATTTTTTTAAACTCCATGTTGATGTGATAGATAACGTATGGAAGTGCGATTAAGCTGATGCACGAGAAGACTAAGTTTCGACTGCATTCTCACGATGTGCCGTATGGATCCGGCAGTGGTCAGCAATCAGTCACTGGTTTTCCAGGCGTCGTTGATTCAAACAGCTACTGAGTACTACTATCTTGCTTTTACTGCTGCTCTTTTACAGAAGATCATTTAGTTTAATTCTTTGGATGTTAGAACAAAACATCAACTAGCATGTGTTATATATTGGTTTATTAAATCATCTATAGACGTTAGAAAGCTGTATTTTTTTATCTTGGCCAAAGAAACTCTTTCATCTCGAATTTTGAATCCAATCTAGGAACCCATCTGTTTGTGCTATGGAGTATTAGAGCAACTCAAAATTTAGAACAAAGCATTAAAGTGGATTTGATCTGAAGCTATGGTTTAATGAGTTATTATGGAGTAACAGAGCTGATTCATGGATTATTCTTTTGATAGATTGTTAAAGCTGTGCCTGGTACCAAAGCCAAGAAAGGTGATGCCGTCATGAGTGGAGCTACCATTAGATTGCAGCATATGAATGACCCGGAAATGGCTCCACAGTCACTTGCATGATTCCCCTATATCAGGCAACTTAGAGGTTACTATTCTCTTCCATTCGAAGGTTTTTTAATGCCCTGATCCGCTAAGCTTGGATGAAAGATCTATCTCAGGGTTGTTAAACAGTTTGACTCGGAAGACAGTTAGTTCAAGGGTATTAATATAGAGAAACAGTAGTATGATGATATATTATAGTGGGTCTTTCTGAATTGTGAAGTACTGTGCCGGTTTCAATTGGTAGTTGCATGCTTCTTCTTGCTAATCCAATTTTCTTGGTGCAGGTTAGCTGATTTGGAGATGATTCAAATTCGGATACTGGGGATCACTGGAAGTAATAATCCCTTAAAGCCATTTGATACTCATCAAAATATTTAGTGTGTTTGCATAAAAGCTCACACTTACACCTTACGATCTGTTTATAGGCTTATACTCGGAGGGAGCGGGAAGACAGGTAAACAAGACCAAAGAGTTCGACTTCAACACATAGACACTAGTGGCTACCTCCATAGCCATGACAAAATGTACCAGCGTATAGCCGGTGCTCAGCAAGAGATAAATCACACTTTTGTCAAATCTTCAAATATTATTGCCAATATCTTGAAAGTTGAAACTCATTCATGAGATTTGTTTTTTTTTTATGGGATACAGGCATGTGGAATCAGGGAGAAGCGAGCAGATAATGTTTGGTTGGCAGCAGAAGGAGTCTACCTTCCCGTTAATGTGAGTAGCAGCAAGTAAGGTGAAGAGTTCTGTTAACTTATCTCTGAGGAGACTTTGAATCTCATCTTATACTCTCTAAACTCAGAAACAAGAAAATACATATATTTTGCTGATCTTCGATTGATGATGCATTTAGTCGTATGAATATACTTATATTGTTACTGCAGGTAATTTGCATTTTCCTTATTTAAGAGTTTAATTATTGTGTGTTTGTGATTGGAAACTTTGATTTCTCTCATCAAGCAGAGCCGTGAGTTGATAAGTCAGAAAACCCAACACCACTGATCATGCAGGCTGTAATCGTATTTACTATTTATAAAGTAAATAGATGAATATTTCTCCCTCTTTGTAATTTTGCTAAGCAGATAAATTTAGTTGTAGTTTTTTTTCCCCAAACCCAGTTGGAATTAAAGTTGTTTTTCTGAAGATATAGCAACTCGTGAGTAAAGTAGAATGACAAATGAATGATGATGCTACAATGAACTTCTATTTTGACACTGAACACCACTTCCTGATGGCTCAAGTAAAGCACCATACACTTACTGGGGTTGGAATTTTGCACTGGACCGACAGGATGTTCGAAGTTCCTCAAGTATATACAAATTACCCAATATCTATAGGAGACCTGGCATAGTGAGAAGTATTGGATCAAAGCTGAGTTAAGTTGCTAAGGTATACATTATTGGATCAACAATCACAAAAAAAAAAAACTGATGTATGGGTTAAGATAAGATTTAATAGAAACAATGTCGAAACCATAACTAGAGAAATTGAAATCATCAAGAATAAGAAGCCGACTGAACTAAACTTTAGGTACAGTGATTTACAAAATTTTATTATATGCAAAAGTCTTCAACATGAGTTTGAGGTTTGCAAGGATTCATCATTCCTATCACAACAAAAATTGGAACTAATGGACACTTGAATAAACCCATATGTGTCGTCTCAAGATCAATCTAATAAAGTCACCTAATATCTAAACTTAAAGGAGCCAACAGAAACGTCAGCAGAAACCACAAATATGCATGCTGATTGGGGATGCAAACAACATTGCTAACTGAAGCAAGTCAACAGAAAATAAAAGAAGCTAATCAATGAGGAACATTGGAAAAGAGTAACCTTAGTTTTATACTATATTTACTATACTGCCATTTTGCCGGGGTGTCAAGTTCTCAGCCTTCTTCAACCAAGTTATGTGAAGACCCTTTCATTACCAGAGAATTTACAACTACTGCCACTGGTCTAAATAATTTTGTCCGACTATATATAATACTTCCTCTGTTTCACAAAGTTACATATTTTAGAAAAAAAATTTGTTTCAAAAAAAAATATATTTTGTATTTTCAACGCATATTTTATCAAGTTTTAATGATTAATTGTAAATTTCAAAAAACTTAATTGTACTTATTGGATTCTTATTGGCTTAAAATTATGGAGAAAAGATCAGCACGAAAACTTATGCATTTATTATGTTTTTTATTAATATATGTGAAAAGTTTAGAATATGTATCTTTGTAAAATAGAGGGAGTATCTAATATGACATTTTTCTTTATTCTGAAAATACAACCATTATAACTTACAAATTATGCTGTCATTTTTTATTAAACAAACCAGTACGAGTGAAAACGAACGGTTCTTCAGTGCAACCCATCTACTCCCTCTGTTTCACAAAGATACATATTCTAGACTTTTCACACATATTAATAAAAAATATAATAAATGCATAATTTTTTGTGCTGTTATTTTCTCCATAATTTTAAGCCAATAAAAATCCAATAAGTACAATTAAGTTTTTTGAAATTTGCAATTAATCATTAAAACTTGATAAAATATGCATTGAAAATACAAAATGTGTATCTTTTTGAAACAAATTTTTTTTCTAAAATATGTAACTTTGTGAAACAGAGGGAGTACATTTGTACCTACAAAATGAACATTTTAAGTTATTGTCAATCGTGTTAATTTTCATAATCTACATGTTTTTATAAGAACATGTTATAAAGCTTTGTCACTTTTTAGGATCCCCTATATATTATTTTAGGAGCACTATAAACAAGTAACCTTCACTTCATGTGTGATTTACATGAGTGCCATTTACACTTGTCACCTCCATAAGCACTCTCAACCCCTATATTTAAAAACCCTTAGTTAACTAGACTAATTACAGCAATTGCCATTGGTAAATATTTTGTATAGCCTAACATAATTATATTATATAGATAGTTATAACTGTAACGTATGATATTAATATAATCTTTGCATAATGCTCATAATAAAACCACTCATTTGACTACGTTCGCATTGCTATGTGATATAATGCTCCTTAAATAATTTTATGTATAAAATAAGAAAATAGATTGTTTTCCTAGGATTACAAACGTAGTGTACAATATCTTACACATCGTATGACTATATATATATAGATACTTTTGACTATATTTTCAAATATTCTTAAGTAATTTTGTTTCATTAGATTCTTTACATATTGTGAAGACCTACTATTACAACTATTATCTTGTGGTTCCAATATAATGTGAGTTCAAATAATATAACTCAAAGTAATTTGGTGACATGAAAGTAATTTGTTCCAATATATAATGTGAGCTCATTATTTTAATTCAAATGTATAATACCATGTTAGGGAAAATAATTAAACTGGCTTCTAAATTTTTATAGTACTATAATTTACGTTTCAAATCTTCTATAAATCATGCATTTATAGGTGATTTATGAATTATACATTTGTTATATATCGGTTTCATTTTGTAAAGTTATGTATATCTGAATAGAATCTGCCTGATTTAAGTGTTTCCGTGATTAACTGCAATCACCAAATTTTGAGTAATTACAATCATTTACATTCCGGAGAATGCGTTTGTCAATTTACAAAGAGGAGAATGCATTTGTCAATTTACAAAGAGGAGAATGCGTTTCTATAGATTGTATGTGAGCTCAAATAATATGTATACAAAATCTTGTGAGTTCAAACAAATTACAAACGTTTTATACAAAATCTTACACATCGTATGTGAGCTCAAATAATATAACCAGAGTAATTTGGTGACATGAAAGTGTAATAAATACATATATATATATATATATATATATATATATATCTATTCATTACACTTTCATGTCACCAATTACTCATATATATATATATATATATATATATAATTTATTATTGCTCTCTCACATAATGATCGGTATTATATATGTTTGCGACCCTGGTTAAATATATTATGTATTATTTAAAACATATAGTTATAGGAAGCCAACTTTATATTATATAACTCAAGGTAATGCAAATTTTTTAACTCAATCCAGGGAAAATAATAAATAACTTACTATACTTCGTTCAATCACACATTTACAGGTGATTTATGAATTATATATTTGTTCAATTTCGTTTTCATTAGTAATATAATGTCGAACACAATCTGCGTGATTTTATTCTTTCCATGTTTAATTTAGGCAATTACATCAACCAAATTTGGGATGTCAGATTTTGATTAACAATTCGAAATATAATTGATATGTGATTTAATTACGTAGAGATTAAACAAGACATGGGAAGCATTGCATATATAAATATAAAACAATTTAGCCACATGTACTCATAATTGACTCCTCGAAATTACTATACCACTACATTCAAGCAATCACAAAAATCATGTTCTTTAACTCTGTCGCCGAATTGAAGCCCTTTAAGACCATGTGGAGAGTGATGGTGGGTATTGTCCGATTGTGGAAGCTATTCTCTGCAGCCGGTGGCCTAACCATTGAAATGGTTCTCATTGATCTTAATGTAAGTTTGCTTGAACTATTTACTGATTTTTTTTAGTTATGTACACTTAACCGTCATATTAACTATTACTATTGGTTCGCATATGTATAGGGGGATAAGATTCATGCAACGGTTAAGAAAGAATTGGTAAATCAATTTGATCGTCTACTAGAACAAGGAAAAACATTGACTTTAACCAATTTCTCACTGAATCATTCTCTGGGTTCATACCGGACAACTAGCCATCCATATAAGATTAGTTTCCTTTCTATAACTCATGTGAGAAACTGGGTGGATCTTCCTGGAGGTGTCAATGGATTCACACCTGCGACTTTCCGGGATATACATGATGGAAGCCTCAACCCTGATTTTCTGATTGGTGAGTACAGTCAATTTGTTGTGTTTATCTTGGTTAGAATTATTTCATAATTCCTTTACATGATTTTGTTATATATTTCCTAACAGATGTTATCGGACATGTTGTTGAAGTAAGCCATGTTGAGATGATTTTTAATCTGTTATAAATGAATTACTACTTTAACACAAGCTGTATAAGAACTATCAAGAACAGCTAATTGGAAAACAATAAACCAACATTTGTTTCTTTATTTTTAGAAACTACTTTTGAGAAACTAAAATGGGACATTTAAAGAAAATACATTTGAGAATAAATTTACAGAATGGATTATTATCATATTATTTTATATATCTTTTAAGTTTTAATATATATATTGCTTAAGGAGAGGTATATATATCATTAAACTATTTCTCTTAGGCTTGGACTATATCCCTTATATAATAAAGTATGAGCATTTTAAAGACTAACCTTATGTTCATGTGTTATTAACAAGAATGTCATTTTCTACGTGGCAATACCTTATTCATTTCCAGCCTCTTTATGTAAAAATCATTTTCTTACTAGACTTATTACATTTTTTTGCCATTATGAATTAATAGTAGCTTAACATAATACTTTAATCATATTAATTGATATTAATTGGTTATGTGCGTTGATATGGACGATAATATCAAATCCGTAGAGTTTTATAATGTTATACGAAATTAATATGATAGTAAGATATCAATTGATAGGTTTTCACTATATATATGATTAGTATTTTATAATATTATATTTCTTTATGATTCTAAATTATACACAATATTTTGGCTGAAAATTATAAATGATTCATAATTTTGTTCCTATAAAACTTTAGTACATGAGATTTATTTTGAAGAATGTTTTTTTTTGTATTTTATGGGATACATGACATTTATTTTAGGATAGATAATATAAATTGTTTTATATTGTAATATCAAAATGTCGTATATAAAAATTTATGAACAATTTTGAAAATTATAAAATACATTCAAAAAAGATTTTCATATTAAATTTCTTGCAATCCCTAAATTTTTGCAAAATACTTTTGATTACAAAATTATCATAAATGGTGACATATATTAAATTTGGAAATTTTATAATTCTTTCCAATTAAGTTTAAAGAAAATATCATTTTAATGTGGACTTCCTTGATTTCCAATGCATATAATACTTTCTATAATTATCTGAAAATCTACAATTATAAATAATACTTTTATTGCAACACACATAACCAATTAATATCATTTTTGCCATTGTAGATTAATAGTAGCTTAACATAATATTTTAGTCATTTTAATTGGTTACATGCTGATATGGACGATAATATCAAATCCGGTAGAGTTTTATAATGTTATATGAAATTAATAGGATGGTAAGATATTAATTGATAGGGTTTTGGCTATATATATGATTCATATTTTTATAATATTAAATTTCTTTACGACTCTAAATTATATATGATATTTTTTAGGGACTGAAAAATATAAATGATTCATAATTTTGTTCTTCTATAAAACTTTAGTACATTAGATTTATTTTTGATGAATATTTTTTGTATTTTATGGGATACATGACATTTATTTTAGGATAGACAATATAAATTGTTTTATATTATAATATCAAAATATCGTATATAAAATTTATGAGCAATCTTGAAAATTATAAAATACATTAAAAAAGAATTTCATATTAAAACTTTTGCAATCCCTAAATTTTGCAAAAATACTTTTGATTACAAAATTATCATAAATGGTGACATATATTAAATTTGGAAATTTATATAATTCTTTCCAATTAAGTATAATGCGAATATCATTTTTAATGTGGACTTCCTTAATTTCTGCCCTATATAATACTTTCTATAATTATCTGAAAATATATTATTATAATCATATACAAAATTAATAGGATAGTCGGATATATATAGTCACAACTGATAGAATTTTGATTTTGACTATATATACAATTCATATTTTATAATATTCAACTTCTTTACGATTCATAAATGATACATGACATTTTTTACGGGCTGAAAAATATAAAAGATTCATAATTATGTTCTTCTATAAAATTTTAGTACACGACATTTATGTTGAATAATAATTTTATTATTTTATGGGATACATGACATTTATTTGGGATGGAGAATACAAACTGCTTTATATTGTAAAATCAAAGTCGTATATAAAAATTATGAGCAATCTTGAAAAATTGTAAAATACATTCAAAAAGGAATTATATATTAATTTTCTTTTAATCCCTTAAATTTTGCAACAATACTTTTGATTTTAAATTTATCATAAACAGTGACAAACATTAAATTTGGGAATTTATAACATTCTTTTCGATTAGATTTAAAGAACTAACCATTTTTAATGTAGAATTCTTTAATTTTTGACGTATGTGTATACGACTTTCTATAATTATCTTGAAATCTAAAATTATAATCCTATATGAAATTAATAGGATAGTCTTATATAGTCACAACTGATAGGATTTTGACTATATATACAATTCATATTTTTATAATATTCAATTTCTTTACGATTCATAAATGATACATGCCATTTTTTAGGGACTAGAAAATATGATTATAAAAACTTTGGTATGTGACTTTTATATCTATTAATATTTTTTGTATTTTATGGGATACATGACATTTATTTTGAGATAATATAAACTGTTTTATATTGTAAAATCAAAATATCGTATATAAAAATTTATGAGCAATCTTGAAACATTATAAAATACATTTAAAAAGAAATTCCCTATTAAATTTCTTGCAGTTTCTTAACTTTTTCAACAAAAATTTTTGATTACGAAATTATCATAAATGGTGACATGCATCATTTTTAATGTGGACTTCTTTAATTTTCGCCTATACATTGTCGGACATTTACGAACAATAAGGGATTTGCAATATTACTTTGTGGCAACATCTAAATTTATCAGGTGATGAGAAAAGAGATCGAATCCAACATCCGAACCGTAGCCCCTGATCTCGTGTCCGATCAAATTTTTTAGTAAAAACACTCTTTATAAATAAAAGATAAATCAAAAGAAGCTCATAATAGATATTAACGTTTGATAAATGGCCTCTTTTACAATTTTGAGTCCTAATAAACCCACTAAATTTACTTCAATTTATTTATATTTTTCACAATTTTTATGTACTTCAAAAACAGTATGATTTTAATGAAATATAACGATTTCACTTCGATAATAAGACAATTATTGTTTGTCAACCATAATAAGATTATCGTTATCCGTATACTTCAGTAAACTTTTTGTTGATTGAAAAATTCAGTAAATTTTTAATCTCAAATTGATTTTTCTTGCATTAATCTGTATATCAACGTTACTTATACTAATCTATACCATATATAATATGTCTCTTTTTATGTTTTCAATATCTATACATTAAAATTTATAATTTCTTTTGGTCCATTCACCCCGCACAGGGCGCGGATGATCACCTACTAATATGTTACAAACGTTACTCAAGTTTCTTTCACCAGTTGAGAACAGACGTGTTATATAACACATTCCACAAAAAAAACTATAGGAAACTTTTGCCATAACGACGATATATAGGAAATGTATAGATCCCTATTAACGATAGTTTCAACATTTTAGATTAGATGTTCAAGTTTTTACTTTTTATTATTGATGTATGATAATGGTGAGACTCGGTTTAATATTTTATGGTTTAGTCGTATTGGAAGTTTTACCAACTATTGGTTTTGTTTGATTTGGTTTTATAATTTTAATTGGCTATCTACTTTGTCTTTACAATGAACTTGGATGATATAACGGGTACATACATGCAGTCAATATTTATTATTATATATAATAAAGGGGGGAAATGGATTCGTAAGTTTCAAAGACAGGAAAGTTTGTGTTAATGGTATGGGTGTAGTTTAATGTACATTGTTATAACTGGCAACTTGAATCAAGCAATTATTCCCCTTTCTATATTTTAAAACTGAGTAAATTGTGAATTTCCATAGTTATTAAAAGAGTAAATTTCGAATTACTATAGTTGTGGTATCGCAAATTGACAGTTCATATGTAATATCCTATTCAATAATTTTTAAATTATTTCTAAAATTATGGCAGAAAGACTGAAATCTTGGCTGAACACAATTATCTCTGATGATTCAATCAACACTCATTCCAGTTAGGGTAATAACTAATAATGTGCTTATAACCTATGAACTTATGCATTTCTTCCATACTAAAAAATTAGAGAAAAAGAATGTGGCCTTGAAATTTGATATTTCTGAAGCATTTTATAAGGTGGCTGAGGATTTATAGATACAGTGATCAGAAAAATGGCTTTAGAAATATGATGTCAATGGATTTGTACATGTATATCAACAGTCACATACTCTATTCCGAGTAATGGAGAACCTTCTAATACTATCATTCTTACAAGAGGAATCATGCATAGTGAACCACATATCACCTTAGTTTTAAACTATATGTACAGAAGGTTTATCCAGATTAACTAAGTAGAGCATTCAAACCAAGCATTTTTATGGATATAAAGCCTTAAAAGGAGGATCATCTATATCTCAACTTTTCTTAGTTGATGGTTCTCCTGTCTTTTATAGAGCAACTCATGGAAAAGTCACAGTCTGATGGATATACTAGATACATATCACAAAGCCTCAGGACAAGATGTTAATTTCTTCAAGTTGGCCATTACTTTTGTTAAAGGTATTCCTCCAAGTACTCAAGAGAATTTAATTAGACAATAAACAAACATGAATATCTAAAATAGGTGGATTTGGAAAATATCTTGGACTTCCTTGAAGAATATGTCGTAAAATGAAGAAGTTTTTGAGTTTATTGGACAGAGAATTTAAAATAAATTAGGTACTCGATACAATAAGTTTCTTTCACCAGATGGAAAAGAGATTCTTCTGAAAGCTGTGATTACATCATTGCCTACATATGAAATGTCATGTTTTCTCCTTCCAAATAGATTAATAAAGGACTAGGTGATAACCTGTGTCTTGTGCAGGGTGAGTGACCAAAAGAGATTTTTATTTTTAACTTACAGATATTAGAAATTTTAAAGTCATAAGCACAAATATTAGATCTAATGGTAGCTATCTTCGAAAGGGTGCATATTTATATAATATAAGATTAATGGTTTTTAAGAAAAAAGCTTTTGTAATTGGTTATGTGTCAGATTTATTTTATTAAAATAAAATATATAATAATATGCAATAACTTTAGTCCATTTATTATGGATTTAAGACAAATCAAAACATATGAAATAGAATTATTTTTTCATAATAAAATTATAATTATAATATTAAAAGAAATATAGGTAATAAAAAAATAAAATATGTAAGAAATAAATTATAAGGAAACAAAATAAACTGATAAAGCAAAAAAGTTACAAAAAATCTTCAGAACTCCTGGTTTGCAATCCTATAAATAGAAATAACTAAGGATTAGTTTATCAAAATAAATCCAGCGGCAGCAATTGTGCACATAACAATACAGTCATATGATCTCATATGCTTTAAATAAAGTACTAAAGAATAATAATAAGGTCAGAAAAAAACAAATGGTACTCTATCCTGACGATATTCACCCTAACCTTCCACATTGTTTTGAAATGTTTCAAATCGGACACGTTTGTAAATCCAGCCATGAATTTGCTTGAGAGAGAACTTTGATAAATGGTGAGTCGGGAAGAAGATTGTGGTGAGTCTCTTGAATTGTAGAAGACATATATTTATATTAAGACGTCAAACCCGTGTAGGGTTGAACGAAACCTTGATACGATAAAGCCATAATTAAAGTATAATATTCCACATTTAATAAAAAATAACATGCTCACCAATCACATGAGCTAAGATCGTCCTTAATTTGGTAGTCAACGTAATAATGAAATTTCTTTTTATATGACAAAATTAAAGGAAACGACATCAAGGTCGATACATAACTGATTCAATAATTTTAAATAATAATTTATACTTCCTTATATACAACAATCAAATAATATTAAAAGAGTGTGACCCTAATTGAGTTCCTATTATTACCAAAAAAATCAAGGGATCAAATACCGTCGTTGCATTATTGACCCATAATTATGGTTCTCGAAATAAGTAAACGTTTCCAAAATCGTAAATCTAATAATATCTAAGTTATTAGAAGCTTCCTTTCAACAATGAAGTGCCCAGTTGATCATTGAGCAAATAACGTTTTATTTACTGTCACCTTGATTTGAATTTGTATTTTTTAAATTGATTAAGATAAGTTTGAATAAAGGATCCTGGTTTTACGTATAGAGTTTTGCTATGTCTGATGGACCTTTAAGATGACATTACTGTTATTGTTATCATATATAAAGTACAATAATACTTTGGGTTGATTTATATGTATCAAAACTATCATGAAAAATGATTTATATGTATCAAAACTATCATGATAAAATGATTTATATGTATCAAAACCTTCGAGATAAAATGATTAGATTGCGTTTATAAAATGATTAGATATATACAATAATTATATAATTATAATATGTACGATAATTATATATATAACAGTATATGATGAAGACTTGTAAAAACCATCAAAACTATCATGATAAAATAATTTATATGTATCAAAAGTCTATGATAAAATGATCAGATTGCGTTGATAAAATGATTAGATGGCGTTGAGAATTATATATAAAATGTTATATGATGAAGACTTGTAGAAACCAAGAGAAGACTCAGATTTTTTTTGTCTCTTCGATTTAAATATATAAAGTAAAATTTATAAAGACCATATGCTTGGGATGAAGATTGTGAAGATAGTACATACGATAGGGCATTTGTATTTTAGTTTGTATTTTGATTTCAAGCTGGTAAGACTGAGACAAAATATCGTATGAAACCATATTTCGGTCCATGGTAACAAATAAGCGAGAACCATGTAAAGAATAATCGAATGCATCAAACATATAATCCGTGACTCAGAATATGGTAAATAATAATGCGAGAACATGAATCGTAGACATGATTTATTTGGTTAGTCAATAAGTAAAAACTTAAATTATATTAGTTAAGTAACAATCTAATGACTAATGGGCAGTTATTGTAATTAGTCTAGTTAATTAAGGGTTCTTGAAATTAGGCTGTGAGAGAGCTTGTGGTGATGACACATAGGAAATGACACTCTTGTAAATCACACATGAATTAAAGGTTAATTATTTCTAATGTTCCTACTTTAATATATAAGGGATATAAAATCAAGTATGAGGAATTTCTGGTGGTCGGCACAAAAAGATAAACATACAATTCCTTGAATCATTTGGAAAAAGAGCACAGCCTCAAAACATGAAGGAAAGTTAGTGATTAGGGATATGGAGAACTTCAATCTGGCACTGCTAGTCAAGCAAAGCTCAAATTTTTTTTTTTTAAAAAATAACTTCTAATTTATTGGTAATGATGATTAAAGACAAATATTTCAGAAACATTGATTTCATGTAGGCTCGAAGTTATCAAACATCAAGTTATGCTTGGTGTAATATAATTTAATAAAAGAGCATATTACAACAAGGAATCAAATGGATTATATGAATGGCAGGGGCGGACCTACGCTCAAAGGTCTGGGTGCACGTGCACCCATAATTCTTTACAAACCAAAACTTTTACAATGGACATGTTAGTGCGAGTTGGCTTATTCGACAATGTTGCACCCACAATATTCAAGGGACGCGGGTTCGATGTTCTACCTATGTAATATTAGTTACGTATGTTATTTAATATTAATTATTGTGCACCCACTAAAAGAAAACTCTGGCTTCGCCCCTGTGAAATGGGAATTAAATTCAAGTGTGGGATGAAAATTGGATATATTTGAAACAAGCTTCCCGGCTTTAGGAAACGGAGCAATTAGTCATCCAAACCAAAAGGTCCCTGAGTATCACAGGCACAAGCAAGGGGAATATGACGATGATAAACATCCTCATTAGGCTACACAATTTACGATTTGTACTTAATATTAGGTATTTGTTAGGTTTAAACATGGCATCCCAATTTGGAGCTATACAAAGACAAGGGAATATATTGTCAAGTCAAGTTACCATGTACAAAACCAGATCTTAGTTTTTCAAATACATTCTCAAAAATATCATAGTTCTGGTTGACATCAAGCGCTCTTGCTCAAGTATGTGGCCACTAAATCTACATCCAAAGATCAAAGTTTTTTGGTGGAAAATGATACATGATGTATTGGCTGTTGTAAAGAATCTTGGGAAAAAGAAAAGAAAGATAGACAATATTTTCCAAATCTGTGGACAATTTCTTGGGACACAAATTCATCGATGGGATGTAAATATATATATCAATGTATGAAGCCAAATACATACCACTTCCTGCTGGAACATTATCATAGAATATCTTCTCATCGATGTTTGCTAGATACATCTTGTTCTTCTGCATATCACATACATCGCCTATTGTGGCCATGAAAGCTCTATCTAAAAGTAGAGGAGTTTTAGATCCCTTTACCATCTCCAGCACATGAAAATCATCATGGATAATGCAGCTCCCAGTCTTCACTTCTAGATTGTTGACATTCCAAGTGACAGTTTCTTAGGAAGATCTGCAAAGGCCAGCTTAATTGAAGAAGCTTCTGTCTGATCTCACTCAAATTACTCTAAGGAGTGAATTACTCTCTCAAA
Organism: Brassica nigra; assembly: GCA_016432835.1. Taxonomy (NCBI): domain Eukaryota; kingdom Viridiplantae; phylum Streptophyta; class Magnoliopsida; order Brassicales; family Brassicaceae; genus Brassica; species Brassica nigra. The sequence goes on from CM028247.1 coordinate 53,091,994, forward strand.
TAAGAGGTTCAGTTGTAATACTTATGGATCAAATCCAAAGAGGTAGGGAACCAATTAAATCTAATCAGAGAATCAATTCTGGGTGAATTGTGGTTTTTATGGTTTAAAGCAATATAAATAATCATATGTGAGCAAGGTAGTTGCTCAACTAACAAGATGATTGGGTTGAAACTTTAGTTGGAAAGCGCTAGACTTAGGGTTTCTATTCAGGTATTCAGAGATTAGAATCCTATAGATGCCTAACAGTTGCATGCATGATATATTAGAACTCAACTATTTTATTTAACAACAAGTCAATCAGCTCTCGCAATTTTTGGACGAGTCTATTAACTAGATCTAATGACCAGAACAACAATGTTCGATCACCAGCAGTGTCGATCGATGATCTTAGAGAGATATCGATCGATACACCTTTCACGCTGTCGATCGATTGTCCAGTAGGGATATCGATCGACGAGCTTCCAGTTAAGCTTTACGCACGGGTTGAATGATTCTCACTAAGATTCCTAGATCAGCAAATCACCTTACTCTAATCTTAGCTCAATAGATAGGTCAAGACAGTATTACTCAAGAGTGCTCAAACATACAAATTCCTAGGTTTCAATATTCTAGTTAGCAATTCTAAAACAAGCATTAAGAACAACCTATTGATGAATACCACAACTTAGCAATCTATAGTTGGGGCTAATCCCTGTAACCTATTTAAACCCAAAATCTAACAGTGGAACTACTCAGACATGCTAAGTAATTTATAACACAAGCAGGATAAGAAAACTGCATAGTATAGATAATAATAGTAATGGAGTTCAAATCACAAATCTCTCTGGATCTTTGATATACCATGAATTTGACCTGATTTTAGTCATGGTATATGATAGATTTAGGATATATTTAACCTATTTTGGAGTCTAGAATACATATTTACAGGTTCAGGAGCAATTGAAGAAAAGATGATGTTTTGGAGTATTTTGGAGCATTTTAGAGATTCATCCCGAGATGACCATATCGACCACTCAAGGTTGACACGGAGAGAGACGCGACGATCGATATACCTTCAGTGTAATCGATCGATATTCAACACACAGAAGCCCAGTTTGGTCACAGCCGACTTGAAGCCCAAGACTTCATCCAATTTACCAAGATACCCCTGACGAGTTTTAACCTAATTTTAAGTATTTATGCTTTGCCTAAGTGTTTTTGCAGAAGCAAGAGTTTTAGAGAGTTTACAGCTTTCAAAGTTTCATAGTTCTAGGTCTTTTGGTTCTTGAGAGTTTCTTTCAGAGAGAGTCTTTTGAGAGTTTCTTTTCTATTGTTTTGTGTGAGAGAGAGTTAAAATTGAGAGCTTTCTTGAACACCTTTATTTTATATCTATTCTATCTATGCAGTTTTATTTTACTGTTATGATGTTTTGTTTGGCCATGTCTGAGTAAACACCTTTGTTAGATCTAGGATTCAAATAGGTTTTGAGGGATTAGCCCCAAATATGAATACTTGAGCATGTGATATTTATCTTAGAAGATTTATCTTAATGCTTGTATAGGAGTAGCTAACCTATACATGATAACAGTGGATATTATCCTTGGATCTATCTTCTTTGAGCTTAGGAATTTGCTGGAAACAAGCGACAGCTGATTAGGCAAACTCCTTAAGCGAACTGTTAATCAGCCATAGTGCTTAAAGCTTACTAGAAGCGTATCGATCGATACTCCTATAGAGTCATCGATCGACGCGAGGCACTATCGATCGATACGTGCAATGGCAGGTCGATCGACGCGAGGCACTATCGATCGATACGTGCAATGGCAGGTCGATCGACGCCTTCCTATGTCTCGCCAATGGGAGTTTCATCGGTTCTAGTATTAGATAACCTAGGACGACAATTAAAGTTATTGTAATAGCTGGGTTCTTTAATATCATGCAAGCATCTCGTATAAGCATTCATACTATTATAATCCTGATAACCTGAATAGTAATCCTAGTCTAACACCTTCACCCTATTTGTTTAACACCAAATCAATCACTTGAGTAATTGTCTTGCTCACCAATTCTAAGTTTACTTGATATTTACTACTTTGAAATCTTTGACCTAGCTTTGTTTCAATAAGATCTAGTGTGTTCCCTAGCTCCCTGTGGATTCGATCCCTAAGTACTACAGGTTGACCTCTATTGATGAGAGTAAAGGTGCTCTAGGGTAATTTGAGCACGTATCAAATTTGGCGCCGTTGCCGGGGAGCTTTGATCGCCATTAGGTTTTATTTAAGTCTAGGTTTTCTTTTACTTTACTACTTGTTACTGATAATTTTTTTTTTTCTTTTCAGGTGCATGCCCAAGCATAACCAGAAGCAAAAAGACCAAGGAATTTTTGTCTACTGATTCAGCTGCTTTGGAACGTTCAATCCGCAAACAGATTCGTTCCACATCGATCGATACACCAGCTTGTGCATCGACCAATATTCTTCAACAATCGTCTACCGAGTCTCAAACACCGTTGACCGATAACTGTTCATCAACATCGACCGATCTCATTCATCTGCTATTGACCAATACTCGTTCATCCACATCGACCGATACTTTTCAGTACCCGTCAACCAACATCTTTCATCCGACATCGACCGATATCGCTATCAGCTTATCGATCGATACCGAGCCGCAGAACATGGTCGCGACACTGATACTCATGCAAGACAATGAAGGTAACCTGCGTGACCAAGAAGGTCACTTGCGTAATGCAGCAGGTCAGAGAATTAATGATCAGGGGGCTGCAATCCCTGATCCAGAAGCTGAGGCTGCTGCAGCCAATGCCTGAGCTGTAGAAGAAGCCAACAGAAACAGATCAATGGCTGATTACAACTGTCCGGATCAATACTACGCCAACAAATCTGCTATCCGTCCTCCAGACATACAGAAGGCTGATTTTGAGGTGAAGCCTCAATACTACACACTGCTAGGACAGACACCCTACAGTGGAGCATCCAGTGAGCATCTTATAGACCATCTAGAGAGGTACGAGGATCTCATATTTACTATCAAAACTATCAAAGCCAATGGAGTCCCAGCTGACTACCTACTTTGCAAGCTTTTCAAATACTCTCTTACTGGAGAAGCTTTGCAATGGCTTAAGCAAATACCACCAGGATCTCTTACATCCTGGGAGGATATCAAGAATGCTTTCTTGATTAATTTCTTTGATGAGGCACGTGCAGAAGAGTTGAGAAGCAAGATTGCCACATTCATGCAAGAGCCTACAGAACCTTTCAGACATTGTTGGGTTCGTTTCAAGTCTTATCAGAGAGATTGTCCACACCACGGATTCAATGAAGTGCAGCTACTCAGCACTTTCTTCAGAGGTTTCGATCTGGCCTATCAGACAGCACTAGACACATCTAGTGAAGAAAACTTCACCACCAGGAATCCAAGAGAGGCTGTGAGACTTATTGAGAACTTGACAACTAGCAATAGCACCAAGAACACTGATTATGAGAGAAGAAAATCTGCCAATGACCTTGGGAAGGAGCAGTTGGACGATGTGAGAGCCAAGTTGGATAGTGTCAACAAGCTTCTAAAGAAGCAGGTTAGCTTTGCAGAAGATGTAGAAGCTATAGAGACTGATGAGGAGAGATATGAAGAAGAAGTGAATTACATAGGAGGATTTCAGAGGCTTGGAAATAGAATGGAAACATGAACTTCTATGGCAACAGTCAGAGAAGCAACTACAATCAGAATTCACATTATCAGAAACACTTCAGCCACAACAACTACAGAAACAACAAGAATCTCAACAATTCTTTCTACCAGAGTCCACCACCATCTACTCAGGAGAGCAAGATTGAAGCAATGCTTGATTCGTTCTAGAGGGTCAGTAGAGGCTTACTGTGGATTTTAATAGAAAGATAGATGTTGCTTATAATAGTCTGAATGTGAAGTTTGACACCTTTAGCACCCATGTGAAGAAGCTAGAGACACCGGTGATCCAAACAGCAGAAGCTATTAAGAGGAAAGAAGCCTTAATAAAAGAGAGAGAGAGGAAGATCTCATCAGGCACCACATCAATACCATCACACTAGATGATTTCTGGCAAGTGGACGAGCATGAGGTACCCCAAGAAGAAGACTTTGAAGTTGAGAGCTCCAAGAGTATTGGCAGTTCTCACTAGTGTCAACCGACACCAGAAGATGACCATCGATCGACATGGGAAGATGATTATCGATTGATGTTTGAAATTCCACATCGATCGACAGAGTCTACGGCTGCGCGAACAGACCAGTCCGGATTATGACGCACGCAGAGTTTGCAGCAAGGCACCCAAACCCACTCCACCCTTTCATCGATCGATCTCACGAGGATGACATCGATCGCCCAAGCCAACCAGAAATCGATCGACCAGCTACTTCAGCAATCGATCGATACACAACCATCAAACAGCGAGTGCAACTACCAAGGATAGATGCAACCCAACTCTATGCACTCAGAGGCCGACCCAAACTTACAGACAACCCAAAAGAAGTAGCTGAAGATACATCAGAGCCTATGGAGATAGAAAAGGAAAGTGCAAAGCGAACCCTAAAAAAAAGGAAAGAGAAGATTCCTAAGCACTTTAAAAGAGAAGCTAATGCAAAAGAGTTGGAAAACTTCAAGAAAATAGTTCTTAGTATTCTAGCAGAGAGACCCTTTGAGGAGGCATATTTCACACACAGATTGTGGATGTTCTTATGAGAAACTAGAGTAACATAAGCTGCTATTGAAAAGATGTTCAATCAAATCAGAGAGGATGTGAAGAAGATCACATTGAAGAAGAAGAGTGACCCTGGAGAGTTCATTATTTCATGCCTAGTGCAAGGTATTGAATTCTCACATGCACTATGTGATACAGGAGCATCAGTCAACATCCTACCTAAGGTTTTGGCAGACCAATTAGGTCTGAAGGTGGAACCTTCCAAAGAATCATTCTACTTTGTAGATTGTTCTAGAAGAAGTTCATTGGGAATCATCAGAGATCTTGAGATACAGATTGGTAATACCCTAGTTCCAGTTGACTTTCATGTCCCAGACATCAAGTTAAATTGGAATTCTTCTTTACAACTTGGAAGAGCATTCCTAGCTACTGTGGGAGCCGTCTGCAATTTGCAAACAAGCCAGATGTGTTTGACACTCATCAACCCAGAGATCTACTATGATCCAGTCAGAATTGTCAAGCCAAAGATGTCCTGCAACCAGCCTCCAGATGAAGCAAAACTCGTAGCAACATGCTACTGTGTAGAGGAGTACGAGACAGAGTACTCGGAATCGATCGGCACCGAAACCAACACATCGATCGATCCAAATGATACGACATTGATCGACCGTTCTGCCATCACATCGATCGATACAAGCAACAGTTTTCACTCCACATCGATTGATAGTACACCTATGTACGAAGTCGATCACTTTCCAAGTGATTACTTAGATGGGAGTTGGGAACCAGAGTACTACCAACCTACATACGCAGTAGAGACACAAGATGATGAGTATGATGAAGACTACATAAGAGAAAGAGATATTGGATACTCATTCAATCGCGGAGAAGAAGAGTATGATGAGGACTACAACAGGAACATACCATATTCATATATCCGCAGAGAAGCTGAGCTATACCACCCTCCAGTGGATACAAGAGATGATGAGTATGATGAAGACTATTGGGAAGAAAGAGAGATTGAGTACTCTTTCATTAATAGAGATGCAGTACCCATTCACTATGTCCCTTACGAGTTCATTCCAACAAGACCCTCAGCCTACAAGGATGACACCAGTCTCAAACCAATTCCAAGATCAGACACAGGGAAATCGATCGACACCTGTTACTGCACATCGATCGATACGACAGTTTCCAAGATGCGAGACGACTGGCCAGGTTACTGCTATCCAATCTTTGCCCTAGAAGCTACTACACCTTCCCAATATGTGGAAGAATTCAGTGAGGACCGCAAGGAAGAACCACCTTCAGACCACCAAGAAGTTCTTACTAGAGATGGATCCAGATTATACGGAACCATGCTACACGAATCGATCGACGCTAAACCATCAGCATCGATCGATACCGGTCTAAGATGAGGGCAGAAAGAAGAATCGATCGACATACATCATGACGTATCGATCAATATGAATGACACCGACTTTGAGAAAAATGGAAATCTCATATTTGGAAATTTGGTTGATGATTACTTCTATAAAAGAAGCCACGGGGTAGAAACAGATTCACAAACCCTAGAAGCAGACAAGATGCATCACCAACCTTCAAAACCTCAACCACATGGAGAAGAATCCAGCTGCAATCTTCACCAGCAGCTACACACCACGACATCGATCGATGAGCATTCTAATGCATCGATCGATACTCAACCCTTACCATTCGATTTACATAATGATAAGTTAGGTTATGGATATCTAACCCCTGATGAGTTTGGCATTTTCGGAGATCCAGAAGGCAATGCAAGAGCTATGGATGGATGTCTCCTACAAGTATCCAAGGAAGACATCACAGCTATTCTTGCCATGGCCAATGGACCAAGCAACCTATTCACTCAAGCTACACCTCCAGATCCAGACCCTTACAGCAGAGCAGAGATGGATGAGAAGCTCAATGATATCTACACTATTCAGTATGATTCAATGAATGATTTCAAGTGCAAACTTGATAGTGTCTACCATCCACTCAATGACAAGATTACATGGTTGACCAGGACCATGAAGGAGCTTGAAGATGATATCACCACTATGAGGCAGCAACCACAAGGAGCTTCAGCATGGAATCCCCGGAACACTTTGACATCGACCGATGACCGATGGATACCATCGACCGATGCAGCTTACCCTAGATCGATCGACACCAACATCAAGCAATCGATCGATACGCGCTTTACAAGACTGGAAGAGAAGTTGTGTTCTTATGAAGAACGATTTGGTAGTGCCTACTATCCAATGAGTGATGATATGAATGCACTCGAAGCAGGAATGGATGCTTTACAGCAGGAGATGGACACGATTCAGAATCAGCTTGATTTTCAACAAGAGACATCTCCATCGACCGACATGCCTATCAGTACATCGATCAATCCTGCTCAAGCACCAGCAGAGAACCAGCAACAATCGATCGATAATGACAACCACACGTCGATCTATACCGATCTTCACGAACAATACACTTCCATGAAAACAGAGCTACTCAACATCATCAAGACAGACAACAGATGGGAAGAACAAGCTATACAGAATAGTCTTGACATGTTCCAGTGCCGCCTCACCACCAACCTCAACTGGATAGCAAAGAGCTTTGAATTGATGCAAAGAAGAAAGCATCTACTCCACAACAAGCAGAAGAGGCAACAATCGATCGACATGGACAACACCACATCGATCGATATGATGAGAAGCAAGCACGATGGATGGAATACAGAATTCCACTACAAACCAAAGTATGGAGCTAGAGCTTATGATACTTATCAGAGTAAAAAGAGAAGCTGGTCAGACACAACAGATTACCCAGCCACTCAAAGAAGAAGAGCTACCTACACCAAGAGAGAAGTTGACAAGATGATAGCTGAAATCTATGAAACCCTAGATTATTCAGAGAATGAATACTACAGGAAGTTTGATGACATCTATTTCCCTTTCGACAGCAGCATTGCTACTCTTCAATCAAGGACAGAGGGGATAGACAAGGAGATCAAGGCTATTCAGAGACAACTTGAAACTCGCCCTTCACCCTTCATATCGACCAATATGCCATCCCATACATCGATCGACGAGGGCACTAAGACATAGATCGACAACAATGCTACAGCATCGATCGATACTGATACACCATCAGTCCGACAGGAAACCATTACAGACACATTGGGTGTGCTACCTTCAATACATGAAGAACTGCCAGAGCCATCAAGGAATGCTTATGATCAGCTTGAAAAGCACCAGTTCAACATTGAGAGCTTTGAGAGGAGGCTACACTTGTTGAAAGATGAGTTAGAGGATATGAAAAAGAGATGGACCAGGTCAGATGATGCCACAAGAAGCCTCACTACAACTCAGTCCACTACACAAGAGGATGTTTGCACACCAGCAAACAACTTCTTCCACACCAACTAAGCCATTCAACCTCCAAAGTCCAGCTAAATGATTATAACAAAGCGCTGAGTGGGAGGCAACCCACTATTAGGTAATCTCATTTATTTTATGCATTACTAGCATTTATTTTCGTTTATATATATAAAAAAAAAGATCCGAGTAGACGTTTACCGTCTCTATCGATCAACGCGACCAAGTCGACATCGATCGACAGCCCTACATCTGCCACGATCGACACACTTTCATCTTCATCGATCGATATGGTCTCGGTCAGGTATAACGTTCTAACTTGTTAAATTTCGCCTTTATACTATCGTTTTCTATCAACTCCGACTGGTTTACACTAGGGACAGTGTAATTTAAGTTTGGGGGATTATTAGTGATTATCTATTATTTATCTACTATTTTGAGTCTTATTTAAGATTTTTATTGAGTCAAGAAAGGGACAATGATCTTATCTAGTTTATTACTTGTCATTTAACCACTTTCTAGACCAGTCTTAAATTCATTGATTGCAGAAGTACTAATATACTAAAGTGGATCAGCCTGTCTACTATGTTCGCACCTACTAAGAATGTTTGAAGGAACCAAAGCTGACCTCTAACCTAATACTGACATTACCTGCTTGTCTTAGGGCTTGGTATACATTGGATCGGGTTCCTCTTGCAAGTCTGGAAGGTAAAAGTCTGTATGTTTCTAGTTCCCTTCTCTCTCTCTCTTCAAGCATCTTAGATATAAAAGATTGAGATAATTTCCTGGAAGATGCAGAGGGGTAGGAGTGTCTCCTGTGACCCGTTTATTCTAATTCTGAAAGGAATGATCACACATTGTGGAAATGAGAGATAGGAGTGTCTCCTGTGATCCCATTATTCGCTACACTTTGTCAAAAAAAAAAAGCTAAAAAAAGAAGAAAGTCAATGAGATGAACAAGATGGACTGCATCAGCATCAATGTTCATTGAAATTGAAACTATAAGGATTCAGAGAAGAGAGAAAGAGGGATCAGAGGAGACTACCTTGTTCAGAAACTTGTTTGAGTAAGAACCCGTGTGTCCTTTGATCGATACTCCCAAGGTAAAGCCTACACTTTATTTTATGCAAGAAATGAGGTTAGTAGAGGAGAATATCAGACAGGATTGGTTAAGTTGTTGACTAGGAGAAATTGGTTGCTATATTAGGATATGGTATAATGTGCTTCTGTAGATAGAATGATCTTGACTTGGCTTGCACTACTAGGAAGATATGACAGAGAATTTTTAAACTTTTTGAGTCCCTGCTGTCTTCAAAACTTTTCCAGAGAGACTACCAGTTGTTTTTGCTTGAGGACCAGCAAAAGGTTAAGTCTGGGAGAGTTGATATACCATGAATTTGACCTGATTTTAGTCATGGTATATGATAGATTTAGGATACATTTAACCTATTTTGGAATCTAGAATACATATTTACAGGTTCAGGAGCAATTGGATAAAAGATGATGTTTTTGGAGCATTTTAGAGATTCATCCCGAGATGACCATATCGACCACTCAAGGTCGACACGGAGAGAGACGCGTCGATCGATACACCTTCAGTGTAATCGATCGATATTCAACACACAGAAGCCCAGTTTGATCACAGCCGACTTGAAGCCCAAGACTTCATCTAATTTACCAAGATACCCCTGACGAGTTTTAACCTAATTTTAAGTATTTATGATTTGCCTAAGTGTTTTGGCAGAAGCAAGAGTTTTAGAGAGTTTACAGCTTTCAAAGTTTCATAGTTCTAGGTCTTTTGGTTCTTGAGAGTTTCTTTCAGAGAGAGACTTTTGAGAGTTTCTTTTCTATTGTTTTGTGCGAGAGAGAGTTAAAATTGAGAGCTTTCTTGAACACCTTTATTTTCTATCTATTCTATCTATGCAGTTTTATTTTACTGTTATGATGTTTTGCTTGGCCATGTCTGAGTGAACACTTTTGTTAGATCTAGGATTCAAATAGATTTTGAGGGATTAGCCCTAAATATGAATACTTGAGCATGTGATATTCATCTTAGAAGATTGCTCTTAATGTTTGTATAGGAGTAGCTAACCTATACATGATAACAGTGGATATTATCCTTGGATCTATCTTCTTTGAGCTTAGGAATTTGCTTGAAACAAGCGACAGCTGATTTGGCAAACTCCTTAAGCGAACTGTTAATCAGCCATAATGCTTAAAGCTTACTAGAAGCGTATCGATCGATACTCCTATAGAGTCATCGATCGACGCAAGGCACTGTCGATCGATACGTGCAATGACAGATCGATCGACGCCTTCCTATGTCTCGCCAATGGGAGTTTCATCGGTTCTAGTATTAGATAACCTAGGATGACAGTTAAAGTTATTGTAACAGCTGGGTTCTTTAATATCATGCAAGCATCTCGTATAAGCATTCATACTATTATAATCCTGATAACCTGAAGAGTAATCCTTGTCTAACACCTTCACGCTATTTGTTTAACACCAAATCAATCACTTGAGTAATTGTCTTGCTCACCAATTCTAAGTTTACTTGCTATTTACTGCTCTGAAATCTTTGACCTAGCTTTGTTTCAATAAGATCTAGTGTGTTCCCTAGCTCCATGTGGATTCGATCCCTAAATACTACAGCTTGACCTCTTTTGATGAGAGTAAAGTTGCTCTAGGGTAATTCGAGCACATATCAATCTTCTCTCCAACTCTCAAAATCTCTCTAAACTTTTGCTGTGAAAATAAGTATACAATAAAAGCTCGCTTGCCTTCTAACACCTAGGCAAGTATTTATCTATTAGGTTAAAAACTCGTCAGGGGTAATCTTGTAATTTGGTGAAGTCTTGTAATTTGGTGAAGTCTTGGGCTATAAGTCGGCTGGAACCAAATCAGGCTTTTCGCCCCTTGATATCGATCGATGGCAAAGGATGTGCATCGATCGATTATAATCTTCATTTGTCGGGTCTTCTCTTCTGTATCGATCAACAGCAAAGGATGTGCATCAATCGATTATTGTCTCTGAATGTCAACCTCTGGTCTGGTTTGATGGTAAGCTTGGATGAAATCTCTTTTGTACTCTGAAATGCTCCAAAATCATCACTTTACTCCAAAACACTCCTGAACTTGAAAACATACCTAATAGGCTAGAAAACATAATAATTATATAGTAAAACCAATATACCATGGGTGAAAGTGGGTCAAATCCATGGTATATCAACTCCCCCAGACTTACCTTTTGCTTGTCCTCAAGCAAAATAAACAGGCAGTCTTTCTGAAAGAGGTTTGAAAACAGTAGGGACTCACAGATTTAAAACATTGAAACCATCACCTCTACAATATTGCAATCCACATCTAAAAAGTCCTAATCACATAAGCACATTATGCGTTATCCTAGCTTAACAACCAAATTCATTCATCCAGCAACTTAGCAAGTACTATCTGACATTCCCCTCTACTAACCTCATTTCTTAGCATAAAAATAAAAGTGAAGGCTTTACCTTTGGGGTGTCGATCACATAATGTAAAGACTTTCAGACAAGTATCTAGAGCTGCAGGTAAAAGTTAGTTCCTATCTTTTCTCTCTACTAATTTCTCTCTTTAGTCAAAGTCTGCTTCATTTGCAGGACCATTGACCAAGATTGGACAGGCTTCCATGAATCAAGACTTAATGGTGGTTGCCACGAAGCCCTGTTCACTTCTTTTTGACCTATATGCAAGAATTCTTTACGAAGCGAACCTTGAAGATTACCGCCTCCAAGTCCCGTTCAAATTCTTTTTGTTGGAATCTTTATGAAGCAAGCCTTAATGGTTGTAGCCACCAAGTCCTGTTAAGATTCCACCTAGCTAAAACCTAAAATCCTATTTTTCTTATCTTTTAGATATATATATATATATAATTTTTTTAAGAAAACTTTCTACCTAAACTATCTAGGGTTGAAAATAGAGAGAGAAAAGGTGATAAATAAATCTACACAAGATTTTACCTTCCAGACTTGTCTGAAGAATCTGATCCCATGTATACCAAGCTCCAAGACAAGCAGTTTGTGTCAAGTTTAGTGTTGGAGGTCAGCTTTGGTTCCTTCAAACAGTCTAAGCAAGTGTGAATAGTTGACAGGTTGATCCACTTTAGCATCTTTAGTACTATCTGCAATCAGTAAGTCTAGAATGGTGCTAAAGAGTGATTAAATCATCAAGTATAAATCAATAAGTTCATTGTCCCCTTCTTAGAACTCAATAAAAACTTTTGAAAAGTTATTTTAATAAGAATCAAAATATATAAATATCAGTAAACCTCTCCCCGGACTTAAAATACATTGTCCCAGTGTAAAACAGTAGGAGTTATGGTGGAAAATAAACCAGAAGTACTCAATTTAACAAGTAAGAAAGATAAACCTGACCGGAGTGAATATCGATCGATGTGCATAACTTGGCATCAATCGTCGCAGGTGATGCTATGTCGATCGATTTCGACTACTCCTCATCAAACGATGTATTGGTCATCAATCTACTTGGATCTTATAAAATCTACAAAACGAATACGAAAATAAACTAGTAATTTAAGAAAACTAAATTGAAATACCTTATAGTGGGTTGCCTCCCACTCAGCGCTTTGTTATAGTCATTTAGCTTGACTTTGGAAATGTTTGAGCTAGTTTAAGGAAAAACAGCTACTTGTTGGAAAACAAGTATCCATATTATCTCTGCTCATTCTGAACCAAGCTGCAATGAAACTTCTTGTGGCCTCATCACTTATTGTCCATCTTTGATCCATCTTTAGTGTTGCATTTGTGATGTTCCGTAGACTCTGTTGAAGAGCTTCAATGCTGCATTGATGACATCCTATCTTATCATAGACGTATGCTGATAGCTCCTTCAGTTCCTCTTGCATTGACTCTAACTTGTCATGTATCAGATTGTCTTGGTTTGATGTAGACGCGGTATCGATCGATGCCACAGATGGTAAATCGATCGTTGCTGGTGTAGGCCTGTCGATCGATTTGGTGGTCGTCCTGTCGATCAATGCTGATTTTTCATGACGACATGCGAGTTGCTTTTGAATAGCCCTGACTTCTTTCTGTAGCCACTCTGCCTGGAAATCCAGTCCACTGATCTTGTTTTCGAATGGAAAGTAGATGTCATCACACCTCTTATCAAGTCTGTCTTCCATTGTATCCATATCTGTGTAGAGCTTGGATTGATCTGATCAACCTCTGCTGCTGTATAAGGAATCTGTGCTGGTGGTTTCTTGGCGTCGAACGATGCAGCTCGAAACCTATCGATCGATGTTGATCCTTCTTCTTGAGAGCCAAGTTGATCTTGAATTGTGCCAACGTCCATCTGTACTTTGATCATCTGCTTAGACAAGCTGTCCAAGTATTGCATGATAGGTGAAGTGAAACGATCGTGCATATCTTCATAGGATTGCAACCTATCTTCTACTGATGAGAACTTGCTGTCGATCGATATGGTGGTACAGATATCGATCGATGTTGCTTGCTGATGTTGACACTGATCTTTGTGGCAAAATTCTTCCAAATCATGTTGTCTGAGATCAATTCTTTTGTTTAACCAGTCGATGATGTTGTTGAGAGGGCTGTAGACGTCATTAATCTTCGTGTTGATGTATGCTATCTCCCATTCATCCTTCTTTTTACTGAATTCTCCGCTTGTGAGGGATTGTTGGATGTTGGCGACTGGACATCGATCGATGTTGCTTTGTTGGTGTCGATCGATGTTGCTTTGTTGGCGTCGATCGATGTTGATGGCGTAGCCTCCTGCTCAAGTTATTTCTTTATACTATCAATCTCATTCCTCATCTCTGCCATGCTTCTGTAAAGCTCATTGTAGCCTCTGTCCACAGGTTGATAGGTATCATTCACTAGTGTCTGAAGTTCTTCTCCTAACTTCTCTTGAGCTCCACCAATACCAGTTGCCAATTCATTAATCTCATTTTTGGTGTAGATCTATGGTGCTAGCCTGGTCTCTATGAATGAAGTGGCATTTTCTGGAAGACATATGTAGCTCTGAACAAGCATAGATGCTTTCTCTAGAATTTTTCTGATGTCTCTCCTTTGGTGACATGGATAATCTCACCAGTTACTCCTCTTGCATATCCAAACTCATCTCTGTAGACTCCATACTCATCCTTCTGTTCCCATCTGAATTTTCTGGCTCCATACTGATCATAAGCTCGTAGTCCAAACTCAAAGCGTCTATCGGTCGATACTGGATGTGCCCCGTCGAGCAATGTAGGTGTTGCCCTGTCGAGCGATGTTGGAACATCGACGTCGATCGATGGCTGAGTAACCGGTTGGAAGGATTGGTGAAAGCTAGTATCTGCTGCATTAGTTGTAGGATGTTCTCTTAATTCTCAGGTATGTTGTCTGGATTGCTGTGTTGCTGCATAAACAAGTTTTCTGGTCCATTGGCCACCTGAAGGATGTCTGCAAGGTCATCTTTGGAGATGTGTAGAATTCTTCCATCCATAGCTCTTGCATGGCCATTTGGGTCTCTGAAAATACCAAATTCATCAGGCATTAGATATCCATACTCAATACGTTTCTTAGTGTAAAATTGAGATTGAGGTAAAGGTTGAAAATCGATCGATGGTTGACGTCTGTCTGCTGAAGTAGGGTTGTTGAATTGATTGCTTCTCTTGCAGGTTCCTTCAATGCTCTGGTTTGGGTGTGCGTGTGCTTGCATCTTGCCTGGTTCTGTGGTTTCAGGAAACTTCTTGGGTGCAAAACTCCTTTTATAGCAATCAGATGCCCTACTTTGAATTGGAAAATATCTTTTTTCCTTCTCAAGATCGGTTGCCTCAAAATCGATCGATGTACCAGTATTGGTATCGATCAATGCATGTGATTATTTTGCTGGATGAGGGTGGGAATCGATCGATGTTGAGTGGCCTCTGTCGATCGATGGCGAATGTGTTAACATGAAGGTATGGCTTGGAAATGTATCTACTTCAAGGGAAATCTCTGTAACTCGTTCCTTCCAATAGTCCTCATCATACTCCTCTTTAGTATCCCCATTGGTTGAAAGTATTGCAGTATCCACTGCGAAACTCTCATGAAATCCACTGTCTGCCCAACTGCCTATTGAATAGTCATCTTGTCTAATGTTGGGTTGAAAAGCAAAATCTGGATAGCAATGATCTGGCAAAGCATAGTGGTCAACCGGATGCTCTATGTCGATCGACGTGGAATGATTATTATCAATCGGTGTTGACTCAAAGGAATTGATCGATGACACAGAGATGGTGTCGATCGATGTCGAGTACTCTGCCTCATACTCTGCTCCACAATGACATGCTGCAATATAGCCAAGATCATCTCCAATCTCCACGAGGTTGACCTGTTGTTTGACAACTCTGACTGGGTCATAGTGGATGTCTGGATCTAGCAGTGTCAGGCATAATCTATTGGTGTTCATGTCACATACAGCTCCTACTGTAGCCAAGAATGCTCTTCCATGCAGAAGGAAAGAGTTCCAGATTAGCTTGATATCCAGAACATGAAAATCTACTGGGACAAGGGCATTACCAATCTGCACCTCAAGGTCTCTGATGATACCTCCTGAGTTCCTCTGAGAACAGTCCACAAAGGTGAAAGATTCTGAAGAAGGCTCTACTTTTAGACCCAGCTGGTCTGCCATAACCTTAGGTAGGATGCTGACTGATGCTCTTGTGTCTCAAATTGCATGTGAAAATTCAATACCCTTCTCAAGGTCGGTTTGCTCAAAATCGATCGATGTACCAGTATTGGTATCGATCAATGCATGTAATTGTTTTGCTGGATGAGGGTGGGAATCGATCGATGTTGAGTGGCCTCTGTCGATCGATGGCGAATGTGTTAACATGAAGGTATGGCTTGGAAATCTATCTACTTCAAGGGAAATCTCTGTAACTCGTTCCTTTCAATAATCCTCATCATACTCCTCTTTAGTATCCCCATTGGTTGAAAGTATTGCAGTATCCACTGCGAAACTCTCATGAAATCCACTGTCTGCCCAACTGCCTAATGAATAGTCATCTTGTCTAATGTTTGGTTGAAAAGCAAAATCTGGATAGCAATGATCTGGCAAAGCATAGTGGTCAACCGGATGCTCTATGTCGATCGACGTGGAATGATGATTATCAATCGGTGTTGACTCACAGGAATCGATCGATGACACAGAGATGGTGTCGATCAATGCCGAGTACTCTGTCTCATACTCTGCTCCACAATGGCATGCTGCAATATAGCCAAGATTATCTCCAATCTCCACGAGGTTGACCTGTTGTTTGACAACTCTGACTGGGTCATAGTGGATGTCTGGATCTATCAGTGTCAGGCATAATCTATTGACGTTCATGTCACATACAGCTCCTACTGTAGCCAAGAATGCTCTTCCAAGCAGAAGGAAAGAGTTCCAGATTAGCTTGATATCCAGAACATGAAAATCTACTGGGACAATGGCATTACCAATCTGCACCTCAAGGTCTCTGATGATACCTCCTGAGTTCCTCTGAGAACAGTCCACAAAGGTGAAAGATTCTGAAGAAGGCTCTACTTTTAGACCCAGCTGGTCTGCCATAACCTTAGGTAGGATGCTGACTGATGCTCGTGTGTCTCAAAGTGCATGGGAAAATTAAATACCCTTCACTAGACATGGTATTGCAAACTTCCCACTTCTTCTTCAATGTGATCCTCTGTTTCATCCTTTCTCTGACATGATGAAACATTCTCCTAATGTCCTCCTCAGTATCCTTTGTCTCTCTGAAAAACATCCATAACCTGTGTGTGAAATAAACCTTCTCAAAAGATTTCTCCAGTGGGATTCTGAGAACTCTCTTAGTGAAACCATCCATCTCCTTCTCATTAGCTTCCCTCTTCAGGTTTTATAGGAATTTTCTCCTTCCTTTTCCTCAACTTTCTCCCTTCAGTGGCCTTATCAATTTGCGTAGGCTCTGGTGTAGTGTCTGAAGGTTTGCTTGTAGTCTCTGGCGGGTTAGCTGATGGTTTAAGTGGTGGTCTGAGTGCATTGATTCGGGATATATCAATGGGTGGTAACTGCACTCGGTATGTGAGAGGTGCTCGTCGATCGATGTTGGACTCTCTCTGTCGATCGATGTTGGGCTCTCTGTCGATCGATGTTGGGCTCTCTGTCGATCGTTGCCTGGCTCGGGCTGTCGATCGATGTTGACGTAGAAAGGGGAGGGTGGGTGTGGATTTCGCTCTGCGAACTCTTCATGAGTCATAACTCGTACTGCACTACAATTGCAGTCGACTCGGGAAGTGACATCGATCAATGTTGATAGAGGTCTGTCGATCGATCTGTGTCGTAATGTGTCGATCGATGTGTGTCCTCCGATATCGGTCGACACCAGTGTGATCCGCCGAAACTCATGGAAATCTCTATCTCGAAGTCTCCTTCTTCAAGCTTCTCATGCTTCACCACCTGCTAGAAATCATCATCTATAATGGCATTGATGTGGTGCTTCATGCTTTCATCTTCTGCCTCTCTAGTCAACGCTTCCTCCCTCTTAACAGCTTCTCCAGTCTGAACAATCTGCATCTCAAGCTTCCTAACCAGAGTGCCTGGATTCTCAATCCTTGTGTTCAGATCGGTGTAGACAGAATCAATTTTCCCATTGAAATCCACTGTTAGCTTCTGCTATCTTCAAGAACTCGATCAAGCATAGTCTCAATCTTGCTCTCCTGAGTCTGTGGTGGTGGATTCTGGTAAGCTGAATTCCCATAGTTTCTGCTGTTGTTGCTGTAGGGTTTCTGAAACTGTGAACTCTTGTTGTAGTTACTCCTCTGACCATTGCCATAAAAATTCCTGTTTCCACTCTGGTTTCCAGACCTCTGAAATTCAGTACCTCCAATGTAGTTCACATCTTCCTCTCCTTCTGTGTATACAGCTTCTTCTTCTTCAGCTGAACAGACCTGCTTCCTGAGAAGCTCATGAACAACGTCCAACTTTGCTCTAACTTCTTCCATCTGATCCTTCCCAAGGGATGCAACAGACTTCTTTCTCTCAAAGTTAGTGTTCTTGGTGCTGCTACTGTTAGCTAGATCCTCTATAAGTCTCACAGTCTCTTCTGGATTCCTGGTGTTGAAGTTCACCTCGCTAGCTGTATCAAGAGCCATTTGGTACCTCAAGGTGATACCACTGAAGAAAGTGCTAGGCAGTTGCACTTCATTGAATCCGTGGTGTGGACATTCTCGCTGGAAGAACTTGAATCTGATCCATGCGTCCTTGAAAGACTCTCCAGTCTTCTGCGCGAATATAGCAATTTTGCTCCTCAAGTCTTCAGCGCATGCCTCATCAAAGAAGGTACGCAAGAAAGCATTCTTGATGGCGGCCCAGGATGTAAGAGATCATGTGGGTAGCCGCTTAAGCCAACGTGAAGCTTCTCCAACCAGAGAGTATTTGAAGAGCTTGCAGAGTAGTTAGTCCTCAAGGACTTCATCCATGCGGATAGCAGCAATAAGATCCTCGAACCTCTCAAGATGGTCCATAGGATGCTCGTGTGGTAACCCAGAGTAGGGTATCTGCGACACGAGTGTGTAGTACTGTGGCTTCAGCTCGAAATTTGGCTTCTGAATCTCTGGAAGGCGAATGGCTGATCTGTTGGTGTAGTACTCGTCTGGACGGTTGTAGTCAGCCAGTGATCTTGTTCGAGCAGCCTCATCTACAGGTCGAACAGCTCCTGTAGCATCAGTATCGGGCTCAGGGATTACATTCCCCTGCGCATCTAGTTTCTGACCTGTTGCATTACGCAGATGACCATCCTGGTCATACAAGTTTCCATTCTCATCCTGTCTGAGAATAACAATCGCAACCATGCTTCGCGACTGATTTGATTGATGAACAAGGTGTAGTGTCGATCGATGTTGAGCAATGCGAGTCGGTCGGCGGTTGAGTGTCGGTAGACTGTTGGATGCGAGAATCGGTCGACGCGAAAGCTGTTGTGTCGATCGATGTGGAACGTAAGTCCTTGCGGATCGAGCATTCCAAGTGAGCAGGATCTTCTGAGAATAATAGTTGTTTGTCCTTGTTGCTTCTAGTACTGCTGGGCATGGACCTAAAAAGACAAGAAAAATTTGTATCAGAAAGGGGGTAAAGAAAAAAAAAACCTATAATCAATCAAATTAAATCTAAAGGCGATCAAAGCTCCCCGGCAACGACACCAAATTTGATCTCACTCAAACTACCCTAAGGAGTGAATTACTCTCTCAAATAAGAGGTTCAATTGTAATACTTAGGGATCGAATCCAAAGAGCTAGAGAACCAATTTAATCTAATCAGAGAATCAATTCTAGGGGAATTGTGGTTTTTATGGTTTAAAGCAATATAAATAATCCTATGTGAGCAAGGTAGTTGCTCGACTAACAAGATGATTGGGTTGAAACTTTAGTTGGAAAGCGCTAGACTTAGGGTTTCTATTCAGGTATTCAGAGATTATAATCCTATAGATGCCTAACAGTTGCATGCATGATATATTAGAGCTCAACTACTTTATTTAACAACAAGTCAATCAGCTCTCGCAATTTTTGGACGAGTCTATTAACTAGATCTAATGACCAGAACAAGAATGTTCAATCACCAGCAGTGTCAATCGATGATCTTAGAGAGATATCGATTGATACACCTTTCACGCTGTCGATCGATTGTCCAGTAAGGATATCGATCGACGAGCTTCCAGTTAAGCTTTATGCACGGGTTGAATGATGTTCACTAAGATTCCTAGATCAGCAAATCACCTTACTCTAATCTTAGCTCAATAGATAGGTGAGGACAGTATTATTCAAGAGTGCTCAAACATACAAATTCCTAGGTTTCAATATTCTAGTTAGTATTCTAAAACAAGCATTAAGAACAACCTATTGATGAATACCACAACTTAGCAATCTATAGTTGGGGCTAATCCATGTAACCTATTTAAACCCTAAATCTAACAACGAACTACTCAGACATGGCTAAGTAATTCATAACACAAGCAAGATAAGAAAACTGCATAGTATAGATAATAATAGTAATGGAGTTCCAATCACAAATCTCTCTGGATCTTCTCTCCAACT
Organism: Brassica nigra; assembly: GCA_016432835.1. Classification (NCBI taxonomy): domain Eukaryota; kingdom Viridiplantae; phylum Streptophyta; class Magnoliopsida; order Brassicales; family Brassicaceae; genus Brassica; species Brassica nigra. The sequence goes on from CM028247.1 coordinate 53,112,147, forward strand.
CTCAAAATCTCTCTAAACTTTTACTGTGAAAATAAGAATACAATAAAAGCTCGCTTGCCTCCTAACACCTAGGCAAGTATTTATCTATTAGGTTAAAAATTCGTCAGGGGTAATCTTGTAATTTGGTGAAGTATTGGGCTATAAGTCGGTTGGAACCAAATCAGGCTTTTCGCGCCTCGATATCGATCGATGGCACAGGATGTGCATCGATCGATTATAATCTTCATTTGTCGGGTCTTCTCTTCTGTATCGATCTCTGAATGTCGACCTCTGGTCTGGTTTGATGGTCAGCTCGGATGAAATCTCTTTTGTACTCTAAAATGCTCCAAAATCATCACTTTACTCCAAAACACTTCTGAACCTGAAGACATACCTGATAAGCTAGAAAACATAATAATTATATAGTAAACACCAATATACCATGGATGAAAGTTGGTCAAATTCATGGTATATCACTGCCTTAAACCCCATTTTATCAGGTATGACACTGAATCCATAAACAGTATTGCACAAAGCATTATAAAACTCAACTCTTGCAATGGTGTTGGGAATAACAAAATTTCCAGGATCTTGTTGTTTTTTTTTCAGATTCTTGACCTTCTTATATTTTCTTCTCATCTCATCAAACAAAACCTTAATATCTTCATTGTGTTATCTGGTTTCCTTGGAGAACTTGTCAAAATGATACTTGTAGTAGTCATCATCAAAAGATTCATCTTCAGAAACTTTTTTCATTCATTTGCGAAAACCATCCATCTTTGCAACATTGATAGACCTTCGAAGATTTCTTGGTACACACAAAATTCTAGACTTTATCCTTTGTCCAATCGGTATACGATCCTTATTTGCGTGTTGAATGATAACCGGAAATTGTGTGGCATTCCCTGATGGGTGTCGATCAGTGTCATATGGTGTTGATCGACACCCATTTCATGTGTCGAGTTTGATTAAAAAACGAGTTTTCTGAGCTTCCAGAGGGTGTCAATCAACACCAGTAGTTTGTGCCGATCAACATCACACTCGTGACCAGAAAATCACCTTCATTTGGCTGGTCAATCATGCTTCTCAAATTCGTGCCATTCATCATCCTCAACCATTACATCATTGATGAAGAGTTTTGGGCTTAATTCAGCCTTCCTAAAGATCATTCCTTTCTGTCTTTTCACAACCTATGCAGTTTGTGCAACCTGTGTATCCAGCTTCTTAAATTGAGTGTTCGGAGACTCAAACTTTCTATTCAGATCATTGTATATAGCATATATCCTCTTGTTGAAGTCTACAATCTGAATATGTTGTTCATCTAAGAGCTGTTGTATCATATCTTCAATCTTGATGTCTAGATTTGCTGGATGAATTTTTTGGTAATTAGAAGCACCATATTTTCTTGTGAAGGTGATAAGCTTGCTATTACCCTGGAAATTTTTTTGAAACTGAGCCTTTTGATTGTAGCTCAGATCCTTCTCTTCTTCTGGTTTCATGGTTTCCACATGTGCAGTAAAATGAACATGTTTCTTGCCCACAAGGAGATTGTGAACAGAATCCAACTTGGCCTTCACTTCAGCAATTTGATTAGCGTATGTTCCAGTCGATTTTGTCCTCTTTGCATCTGTGTTCTTGGTGCTATTGCAAGACACCAAGTTTTCAATCAGCTGTCTTGCTTCCTTAGAACTTCTAGTGTTAAAGTTTCCTGGACTTGCAGCATCTAGAGTCATTTGATACCTTCAATCATTTCCCCAAAAAAGATGCTTAGTAATTGAACCTTAGTGAAACCATGATGTGAGCAGTCTCTCTGATAGGCTTTAAATCTGATCCATGAGTTCTTGAATGATTCAGTAGGTCCTTGAGTAAACATGGAGATATTGTTCCTTAACTTCTCAGATCTCACATCAACAAATAATTTTTTCAAGAACACATTCTTGGTGGCAGACTGGCAGTCAAGTAAGAGATCTTGAATGCAGCTGCTTGAACCGATAAATGCGTCTCCAGATAAAGAGTGCTAACAGAGCTTGCAGAACATATAGTCTTCAGAAACTCCATTCAGTTTGATGCTAGACACCAAATCTTTGAACCTTTTAAAATGGTCCATGGGATGCTCATGTGAAAGACCATGAAAAGGTTGCTGAGCCACAATACCGAAATATGTAGGTTTCAGCTCAAAGTCATTTCTTTGGAATGCAGGAGGTCGAATCACATAACTGTTAGCATATAACTGGTCATTCCTATTGTAATCTCCCAGTGATATCCCACAAATAGCTCTATCATTCTCAGCAATTTCTGCATTCAGACAATTACCTTAGCAATTAAATTCCCAACATAGCTAATCCTATGGCTTTCTGCATTGAGATAATAAATAATACTAAAGAATTGAGATAAAACTCAACCAATCACCCACAATAACATCCAAAGCTAGCATAGAGAAATTGACATGAGCAAAAGTCTAACAAATTAAACTTAAAGATGTAGTTCTTCTGCAACTCTTGGATATTGTTGTTGTCTGCAGATAGCTAAACGATTACATCTTCATTAAGATGATAAGATATTTTCTCTCCATCACTAAACCCAACCAATTAACGCTTATATAGAAACCCAATTGTAACAAAAAAAAGGAGAAAAACATGTGTAATGATATCTAAACACCTAGAACATGCAACAAGGGTGATATTTTGGATGATTAGGGTTTTCCAGCCTCAAGCAAAGTATGTTCTTTCAATAAAAACTATGTTTTTCCATGATGTAACCAAAATGACTTTGTCTCATCTTGACAATATGTACAAGCTAAACGATCATACAGCATCCAATCTGACATCGTGCCATAAGCTAGAAAGTCAACAATTTTCCATATTGATGCGGTTTGTATCGTGAATTATTGCTTCTCTAGATATCATATTTTCTACCCGTCACTCCACAAACTTTGTAACTTTCAATTAATTCTGCATAAAGATAGATATGCTTTTCTTTGGATTTCTTAACCCAATAATTAGTACGATAAAAATAAATAATTCCTTTTTAGTGGTAAGTTATACAGAACTATGGTTATATTTTAGACCGGGTGCACTTCACCATTCATACTAATTGAATTGGATTAATCTGTTGATAATTCTAGATAAATATTCTGAAGTTCTTCAGAAAAATTAAGATATTCCTTGTTAAAATGCTTCCACGCTCTTCCATCATGAGGTGATGCATTTCTCTTTAAGGAGACACATATTCTGCATGCCATCTCATTTGTGATGAAGTCGCCTTTAGTTGGTATAAACGCTTCAACCACTCTATAATAAGTATACAAAACATCTTTTGTTAGGAACACTTTTTTCCCTTCCCATGCTTCTAGTAGTATCTATCTTTCCAACAAAACCAACACACCAACGGCTTGTAATATTCCTTCCAAAAGAACATGCAGTTATCCTCACAAATATCAATCATAACAACAGGAAGACCAAGCACACACGTCAACTTCTTCGTTTCATAATATAATGCAAAAGCTTTATTTGGTTGTGGCAGAACATCTCTTAAAGTTTGTGATGTCTCATCCATACATGATTCCGCCAAATTATGAGCGGCTTTTACTTTTATTAAACGTGAAGCTAAGCATAATTGAGAAATACCTTCAACACATTCATTGTAAAGTGGTTGATTGGCGGCTTCAAAAGCTTGAAACACTTTATCTTCATATTTTCTTCATTGGTTGCTTCATCACATTTTTCAATATATGGATTGACCCAATGTCTTCTCCCATATTAACGTTTATGTTCTCCTAATATGATTTTTCTTTCGTATATGGTGGTTTTCTCTTAAAAACTGAATTGATGCTTCTTTAACATCACAGTAACTTCTCCATGGGTTGACTATATAATAATCATCCTTGAATCCGACTTGATAAAAATGATGAGATACAATTCTCACATCATGTTACTTTCGGTTTTGATATTTTTCACAAGGCATAACATGATTTTGCTCTTTGAAATAATAGTGATTAGTAGAAAATGCAATAAATACATTAATACATTTCATAAACTCTCTTAAAACAAAATTATAGATGAGATCATTGTGTCAATCCATTCACTCTCTTTACTGAAAATAATAAGACATTGAACTCTTAAATTTATTCCACTCTTACATATATATTCTTTAAGCAAACTTCTATAATATATAAATACTCGTTTGCCTTTTCAGAGAATAAATAGTCATGTTTTTACCAATTTTTACCATTCAATTTTTTATGATTTTTGACACAAAATATTCTGCCGCAAAATTTTGAAAATGGTTCTCTTTTGTGCACTTTGTCTGGTGGATAGAATCTCTCCTTCGGTGAATAGCCACGAAACTTTGTGTTAAAAAAACCTACAGTGTGATAAAGAAATTAATCTATTTCTATTGTTTGGCGTATACACTCTTCTTTGGTGCAAATATTATACTCCCTCTGTTTCATATTAGTTGTCGTTCTAGGTTTATGCACATAGATTAAGGAAACATTTAATTTTACATATTTTCAAAATAAAAACACTATTACCAATACACCTAACCATATATCAACCAATAGAAAAATAGAATAGAGAAAATTGTCAATAAATTTTACATTGAAAACCGTAAACGACACTTATTTTGAAACAAAAATTCTACTCCGGAACGACAAGTAATTTGAAACGGAAGGAGTAATATCTATATGCACATCTCCTTCGAAATATTTCATCTTAATTCACAAATACTATCACTCTTACCATCCCTTAAACCACAAATATTTTAAAAAAAACAAATGGGCATGTGCGCTGAGAAGTTATATATGATCTATATACATTACAAGGAAAACTTTAAACTATAGCTCTCTCAGACGGAACTTGGATTGGAACTTGTTTTGAAAAAGAATCTCTTCTGAATATTTCCAACTAGGTTTTGAACTACCACAAAATAAACAAAATGTAACTTATTGTGAGTCTATGACTTGTGACATACGTCGCGTGGCTTCCTTCTTGTTTCTATGAAATTGTGTGCGAATGCGACGAGGGCCCTTTGTATTTTCCTCTTTCTCCACAACCTCGAGTTTGTCGGTGATTTAAACTCCAAGTCTCCAAACCAACAACAATAAATAAATAAATAAATTCAAACCCTACATAGAGATATAAAACCTATTTCAAAACTACACATATTAGATCTAGAATCTGGTCAGACTCTCAATTAATGGCTTAATAGTGCCAGCTAATACTAGTTTACGACCCTTAAATTCATTAACCTAACAAAAAATTACAACCATTATACATTTACGAGAATGACATGTTTTTTAATTAATCTGGGGGGTATCCAGATCTTAAGCCGAGACTAATCACCAAATAGAAATGTTTATTGTGAAAGAAAAATAACTTGTATATATATAAAAGCAAACAACGTACGAAAATGGTTGTCGGTTATTCTCAAATCCCATGAGTGTGCAACGAACATTGTTATAAGAAATTCATAATATTTTAAAGACACTACTAGATGCACGATCCACGAGTGGACCAATGCATGCTTAATAGAAAAGAAATGTAAGATATCTGTTTTTATAAGAGAAAATATAAAACTTATTGATGCATGTGAGGATCCCGATCACACTCTAATAATACCACTAATTTCCCTCGTAATTACACTTGATGCCACTGTCACTGACCTAATCTTAGATAGAAAGTAACCACCATTACACTAAACCTAATCCAAGCATGTTTGGGAGAAAATTTATAGTAATCAATAGCACAACTTTTCTTGTTTAACTCAAAATCTACTCTTATTTAATATGTGTTTCAGCTAGACGATCTCTATGTAAATAATCAAAAGCTTATTTCTAGATAGCTCCTAGTAAACTATGTAGCGGTAAGTAAATCTGTTGGTTTCTGTCTTTCTGATTTGAACTAAGTTACACTGTTTGATTGACCGGACGGAGATGAAGCTATGTCTTAGGTTTTACTATAAAAACTAAAGCAGATAACGCAATTTTATTGGAAAATGATTAATGATGATATAATTCAAATTAAACAAAAAAACAACTTGCATGTATTTTACAAAGTTCAGAAAGTTGAGCTCTTTGTAAAATGCTGTGAAGTAGTAACAAAGTCTTGCGGAAAATTAGCTCTCTTCACAATCCTCTTCATGTTGCTCTGTAAACTCTGTTGCACTAACTGCTTCACCGCCCTCCTCTCATCACTCATCCTAATCTCACGATTCCTCTCTCTGCTCAACGAAGACGAAGAAGATGTTATTCCATAGATCGGTGCGGAGACTTGCTTCCCTTTGTCCACTGCTCTCAAGGACTCTAGTATCCTCGACGCTCGCCTTTGCACCAATGGGCTTCCCACAAGTGTTAGCTCAAGCAACGAAGATTCGATACCCGCTTCGATCATAGCTCTCCGGTCTCCATATCCCTTGTGAGCCATTAACATGAGAATGTAAACCGCTTTCTCTTGACATCTCTCCGAGTCATTCCAGTTCAACACATCGACCAATATAGGAAACCCTTCCACCGCTTCTCCAATCGCTTTTCTACCTTCCGACACTGAGACCACATTGGTTAAGACTGAGAGAATTCTCTCGCTCACTTCCATGTCTCCCAACGTGTTCAAGAGGAAAGGAACAAGATCGGTTTCGAGGATGAATGAAACGTTTTGGTGATGGATTGAGAGGTTGTAAAGAGCTCGGAGAGCGTCTTCTCTGGCTTGCGAGCTGCTCGTTTCCTCGAAGCTTTTCAGGGTTTTCACTAGGAAGACGATCGCTCCGGAGGAACCAATGATCGGTTTGTTGAAATCTAATGCGCTTAAACCAAGAAAGTTGGCGACGATAGCCTCGGAGATTGCTTGATTAGGAGGCTTTGACGATTCAATTAGCTTAAGCATTTTGTGAACAGCTCCTGCTCTAACAATAGCTTCTTTGTTCCTGAAAAATTTAATCATATTTTTCTCTGTCCATTAATTAGGCTTATAAAAAATTGGTTCGAACCGAACATGCAGTTGGAGACTTACGCATCATTGCCGATTCCGAGATTGAGAAGAGCATAGAGGGAAGCAATCTGAGCATCTTCGTTTTGTGAATCTTCGATCATACTAACCAGAGGAGGAATCGTACCGAGCATGGCGAGTGTCACTCTCGCCTCCGTGTCATCCTTTGCTAACAGCCTAACCTCACTAGCAGCCATTACTTTCTTCTCTCCGTCCGTCTCTTCCACTTGTAAATCCCTAACCACGCGTTTCAGAATCTCCAGCATTTCCTCCGTCTTCTTCTTCTTCTTCCTTTCAAGACCGGTCTCCATCTTCGTTAAGTTTAGCAGATCGCATAGCTTCTCCGATTTCGTTACTAAATCATCACCTCCTATCGTTTCAGATTTTGAACCACTCGTTATTTTATCTTCTTCTCGTTGGAGTTCTCGCTGATAACGTGAGCTACCGCCGCAGCTAATGGCGTCTAAGATCAATCTACGGAATGTCGATCTGGAGAAGGAGTTCAAGGAGGTGGAGGAAGAAGAAGCGGAGGGAATGCGGTGAAGGATGAGAGGATCTACATTGTTCCGGTGACACTTGGCCATTATCGCCGATCAGCTCTACACAGCTTGATGAAGGAAGGAGAGAGTGTGTGTGTGTGAGATACAAAAGACTTGTTCTGTTTTTATTTCGAAGCGAAAACAGAGGAGAAAGTAAATAAATTTTAGAGATTTTTTTTTCTTATTACTTCTCGTAAGATCATGTGAGAATTTTCTTTTTGTCTTTTACGTAAATTTCATATAATTAAAAACTAGGAAATGAAAGGACTGCCACCGAAAAAAAACAAACCCAATTACAAACATGAGAAAAAAAAAAACCTGTCACATGCTCTTGCGCTATGAACAGTATAAAGTATTCTTAGAAGGAGTAACAAAGTTAAGAGTGGAAATTTGTTAAGAGTGGAAACTCGGATACTTTTAACGAGATAAAAAGTGTTTTGGCATCCTCTTACGAACTATGGTCTACTTTTGTCTATTCTGATATTCTTTATATGGATGGACAAAGTTTAAAGTGCTCTTTTCTATTTGACCAATCAAAATCAAGCGAGCTTTCTCTCTCTCATTCCTCTCTCTCCTGTCCATGTGGATTTTCTTTTATTTTTAAATTTTCTCTCTCCTCCGTAAATTCTTACTCTCTCTCTACATGGAGTGAGTTTGGCGATCGAAAGCTCTACTCAATCAAGCGATTCTCCGATTGTAAAGGAGACTGCGGCTCGCTTGGATGCTGAATCATTGAGAAATTGATTCCCAACACATGTCAAATAAACTTCAGGTAAAGCATTATCTTGGTCTGTATCTTATAACCGAGATTCCTTATAACCCCATCATAGTGGAATGAAAGATTCCGATATACTGCTCGTTGTTGGTTAATCAGTGGTGATATTAGACAGTAGGGGAGAACGGAAAAGTGTGGGAGTTGGATGGTGTGTTATGGAATTGGATTATCAACTCACAAGAAATGTCGGGAATCGAAGCTGAATTCCGGAATAAATAGGGTGAAACTGGTAGACTAGAAAAGTGTAAGTAGGTGAAACTTTACTCCTCACAAAAATGTGTAAAAGAGTATAACTTAGTATTACTTCAATAGTAAAACTGCATAATTAGGATTAACTAGTATTACTTCAATAGTAAAATTGTATAACTAGGATTAACTTTAGTGGTATAATTTTTATTTGGTACAACAGATAATGGGTTATTCTTCTACAAACATACACTTTGACTAGGATGGACATTATGCGAAATCTGGAGATGATTATGAATGGATTCCAAGTGATGGTCGTTTGTATGCTATATCCTTTATGACATCATCATTGGAAGAGATCACTTATTCGTTTTTGAAGGAGAGGATATGCAAGAAGAAGACCATAGATCCGTGTAGAAAGAGGCTGAATCTGAGTTGCATTCCACTGGTAGTAGAACCGAAGAGGCAATCATATATTTTAGATGATGAAGATGTGTTTGTGTATCTGACAACAGTGGATAAAGAGGGAAGAAGAAGTATTTTGCATGTAGAGGTCATCGAAGAAATGAAAATAGTTCCAGTTACAGAGCAACAATCAGTAGTTGAGAAAGAAAGCTCATATGGTGGGAACTATAGTGAGCTTACGAGTGGATTACCCGAAGTTGAAGGTAATCCGGGTGCACTCATTCTATTTACTCGCATTGAAGAAGCAGAACGATATCTACTGGGAGCTGAACGGGTGGAGAATGTTGTTAATGGAGAAGCCGACGAAGGGGGCATTAATGTTGTTAATGGAGAAGCTGACGAAGGGGGCATTGGCTTGTATAACATGGACAGCGTGGAAAATGAGGGTGACGTGGATAACTCTATGGGTGTTCGTCCTATTTGCGACTATGTTGAGCTGCCACGTGTTGCAAAAGAAATTCTAGTGGTTACTGAGTGGAAAGATGGTTTGGGTATTGAGTTGTTTCAAGAATTTTCAAGTAAAGAAGCTGTGAAAGATATTATTGATAGAGCATCACAGGAGAACTATTTCGGAATTAGTATCGCCAACTCGGACAAGAGTCGATATGTGGTGAAATGTCGGGGAGCAGCTGAAGGTTGTAAATGGGGAGTGAGAGCTACAAAGATAAATAGTTCTGAAGCGTTCTCGATTAGAACATACAAAAAGATGCATTCATGCTCTCGCGCAACGTCAAATACTGGAGTCAAAAGGAAAGTTACACCAAGATGTGTTGCAGCTATAGTGCATAAGGATTATCCGGGACTATTTGAGACACCATCTGCGAAAACCCTGGTCGGTCTGGTGCAAAGGACATTGGGTGTGGAAGTGTTGTATACGACATGTTGGTGAGGAAAACAACAAGCTGTTGCGGATTTGCATGGTGATCCCGAGGAAGGATACAAAATATTGCCTTCTTATTTGTATATGTTAGAGAAGGTGAACCTGAATACAAAAACAAGTTTCATACTGAATGAATACAACAGGTTCAAATACATATTTGTTGCGTTGGGAGCTTCCATTGAAAGGTTTGAATACATGAGGAAAGTCATCACTGTGGATGCAACTTTTCTGAAGACTGTTGAAGGTGGTTGTTTAGTTATTACCATGGCTCAGGATCCAAACCTTCACCATTATTCTATAGCTTTTGGTGTCGTTGATGGGTAGAAAAATGAAAGATGGAATTGGTTTTTCACGACGCTGAAAACTGTTATACCGGATTCGACGGAATTGGTGTTTGTTTCAGACAAAAATACAAGTCTGATAAAAGTTGTTGCTGAAGTGTATCCGATGTGTAAACATGGGTATTGTATCTGGCATTTATCGCACAATGTGAAACTTCATGTCTCACAGGACAAGGATGAGGTTGCACTACAATTCAGAAAAGTTGCACAACTTTATTCAGAGGTTGAGTTTGAAAAGCAGAATCATGATTTTAGGGAGAGGTATCCATCGTGTGCTAGGTATCTTGATAAAAGTGTCGATGTCAAAAAATGGGCGAAGTGTCATTTCCGCGGTGCAAGATACAACATAGACACCTCTAATTGTGCGGAGTCTTTGAATGCGCTATTTGAAAAGGCACGAAGAATGTCGTTATTGTCTATGCTTGATACAGTTATTGACAAAATGGCTGAGTGGTTCAACAGACATAGGAAGGATGCAGCAGCCGGCCCGTCATCTCAAAAATTAGTTCTTTAGTGGAGAACAAAATGCATAAAAGAGTACCGAAAGGTTCAAAACTACAAGTGACTCCGCTGAACTCTTTTGAGCTTGAATACAGTGTTATTGGAGCAGACGGGAAGACTTATTTGGTGGATTTGCATCATAAAATGTGCAGTTGCAGGAAGTTTGATATAGATAAATTCTCATGTAGACATGCAATAGGCGCTGCCATTAAGTGTTTCAAGCATGGTAGACCAATAGAGTTGAGTGACATGTATGATGTAATCTCGCATTATTACTTCATTAGAGTGTGGGCTTTGGCGTATCGAAGGACTATATATCCAGTCCCTCATATGTTTGATTGGATGATTCCAAAATAAGTCTTGGAAAAGTGTCCCTTACCTCCAGAGTACGAGAAAAGAAAGGGAAGAAATCAGGAAAAAAGGTTTCCTTTGGTAGGAGAAATTCGGCCCGGTCCTAATAAGTATGTGCCGAATAGGAATTTGGGTCGCTGGTTCAACTGCTCGGAGGGAACAGAAGGGTCGCATGGAACTCAAGGAACACACGGAACACAAGGGACTCAAGGATCGCGAGGAACACAAGGGATTCAAGGATCACAGGGAACTGGAGGATCATAAGGCACTTAAGGAACACAAGGAACTTAAGGAAAACTGATGGGGAAGAGGAGTTGGTTGTGAGGAAAATCTTAAAAAACTCGGTGAAAACATCGTTATATGAATGTAAAACTTGGTGAAACCTAAGTTAAGTGATTGCATTATATTATTGTAAAACTTGGTAAAACTTGCATTATATTATGGATGATTTTGAGTAATTGATGATTTAAATTACACTTGCGATGACATTACTTATTCATGTTTTGGGAAGATGATGTAACTTATTCAACATGGTCTGAAATCCGGATCACGTTAGCTGAAAATTTTTAGAATCTGGATCACATTTTCTATCGATTGAAAAGGGAATACATTACTGTGAGACGTTTTTTCGTAGACAGTACCTTGTGGGATTAGAAAAGTTATATATGTCACGATATCAAATTTTATTCTACATGATGATCACTTCGGAAACATTGATAGAAAACAGAATATAGCTGGTATAACCATAAAATTAATCATCTAAGTACAGTAAAACTAAAAATATCGCAAAAAACAGAAAAATAAAACTTTAAAGATTTATGTATAACTATAAACTATGTGAAACTCTAAGCACGAAAATCCTTTACAAATTATTCCCGCCCAGCTTTTCGAAATTTCCCACCCATTTTTTTTGAATTTTGACTTTCCCCAAAATCGACGTAGACGTGTATTAAACCCATTGTTTTTTCTCCCATTTATCAACTGAATCTCTCTCTCCACTATTCAATCTCTCTCTAGATTTCTATAGAACTCAGATTTCTATTCGGACCCTCTTCTTTCTAAATTTCTCGATTACTAAGATCATGACTCATCCAGACGAAAAGTACATGCAGATGAAGGCTTCGAAGAGAGACATCGACATGCTTGGCTTCGTGGCGGATGCCCAGTGTGGGATTCCGACCAGATGCCCTTGTGGGGAGAGAATCATCAACGAGGTGACTCGGGAGCCGAAGTATCCAACTGATTTTGATACTTTACCGGGGAGAAAATACTTCACTTGCGAAAATTTTGAGGTAATTTATGGATACTTTTAGGTTTTATGTGCAGATTTTGATACCTTCCCGTTTTACGTGTAGAATGATGGCTTCCATTTCCGTCAACCATGGGTCTTCGGAGTCCAGGAAGAGGTTGAAATGTTAAGGAAGCGTGTGGATGCGATGGCTGCAGAGATTGCTGAACTGAAGTATAAGATTACCCGTCCGAATCCTACCACTGCATGAGATGCGTCCGGTCCATGACATTCGTCTACTATCTGTTGTTGTTTGTTTGCTTAAGGATGAAGTGAGATTCAGATTATGTTCCTCTTTCATCTATCAAATCTCTCATCTTATGTATTTATGGATTTTATGTACTTGTTATGTTCACCTACGAATTGCTCGATAGATTCACGAAGTTAGACTAATTCGAAAGTGAAACTTTGAAAAGTTTCCCCTATTTGCTCTTTCACGTTTTACGAATTACTTTAGATTCGAGAAGTTACACTAATTCGAAAGTGAAACTTTGAAAAGTTTCACTTATTTGCTCATTCACGATTTACGAATTACTTTAGATTCACGAAGTTAGACTAATTCGAAAGTGAAACTTTGAAAAGTTTTCCCTATTTGCTCATTCACGATTTACGAATTACTTTATATTCACGAAATTACACTAATTCGAAAGTGAAACTTTAGTGAAACTTTGAAAATTTTCACCTATTTTCTCATTCACGATTTACGAATTGCTCGATAGATTCACGAAGTTAGACTAATTCGAAAGTGAAACTTTGAAAAATTTCCCCTATTTGCATATTCACGATTTACGAATTACTTTATATTCACGAGGTTACACTAATTCAAAAGTGAAACTTTGAAAAGTTTCACCTATTTGCTCATTCACGATTTACGAATTACTTTAGATTCACGAAGTTAGACTAATTCGAAAGTGAAACTTTGAAAAGTTTCCCCTACTTTGAAAAGTGAAACTTTGAAAAATCAAAGAACAAAAAGTTTGAAATAACATAAGTATTCAACAACGAACAAGAAAGTCATATGGGAATTCAGATAAGTCATACAAACCGAATAGAGTTCAACCGAATATTTAAATCAACCACATACGGATTTTACACCGTCTTCTTACCTCCCTTCTTTTCCTTCTTCTGGGCTGCTTTCTTCTGGGCTGCCTTCTTCTGGGCTGCCTTCTTCTCTGCTGCCTCTTCAGCTCCCTTCTTCTCAGCTACTGCCTTCTTCTTCCGCTTCTTTTCAGCTGCCTTCTTCTTCTTCTCACCTCTGGTCCTCTTCTGAGCTGCCTCTCTCTGAGCTGCCTCCTCCTCCATCTTATGGCTTCTTTTCCCAATGGGACTCCTCACAGTATCGCAGCCCTTTGCCTTTTTCGAAGGGACTACTTCTTTTCCATCATCTGTTCTCTCCCTCTTCTTTTTCTTCTTCACAGTCTTTGTCTTCTCAGTCTTTTCCTTCTCAAACATCTTATTCTCCAACTCCTCAGCCGCTGCAGTCATCACTAAAGTATCATCCACGTCATCATCACCGCTAGCATGTTCAAGCTGCACTTGCTTTGAAATATCGAGAATGAAATCATCAACATCTTCCTCCGACTCCTTATCACCACTATCTTCTTCCTTCGACTCCTTATCAACACCATCTTCCTTCGACTCCTTATCATCACCATGTTCCTCCGACTCCTTATCACTAACACGATCTTGGTCCGACGTATTATCACCACTCATTCCGTGAACACGCACCCTAAGTCTTTTCACTTCGTCTTCTAGAAGAGTTAGCTGGTTAGACAATGAAGTGACTTTTTTGTTCACTTCCTTCATAGCATCTCGGACTGCATTCATAAGCCGACCTTCCATCGCTTTCAAAGCCTCAGATCCAGGAACCTCCACCGAATCTGCATGAGCCTGACTAGATTCTGCATTATTGGATGGTCCTCCAATAGCAGGAATGGTGGGACCTTCAACCTGAGCTGTACGAGCCTCAAAATCAATGCTGAACTCTGCTTGAAAGAAAACTTGTTTCCCATTCTGTATTATCTTGGTCCAACGATCCACTGCTGCATCATCGTCATCATCGGCCCAACAACTTTCCTTGCACATCCCTATTCTTTCCCAAAGTTCCTTCTCAGCTTCTGTTGCCACCAAGATACTCTCAATATCTTGTGGCAAATACACATAAAACATTGATTACCAAGTTTTCACAAGTCTCATTAATTGAGTCCCTTCTCCTTAATTCGACTACACATAAAACATCAATTACCTTAGTATTACCAAGATTAGCGTTCACTGCATTCAGACTGAATGCCTTGGTTCCATCTTTGCGTTTGTACTGCATCTTGCACATCTGCGGGCAACTAGGGCGTGCACCATTCACACTTTCTCGGAAATGGTTCCTCAAGCTTGGAATTGCCTCAAAGGCCAACAACTACGAACACACAACAAAAAAACATTAACATCAATTTAACAATAACACAACTAAATACAAGAGAGGTTAAGAATACCTCCAAAGGTATAGGAAATCTTGTAAAAACCCAACTCGTCGGCACAACCCCGTCGCATATCTCCAAGAAGCTAGAGACATCCTTCAAGTTATGTTCGAATGCATACCGCCCCCAAGGAAACTTTAAACACGCATCTAGGTCATCAACAACAGTTAGGAAGAAACTGTCCACAGGTGATGCTCCCTCTCCACTCTTTCGGCCTCCGACGAGGATGCTGGCTAAGAAGTACTGAGCGGCCATCTTTTTACGATCCTCAGATGGCTTAAATTTCATTGCCAACATCTACTTCTCCAGGTCAGCGTATGTTACCCCTTTCCCTTCAAAATACTTATTCATTAATGTTGTACCACCCAACTTCTCATGGTTGGGGGGATACTCATGGCAGTAGAGTCCAGAAATGAGTCCGAATTCTCTGAGAGAGTATCGGATTGGGACGCCATTAACGATAAACCATAACTCATACTTCTTCCCTACACCAGCTGATCGTAAAACGAAAAGCCACATTCCCATCCACTTCTGCTTTCGGTTTTTAATATGGAAGAAATGTTGGAACTGTGGGTGATCTATGAACCATTCCACCTCATTCTCTTTTAGGATCGTTTGTATATTTCTTATTGCCATGTCAATGTAACACTTTCCTGAAAGCTTTAAAGACTTTTGATACTGGCTTGAAGGAAAGTGCAACTTCAGCGGTCGCATGCCTTCTTTTTCGTCATCTACAAGCTGCACTCAAGTTAAAATCGGATCACGTACGACATCTTACAACCATCAACAAAAAGTTTCACAAACTTCGACTTAGTTAAGCAATCATAATGTTGATGTTTTTCTTGGTTTCACAAAGTTCGTACATTTATATTGTTTAAGTTCAACTTAGATTTACAAAGTCATCAACACATTACAAGTTTTACTTTGTTTCTCAATATTACAGTAACTCCAAATTGCACTTTTTTCCACACTTATCTAATATTTCAAATCATCTTTCGAAAAGTTTGAATACTTACAATTGCATGCGACTCAGTTTCATGTGATTGGGTCGTCCTTCCGTCACCTTCTTCGTCATTTCGGGCCTCCATTTGAACTCCCTCCATTTCATCTCCTCCTTATTTGGCCTCCTTCTCTTCTTCTCTGGGTTCCTTGTGTTCTTCTCCGAGTTCCTTATCTTCGTCTCTGGCTTCCTTCTCTTCGTCTCCTTTGTTATTCTTGTCTTCTTCTACTTCTCTTGATTCCTCCTCTTTCTCACGTGATTCCTCCTCTTCCTCTTTCTCACTTGATTCCTCCTCTTCCTCTTTACCACTTGCATTTTCTTCGTTTTCATCTGCATCTCGGGGACTTTGGTCGGTTCTCGGAGCGACAGATTTGTCGGTGGTGCTTAGGTTTGCTTCATCCCTACTTCCTTCTCCGGAGAATTTAACCATAGACATTTCTTCTCCTCCTACACTACTCGAGCCGTCTTCTTTCGCCTTCGGATCGTCTCGATTCAACATGATTTGGGTTTTGATTCTCGATTGAGGATTCACGATCTCCGTTTGAGTAGGGTTTTCAGAGAGAATTTCAAGTGAAACGCGAACGGTCGAGACAGGGAGAAATGAGCTTGAAACAGTGAAACCTTGTCCGTATTTTAATTTTTACAAGTTCATTTATTGAATACTTTACTTTTTAACCTCAATTTTCAACCAATAAGGGGAAACGTACTCGGGAATTCAATTTCTGGAAATGGGTATCCGAATTAGTTGGGTCGGTATTGGGTTCAGGTTTGGATAGTCCTAGGTACAATTGTAATTATCTAAGTTTCACTTAGTTTCGTTGTCTTTTACAAAATTTTCCTATTTAAATAAAGATATATTTATTTCCAGTTTCAGGCAGGAGTATCCCAGAATTATTTTTCGGACAGGAATACTGGAGCGTTTGATTCCAAAGTTAACCACAAAAGAAGTAAACAGAATTGTTAGAAAAAAAAACTGAACTGGACCAACAAGGATTACCAGTCTTTCTGGTCATCAAATATGTTGGAGGTGGTCTCACCCATTCCAAATTCAGTTCAAGAACTCCGTTCAACATCATAAAGACACGACAAGAATATAATAAATTCATGAAAGATGAAGATCTATCCCGAACTAAAAGTCGAAAGAAAAAACCTGTAAACCATCAGCTACCCCTGAAACCAACAAGGAGGGAAGATCGTCAAGACCGAAATCGCTGAAAACAAAAGAAATACTAAGATCTCTTTCTAGGTCGAGCACTACGACCTTCGTTGTTTGAATTTGGATTGAAAGTCCTTTAGAGACTGTTTTCACATTTTCTGATTTTTGTCCAGACCGACAAACCATTGTTGAATAAGTTCGTCGATGAGCTCGATTTGGTTGGTTGCCTCCAAAATTAGAGAGCCTTCTCTTGGTGAACCAAGAATCAGAAAAATATTGGCCAATCTTCTCAAGACAAGATGTGTATTTCACCTCGACAGTACGACGTACTGATGACTCGACTCTCTGCTATCGTTTGCCTTTGAAGCTCTCAACCTTTTGATCTCCTCCACGTGATCTCTCACCATAAGCTCAAGGCACAAGCCGAGATCACGCCTATCTTTGGGAGCATACTCCAAAATCTTCTGCAGCTCGGTTCACTATGAATAGCTGCAGCCTTGATCTGATATAATGAGTTCTGAACCTCTTTCACCGAGGCAAAGAGCGTGAAACCTAAAGTTTCGAGCTCCTTTATCCATCTTTTCTTATTCTTCATTTTCTCCTCTAATCCTCCGAGTTTGTCCTCCAGAATAGAAACATGAGAAGACACCTCTCGACTCCTAACTGGTTCAGTTTTTGGAGCGGTTCTATCTCATGAAGTGCTCTCCTCAACTTCAGCAACCCTTTTAAAGGCAGTCTGAACCCACGCCTCACAATCAAATAGAAGGCGGTGTACCCAACCCATAAGTTGTGTCAAAACAAATCATAAATCAACATAAAAATTTGATATACAAAAACAAATCAAGAAGCAATAATTACCAAAGCGTTTGATCAGCTAACGATTTCATAGGTCTCGTGCTAGAAAAACATCTTCTCCATCGGAGGAGCTGGGTCTCCAGCCAAACATAAATTATGGAAAAGACGAACACAGGATGGCCCGTCGTTAGAAAAGGATAACCTGGAAATTTAAAGGATATGGCATACTCCCCCGCATTGGTCGGAAGTGGTTCCACCACTCTTGACCTCTTTGAAGGAACGAAAAGGTCCCTACAATGGTCCTTAGGATCAACCCAAACTTGGAGATGGAGCATTCCTCGGACTCAGAAACTCGAAGTCACAGCACATCAGGAGACGAAGGAACATTCTTCAGACTCGAGATATCAACTGAAGATTGCCGCCCTAGAGAAGACCTTGATTTTCTGTTCCTAATAGAGTATTGAGGAGCATCAGCGGTCAAAGTAAATAATTGAGCAGCAGCAATGTCGGTCTCACAGGTATCGACAGATTCCGTATTGACCAGAATACTATGCTCCTCAGCCTGCCCCTTTGCAGGACAAAAGCAGCAACTCTACTCACCACATTGTTCGCTCTTTTACTTCTCACTTCACTCTTTTCTACAGTTGCGGCCGACCTCCCAGATGAGATAGGATTAGGTCCTCGAAGTAGATTTAGAAGAGAGAACATGAGGAGGAGGAAGATCAGTTGGAGAAGTTGTAGTAAGAACATATAGACACAACTTAAAAGCACATAAGGGAAAATCAGAGCTAACTAAGGAATACTCGCCAGAAATAATATCGACAACCGCCTCGATATGGCCCGGAGTAATGGGTTCCCAATTATGTTCTCGGATGGCATCGACACAAGATGCGTCTCATCGATTTTTTCCTTAGGTTTCACATGAAGCACTTCAAAATAAAACATTTAAAATGATAAAACAGAAAAGTACAAAACAACAAAGCAACGAAATCATCAGGTAGAATTTTCATTTCACTCAGATTTAATGTCCCCGTAAACCGTAAAAAATGGGATGAGCGTCAGCCTTCACAAAAAGTATCCACATCACCTATAAAAGGACAGCCAAAGAAAAGGATAGGGGATCCTTGGCTTTGCCAATACAACATATACTCTTATGTCAAACATTACTGCTTTACACACCTTTTCCAGAAAAAACTTAATGGATCACAAAAGAACTTTAAACTCTCACTATGATGGTACCAACCTCTTTACTGCATCCTTTGTACCCAAGAGTCGAGTTTCATCATCACCATCACCATCACATAAAATCCACGTCCACTTACGTACTTATGATCATGTCACATATTCATCAACTCGGCATATAATGATGGAGGAAAAAGGGTGCACATACATAAATCCTGACGGATTTTGAAGAATTTGTTTTACAGGTGTTAAACATATGTCGTTGTCAAAAACATAAGTGAACTAGTTTAAATTTTATAAAAGGGTTCTTTCAAAAGTAACCTACAAATTAAACTCAATCCTAAAATCAATCTCTTTTTTTTTGTCATTACTATTCATCATTGAAAGTTCCTATCAATCCTCATGTTTTTCTCTTATTTACAAAATTGCCATTATTAATTATTTTTTAATAATTTCAAAAAAAATCAAAAAACCTATAACACCCTAAACATTTCTTCTTATTTACAACAATGCCATTATCATCAATTTTCCAACCACCATTAACACCCAATTTTAAGCTCATTACACCTCCACAATTCAACTTTCAACCACTTTTCTTTGTTTCTAAACAAACAAATCTTCATTTCCTCTCATTTCCTCTCCATTTTCATCTAAAAAACTCTAATACCTTTCATTTTCATCTAAAAATCTCTCCATTTTCAACCACTTTTCTTTGTGGGTCGTCAAAGTTCATTCTTTTAGCTCCTATTTGGAGCTTGAACTGTGGAATAAGGTGGAAACGAGTTTTACACTGCAAAAAGGTAACTATTTACATGGTTTTTGTCATTTTTAAGATCTGTGTCGCGAAAGTAGACTTACAGGTATGTCTACGCATAAGTGTAGACTTACGTTGCGGTCTACAAGTCAACGCACAGGTTAGTTTTGCAATAGACCAAAAATAATTTTTTTTGTAAAGAAGACTTTCTTGGAAATTTACTTCTTTTCCTTTGATAACAAAAACCAAAAAGTGCGTAGACTTACTAAGAAGTCTACAGAAAGAGGTTGGTTTTGTATTTGACCCTAACTTTGACTCCGTTGAATAGGTTAGTTCTGTGTTTGACTAAAATGTTAAAAAGTTGACTATTATGGAAAAAAGCGTAGACTTCTTATTGAGTCTACTAAACTCAGGAAAAAAATAGACTGCATATGAAGTCTATTATTTTATTTTGGTCAAATGCAAACCTAACCCATCCAATTTTTGCATAGACTTCGTAAGACGTCTACGGATGTGTAGACGTTCGTCTAAGTCTATATATAGAAAGTCAAATTTGGTCAATTGCAAAAACTAACCTGTTCCAAAAAATAAAAAAATGTAGACTCTATATGAAGTCTACTTTTCAAAGTCAAATCTGGGATGAATTCTGGTCAATTGCAAAAACTAACTTTTTCAAAATATAGACTGAAAAACAAGTCTACATATATAAAATCACAACTTTTATTTCAAATAAAGATATAACCCGTGAATTTGGCAATTGCAAAAACTAACCCAAACAGTAGACCTACATGATAGTCTACATAAGTAAATTGATACGAAAGTCTACGTTTTTGTTGACAGAAAAGAAAGACTACACTAGAAAATCTATGAAAAGTGAATTTTTGTAGTATTCATAATGTATTTTCAAGATTTTTTTTTTGTTTGAAAGTGTGTATTAGTTAGTAATAATGGTCCTTAACTATTTTTAAAAGATAATCATTTATAATTATGAAATTATCAATTTTTGGTTTGAGCATGTAGTTAGCTAACATGTGTAGACGTCTTTGGAAGTCTACGTTTATAATTTTATCAAACATGAAATTATGACTTGTATTGTTGCTTTGGATGTTGTCTTATGTGTTGAACTTATGTTGGATTTGTGGGTCTTTAGTCAGTGTTGAACTTATGAGTTGTATTTTTGCTTTGGATGATGTCTTATGTGATGAATGTTGAGTTTGTAGGTCTTTTGACAGGTTTATTACATGTCGCTTTTGGCCGAGCAGACTTACATTTTAATCTTCTTTAACGTAGACTTCTTGGTTAGTC
Organism: Brassica nigra; assembly: GCA_016432835.1. Classification (NCBI taxonomy): domain Eukaryota; kingdom Viridiplantae; phylum Streptophyta; class Magnoliopsida; order Brassicales; family Brassicaceae; genus Brassica; species Brassica nigra. The sequence goes on from CM028247.1 coordinate 53,133,095, forward strand.
TACTGTATTTTCGTTGAATTTGTGATGAATATTTTGAAACAAGAATCATACTGATAATATTTGATACAAAAGAAGCTGCATTATAGTCTAGCAGCAGACTTAAATATTAGTCTTCTTTTACGAAGTCTTTCACGTAAGTCGCTGCATGCAAATTACATAGTCTGTTAGAGCCACAAGTCTGGTACAAAAGCCTACTACATCAATTTTAATTGTTTGGTTGATTAGAGTATCTTGTGTAAAATTGACAGCTAACAAAATTTAATAATATCATACAAGTGAAACAAAACTAAAAAATGAATACAATATTTATAAATTATGCATCAAACAATTATTTACAAATGAATATTTTATTATGAAAAATTATTACAAATCATTTTATTAAAAATATTTTTTTTGTGTGTTTGATTTTTCATAATCTTGATGCCTCAAATAAAGTCTTGGAAAAGAGTACCTGCAAAATAAGATAAAGTTATGAGAAAAACATAAGAAAAATATAAATCATATTCTAGTAGACTTTTTATTAAGTCTACTTAAAGTTTATGGTTAAATAGACTTTAGTTGAAGTCTACACTAGCGGAAAATTTTCAGATCTGTTAGTGTACATTTAGAAAATTTGAATACTTTTTTTTGTTCTGGAAAATATTTAAAAAGAGTTTTCTGTCAATTTTTAAGAAAAAAAAACATAAAGTATGAATCTATAAATTAGGTTCAATAAAAACAAAAAAAAATATACCTATAATTAATAAGTGTAAATCTTATATTTTTGGTAAGATGATTTGAAAACATTAGAGGAGAATACCTGCAAAATAAGATAAAATAAAATTATATTTGAGTAAACTTCTAATGAAATCTTCTTAAAGACAAAATAGTAATAAATTTGACATATAGTTTGAATATGTAATTTTATTTAAATATAAATATAAAAACACATATTTAAGATTTATAGATGTAAATCTTACATTTTTGGGAGGAGGAGATAACAACTATGGATAAAAATATCTGCAAAACTAGATAAAATTATTTAAAGAGTATAAGAAAATTTAAAGTCATATTTTTGTAGACTTCCAATGAAGACTACTTAAAAATTTGTGGTTTAGTAGAGTTCATATGAAGTCTACTAACCTTAGCTTATAAGCAAACTTTAGAAGTCTACACTATCTGATAATTTTCAGATCTGGAAAAATGTGTACATTTTTAAATGTGAATCTAGTTTTAAATCTGGAAATGCTTCAAAAATATAATTTATAAGATAAAATAGTAGCAGATTAAATACACATAGATTAATCTATAATTTTATTTGAATATAAACATATAAGTACACATTTAAATCTATAGATCTAAAACTTACATTTTTAGAGGAGAAGATGAAAATCATGAATGATAATACCTACAAAAAGATAATATTGTGAGAAAGAAATAACATAAAATTACACATTTAAAATCTATAGATCTAACACTTACACTTTTATAGGAGAATATGAATACCATGAATAATAATACCTACAAAAAAGATAATATTGTAAGAAATAATTAAAATAAAATTGCACATTTAAAATCTACATATCTAAAACTTACATTTGTAAAGGAGAAGATGAAAACCATGAATCATAATACCTAATATAACAAGATAATATTATGAGAAAGATATGAGAGAATTAAGAAAATTTTAGAGAGAAGGGAGAGAGTTTTAGAGAGAAGTGAGATATGTAGCCATTTTGGAGAGAGGTTGTGTAAATTTCATTTATATAGGGTGATCGACCATGAATTTTACCCATTTTTAGCCATGGTATAGGTGTTTTTATATATATTTACTACAATATAGAGTCTATTTAGAATATTTACAGGTTCAGGTACGTTCTAGAGAAATATGGTGATTTTGGTGTCTTTTGAAGTCTTTTGAGGTGCAGAACTGCACAGACGCATCAGATGTTTAGCTGTGGCTGGAGATCTTCCCACCGTTAGATTGAGCCCATCTTTTGACACGAGATATAGTTTTGAGTTAGCTTTCCAATGCCACCGGTCTCAGGTCAGTCAGCATCATGTAGCAGAAGTTATGCCCGTTTTACTGAAGAGTTGTCAGTCTGCCTCGCGAGAGAAGACTCTCGAGAAGAGGAATGCATATCGATCGATGCAACAGAGTGCATATCGATCGATGCAACAGAGTGCATATCGATCGATGCAACAGAGTGCATATCGATCGATATGGATCTCAGAATGTGGGTCGAGTATATTTTATGACCGCCTGAAGCCCAGAAGCTATCACAAATTACCAGAATACCCTTGGACGACCATAAACCCTATTTATGTTATTTCTAAGCCATTGTTGACGGCTAAGCTTTATTCTATTGTTCTTTCTTAGTTTTAGGGTTGGAGAGAAGAGAGGAAATCCTTAAGAGTCCTCTTGGAACTCCATTGGTTTTATTATTCTATTCTATTCATCTATTCTTTCTATGATTTCTGTGACAACTATCATGTCTGAATAGATCCACCTGCTAGGTTTAGGGATTTTATGAGATTAATGTCAAACTGATAATCAATTTTTGCTAGGTTATATATAGAACTTCTACACCAGGGTGATTTGTAATACTAGGATCTCGAATAGTTTTATTCACATGAAAGTGTGACTTATTGTTTGACCCTAGAATCATAGGACAATTGAGATACATTAAAGTGCACTCAATTAACGGAACCCGAATCCTGCTGGATTAGATACTTAGGCGCATATGAGAATTTTTTCTAAGAATCTAGTTGAACATAATCAATTTTGTCTGAGGAAGTATCGATCGATGCTCAGGCCATAGCATCGATCGACACTCACTTCTTGTTCGCATGCGAAAGCTGGAACAGAGACTTAGACATATGATTAGTAATTGCTTGAGAGAGATGATTACTTGCGTATCATAATAGAGTTCTAAAATTGAATCTATAATTCCTTAGCATCCTTAAATTGTAGTTTTGAATCTCTTGATTGATAAATCCCTAGGTCTAGCTATTTCTTATTATTGTTTACAACTTCAATCAATCGAACAACTGCCTTGTTCACATTGCTTTATTTACTGTTTTAATATTGATTGCCTAGCTTAACCTTGATTTCTATAGTCTATTGTGTGTCCCTGCTCTCTGTGGATTCGATCCCTAGAGTACTACAATCGAACCTCTTATTTGAGAGAGTAAGATCACTCCTTAGGGTAATTTGAGTGATATCAAATTTGGCGCCGTTGCCGGGGAGCAAGGATTCGCCATTAGACCTGATTAATAGGTTTAGTCTAGGTTTTATTTACTGTTATAGTTACTTACTGAAAAAAAATTTCTTGTTTTTCAGGTACATGCCTATCAGTACCAGAAGCAAGAAGGAGGAATTACTTTTCGTCTCAGATCCTACAAGATTGGAGCGTTCAATCCGCAAAGAAAGACGTTCCCCATCGATCGACAACAACACTAGTTCGTCGATCGACACTCGCCAACCACAGTCAACCGAGACACCGTCTTTGTCGATCGATACCGCCATTCCCCATCGACCGAAGCTACTCTTCTGAATCGATATTTTCCACCCGACATCGATCGATGCTTCACCTCGAACATCGATCGATACTGAGCCGCGAGACATGGTTGCGAATATAATTCTTGTACAAGATGAGAACGAAGACCTGCATGACCAGGAGTGTCATCTGCGTAACGCAGCAGGTCAGAAGATAGATGGACAAGGGACTGCAATCCTTGAGCCATCTGCTACCACTGAGGATGCTAAAGTTTCTTGTCAGAGAACGATAGCAGAATGGATCAGACCTAGTCGGTTCTATACCAACAGATCTGCAATTCAACCTCCAGCAATACAAGGTGTTGATATGAAAGCCAGATACTTCTCTCATGTGGCTCAGCACCCTTTCATGGTCTTCCTCAAGAAAACCCTTTGACCATATTGAGACACTAGAAGATTATGTGTCTGGAATAAATGAGAATGAAGCAGCCACAGACTACATCATTTGCAAGGTGTTCAAGCATTCTCTATCTGGAAAAGCAAAAACTTGGCAGAGGCACTTACCACCGGGGTCTCTCACTACCTGGAGTGATGTCAGGACGTCGTTTCTGACTGAATTCTTCAACGAAGGAAGGGCTGATGAGATAAGGGATAAAATTTGGACATTCTCTCAAGGACCTATAAACTTTTAGAAGCTCTTGGGAGAGGTTTAGGAGATACCAAAGGGACTGTCCACATCATGGTTTTACAGAGATTCAGCTGTTGAAGAGGTTCATCAAGGGTATTGATGTACGATATCCTTGAGACAAGAACCCTAGAGGAAGCTAAGAGACTGATTGAGAATTTGGTGTTAGCAACAGTGCCAAAAATCTGGATATACACAGGATAAATTCAGCTGTGAAGGATGACAACAAGATCTTTGAGGCTGAGATTGGTTCCATACATGAAGTCTCACTGGTGGAGCAAGCTGTATGCCAGGATGAAGATCAGCGTGATATAGAGGAGATGAAATTTATGCTAGAGAAGTTTTTGAAAGACCAACAGGAGATGACTGAGGATTTGAATCTGCATTTGGATTTTCTCTGCAAAGAGGTGAATGGAATATTAAAAACCTTAGATACCCGTGTCAAGATGCTATACACCCAAGCTTCTCAGACTAAAGAAGCTGTGAAGAAGCAATAAGCACTTTTTCAAAAGAAAAGTACTGTTCATCCGACATCGATCGATACTGTTCATCCAACATCGATCGACACTGTTCACCCGACGTCGATTGATACTGTTTATCCCGCGTCGATCGACACTGTTCACACAGTTACTGTTCATCGCGGTACTATTCACCGCGACACTATTCACGCAGTTACTGTTCATCACGGTACTGTTCATCAAGTTACTGTTCATCCCGTGTCCAAAAACACTGTTGATCAAGCCATTGAAGGACACCAGAGAGATTCCATCTTAGATAATGAATTTGGGGAAATACTTGAGCAGGAGAAGCGGGAAGAAGATGTTTTTCTAGTCAAAAGTTCTATGTCTGTGGGAAGCTCGTACTGGTGTCGACCGACACCAACATCTAAACATCGCTCGACATCATCGCCTGAGAGTCGACCGACGCCTTCTGACAAGCATCGATCGACACCACTTTTTGGATCGGATAAGACTGTCCGAATTCAGAGCCACTCTGACTTTACCGCTCGACACCCTCATCCTCCCACCCTAGTTCGCATCCGACCAAATGACGTTGATCGACAACAAGCTGAAAAAATCGATCGACAACATCACGAGAGAATCGACCGACAGGAACATGGGAGCATCGATCGACAAGAGCAGCAGAGAACCGATCGACATCCATCCACGCCATACCAAGTACGCTTGCCAGATCTTGATGCACACCGCTTGAATGCCACTCAAAATCCATCTCAGACATCAGTTTGCTTAGGGAAAACAGAGCAGATCAGTCAGCAAACTGAAGGCGCAACAGAGAAAGAGAACTCAACATTAGCTGAAACCTCTCTCGTTGAGATTGATCAAAACCAAAGGGATGGATATGAACATGTGATGGAAGTGCAGGCAACGAAAGAAGGAGTTCAACGTGAGAAGAGAGTCAAATCTAGGAAACTCTTTATTTCCAAACACCTCAGGAGAGAAGTTAACAAAGTGGAACTTGATGGATTTCACAAGAGGGTGAAGAGGGTTCCTAAGGATATGTCTTTCGTGGATGCATACTATAAGTATAGACTTGGTAATTTCTTCAGAGAGAGCAGAGAGACATATGAGGACATTGAGCAACTATTCAACAAGGTCTGTCGTAAGCCTAAAGGACTCTGAAGAAGGAACAAGATCCTGGAAAGTTCCTGATTCCATGCTCTATACAAAACAATGATTTGCCAAATGCCCTCTGCGATACTGGATCTGCAGTTAGCATCATGTCCATAGATACTGCTGACCTATTAGGTCTAAAGATTGAACCTTCTCAAGATAGTTTCACTTTCGTGGATAACTCCAATGCAAACTCAGAAGGCATGATCAGGAATGTTAAGGTGGAGATAGGAGACTGCACTATTCCTGTGGACTTTCATGTTTTGGAGATTAAATCAGGCAAGCCATCTTCTCTTCTTTTTGGAAGAGCCTTCATGGCTACGGTGGGAGCAGTTTGTGATCTAAAGAAGAATAGGATGTGCTTGACTAACATTGATGAAGGAGTCTACTACGATTCTGTGGACAAGACCAGAAGCAAGGGCTTTATCTCTTGCATAGAGTTGTCTGACGATGAAGCACACACAGCTGATTCAACTCGCGAGCCTGCAAAACTAGTATCAGCATCGATCGACCCCACAACCTCACCATCGATCGACATAACCACCACACCATCGATCGACATCAGCGTTCCGACATCGATCGACACAGACGTCTGTCACAGATCAATACCACTTGAAATCTCTGAAAGTTCGAGTTGTCTTCAAGGACATTGCAGACTCAACACAGGAGAGCACAGATGAATCAAGCTATGATCTTACCTCCGATATAGACAAAGTCACCCTAGAAGACTACTTGGAGTTGGAAAAATGGCTTAAGCAGAGGCTTGATGACGATCGACACCCACCCCACATCATCGATCGTAAACCTCCTGATTGCATCGATCGACCAGACGCAACTGATATCGATCGATACCCACCAGAAACAATCGATCGACACACATGGTTGTATGAGCTGCCAGGATACACAATTAAGATGGAACCAATTGATGAGAGAGTGCACAAGTTTGAGACTTCACACCTTTCTGTACCTAAACATCATAGACCCTGTGAAGCTGTTGGGATTCACAAAAGAGTGAACAGGATACATGATCCAGTAAAGATTGCGTTTCCTACTTTGTTTTTGAAGATGAATCTCCAATTCCACCAGATAGAAGTGACTTTGATAAAGGTCCAACAGAACCAGCATCGGTCGACACCCTCCATATTTCAGAACAGGCCGTGACAGAAACGTCTAAGTCTGGGGAAAGGACCAGGAAGAGGAAGAAGAAGAAGAGGAAAAAGAATATAGATGCTGATTTCCTGTCACTAGTTCCTTCACAATGCCAGGAGGGAAGTCTTGAGCGTAGAGTAAACTGCAGAGGAGGTCATGAACCTTTTACCAAGGTTAGAGTGCTATGTGATCCAGAGATGAGAGATAAAGGGGAACTTTCTGCACGAGCTTTCATTAACTGCATCAACAAAATGAGGAAGAGGGACACTGAGACTTGTTTTGGACCAAGTTCACATTCTCATCCAGACTAAATCAGATCTCCAGAAGTCAAGCTAATGACTTAAAATAAGCGCTGAGTGAGAGGCAACCCACTGTTAGGTTTGTTTTAAATTTGGTTTTTTTTCATTTATTACTGATTCTTTGTTTTCTAATGATTTCAGGTTTAAAAAAAAAAAAAGTGAACAGTAACGACGTCACTGTAGCAGAGGCACTGTAGCATCGAGCGACACTGTAGCAATGAAATCGACCGATACTGTAGCAGCAACATCGACCGACACTGTAGCAGAAAATCGGGAGTTACTGTAGCATAGTTACTGTAGCAGAATCACTTTTCACTGAAAAAAAAAAGGTTTTCTTTTCATTTGTTACTCAATTTTCGTGTTTTCTTTAGATCAGATAAAAGGAAAGAGATATTGAGGCTGAGGGATATTTGTCTAGTGAATGCATTGCGTTTTGTATGGAGTTCCTTCGAAAATCTGTTCCAGTCCAAGAAGCAATTAATAGAAATGAAGATATTGAGGCAACTCAGAATGACCTTGAAGGAAGACCATTACAGAAAGCTACAAAAGTAACCCTCACAGATAAGGAGAGAGATATAGCTCATCGTTATATCCTCATGAATACAGCAGTCATGGATCCGTATATTGGGTAAGTAAAACAGCAGTTAGATATATAAAGTTGTTATACATCGTCTAACTTAAAGAAACCAGGTTGCATTTGGAAGAACTGGAAGCTACTGATGAAAGATGCGCACAAAATGAAACTCTACTGTGAAAATATCACACAGAAAGGTTCCCCCAGTGGATAAAAGATAAGGTAAATGAGCTTATTATAAGCTTTAATCTTTACATTTTTGTATGATTATTAACTCTGCTACACGTTTCATGTTAATTAGATACCTAATAACTCGAAGGAACATTCGAAAAGGCTGAGATGGCTTGCTTTTGGACCAATGAATATTGCTCACACATACAAGGGATACGTGGTGAATGGACATCGATACCATTCTGATGATGTAAAGCGCACTACACAGAATAGTGGGGTTGCATATGAAGCATTTTCGATGTGTCGAGCTAGTGCTAAAGATTCTAAGCAAATGGCGGACATGGTAGCTTACTATGGAGTGATTAAGGAGATCATATTGGTAGACTACCATATATTCCAAGTTCCCATGTTTAAGTGTAGTTGGGCTCACAAAGGGAAAGGAGTTAAAGAGGAAGAAGGGTTCACACTTGTCAATCTTCATATGAACCAGTCATCATTTGCAAACGATCCATACATTCTGCCATCACAAGCTAAACAGGTCTTCCATTCTAGAGAATATGAAAGCTCACCTTGGTATGTTGTTATGCGGGCACCACTATGAGGATACCATGAGTTAGAGACAGAAGAGAAGATCGATTTTGAACCATCAGTCCAGCCAATTGAAGATATAGGATATCAATCTGATGATGAGAGTTTCTGTGTTAGGGAAGACTGTGAAGGTGTCCTTGTTGATGTTTAGATACTAAAAATTCTAGTTTTGTTTCAGGTTCTCTGCAATGATGAAATCTCAAGCTGTTAATGAGCAAAACCGTCGCAGTAAGCGTCAAGCAGGTGTTGATGCGAGTCCTGTCGGGTCAGAGGTTCATAAGAAACAAAAGAAGAATGCTCCGAAGGTTAATGAAAGAGAAGAGAGTGCTGCTAAAGAATCGACTGAGGAAGAGGTGCAAGACGTAGAAGTGGATCAACATTCACCAACTGAAGTTGAAGAACCCATCCCTGCTTGTAGCAATGTAGTGTCCAACACCTATGACACTCAGACACAGCAATCCGAGATCAAAATGAGGAAGACAAGGGGTCTAACTAAAATGCGCAAAGTGGCCAAAAATGCAGAGGACAAGGTAGATGTAGAGTTCAACTCCATAGGTGAGCATGTCGGTAGTGGATCAGTGACACTCTCCTCCTTTCTTGGTCCTCTTGTGAGGGAGCATGTGCCAGTATTGCTAGATGACTGGAGACACGACGAAGAAACAACAAAAGACGCTTTATGGGAAGAGATTCAGGTAATTTTTATAAGTTTTTTCGATGGAGTACTAGTTTAAATTGTTTTAGTGTTTAACGTTTCAATATTTGACAGGGGAGGTTCAACTTGACAGAGGAATGGCAAAAAGATGCAGTCTTTAAGCAGATGGGTTGCTTGTGGAGGGCCTCGAAATCTAGGCTGACTTCTATAGCCAGTTCTATTAAAAACAAGGCTCAGATACAGAAAATGAAGCCTAGCAACAAACAATCTTCTTCTGCTTGGAACAGTTGGGTGAAAGCTAGGTGCACCACAGATTTTAAGGTTATAGTTAATGAGGCTTGATTACTTATACGATTTATTTTAGATAAAAGTTATGGTAACTGATGGTTGTGTTAATAGGTACAAAGTGATAAATACAGAAGACTTAGGAAGATTCAAATTCCGCACACAACAAGCCGAAAAGGCATGAGTCGCCTAGCTCATGAGATGGTATGTTTGTTAATTTTTTGAATTTGGGAGAAAAGTAATGACTTTAGTTGATCGAACTTGTAGAAAAGATACAGCGATGATCCTAAGAAAGTTACTAGAACTAAGGTTTGGGTAGCAGGACATACGCATTCAGATGGGAGACCCGTGAATGAAGCACACGCTGAAACTATTGTAAGCATATTATGAATTCTTATTAGTTAAGGATCAAGACAATTTCGTAATGTCTTCGTTTTTTCTTTGCAGGAAAAGATCAAGACAATTGACAGTGAAATAGATTCTAACTCCTCGGATAACATTGGTGAAGATGCTGTGAGTCAAGTTCTCGGAAAAGAGAGACCAGGAAGAGTTAGGGGGATGGGCAGAGGAGCCACTATTACGAAGATGGCTTACTTACAAGCTAGAGACAAACATGTCCAGAAACTTGAAGCTACTCAAGCGGAATTAATTACCAAGCTTGAAAAGTTGCAAAATGTTGTTATTGACTTAGCTGGCAAAAAGGTAACTTTCTTATACACTTGTCCAATTAATTGTACTTGGTCTTTCAATATGATGCTTACTTGTTTTTTTTTTTTGTTGTTTTAAGCACATAAAGATGATGTTTCTAGTTCTGAAAGAAGCGATGGTAGCAAGAGAGGAATAAGGTGCCAGATACTGGATTGGATTTCGACTGATGATGTGGTTGTAGGTGAAGGAGAATACTACTCAAGTGAACCCACATATAAGATTGGTCGAATTCCTCTGGGTCCTAATGCAGCAGCTGTAATTGTCAACTCTGTAGCAGTCGAAGATGCATGTGTCTGGAGACCAACTACAAGTATTGGAACACTTGCTGAAGCTGTAGGAGTTAAAATTGCATGGCCATCCGACAAGTTAATATTGGACGATGACTTCTCATAACATGCTAACACTGTCGGGTCAGAGGTAAACTGGAATTTCTTGTGTTATTTTCAAATTCACATTGAAAATCGATTACTAATATAGAATACATTTGGGATGATTATTAGACTATGGATGCATCAGTAGGAAGGGTACAAATATTTGATTACTGGAAATGAGTTGATTGCTGAGGGTGTACTGTTGTCAACTGAACCTAACCATTTGGTGAACGATATTCCGCTTGGACCGAATGCTGCAATTATAAAAGTTGAAGTAGTTGTTAAAGATTCTGCTTTCCTATGGAGACCAGCGCCTGGAATGTCAAACATGGGTGATGCACTACATCAGATCATTGCTTGGCCAATTGATAGGGCACGACTATCTGATACAACTGCTGAATCAAGCAAGAAACCTAATGCGGTAAGCTTCAGATGCCAGTTAATTTGTCTTCGATATGTTGCAATTCTGTGATGTTATTGTGATTGTGTTGTGTTGGTCTTTTTTTGGTCTTCCAGAACTAGTAACAGCACTGGTAGTAGCAACAAAGTTGGTAAACAGAAGTGTGCTCTTTTGGACTGTCATAACTCTGGACAGACAGTAGCTTGGGGTCGTGTGTTATCAACAGATCCAGCAGACAAGGTTCATTTCATCCCTTTAGGTCCCAATGCTTCTAAGGTCTTGGTAGAGGTTTCCAAGATAGATGATGCACGAGTGTGGAGACCAAATTCTGAAATTGAAGTCATAGGTGATGCAATAGGGAGCACAGTGGCGTGGCCAACTGATAAGGTTGTTTTCATATGAGTAATGAGTTGTGAAATTGAGAACTTTCAATTGTCTTAGTACTTTGTCATAATTATGAGTTTCATGTAATGTTGAACTTAAAAATGAGTGTATCTTTATTATAATAAAATTTCTATTTCTAAATCCGAAATTTATGTTTCTAAAAATAGTTAAAAATATTTATATATATAAAATATATATAATTATAAATACCGAAACGAAACTACTTTAAAAGAGTATAGAAACAGTAGCACTTATATAACTGCTATGGTAATATTAACTATGGCTTTTTAAAAACGCTATTAAATAATATTTGATCGCGTTAATAAAGCGCTATTATATAATATATAATAGCATTCATAAACCGCTATTGTATATCGGAATACGATAGCAGCGCGAAAAAGCGCTATCTAAAGTCTTCGACCTATTATAACGGGCGATGACATAGCGCTTGCAATAACGCTATGGTATCTATAGATAGCAATTTTCAGCCGCTAAGAAAACCCTTTTTCTTGTAGTGCCTTTTGGGTGGGTGTCATGTAAATGCCCTATTTAAGCATTGAATACTACCCTTTCTGTCTCCGAGATCCCTGGAATAGAAGGAAAAAAAAAAGTTTTGATTGGGTTACATGGTCTATTTCCCTTTAGTTTATTGAGATTTTGTGAAACGTAAAGTAACTTTAACCTTTTTTGTACACATAGTAACGTTAACCTTTAGACCATATAAATCAACTGTTGAACCAGATAAAAAATGGTAGACTCAATTGAAAGTTGAAAATTCAATTGTTTAACAGGCTAAGCCAAATGTATCAGATTGTTTCCCCCATTAAAAGACACGACTGACATTTCAAAGTCACCAACTAATTTAGTAAGCTAAAATATCATTAATGAGTGTTATTGACTCAATTATTGACCAGACAATGGAATTACTAAGAAAACTACTTATAATAAACAAAGATTTCAATGTCGGAGGCCATCAAACAGAAGGGATCCGATTCAATTCTAGCGATATGAGAACGTGTTTAATTTATTAAATCGTTTCTCCGATTTGATTTGGTTAAATTTCTCAAGTTTCGTAAGAACATATCTTTTGATTTTTATGTTTTATATATTGATATTCGTTTTTCATGATTAGTGTTATATATTTTAGAAGTGTTGCCGTATAACTAATTGTATTCAAAAGATCTGGACTGAATCGGATAATAAGATTATTTTTGTAATAAATATCCAAACCCGTTTCAAATACATTGGTTATTCATATATTTTTATGTTCCTACACATCAGAATCAAAATCACTCAGATCCGGAAGGACCCAACTCGATCCCCATACATAAATTTATAATATACAAGTAGGGCCTAATTTCAAAACTCAAAAAAAATTGATCACAAAAGAAACAACTTATACCTGAATAAATACCCAAATGTCCATACCTAACTGATTCTGAAAATAAATTAAGAAAAAAAATACTCTTTTTATATGTTTGGCTAAAATAAGAGAAATAAAAAGAATTTTTTTATTTAGTAAAATAATTTATATGAAGTAAAAAATTGAGTGACAATAAATGTATTTTAATTATTTTGTTCACATAAATTATACCTTTTAATTATGTGTTTGGTTACTTATATTTTTCACCGATTGAAACTGAGATAGAAGAAAGTTTTAGTAAAACATATTACACCAAAGTATTAACCATATGCGAAATCCGTTTATTTTAAATTTTTGATTTTTAATTTTCACAAAATTAATATTGATTGGCTAATAAAAAAAATTCTGCACTACTACTTTTTATGATAATATAATTAATAATTTGTTTTATTATTAAGGTAAGTATAATTAATGATGTGATGTAATGGTAAAGTAATATAATTAATCAAATTACTAAAAAATACTATAATTTTTTAATACAGCTATCCATGTTTTCACGCAATTATCATTTATATTGATATCTATATTTTCAAACAATCTCAAAATTTAATCCAGTTTTAATAATATAGATGTTCTCGAGATTTTTATTTTTTACTTTTTTTAAAAGTGAAACGGGTTTTCAGAGGACAAATTTATGAAACCCTACAAATTATAGATTTATAATTTTTTTAATACACTTAAATAACATTTAACTAGGTGATTTTCCCGTGCTCATGCACATACATAAATATTTATAAAATAAATATATTATAATAATTGATCGATATTTAATTTTAGTTTTAAATTAATTTATAATTTGTATGTATAATTTATATTAAAAATATTATATTACTTTAATTATACATATGATTTTTAGATATTTTATATCTAATCGCTTTTGTTGTTTTTACAGTCGATTTAGTTATCATTTGGACATATTGGATTTCATCTATTTCTTTGAATTCAATTATAATATTTTTATTCTAAATATATTATTTTTTTATTATTTTTCTTATTTTCATTTAGGTTGATTGTTGTCTTAGATATGTAAGTATAATTTAGTAAGATTATGTATAACTTAAGATATATTGTGCTTAGAATAAAAAAATAAAATAAGGTGTCTGATTTCAAATTACATATATTAATATAATGATAATATTCTTAAGTCTCATGCATATATGTAAATTTACAAAATAAATAAATTGTTACAGTTAGTTAACATTTTATTTTTTATTTGTTAATATGTTTTAAGTCATTCTATAATTTTAATTTATAAAATAAATATATTATTAATTATATATTCCTATAAAATAAATAAATTATATATTCTAATTTTAGTTACATCCATGATTTTAGATATAAGTTGGTTTAATCGAGTCACTCATGTTGTAGTTATTTGATCAAAAGATGTTAATTGTTAAAATTTATTTTTAGTTTTTTAATATCTTAAAATATGCAGTAAAATGTGATTGTTTTTGAGAAATTATATTATATAAGTAAAATATAATTTATATGTTTTGATGTATTTTAAGATATTATAGTCAACTAAATATATGAAAAAAAATATTTCAACAATACTAATTATAAATTATTTTTTGTCAATTAAACATATATCAAATTATGTTATTTAATTATTTTATGTAATAATCTAAGAAAATAGACAGATAAAAAAATTCTATTATATTGCAAATCTATTTATTTGTATTGTGTAAAATTATGTTTTTTAAAAAAATATTTCTTTTTTAATATCAAGATCATCTGTATGAATATTTTTTTATGAAACCATATTATATACAAATATTGTTTTCATCTAAGAAGATATAGTAGATACAAAGAAAATATTTTATTACTTCAAAAGTATATTTTTATGTTAGTGAAAAATATATTTTAAATGAAATATTACTATTTTGTAAACTTTCTTTTGTTTTATGAAATCATATTATATATACATATATTTTCGTTTTTAAATTAGTTTTTAAACTTTATAAATGTTTTCTTTTTTTATTTTATATTATTATTTGGAAATTTTTAAAAAGAAAATAATATTGTTTTATTGTAATTTTTCAATTCATTAAAGATATCATAATAATCAACTGAGCACGACATCCGGAAAAAAATGACTTTTCACATAATATTATAAAGATTGTAAAACATCAATTTCTGTTAGAATATCAGTTTCTTTTGTAATTTATATACTTTTCGGAGTTCTTGCCAAGAACTCTCCATGAATTATCATAGCACGTTACTCCCTGCTCCTAGTTTTAATTCAAAACGCTTATGGACAAAGAAGTAGGTGTTTTGCTTCTGTCGGCAGGAGATAAACCCTTTAAACATCATCCATCCGCACGTGTCAGAAAACAGAGCTTCTGAATCTACATAACATAGAACAAAGAGTAACAAAAACGCTGAAAAGACTTTAGTTTCATGTTTGTTTCTAGTCTGATCAAGCTGCCATTTCCTCGATGGGAGCATTGTTCTCAAGCTTCTTGACGACCAATTTGTTGTTTGTCTGGTCAACATCGAGAAGGATAGTATCCTCCGCTGCAAAATCTCCTTTCAAAACTTCAACAGCGATCTCATTCTCCACCATCTGTTGGATCACTCTCTTAACAGGCCTTGCCCCATAGTTGGGATCAAACCCAAGCTGAGAAAGAAGATCCACTGCTTCTTTTGTGTAGTGAAGCTTTATTTTCTTCTGTTCCATCCTGTTCTTCACTCGTTCCAGCTACACCACATGGTTACACAATACATCAAAGACCAAACCAAATCCAAACGAAACTGGGATGTAAACCAGTTAATTATAATTTACCTGCAACTCAACAATTTTGGAGATTTCTTTTGAGTCTAGCGGCTGGAAGACTATGTACTCATCGATTCTGTTCATGAACTCTGGCCTGAAAGTTTGTCTTGCTAAGTCCACAACTTGCCGCTTCATCAACTCATACACTGCTTCTTTGCCATCTTCACTGTTGCCGAGAGTCTCAAGTATGTGATGGGATCCTATATTAGATGTCATAATCACAACACAGTTTGTGAAACTTACTCTCCTCCCTTGAGAATCGGTTATCCTTCCATCGTCAAGAAGCTGTAGCAGGATATTGAAGACGTCAGGATGGGCTTTCTCGATCTCATCAAACAAAACCACTGAATAGGGTCTCCTGCGAACAGCTTCAGTCAACTGCCCACCTTCTTCATAACCGACATAGCCAGGTGGTGCACCAACGAGCCGTGAGACTGAGAATTTTTCCATGTACTCACTCATGTCGATCCTCACTATTGCGTTTTCAGTGTTGAAAAGGTATCCGGCTAGAGCTTTGGCAAGCTCGGTTTTACCAACACCTGTTGGACCCATGAACATAAAACTGGCTATGGGACGGTTAGGATCAGAGAGACCAGCCCTTGAACGTCGGATAGCATCTGCTACTGATTTTACCGCCATGTCTTGACCCACAACTCTCTTGTGGAGCACTTGTTCCAACATGACCAGTTTTTCTCTCTCTGACTGCTGAAGATTCGACAGTGGAATACCGGTCCATTTGCTTACTATCTCTGCTATGTCAAGATCGGTTACCTCTTCTCGAAGTAATGACTGTCCAGACTCTCTGAACTTGGTGAGATTTTTCTCAGCTTCTTCTAACTGGCGTTGAAGGGACATAAGTGTTCCATACTTAAGCTCAGCAGCACGTTGTAGATCATATTCACGTTCAGCAGATTCAATTTCCAGGTTCACACGATCGATCTATAAAACATTAAAAAAAGTTTAGAAAGACATTAAGCAACCACCAAAAGTGATCAAACCACTAAAAGTACTATACAAAACAAAGAAAGTGCTCCAGATCTTGTACCTCTTCTTTAAATGAACGTATTCTAGTCATGAGAGACTTCTCTTGCTCCCATTGGTCACTGAATTCTTTCTGTTTTTCTTTGAGAGCGGTCAAATCATTCTCGATCTTTTGTAGGCGTTCTTTTGATGCCTTGTCAGTATCATTTTTCAAAGAAAGCTTCTCCATCTCCAGTTTGATCACAGCTCTGTCTATTTCATCGAGTTCAGTTGGTTTAGAGGTGATCTCCATCTTCAGCTTTGCAGCAGCTTCGTCAACAAGATCAATAGCTGAAACAAAACAAAACAAAACAACTTCCATCTTAAAAACCAATGCTGCTCTCGGAGTGATACTAACAAGGTGCAAGTTGATACCTTTGTCTGGCAGGAAGCGTTCAGTGATGTAGCGGTCTGACAGAACCGCTGCTGAAACAAGGGAACCATCTGATATTTTAACACCATGGTGTAACTCGTACCGCTCTCTTAACCCACGAAGAATCGAAATGGTGTCTTCAACAGATGGTTGACCACATAACACTTGCTGGAACCTACGTTCCAGAGCTGGATCTTTCTCGATGTATTTGCGGTATTCAGTCAGAGTAGTTGCACCAATGCATCTCAGTTCACCTCTTCCAAGCATTGGTTTCAAGAGGTTGCTTGCATCCATTGCTCCACCGGTAGCTCCTACACAAGCAAAACAATATCAACCCATTCAGTAGTTTCATTCAACAACGCATTACTAGGTTTTTCCAAGCTGTATCTAAGAATTTTTATAGTTGGTGGTTAAAATAAAACGTACCTGCACCAACAACAGTGTGAATTTCATCAATGAACAAGATAGTCTGTCCATTGGAAGCAGTTACTTCCTTCAGTACAGCTTTCAACCGTTCCTCAAAATCTCCTCGAAATTTGGCACCAGCAAGTAGTGAACCCATGTCAAGAGATATTAACTACATGACAAAGCAACAAAGCCAAGAATATGTTCAAATCTTCATCTGGCCTTAGAGAAGAGAAAAGGTAAACAAACAAAAAGCGAAATGGGGGCAACCTTCCTATTCATGAGAGGTTCAGGGACATCCCCTCGTACAATTCGCTGCGCCAACCTGAGGAAGTTAAAAACCTCTCAGTAAAAAGTGGTCAGAAGAGAGTAAAATCATAAGTGGAAACCTTACCCTTCAGCGATTGCAGTTTTACCTACACCAGGTTCACCGATGATAACAGGATTGTTTTTAGTCCTCCTGCACAATATCTGGATGCACCGCCGAATTTCATCATCCCTTCCAATGACAGGATCGAGTTTTCCTCGTCTGGCCATCTCAGTCAAATCATTCCCATACTTTTCAAGTGCATCATATTTTCCTTCAGGATCTACATCACAAGGATGCAGGGTTCAGTGATGATGCTATCTTTTGTCAGCTTGAGAAGAAGACTTACTTTGATCAGTAACTCGTTGACTACCGCGGACGTCTTTAATAACTTCCTTCAAGGCTTCCTCATTAAGTTTCAGGTTCTTGAAAAACTCTAGTCCGAACCTTTTGTCCGAATAAAAGGCCAAGAGAAGATGTTCGACGGACACATAATCATCTTGAAACTCCTTCTTATACCTCTCTGCGTTTTGTAACACAGTGCTAAGAGATGATCCTAGTACCTGTCCACTGGTATCACCAGTAACCTAACGGTCACAACAACAAAATCAAGTTAAATCAATCACGAAGCCTAGTGAGAAAGCAGGCAGGAAAATAAAAAAATAAAAAAAAAAAAAATAAATAAATAAACACCTTTGGTTGTGTAGAAATGAAGGCGTCTGTAGCCTGAAGAACAGAGCTATTGTCGATACCAGCCTTTGCAAAGATTCTCCTGGCGAGACCATCTTTCTGCTCTAAGAGAGCTTTCATCAAATGCTCCGACTCCACGATTTGTTGCTTAGAAACACGAGCTGCGTCAAAGGCGTTAAGAATCCCTTCCCAAGCCATCTCCGTATACGAGTTTTGATTAGTCTACATACAGAGAAAGACATGGAAAGGACAAATCAACACACTTTCTTTACGAAAGATTCAAACTTTCCCGACCCACGAACCTGAGCTGCGGTGGCCGAGAAGCGGCGCGGAGAAAGGAATTGAAAAGGAAGAGGTAACAGTTGGCGGCCATGAGGGGTGGCGTTTCCGGGAACGCCGATGGAAGAATTTGGCCGGACAAGGAAGGAATTGGGAGAGGAAATCGATGTGAAGTGGTGAGCGGAGGCGGAGATAGCGCGAGAACGGAGGAGGAGAGAGGGTTTCGAGAAAGTATTATACGCCCTGATGGCTGCAGAAGCAGCGGACTTGGATAATCGCCTGGACGCCATGTGAGGTTGTTGAAGAAGCGTGTAAAAAGGGTTTTTCAAAGGCGACGGAGATTTCGCTCCGTAGAAGATATATGAGTATGATTTCTTTGGGATGCTTGGAGAAGAGGCAAAGAAGTGTGTAGAAGAATTACTATTTCCATCTCAAAAGAAAAGAGTTTTATTTCCATCTGGAACCTTCCGATTCCAACACTTCACAATACAAACCTTGGTTGTTTTTTTCAACTTGTTTTATATAACGAAATTTGATATCCCTAGTTTTTTTTTCACTATTCCTTCTAGTGCTTTTTTTTCTTTTCTGGTGAGTTGTTAAATTTTCCTGCAATGATGTGTCCATGGTGCCATCATCGGAGAAATTTTTTTTTCCAAAAGATATTCCTAAAACAAAGGTCCATATCCATATGATGTCCAGAAACATCATGAGGTAGTTCCTTCTAATAGAATCCGAACTTGCAACCTAGGTGCAGGAATGAGTCTCATGACATCATCAGAGAGGTTTTGTGATTTATTTTCATTTTAAATATGATTCCTTACCCAAAAATACTTTTTTTCTTCCTTATGCTTGTATTTTTAAACATTGAAGAAACTCTTTTCTTTACTTTCTGATTTTTTTTGGCTATGAATTCTTGGAGTTAAATTCTTACTCATACGGTTCCTAACGTATTATTTGTTGTAGATATGGTTTTAGGTGTTTGTGCAGGTTTTGATTTAGCTCAATATGCTATTCTCGGTTCAGATCTAATGGGGTAGAGTGGTTTTAAAGGTGTTTGAGTGGTTTGAGTGTCTGTTTTTCTCCTTTTCTGTCTGGAAAAGTTTGGTGGTTTGGTCTTGTTTTGAAGTTGTCAATCATCCTTTAGTGTATCTAGGTGTCGTCAGGCTTCCGTTACTCTTAGTCTAGCTGCAAATAAGGCTGGTTTCTGGTAGATCTAGATATTTTATTTGGATTCGAAAACCTGAACTAGAACTGATCCATAAATACCCGATATGTAATCGAACCAAAAATTTACAAGTATCTAAAAGAACCGGAACCAAAAAGAACGACCTGATTAGACCCGTATTCAAAAAAACAACCAGAAAGGATCCGACTCGATAAGAACCGATTATACCTGACTTAAAAACATGAATATCAAAAAAACTTTGATTTTGTGTTCTATTTTCTATGTTTTATTTTATGATTTAGTTAAAATAGTTTTTTAACAATCTTTGTTATTATTTCGGTAACATTTTAAAGTAATATGAAGTTTTAAATGTAAAATTTAGAGTTTAAATTTTTATTTTAATTATTAATATTTTATTTAAATTTATTTTGTATAATTTTAGATATATATATAACAGATTTTAACTAAATTTTTGATGGAGTTTGGGTATTTTGTATCATTTTCAGATCTTAAATACCTGAACCTGACCTGGACCCGATATAGACCCAAAAATTACGGATATTTTACGGGTGTTTTAACTATAGATATGAACCGACCCGGACCCAGAAAAAATCGACCCAAACCTGAACCAAAAATTTACAAATACCTATTAGATCCAAATATTTAGGATCCGAAAGACCCTTACCCTAAAGAAACTGACCCGAACCCGATCCGAAAATCCGAACACCCAGGCCTAGTTTCTGGTTTGTGTTTGCCTTTCTGATTACTGTAGGGAAAATCAGTTTGTTTCTCTTGTTGGGTGGCTCGAGTCTGCAGCTCATCAAGACATTGGATGTCTGTAAATGTAGCAATAGAAGTGAACTACGCTTCTCCTCCCTTTTACCATTAGAGTAGGCGAAGTTAATTTCTTCCTCATGATTACTCCTAATTCGTTTGTTTTCAGGTTGTTCTTTGTCTTGGTTATTGCTATCCATTTCTTTTGTGAGTTTGAGTTGTGGGGTTTGTGAGCAAGTAGCTCTTTTTATTTCTATGTTTCAGAAGTATGTTTTCCATAATTGGGGCTTCGTCCCCCTGATGTTCAGGTTTTGTGTCTCTAAAGGTTTTGTATCTGATGGCTTAGTATCCTACAAGTGTATTTTTTTTATTAAAAAAAATTCCTCGTTTTTTTTTGTCGGTTCCAGTATAGAAATTTTAGAAGTTTTAAATAAAACTAGGCTAAACCCACCCTACTGTAATAAAAGACAAATAGTATAAATTTATTTTAAATGTATAATTTATTTTAATTAAAAATATTACTAAAGTTCATAATTTTTAATTTAACTGTTCCTTTTTGAAATTATCACTTGTCTAGTTATTATAAAATGGTAATTATAAAATTATTTTACCTTTTCTTTATACATTTTTAAAACTAATGATTTCACGATGTAAAAGAAATAACTTATTCATTATAACAAAAAGTATTTTAAGAAAAATAAATAATATTAAACTATCGTTACATTTTATACATATACATGTGTTTTTTGAGAAAGGACATACATATACATCTTTATTAGAATCTTATATGTATTATCATATATGAAAACAAAGTTAACCATATTATTTGAAATAAATATTACCTCATATCTTATAATATATAATCCTTACAATATCTTTATTACATATTTTACTATATTGATTGTGTCATGTTACTGAATACAATTATTTATTTTCTTTATTATATATTTATATATTTCATTTCTTATACACGTATTTAAATTAAATAATTTATTATACATATAGATGTAGATGATGATGACGTTTGTTACTGAATTTATATTTATTTAAAAAGTAAACTCTTATTTGAAATATTAGGAATTTAAATTTATTAAAGCTACTATTCGTTTAGATTTTTGATGAAAAGACTGTTTAGTTTATAAAAAATATCCATTCAAATATTGAATAAACAAAAGATATATAATTAGTTTCTAAAGAGAATTTTTTTAAATCAAATGTTTTAAATACTTACAAGCTTATTTAAGGAAAATTGTATTTAAAGTGCTGAAAATAGATAAAATTTTCTGAAAAAATAGGAAAAGAGTGTTTACAAATGTGTAATAAATTTCGTGTTGTTGAGAAAAGAATGTTTACGGCAACGTCTTGGTTCCCAATTTGTATTGAGAATTGGTTTACTATTTATATTCAGTGAACAACAAACGATTTCTTTGGTCCAGTCTCTGTCTCTGTTTATGTAATGAGGATCTAAATTATTTAGCTATTCGTAACATTTTGGAGAACGTGATGTGAAAATGTAAGGGAAAATGGCTGATTATCTGCAAAACTCTCGTCTATTTAAGATCAGTAACTTTTTAAAACTCGAAGTATCGCCTTGCAGAGTCCGGAGTGATGTGTGGTTATGTATCTTGTTGAGATAACCTGATACGACTTTTGGAGGAAGACACATTGTTTTTGTTTTTAAAAACGTTGGTTTCTATTGTGTTACAAATTGACCAAAAATAGCATTAAAAATAATTCCATACGACTGGAATATGTTTAAGGTAGACATTTTTGTTCGAATAATTTGAAAACGTAGCAGCTAATAGATACCAAAGCCTGCAAGTAAATAGCAGTATCATAAACTCACAAACTTGAGAAGATAATCATTGCGTGCCTTCTTGACTGTATGCTCTGTTGTTGGCACTGGTCCTTTCTCAACAGTGCATCTGCCTAAAGAAACCTGAACATGTGCGGTGATAGAATCTAGGAAGAAACACATGTGCCTCCCGCCTCCCGACATATCACTGCAAGGGTTGCCGCAATTGAAATCTATAGTAGTGTATGGTGTAATTATCATAAGAATGGCTCACTCTTAAGAATCATGTTCACTTTTTTGTTTCCATTCAACAAAAAAGATAAAAGTCATAATAATATTCTTTTAATATCTATTATATACTTTTTACCCAAGATAAATTCAAAGTGTTACAAAGAAACTTGAAATTTTACTTAGTGTAGGACTGTGTATTTGAACTTAAAAACTCGTTGGTTATTATTTTCCACACATCATCTCAACTGATCATCATAATGAGAATCTCAAAGAAATAAAAAGCTGGAATCTTTTTTTTTACCCACACTCTTCTTTTGCTCTCGCTCTCTTCCATCACTCTTCAGAAAAGGAATAGTTCCAGTGGAGGCATGAGGCACTTGGTGGGATTCGTGAGGGATAACTTTTGTTTCTGAAAGATCAAAGATGATTCTTAGATATACACTCACATGTCTTTTCAATTTCTTCATAGTCTCACTTCTTCCTTGGTATCCGACTACAACACCATATCCCATTGGTATCCTTGTTTCAGGGGTAACATCTCGGGCCACACTTGGATCTGACTCTGTAAAAATCTAGTCAATGGAGCCCATTAGATAGTTTAAAATGAATGAAATTTAAATTATGAATATCCATCAGCCAAGATCAAGAAAGGAACGGTAACAGCCAGTGTCAACAAAGCCTTCACAGGTCTATAACCTGCTGGAAGGAAATCAGGAGTGCATTCATTAATAACTTTTTCGATGATGCACGCTACTGGGACGTGAGAAAGAAAATTTCTACATTCCGCCAAGATCCATGAGAGTCATTCAAAAACGCTTGGGGAAGATTCGAAGGTTTCCAACTCGAGTGTCCCCACCATGGTTAGTCAGAACCACAACTGATTATCATCTTTTACGGAGGTGTTAGCTTGCATTACCAGATTACGCTTGACACTGCAAGTGAAGGAAGTTTCATCACCAGGAGACGTGAAGAAGCAAAACGGTTAATCAAAAACGTAGCAACGGGTAGATCTTACGAGATGATGGACGTAGAAAGAGAAAGAGGAATTGATTCCGTGGACGGACCACAGATATCAGAGATTAAAGAATCCTTAGAATCACTTCATTCTTTCTTAGCAGAGCAAAACCAATTTGGAATATCCCAATTGGATGATGATGCTCTTGAAGAACAGATCAACTCCAAAAGCGAAACTAGCCCAAGAGATCAGTATCTTAGTCCCAACATTGATAGCTTTGCCCAAAATTACGATGCTACCGTCGGATCACGCCAAGGCAGAGACAGATTTAGATTGAACCAAGCCTTCACGGGAAATCGAAGAATGGCAAATGACCCAAACGAAAAAATAAACATTGTCCACAGTGAGCTGTTAAAGAAATTTGATTGCTCTAAGAGAACAAATTAAGAGATTAGAGGGTCAAGTGGCAGAAAATGCGACTGCTATTAAAAGAGAAATGGGACGTCTTCCTGGGAGAACTGATGCGAACTCAAGACGTCACGTCAGTGCCGTACTCCTGTGAAGCGGAAAATGCCTTACTCCAGGCACAAAAGAAAACACTTCTACAGACAAACTCTCTGAAACCGTGGAGACTGGCAAGAGTAGATCCCATCCGATACTTCTCGATGATATTGATCCAAGTCCGGAACCTTCTCATGAAAAAGACAAAATCGATAAAACTAAAAAGGATGAGAAGGTACCAATCAACCTCGATGAAGAAAGCGAAGAATCGGAAGAAGAGGTAGAAATTGATCGACATAAGAAAACTAATGTCGATCGACAACCTACTCCCAATGTGGAAAAATCGACAGCACCATCCAAACATGTGCTAGAAAGGGTGTATAGAACTCTACCTCCCTCTCCTCCCAATAAGTCGCAAACTAAGCGAGAATTGGATAAAGCAATCTGCAAGAAAGCGTTTGATAAGATCACGGTAGAAATGGCACTGGGTGATGCCATCAAAATCTCGCCCACTATAAAGAAGTATGTTAAAGAAATGGTGTCTAAAAGTTTTCCAACCGGGGAGCACAGTGTCATGATGATTTCCGAAGAAGTAAGTGCTATGATCCGAGGCGAAACCCCGATTAAAAGACCTGACCTTGGCAGCTTTGTACTCGATTGCATTATCCAAAATAGTCATTTTCCCAGATCCCTTTGTGATCTTGGCGCCAGTGTCAATCTAATGCTGCACTCTGTTGCGATATCCCTCGGATATAATGAGTTTAAACTAACTCCAATCACCTTGGTTCTGGCTGATAGATCTGTTAGAGTACCATAAGTGATACTTGAGGACATACCTATATAAATTAATGGTTGTCACGTGCCAACGGACTTCGTTGTGCTGCATTATGAGCATGAACCAAAAGACCCCCTCATTCTATGAAGACCGTTCCTAGCTACGGCTAGCGCAATCATCGACGTCAAGGAAGGCCGGATATGTTTGAACATTGGAGATATCCCAATGACGTTTGATATGGAAAGATTGATGAAACGTCCTTTAATCGATAATCAGGTTCCTATGTGGATAATATTCCCGAGTTAGCGTAAGAATCTTTTGTGGATTTATGCTCAGATGATCCCTTAGAAAACGCTCTCAACCTCACTGAAAAAGAATGTTCATCATAGATAACGATTACACACGATTAATGGATGCAAGCATGGAGATCGCAAGTGTTGATAACAAAGAGGATGATGAGTCGGAGATAAATGTCGATCGATATCTACATCACACCGTCGATCGACAACCGTCCTATTTAGACAATTTGAGCGCAGAAAATGCACCAAAGGTCGAGCTGAAACAGTTGCCTGCCGGACTTAAGTACGCTTTTCTTTATAACAATTCTTATCCCGTGATTGTCAACGCCAACCTAACTAATGGGGAACTCCCTTTATTACTAAATAAAATGCACAAGTATAGGAAAGCTCTCGGATACTCTCTCGAGGACATCCCAGGTATCTCCCCTGACTTATGCATGCATCATATTCACCTGGAGGATGAATCCAAGTCATCAATAGAACAGCAGAGGAGGCTTAACCCAAATCTGAAAGAAGTGGTTACGAAAGAAATGATCAAACTCTTAGATGCTGGTGTCATCTACCCGATTTCAGACAGTAATTGGGTAAGTCCTGTGCATGTTGTCCCTAAGAAAGGAGGCGTTACATTTGTTAAGAATGATAAAGATGAACTCATCCTTATGAGAACCGTTACTGAACATAGGATGTGTATCGACTATAGGAAACTAAATGTTCCCACCCGAAAGGATCATTTTCCTCTACCATTCATTGATCAAATGTTGGAGAGATTGGCAAATCATCAATATTATTGTTTTCTCGATGGATATCCGGATTCTTTCAAATCCCTATACATCCAGATGATCAAGAGATGACAACCTTTACATGCTCTTATGGAACGTTCGCGTATCGATGAATGCCGTTTGGTCTTTGTAATGCTCCTGCTACCTTCCAACGATGTATGATGTCAATCTTTACATATATGATAGAATATTTCATGGAAGTTTTCATGGATGATTTCTCAGTGTACGGATCTAGTTTTAAAAATTTCCTCGATAATCTATGCAAGGTATTAGAAAGATGCGAAGAAAAGAACCTTGTTCTGAATTGGGAAAAATGCTATTTCATGGTTAACGATGGAATCGTTCTCGGAGATAAAGTATCTGCTGCTGGCATAGAAGTAGATCGAGCTAAGATAGAGGTAATGACTGGTTCACCATCACCCACCAACGTAAAAGACGTAAGAAGCTTTCTTGGACACGTTGGATTTTACAGGAGGTTCATAAAGGATTTCAGCAAAATTGTCAGACCTCTCACAGCCCTGTTATGCAAAGAAGTCAAGTTTGACTTCACTCCCGAATGTCTTAAAGCTTTTGAAGAAATAAAGAAAGCTTTAATATCAGCCCACATTGTACAAGCCCCTGACTGGAATCTCCCTTTTGAAATAATGTGCGACGCGAGCGATTTCGCTGTGGGAGCAGTTCTAGATCAACAGAGAGACAAAAAGCTCCACGCTACCTATTATACTAGTCGAACTCTGGAAGATTCTCAGACAAATTATGGGACCACGGAAAAGGAATTGCTTGCCGTCGTTTACGCATTTGAAAAATTTCGAACATACATGGTTGGTTCGAAAGTCGTCGTTCACACTGATCACGCAGCAATAAAATATCTCATGCAGAAAAAGGATGCAAAACCACGACTTATTCGATGGATACTTCTGCTCCAAGAATTCGATATGGAATTTAAAGATAAAATAGGAGTAGATAATGGTGTTGCGGATCACCTTTCCCGAATACGAGTGGAAGATGACGTTCCGATCGACGATTTCTTACCAACAGAGAATGTCTATCGTATGGACTCATCATTCATCGGTCAAGTATCTCTCGCATCTGAAGATTCATTGATCGACATCAATGACAATATTTCAATCGACACTCCGGATAGTCAAGACCAAAACACTATTCCAGTGACAATTGCCATTGATATAACAGTAAGCGTAGCCCGTAACGCCTTGAACACTGAATACGGCTCTCCTAGGGATAGAAGTTTCAGTCGGGAGGTGCACGCTGTCAACGGCAATCTAAGAAATAGACCTTGGTACACTGATATAGTAAACTATTCTGCTGCTGACGTGGAACCGGAAGAACTCAAGAGTAATGCAAGGAAGAATCTCTTGAGAGAAGTTAGGCGATACCACTGGGATGAACCATACCTCTACGAACATTGCTCTGATGGATATATAGGCGTTGTGTCGCTGAAACTGAAATCCCGGATATTATATTCCAATGCCATGGATCTGATTATGCTGGACATTTGCAATGTTTAAAATGGTATCTAAAGTCCTTCAAGTAGGATTTTAGTGGCCAACAATGTTTCGCGATGCACATGCCTATATAGCAAAATGCCATAGATGCTAATGAAGAGGAAAAATCAGTAAAGACACGAAATGGAACAGAAATTTATTCTAGAAGTAGAAGTCTTTGATTGCTGGGGGATAGACTTCATGGGTCCTTTCCCTTCCTCGTATGGAAACAAATATACCCTAGTTGCTGTAGATTACGTGTCCAAATGGGTTGAAGCGGTTGTTTCCCCAACAAACGATGCATCCGTAGTCGTAAAACTTTTTAAGAGCATAATTTTTCCTAGATTTGGAGTTCCTCATGTAGTCATAAGCGATGGTGGCTCCCACTTTATCAATAAAATTGTCGACAAGTTACTTAAGAAAAATGGAGTTCACCACAGAGTAGCTACGCCCTATCACCCGCAAACGAGCGGACAAGTAGAAGTCTCAAACCGGAAGATCAAAGAGATTTTGGAAAAGACTGTAGGAATCTCAAGGAAAGATTGGTCTAGGAGATTAGACAATGCACTTTGGGCTTATAGGAATGCATTAAAAACGCCGCGAGGGAAAAAACCCATTTCATTTGCTATACAGAAAATCTTGTCACCTGCCAGTTGAGCTAGAGCACAAGGCAGCTTGGCTATTAAATTACTCAATTTCGACATTAAACTAGCTGCCGAAAGGAGACTCATCTAGCTTAATGAACTAGACGAGATCAGACACTTAGCCTACAAAAGATCATTTCTAGGCATTTCGAACCAAATGATCAGGTGTTGTTATATAACTCTCGACTTACATTGTTTTCCGGAAAACTCAGATCTCGTTGGTTGGGTCCTTTCACTGTAATGGATGTCCAACCTTACGGAGCCATAACACTGATGAATGACAAATAAGAAGAATTCGCAGTGAATGGACAACGTGTGAAACACTATTGGGCTAAACTGCCAAATAACAGGCCTTTGCGTTTGAGCTTTCCTACCACTGAATAAGTCAGACCTAAAGTAATGCTAAAAACAAAAACAAAAACAAAAACAAAAAGATGCTTAAATATCGATCGATGCAGCAACGTCTGCATCGACCGATGCGGAGTTGTCGAGGGCGAGCCTCATTTAACTCGATATCCGCCTCTTTCTACCACAAATCGCAAAACCCTAGCGAAAACAAAATCTCCCCTTTCTCTCTCGATTCCTGACGGGATCTCTTTGTTTTTTTTTGCCCCAATCCACTCGTTTTTCACCTCTCTATCTGTTTAGTTCATTTATTCAACAGATCTACAAGGTATGACTTCGAAATTCTTTATTTTTGGGATATTATAGAGTTGAGTTTTGGAATGAACTAGAACACATTATTAGGCTCGATTTTGGATGATTTAGGTAGCTAGAGTGATAGAATAGGGTTAACGAACTAAACAATGTATCATTTGTGCCTTGAAAAAGCGATTTGAGTGATTTTTGCAGGGTTCGCGACTCGATATCGATCGACAGAGAATGTGCCGTATCAGTCGATGTCGTCTTATCGATCGATGACCAGCATTGTAAAAATCGATGACCATCATTGTAAAAATCGATCGATACCGATCATAGTTGGGGTCAAAATCGGTCAAAGACGCAATCAACGCGCAAAAGTCCTTGGAAGGAATCAAGTGACGAATAAAACCAAGAAAAACTAGTTACTCGACGAAATGCCGGAAGGGATGATCGCTTTCCTGTTGTTCACGCTTAAACGCGAATTCGGAAATAAGATCTTTTGCTCTATCTTTGTTCTTACGATTTTTACATTCCCATTTATTATATATTGATTGTGTCGTGTGTGGCCCAGCAGATAACCGGGACCTTCAGGGAAGGCGAGGTTTACTTCGCTTTCCTCCGATCAACAAAACTTGACGGTGTGAATTTCGCCCCAGTTTGGCTAAGGAAAGGGTACGGATCTATCTCACCGAACCACACACGCTCGATCTGATATGGCGACCACCGCTGACAACGCCACCAACACTCCAGCTGGAAACTTATCAATTGTCGCTGCCGACACCACGATCGTACCAGATGAAAGAAATGTTCGCCACGCCGTAAACAGCGACGAACAAGGAAAACTCGTGGCCTCTCGCAAAACAGTGGAAACCTTAACGGCAAGGCCAAGAGCAAGGCCCCACGAGGGATCACAAGAGCCCGCAGCGCGAAGACTCGATTTCGACTCGGGATCAAGCTGCACGCGCGACAAGACTTCCTCGGCCAAAATCCCGACGAATCTCTCAACCGGTGCGAACCGACACGGAGAATCTTCCACCTCCCGGGGACAACGAAGAAAACGACGTCAAACGAATCGACTTGGACATTAGCGACCGATCCGATCATTCGGACGATAACGCTTCATCCTAGAAGGATCCGAAGTCAGTCTGCCCGACAGTCGGTGTCCTTCAAAAAACCAATGACAGAAGAGGAAGAAGACCTCTACAGGACAGAACATGAAGAACTGGCGGAGGATCAAACTCGGATCAATCGTAACCAGCGCCGACAAGCTCGGAAGAATGCAGGTAGCGATAACGAGATCCACGATTTCCTCAAGTCTCTTGCAATAACAGTAGCCGAGGTAAAAGCGGTGAAATCACAAATTCACCAGGCAACTAGTGCCGCTCCCGAGATCGATAGACTTCTCGAGGAAGAAAACGCCATTCACCCCTCGGATCACAGGAACACACGTCTCGGACCCTGGGAAGATCAGAATTCCCGTCTACGACGGTACCACAAATCCAAAGGCACACTTATAGTCCTTCCAGATCGTGATGGGAAGATGCAAACTCTCGGAGCGTGAACAAGACGCCGGCCACTGCCTTCTCTTTGTCGAGAATCTCAGGGGCGCCGCGCTCGAATGGTTCTCTCTAGTACAAGTCGAAGTTCCGAAAGTGGATATTGCTGGAAAAACAACGGACGATCCATGATACCCTCCACAAGGCAACGGACATCATCGTCATGGAGGAAGAGATGAGAGTCCTATCGAAAAATCATGGACCGCAGAAAACGTCCTCAAAGAAGAAACCCTCTCGTAACGACAAGTACGTCCATCACGAAAGGGAAGACGTCCAAGGCGAACATAACTACGCCATCAACTTATAGCAGGGCAAAACCTCTAGAAACACCTGGGTCAGGAACCAGTACAAGGATAATTCCTACTGCGAGTTCCACGACACCAGAGGTCACTCCACCGCGAACTGCAAGGTTCTCGGCGCCAGGCTCGCCGCAAAACTCCTCGCCAGCGAACTATCGAAGGTTAAAGAGTATAAAAGACTTGCTCCTGGAGTCCGACCGCCCAAAAACCGACAAGACCGTCTCCGAGAACCACGCGCCAAAAAGTCAATCGGGTGAGAAGCGCGGAAGGAGACATGACGACCAGGAGAACAACAGCAGTCGCCAGAGGATAAATATGATTATCGGAGGGTCGCAGTTCTATCAAGACTCAGTCTCGTCGATCAAAGCCTACGGGCAAAAAGCCGAGACAAGTTCCAACTGGCTTCCGGAAAGAAACACTCCAAACCACACGATCGTTTTCGAGGAACAAGAAACTGTCGGAATCGACAAACCTCATTACGATCCTCTAGTTATTGACCTGGTGATCCAGGATCTTGAAGTCGGCCGCATCCTTGTCGATTCAGGAAGTACGGTCAACATCATCTTCCGCGACACCCTGTACAGGATGAACATCTCACTTAGGGAAGTCATCCCAGAGCCAAAACCTTTGACTGGTTTTCGGGCGTCACCTCCATGACCCTCGGGAGCATCAAGCTCCCGGTCATGGCTAAGGAAGTTACAAAGATCGTCGAGTACGCAGTAGTCGATAACCCGGCCATCTACAATGCAATCATGGGAACCCCTTGGATCAACTCCATGAAGGCAGTATTGTCCACATATCACCTCGGCATCAAATTTTCGACTCCAACCGGAACAGCAGTAATCTGGGGGAGTCAGAAATAGTCGAGACTCAGCTTCCTAGCCGAGCACAAACTGCGAAAAGATCGGAACACCCCTGCGGCTAACCCGAAACGAGCAAAGGAATCACATAACATTCCCGAAAACTCGAAAAGATGATCCAGAATCATCCAAACAGTAACGATTCAAGACAGCCAAAGTCTCCGAGTCCATTGCCGTAAAAGCAGATAACTCAACCCCTCGCGACAGACCACTGATCCGCTAGTACGATCGAATGGCAACACCGGAGTAAAACGTCCAGCAACAATCAGAACTACTAGATGGCTTGATCCTCGAAAGAGGTAATGAGGCAGCTCGTCAAACCCGGCGAAGTTCAGCTATCCCTCACCAAAGGGGAGTGGTACGATAATTCTATACTCCCACAAAGACGGAAATACCCGCATTATGTATTCAAATTTTCAAACTTTTCAGTAAAATTCTTTCTATCGATCTTTCAATGCGCACTTAATACAGAACGCATAAAACTTCGAAAACGAAAATCATATCTTCGGGAAACGCGAGACGCCGCAATTTCCCAAAGGTATCAAAATCGCATCATCCGCCAAAACAGTCCACCCGCGACTTCAAAATAACAAACGCCTGCTGATTGGCCCCAACGGACGAACACAAAACGCTTTCACTAATACAATCTGTAATCAGACCTTTTCGCAAGAATAAGGTCCTCTTACATCCGACAAGGATATCATAGCGCTATACAAGAAAACCCAAATTTTGGTTTAGCACTGATATACTCGAGATAGGTCGATTCTTACTACAATAAGTCGATAAGCCAAGTCGCGACTTTAATCAGGAAGAATCAGGAAGAAATCACTAACGGGCAAAACGAAAGCCGATCAGTCATCGCATAGCCTTAAAGCTGAGAGTAAGCCTAGGTCTTGCCCTAAACCCAGCCTTGCTGGATCTTAACATCTCGAGACATAGTATCAACACCAGATACGAGATCCAAAACATGTCTCTCATCGCTAACACCAAACACTCGCTACAAAGTAGTATACGGACCTAGCGACAAAATAAGAGTTAGAATACAAAGTGACTACTCGAATTCTACCCTCTACACCTGACCAAAGTATAAATCAAATCACAAGGTAAATTTCTGCAAAATCTACACATAATATATTTAAGCCGCGGAAACGGCAGGGATTCAAAGCCACCAACAAAGTTATCGCGACCTCCTACGGTCGAATATACAAATAAACGGCCACACCCGCCAAGCATACAACCATCAAGATAAAGGGATACAATCCCAATGATCCTCAGTAATCGAGGTCAAGGAATCCGGACATGGAGATCCCGAACGAATCCACGGGCTGGTCAACTTCTTTATCTACGCCTTCTGCGTTTCCACCTGCTCCAGTCTCCACCATGTCCTTCAAAACCTCAATGGGGTCCCAAAGCTTCCGGATCCTTCCTCGATCGGAGGAACCAAGGATTCAGCATGAGCGCATTCGCCATGAGACCTTTCATCTCAGCGATCTCAGAGGAGAAGGAGAAGTCCGGTTCTCGCGACTTGTAAAGGTTAGCAACCAACCCCGACACTTGCGGAAATCACCCACAGACTCTTGAGCTTCCTTCAAGCTCTCGAACTCGGTGGCAAACGATTCAGCCCTCCGCACCATCTCGGCAACGATCGTTCTCCTTCCTCTCCTTTCCGCACGCATCGAGGGCTCGAATGAAGTTCGGCCGCTCGCTTTGTTCCTCAACCTCTTCCGAAACGGAAGAGTTCACGCTCGCTTCCTCGCTTTGAAGCGAGATCCTAGATCCTCGAAGCTTCCATCAAGCTTCAACACCCTCATTCCGTACGAACTTAGGATCAGAAAAATATATATGCAACAATAGTAATATATACGATCAAAGTTCAAAGGACAAACCTCATTGATTAGACGAGAACCCTCGGCAAACACATTCTTCTTCGCCTCCTCGAACCACTCATCGGTAGTAAACGCCGGAGGGAGACCATTGAAAAGTTGCTAGGCAGGAGAAACTAGTTCCACCCCCGAACAAAGCCGGGTCTCTCCTAACAGCGAAGGATCTCCGAGACCGCCTCGCATTCGACCTCTTTGCCTTTCCGAGACCTATGTCTCCGCCTCCGAACAGGCAAGACATCAATTGGCTCGACATCACATGGAACATCGGAAGGCTGAAGAATGACTCGGGATCGATGGAGCTCCACCGCATTTCGAATCTGCTCAACGGAAAAGGTACTCCGAAGAGCGACCTTTCCCGAAGAAGATCTCGTTTGACGAAAAGATCAGCATGAGTGTGCGCAACAACCCTGTTCACTGCACGATAAACAAAAGTTTTATCTTCATGCACGTTCGAAGTACGAAAACGAAAAACAGAATTAGTCGTATTACCGCGATTGAAGTTCCATTCCTGAGGGAATAGGTGAAGGCAGCTTTCCTCAACGGACTCCTCGTCTATTCGGACAAAGAAGAAGCGCTCGAACCACGATTTGGGGTTCGAAGTAGTCCCCTGAAATATGGCCATATTCTTCCTTGGGATCATGGAGTACGAACCTTCGATCCCCGTTGGCTTAGATTACCAAAATCCCTCAAAGTCTCTAGGGCTAAGGTCCATGCCTAGCTCGTAACTCGAGACTAGCACGCCAAGCCAACTCTCCAAGGACGGGACAGTGAGCTGGCTGATCGAAATCAAACGACGGCGCCAGACAATGGCACCGGGGATCAGGAACCACATGCGGCAGTACACGAGAAAGGCTTCATAACAAGTAAAGAAGCCCTGCGGAGGATTCCTTGCACTCTCGCCATCGGTCGGGATCCGGAACGTAACCCCACTCGGAACTTGGTAAAAGTTTCGAAGAATCGTGAGGTACTCGGGAGAGACCATGCTTGGTGAGAAGGATGCGCCCGACGCCCTCAGAGGTCTCCTGGGGATAGGGATGTCAGGGCAGACGAGCCACATAACGCTTTGTAGTATGCCTCCCTCGCATCTTCCTCAACTCTTTCCTCGTGCTTTGGAGCAACAACTTTGTCGACGGAGAATCACCCGAAGATGAATGAGAAGAAGAATTCTTCTTAGAGGATCTTGATCTTGAAGACATCTTTTCTTGAGAAAGAGACTTTAGAAGGTGAAATTCTTGTGATAAAGTAAGAATGACTAAAAATTTTACTCCATCTTTATAAAGAAGGAAAAGTTACTTTTACTCCGACTCAAACGACATGCGTCCACACCTTCCTATCTAGTTATACCGCGAAGCTAGGACCTGTTACCAAAACCACGGTCCTAGCTAGCTGGGGCTAACTATTGGGGTCAAAATCGGTCAAAGACGCAATCAACGCCGAAAGTCCTTGGAAGGAATCAAGCGACGAATAAAACCAAGAAAAACTAGTTACTCGACGAAACGCCGGAAGGGATGATCGTGATCGTAGTCCCGACACCAGCAGAGCAGCCACGGCCTAGCCCGGCTGGCGAAAGCACCCGCCTGGCCGGCTGGCTCGCCCGCTTGGTCCGGCGCCGCGCCGCTCGCGCTGGTCCGGGCGCTGCGCGGCCGTCGTCCCGGCGCCGGCGCCAGCTCGCCCGCTGGTCCTGGCGCTGGCGCTGGCTCGCCTGCGTCGGGCACCGCCCAGCTCGCCGCTGGTCTGGCGCCGCCGGCTTGCCGTGCGGTCCTGTGCGCTGGTGCCGCAAGATCGTCCCGGCGCCGCCGCTCGCCTGCGGTTGGCCGGAGCCAGCGGCTCGCCTGCTGGTCCCGGCGATGGCGCCGCATCCGTTGGCCATGGGCACTGGCGTGAGCATCCGTGTCCAGGTCCCGAGTGCCTGCGTGCGGACTACTCGACAGGTGCGACCTTTTCCCCGCAAAACTGTCTCCACAACTAGTCGAATTCCGCGTTTTGCATCTTTGCTCGAAGACTCACCGCTCAACTCCTTGATGACGGAAACCTAAGAACCTAATTTCGTTTTGGTCGGAATAGATCGGAAGGCTTCGAAGACCACCAAAGGTTCGGTTGACGAATGGATTTCGATTCATCGTATAAAACGATCATGATTATTCTAAAAACACCATTCATCTCGACTATATGAGGACTTGGGGTTCCTTCGGCAAAACAAGTACCATAACAGGCTAGTTTCTCGTGAAATCGTAAAACGTCCACGGTCAAAACAACGCCCGAAGGCCGAACGCGGCGGCCCACTTACGACTTTCCAGAGGATCAAGTCGAAATGGACATGACGGCCCATGTTTATCTTTACATAAAGAGATAAATGTCAAGTTTCCCGAAGATAAATGTCAGGTTTCCCGAAGATAAATGTCAAGTTTCCCGATAAACATGAAGATCGATGAAAATGGAAGAAGCCCGATTCGTGATAGATTCGGCCCAAAGGAGGAATAGACCGTCCTAAGAGGGGTATATAAAGAGAGTTTGGGGCGAGGAGCAAGGGGGGAACTTTTGAGAGCAATCTTAGCAGCAACATAGCACTTAGAGCAACTTAGGCATTTTTTCCATTATTACTAGCGAGCTGTGACTCAACTATGTTAGATTTAGGCGGCTGGACTAGCAAACTCATCGACAGCTCTTGTAGCCGATCTCTTTCCTGTTGTTCACGCTTAAACGCGAATTCGGAAATAAGATCTTTTGCTCTATCTTTTGTTCTGACGATTTTTACATTCCCATTTATTATATATTGATTGTGTCATGTGTGGCCCAGTAAATAACCGGGACCTTCAGGGAAGGCTAGGTTTACTTGGCTTTCCTCCGATCAACAAAAATTGACGGTGTGAATTTCGGTTCCCACAATCATAGCGACCACACTTACTAACTTCAACTCTCTTTTGTGTTTGTTTCCAGATGAGTTCGCATGGAGAACGCAGAGAGAGAAGAATGAAGAGAAGGCTCGACCATGCTGGTACCTCCAGAAACCATCCTCCATCTTCATATCCATCTTCATCTCCATCCCCGCGAGATGACGAGAGAGAGCCTTGGCCACGAGATGATAAGACTCCCATCACTACCTTCGCGACCTTCACCGACCCAAAGGAAGAGGTCAAGAGCCGCAAATGCACCCATTGTGAGCTCACAGACGCGTGGGACGACTACGACAGCCTGTTCTACAATGCATGGCTAGACGTCTCCATTGGGCCCACACAGTTCATCGATCTGGCTACCATGAGGAGGCTTGGACTCTAGTCGGATCTGACCGACATGACCATGGCCACTTGCCCTTACGACCTCCACGTCTCTCTTGTCAGGCAATTGATGGCCACAACTCAGCTCATCTATAGTAACCCGAGGGCGAGGGTTGCAGGCGGCGGCATTTTGTCTTTCTTCGCCAGAGGTTTCAGATACATGATCTCTATCACTGACCTCTGAGACATCTACGTGTTCCAGGACCCCACAACCACTGGCAGCATCATTCCTGACTTCCCTGGACTACCTGTGTTTTGGGGGATACTTGGTACAGGCTACTGGAACTCTGGCTCAGCCACCCAGATGGACATCTGTCACCCCACCCTATGCTACTTCATGAGGGTCCTTGCCAACACTCTGTTGTACAAGATGGAGCCCAACAAGGCGAGAATACAGGAGCTCACACTGCTTTACTATGCAGTGAATGGCTTGGTTGACTTGAGGGAGCTTGAGGAGCACGGAGAGGTAGTGCAGCCTAACCTCGGAGCCTTCTTTCCTAAGCATCTGGTGGGGCTGAAGATGAATCCCTTCAAGGGAACGAGCCGGAAGAAGGAGACGATAGGGAGCCTCCTGACACCAATCTTCATACATATTGGTATCTGTCTGGACGAGGGCATCACCAACCGCCCTCGACTCTTCTTAGAATACAAGGCACACTTGATGAGCTCGGGATGGCTTAAGGATAGCTGTCTCTGGAGTCTCAGGAGGGAGGACCAGATACGTCTATTGTAGCTGCCACATAGGAGCACCACAGACTTTGCCGGGCTGATTGATAGGCTCAGGTTCCAGCCTGACCACCGTCTCCTCTGCAGCCTCCCTGACATACCGTGCAGACCTCCAGGAGTCCGCAGAGCCATTGCCACTCAGGGCCTGCCAGAGGCACCACTCCCCGACTTCCCGATTATACTGGACATCTCGATGCACGATCATAGAGACTTTCAGCGGGTAGTCGTAGACGCTCTTCGGGCCATCTGGGCTAGAGTGTCGAGGTGTCGTAGCTCGAGCATGAGGAGCGTCAGGGCCAGGTCGCCATCAGCAGCAGCACCGTCTCGCCAGCGCCAGGATGACTCGTCAGAGGATGCCGACGAGACCGGCGAGGACACTGATTAGTCCACCCATTTCTATCCCTTATATTCATGCACTTTTTCTTTGTAGTTTTGGATTTTTAGAATTTATGCCTTAGACGTTTTTTGTATGTTTTATGATTTGAGACTGTTTGCTTGCTTGACATATGTTTGGATTGTCTAACAGAGCGAACAACGTTGACAGATCAGAAGATTTAGACCCTTCCCACACGATGCAGAATTTTCTGTCTCAACGACATCGATCGATACCAAGGTGTCGGTATCGATCGATGCACGAGACAGAGAGGAACGATAACTTAGACTTAACATCTCAATATCTAACTATTACTTTTGTGCTTTTATAACCGATCTTAGACTGATTACACTGGGACAGTGTAATTTAAGTCTGGGGGAGGTAGTTATTAACGTTGTGTTTTAATGAGTTTTCATCACTATTTTTACTATTTAAAAAAATAAAATAAAATAAAATAAAATAAATAAAAATAAAATTATTTATTTTCAGAAGGGGATGATGAACTTTTTCAAATTTTTACTTGCTATCTAACCACTCTCTAGCACCATTCTTAGATTTGGTGACTGCAGAATTATTAGAGATACTAAAGTGGATCACCTGTCAACTATGACCACACTTGCTAAGAATGTTTGAGGAACCAAAGCTGACCTCCAACCTAATTTGACTACTACTACTTGTCTTGGGGTTTGGTATGCATTGGATCGGGTTCCTCCTGCAAGTCTGGAAGGTGAAAAGTCTGTGTGTTTCTGATTCCCTTCTCTCTCTCTTTAAGCATCCTAGATTGAGATGATTTCCTGGAAGATGTAGAGGGGTAGGAGTGTCTCCTGTGACCTTAGTATTCTAATTTAGAAAGAAATGATCAAACATTGTGGAAACGAGGGATAGGTAAATTACCTTTGACCTCATTATTCGCTACTCTTTGTCAAAAAGATGAACAAATTTGTTCGTTGGCATTGAAGTAAAAATGAGAAAATAAAAAGATTCAGATTATAGAGAAAGAGGGAAAAAGGGGATCATGGAAGGTCACCTGTTAGTCAGAATACTTGTTTGAGTTGAGTCCATGTGTCCCTTGATCGATACTCCCAAGGTAAAGCCTATACATTTATTTTATGCAAGAAATGAGGTTAGTAGAGGGGTTAGTCAGACAAGATTTGCTAAGTTGATGGCTAGATGAATTGGTTGCTAAGTTAGGATATGGTATATAAAGTGCTTCTAGAATTAGGAGATATTTGATGTGGCTTGCAACATTGTAGAGATGATGATTCTAGGTTTAAAAGATTATATGAGTCCCTGCTGTTTTCAAACTTTTTTCAGAGAGACTGCCTATTTGTTTTGCTTGAGGACAAGCAAAAGGGTAAGTCTGGGGGAGTTGATATACCATGGATTTGACTCACTTTTACCCATGGTATATAGGTGTTTTAAGATATAATTATTATGTTTTGGAGTCTATTAGGTATGTTTTCAGGTTCAGGAGTGTTTTGGAACGAAGTGATGTTTTTGGAGCATAAAAGAGATTTCACCCGAGCTGACTATCAAACCAGACCGGAGGTCGACATTCAGAATCAATAATCGATCAATGCATAATATGTGCCATCGATCGACATCGAAGAAAGGTCTACAATTAAAGATAATAATGGATCGATGCACATCATGTGACATTGATCGACAGTGAATCGCGTAGAAGACAGCCGACTTAAAGCCCAAAACTTCACCAAATGACAATATTACCCCTGACGAGTTTTTACTCTAATATATATAGTTCGCCTAAGTGTTTAAGGCAAAGTGTGCTTTCTATTCTCTTGCTTTTACACAGAAAAAGGTTATAGAGATTTCTAGAGTTGGAAAGAAGATCCAGAGAGATTTGTGATAGGAACTCCATTATTATCTATTTATCTATCTATGCAGTTTTATATATACATTGTTGTTATGCATTGCTTAGCCATGTCTGAGAAGTTCTATTGTTAGATTTAGGGTTCAAATAGGTTATGAGGGATTAGCCCCAACTATAGATTGCTAAGTTGTCATATTCATCATTAGGATGCTCTTAATGCTTGTGCTCTAGATTAGCTAACTAGAACCTTGACCTAGGATATAAGTTATTACTTAACCTTGTCCTGAACCTATCCTAGTTGAGCTAGGATTGCTAGAGAAAGGTGGAACCCTTAGTGAGCATTCATTCAACCCGCACTCAAAGCTTGCTAGAGTGCGTCGATCGATATTCCTATAGAATGATCGATCGACCGTGCAAAAAGTGTATCAATCGATATTCCTCTAGAATAATCGATCGATACTTTCTAATTGATCAAGCTGATTGGTAAGATCATTAGATCTAGTCAATAGATGAATCTAGACAAGCGAAAGCTGATTGATTTGTTCTTATAAGTTGAGCTCTATATTATCATGCAAGCAACTGTTAGGCATCTATAGGATTATAATCCTGATTACCTAAATATAAACATAAAGTCTAGCTACTTTCCATTAATTGTCAAAACCTCAATCAAACCAATCGAGCAACTACCTTGCTCAAAACCTAATCACTCTGATTAGATATGAACCTTTGGCAAAGACATAGTAAATAGAAAACCAAAAATCAGTTTTATTGATAACTTAAACGTCATAAAGCCAAAACACTAAATGAAAAACATAAAACCAAAACCAAAACATAGTCATTAGGAAAGAAAACAATTCAAAGCATAACACATAACACCAACACTCTAAAACTATGTTTCAGAGTCATCTGGAAACTCTCATTCCTCATCTTGACCAAAACCACCTGCTTCTAATTCCAAATCAATTTCTGGTCCATCCTCATCAATATCAACAAGAGATAGAACAAAGGTACTTGAACCATATCATTTCTCTATTGTTTAAGTTGAAGAAGAAGCATAATCCCTTTTCCCTTCTCAGCAGCTAAGGCTTTTGTTCCTCTACTAGCGTAGGTAGGTTCCTCAGCTCATGTGGCTTCACTCACAGCACACCATGTTAGATCTTCATTTTCGAAGACAGGATCATATAGGATCAGTGGCGTCACTTCTCTTCATGCGACGCTGCAAGGTTCTGTTGTACTTGACAAATAACATGTCATTCAAGCGATGTTGAGCTAAACGGTTCCTTCTCTTTTTGTGAAGCTATAATAAATTGGATCAACAAACCATTAGTGAATTTAAGATCAGTCTGACTATTAAATAAGATGAATTTAACAGACCTACAAGCTCAAAAACACCCCAGTTTCTTTCACATCCAGATGCACTACAAGTTAAGTTAAGTACTTTCACAGCAAAGTCTCTTAGATTAGGAGCTGATGATCCATAAGTAGACCACCAATCAGCTAAATAAACACAAATTTGATTGGCAAAACAAAGTAAATCGTATGAATGAGTCTTTTAACTGGTGCTTTCATCTCTCGTTGTCTTATTGCCATGTTATGCCCAAAGAGACCAGTTGCCTTTTTAAACAAATCAAACTACAACATCACTTTATCTTAAACCTCATTATCCGGGACCACCCTGTTAAAACAATTGTACAGACTGGTCTTAACTTCCTCACAACAAACGTCCTTAAGGTATCATTATGGATAGCTGGATTGAGGAAGTATCCAGCTGCATGAAGAGGCTGATGAAGCTGAGAATTCCACCTTCTATCAATGATCTCAAACACATTCTCATATTTCTCTTGCTTCATCTTGAAACTCCTTGCAGTAGCCTCTTTAGCTCTGTCCATAGCCGCATATATGTATCCCATAGCCGGTTTCTTTTCACCATCCACCATCCTATGCACCTTTACTAGTGGACCAGTAAGCTTGAGGGCATAGCTAACATTCCTTTAGAAGCTTTCTTGTAGAATGTAGTGCTTCAGTTTCTTTGCCC
This sequence comes from Brassica nigra, assembly GCA_016432835.1. Classification (NCBI taxonomy): domain Eukaryota; kingdom Viridiplantae; phylum Streptophyta; class Magnoliopsida; order Brassicales; family Brassicaceae; genus Brassica; species Brassica nigra. The sequence goes on from CM028247.1 coordinate 53,174,646, forward strand.
CTGCTTCCCTTGGCCATTTGCTCTTGTTCCAATCATCGTATGTGACCATCTTCTTCAGGTTTGACTGTTAAATGTGAAACTGAGACATGGTGATGAACGAAGTGGCAAACCTTGTTACAGCTGGCCGATGGAGACTGTGTAGATTGGTGAATCTCCTAATCATGTTCACCAGTGGCACACAATAGATGTATCCATTCATGAAGATACACTTCTTCAACGCATTCTTCACCGGCTCCAACTTCCCAATGCGTTCTAGCATAACATCAAGACATTGTGCTGCACAAGGAGTCTAGTAGAGGTTTGGTCGTTTAGCCTCTAGCAATTTCCCTGCAATTTAAAATTGTTTTTCATCAGATCAATGATCAATCTTGGTTTAACATTAAAAATATTTAGAACATAATCTAGAAAAATAAATAATATAGACAATACCTGCTTTCACATAATTAGATGCATTGTATGTGATCACTTGGATCACATTCTTCTCACTAACCTCTTCAACCATCTCATCAAGCAGTTTGAACAGCATTGTTGCATCTTTCACAACTTCTAAGACCTCCTTAGACTTTATGAAAACGAAGCCCTTAGGAGAGTTAACTAAGAAGTTAACTATATCCTTCTCGATCACTGAGTCACGCCATCCATCTGACATGATAGAGCACCCTTTAGAAGCCATTCGTTCTTGTGTTGAAATAGAATAGTATGAGTGTTTGAGACTTCCTTATGAAGGAGAGGTACTCTGAGCTCATGCATACTAGGTGATTTTAAACCCATTCCATACTAGCCAATGAAATCTGTCATCTCTTTGAAAGAGTCATAGGTGACAGCATTGAAGGGAATACCTGCATCATAGAACTACCTAGCTGTTCCAGCACACACCTTGTCCCTTAGCTCTTTGTCACAAGCTCCAAACACACGCTTCATGTCCTCCCTTCCTTTCAAATTGTCAGGAGGTGTTGAAGTGACATACCTGTCCAAGAACAGAAAACATATAGTTACATACATGTCCAATGATCTAACAAACCGAGAAGGAGAGAAATAATTTATATACCTGTCTAATGGACCTCTCTTCTTCCTCTTGTTAGAGTTAGCTTTCTGTTTAGGCTCACCTTCAGAATCCTCACCATCGATATCATTCAGGACATGTTCATAATGCATGGTCTGAGCTGCTCTTTCCTCAGCTTTCTTGATTGCATAGTCTCGCAACTCAACTCTCACATGCTCGGGACAAGTTGGACACATCGTGACGCTTGTGCTGCCTCCAACCAAGTGGTGTTTCAGACGTGAAATACCTCCATTAGCTTCTTTCCTGTATAAGATATACGCCCACTTGTTCCTATTGTTAGGCAGACATGTTCCGTACTTACGTCCTGGATCAACTTCAGATGCCCCTTGTTGTGATGCTCCACCTTGTGTTGCGTCTCCTTGGGATGATCCTCCAATCTCAGACATGATGAAACTTCAAAGAAGAAGCAAAGAATATAAGTTAAGTACAAAATTTTTAACAAATATAATGAAAGAAGAATGTTAAGCTACGTAGATAATAACAAAAACTAAGTACATAAACACATAAGGTTCTTAACATAAGCTAAGTAAATAAACTTTAACAAACATAATGAATGATATGTGATACATAAGAGGTTTGTGTGAATAGAGAAGACATTAATGGTATGCGATAAAGAATATATGACACTATGAGCCTTATACGTGATCAACATGATGTGTTAAACACTAAAACTTTAACTAACAAAACAAACCAATAAAATAAAGAAGATCTTTTGCCGCAAGTAGCGTAGAGAAATCAAGAGAACTTGTGAAAAAGTAAAGGGGACATGTTACTATTATATAGTACATTCACTTGGGGTTTTTACTTTTTAGATGGATTAGGGCTTTCTTTTAGAGTATATTACATGGTATATACTATTTTACTTAACCATTGTCATTTTTGAAACAAAAATTTTGTTAACCCAACTTGGTTTGATTATCAACAATATAGCGATGCAATGTTCGACTCAGTGTATACAGGTATAGCGAGGAAAGGTGGTCGACATATGTACCTTGCATAGCAATGGAGTATTCAGTCATTTTGGAGGTCGCCACTTGCCATGGCGAGCAGAGCGGTCGCCATTTAAAACCAAGGTGTGACTATAAATGAAATGTTTTAGTGTTGACCTTTGAAAATCTACATATTCAAATTTTGAAAATATCGTTGTTGGACAAATTTTGATTTTCTCCTCTTTGGTTTATTATTCTTATAAGTCTATAAATAAACAATTCTTGTAAGAAATTATGAATTAAGGAAAATGTTTTCTCTTCTTCTACTTCCTCTCTCTCTCTCTCTCTCTCTCTCTCTCTCTCTCTCTCTCTCTCATGTTCTTCATTCTTCAGCAACAAAACTCTTAATTAATCTCTCATTCTAACAAACATAATAGTGTCCTACAACGCAAGTATCACCATATAATGGAAATCGTACAATACTTCAATACATATGAATTCCATCTATTCAATGAGGCTAATTCTTTATTGGTGCTTTATAACTCATTAACCACTTACATATCTTATTCTTTCACATTCAACTCCTATTACAACAAGCTGCGCACCTTCTGATATCTCTGCCATACTTGAATTCGACCATCAGGGCCGGATCTGAGATTTCGGGGGCTTGAAACATTTCTTAAGGACTCTAGAAATTTTGGGGACCAACGTCAATATTTAGGGGCTTAATCCTATATAAAAAATGTCTAAAATTTTTGGGGGGCAAGGCCAATGTTTCATTCGGCTGTGCCGAGATCCGGCCCTGTCGACCATATACGATATCAAGTTCAATCCTCATTTTACATCATGCATGTTATTAGATCACTCTCTTGCCAAAGTGAATTTAGTTGTATTGATATTCTAAAAGAACAGGGAAACAAAGGTTAAAAAACATGTGCCCATAATTATAACCAAATTTTATAGTTATTTAATTAATTTTTAATTAATTTTTTTGATTTTCTCTTACTTTTTTCGTTATATGGTTATTGGGCCTGCTTCTCTTATATTAAAAACTAGAATTGGACAATAAACGAAATAAAAAATTCTGAACCGAATCTGATTTGATAAAAATGAATTCGGATCAATTCCACACCTTAATGTTTGATATTGTTACATATAATTGAAAAACGAATCTCGTCTGGTTATTAGATAAATATCCTGAAGTTATTTTGAAGAATAACAATATAGACATACATAAATTTATCAAAAAGGTTAGAAATGTATTGAGTTTAATCATATATAAGTTAATATTTTTGGAACAGATAACCCGATTAACCTCCTAAATAAAACTGTTTAAGGTTTAATCGAATTTTAAAAATATAACTGAACTGAACCAAACCAGATTAAACCCGAATTAAATCTGACCCAAACTTTTATAATATCCGAGAGGAATTAAAGCTCATGAATCCGAAAAGGAACCCCAATTACCGAACCTATTAAAAACCTAAAAGTGAAACCGAAACATAAATAGAACAACAGTTATCGGTAAGAATCCGTCTTGTCTGATTTTCAGGTTCTGGGAGATTACTTCTCCTCTGAAACAGATCCCAACAAATCCAAGGTCCGTCTCCTTCTCTCTCTCACTCTCTTCTCTTCACAACGCCCTTCTGTAAAACGTTAATCTTTTTGCGACTTCTCAATCTCCTTCCCCTTTCCCTCAGCTTGTTTTCGTACAATTCGAGTTTGAAAAATGTTGGAAAGTTTCGATTTTTCCATGAATTGCAAGAACGAATCGTTACTACGAGTTCAAGTACTTACATTTGAAAACTCAAAGTTGATACTTTTTCTGGGTTTTCTTTTGGGTTAGGGTTTACTAAGCTTTGTCTCGATCTTCGTCTTGTGGGTTTGTTTCTCAAAGTCGATCCAGTAGATTTGGAATCGAAGTTTGCTCTGATCTTTTGCTTCCATTAGAAACCCTAATTCTGAAAAGTTTATACGCTTTTGAGGTTATTGATGGGAAAGATTTTTGTGTGCAGAACACAATGAGTAGCTTAGTGGAGAGGCTTCGTTTAAGATCAGACAGGAAACCAGTTTATAACCTAGATGAGTCTGATGATGATGACTTTGTTCCCAAAAAAGACCGGACCTTTGAGCAAGTTGAGGCTATTGTCAGAACCGACGCGGTTTGTTGTCTCTCCTCTTTACTTAATTAAGCTTCTTAGTATGGAGTTTCTCTGTTTTATTCGTTATTCTTTTGGTTTGTTTTCTCTGGATGCACAGAAAGAAAATGCATGTCAAGCTTGTGGCGAAAGTGCAAATCTTGTAAGCTGCAACACATGCACTTATGCTTATCATGCTAAATGCCTTATTCCGCCTATTAAGGATGCTTCTGTTGAGAATTGGAGATGCCCTGAATGCGTAAGATAGTAACTTTGTTCCTTATTGTGTTTTATGTTCTATTTCTATACATGGAACTCACTGAGAATGTTTAAAAAAAAATATGTTTGCAGGTTAGTCCTCTTAGTGAGATGGATAAGATATTGGACTGTGAAATGCGTCCTACCATATCTGGTGAACAAGACTCCTCCGATGCGGCACCAAAGCAAGTTTCTGTGAAACAGTATCTCGTCAAGTGGAAGGGATTATCATACCTTCACTGCTCCTGGTACTGTGTACTTGTCTTGTCTTCTTTCTTTCTTTGTATTGTTTTAAATGTTTGTGGTTGTCTTTTTGTAAAATAATATCTCTTTAACTTATCATAGGGTGCCTGAGAAGGAATTTGTGAAGGCTTATAAGACCAATCATCGGTTAAAAACCAGGGTGAACAACTTTCACCGTCAGAAGTTGGAATCAGCCAATAACAACGAAGATGATTTTGTCGCCATTCGTCCTGAGTGGACCACTGTTGATCGGATTCTTGCCTACAGGTTTTGACGATAGAAATATAAAGTTAGACGTTTCCATCTATCGAGTTTCCTGAATCAGGATTAGTTACTGTGAAATTTGTTTATTCTATGATATAGAGAAGAAGATGGCGAGGAACAATATCTTGTAAAGTATAAAGAGCTTTCTTATGATGAGTGTTATTGGGAATCAGAATCAGACATCTCAACCTTCCAGAATGAAATCCAAAGGTTCAAGGATATCAATTCTAGGACTCGCAGAGGTAGTAAAGATGTCGACCATAGAAGAAATCCCAAAGACTTTCAACAGTTTGATCATAGTCCTGAGTTCCTCAAAGGTATTTGGATCACCTTTAACCCATATGCTTTACCTGTAAGAATGTACAATGTCTTAATTGCTTTCTGCTGTTGAAGGTTTGTTGCATCCGTATCAGCTTGAGGGACTTAATTTTTTGCGCTTCTCGTGGTCAAAGCAGACACATGTTATCCTTGCTGATGAAATGGGGCTAGGTAATTCTTCAGTTTTTCCACCTGGTGGCATAGATCTTTTCATTTATCGCTAGAGGCTTTTGTGTGTGTTCGTTCCGGTAATGTTGTGATGTTTTGTTCTTGTTGTAGGCAAAACAATTCAAAGCATTGCCCTTTTAGCTTCACTTTTCGAGGAGAACCTCATTCCGCATTTGGTGATCGCTCCTCTCTCGACTCTGCGGAACTGGGAGAGAGAGTTTGCCACATGGGCCCCTCAGATGAATGTGGTATGTATGCATCATTTGTGCCTCTGTGGTATGTATTTTTGTTTGCTAATGGAATGATCTTCGTGTCAGGTTATGTATTTTGGCACTTCGCAAGCTCGAGCCGTTATTAGAGAACACGAGTTTTACTTCCCAAAAGGTCAGCAAAAGATGAAGAAAAAGAAATCTGGACAAAGCAGTAGTGAAAACAAGCAAAAAAGAATCAAGTTTGATGTCCTCCTCACATCGTATGAGATGATCAACCTAGACACAGCAGTCCTTAAACCAATTAAGTGGGAATGCATGGTAAGTCTTGTTCCCTAATGAGACATTATTTCTCTCTTTTCTCTTTCACGGTCCGATTGTTGATGAAGTATGAATTTTCTTGTTCAGATTGTTGATGAAGGCCATCGACTGAAGAATAAAGATTCAAAGCTGTTCTCTTCTTTGACACAGTATTCAAGTAACCATCGTATCCTTCTGACAGGAACACCACTTCAGGTTTGTCATTGGATAACTTATGTGGCCAAATATTGATGTGGCTAATGATTATGTGGTGCCTTTTCAGAACAACTTGGATGAACTTTTCATGCTCATGCATTTTCTTGACGCGGGGAAGGTAGCCTAAGGATAAGCAGAGATAAATTAGTTGATATTCTTACAGAATTTTATGTAGCTAACAATTTATTTGATTGCGCTTTTATACTTGCAGTTTGGCAGTTTAGAGGAGTTCCAGGAGGAGTTCAAAGATATTAATCAAGAGGAGCAGATTTCAAGACTCCACAGAATGTTGGCTCCACATTTGCTCAGAAGTACAAACCAAAAAATTTTCTATTCAAGTTCGGCCTGCAGAAATCGTTGACAAAGTAACAGTTTTATGATGTTAACTCTGGTGTATTGTAATTTACAGGGGTCAAGAAAGACGTAATGAAAGACATGCCCCCTAAGAAGGAGCTCATTTTACGTGTTGATTTAAGCAGCGAACAAAAAGAATATTATAAGGCTATTCTGTCCCGTAACTATCAAGTATTGACCAAAAAAGGAGGTGCTCAAGTAAGTTTTCTTTTTATTTCCTCAGATCCATATACCTCATAGTTGGAGTAAGAACCACTTCTACTCTAATTTGTCTGTTGATTGTGCATATGTTCAATTCCGTTACAGATTTCTCTTAATAACATAATGATGGAATTGCGAAAAGTTTGCTGCCATCCTTATATGCTGGAAGGTGTTGAACCAGTAATTCACGACGCAAATGAAGCTTTCAAGTAACATTTCATTTCTCTAAATGGACTAGAAAATTTGAGCCGGATTTTATGTGTTGAAGTCTTGTCCTAACTTTTGCATTAACCTCTTGTTAACTGTATCATAGGAAACTTGTGGAATCTTGTGGAAAGCTGCAACTATTAGACAAAATGATGGTCAAGCTGAAAGAGCAAGGACACAGAGTTCTCATATACACACAGTTCCAGCACATGCTTGACTTGCTTGAAGACTATTGTTCCTATAAGGTACCTGAATTCCTGTACTTTTGTTTCAGTTCTTGTTTTTTTTTTTTCTCTATAATACCGTCTGGCAACTACAGAATCAGCTCATTTTTTTCTTCTTCTAATTATGGATATGCAAGTTAGTAACTTTCTCTAATTTAACTTCTTTATCCCCTCGAAGATTTAGTTTTGTATTTCTTGAAATACCTTTATTGTTACCATTGCTATTGCTGACTTGCTTTTATCACTTTCTTTTACTTCATTTAGTATGCAGTTAAGTAAAATCTTTCATATCATTCGTGCTGTTCGTTTTCTTGTCTTTTTCAGGAATGGAACTATGAGCGAATCGATGGAAAGGTTGGAGGAGCCGAGCGGCAAATAAGAATAGATCGGTTTAATGCCATAAACTCTAACAGATTCTGTTTTTTGCTCTCCACAAGAGCTGGTGGCTTAGGAATTAATCTTGCAACTGCCGATACAGTAATCATATATGACAGGTTTGATCTCATCGTCGTATATCATTTTCCGCTTCCCATAGATACAGTGTCAAGCATTTAGAGGAGCTTATCTGGGTTGATTGCATGTGAATTTGATCTACAATGCTGATTTTCAAATGACTTGGTTTTCTCAAACGAAAAACAACATTTTCTGAACATACAATTTCTAAGACAGTGAGAAATCAGGAATGTTATCCTCCTGATAAGAAAATTTTATTTGCACACAGTGTGAGTGAAGTAGACATCAGCCTCTGTGTGGATGACATTTTATATCATGGTTCACAGCTGCTCACATTTTTATACTTATGGTTGAAGTGTCTTTTCTGCTTCTGTAGTGACTGGAACCCTCATGCTGATCTACAGGCTATGGCTAGAGCACATCGTCTTGGCCAAAGAAATAAGGTTTAACTTTTATCCTTAGCTGTGTAAATTTGCACTTTCAGTATTTCTTTTGTTTTGCTAATTTACCCTTATATTTGCCTGTAGGTAATGATTTACAGACTTATAAACCGAGGCACCATTGAGGAAAGGATGATGCAGTTGACTAAAAAGAAGATGGTTCTAGAGCATCTTGTTGTTGGGAAACTGAAAACACAGAACATCAATCAGGTATAATTCTCTTGCTTGAAGATGTACCTTTTCACGTGATTTATTAGAAGGTAGAAACATCAAGGAGAACACCACTTGTTTGCGTGAAAATAAAATATGAAAAACACCAGAGAAGGGAGTCCATATTTGTTCGATTGTTTTTCACTAAGTCTAATTTGTTTTATATTCCTGTCTGCAATTTAGGAAGAGTTAGATGACATCATCAGGTATGGTTCGAAGGAGCTTTTTGCTAGTGAAGATGACGAAGCAGGGAAGTCCGGAAAAATTCATTATGATGATGCGGCTATAGACAAGTAATATACTCTTCACTCGCCTTCCTCTTGTTCTATTATCAGATTTCTGCGATCTTTATTTTTCTTCGTTTTCTATTCTGCAGGTTGCTTGATCGTGATATCGTAGATGCAGAGGAGGTCGCAGTGGATGATGAAGAGGAGAATGGATTCTTAAAGGCTTTTAAGGTTTGATCCTCTTTTTCTATTAGAATAACTTGACAATGGTTGCGGTTCTTATGATTTGCTTTCGAGATTATTAAACACTTGAAATCCCTAAACATTGATTTCCAATATCTATTTAGTGTTGCTAACTCTTAAAGATTTTATTTTCTTCCTGTTTAGGTGGCGAATTTTGAGTATATAGATGAAAATGAGGCGGCCGCATTAGAGGCACAGAGAGTTGCTGCGGAAAGCAAATCTTCAGCAGGCGAAAGGGCAAGTTACTGGGAAGAGTTGTTAAAAGACAAATTTGAGGTGCAGCAAGCTGAGGAGCTTAATGCTCTTGGAAAGAGGAAAAGAAGTCGCAAACAGGTTTGTTTCTTTCTCGTTTTTGAGTTCCTAACGTAGCTAAATTTAAAAAATAATATTTGAGTTGACTGTATTTAATAAATGTTAAATTTCATTTTTCTCTCACCCGGTATATTAAATGGAAATAAAACGAAGTATATTCATTGATAGGGGTTGATGGAGGCACAAGTAACTATCTATAGTCTTATGTTTTTGTCTGTGATCAATAAGTTTTGTTTTCACCCTCTGTGTACGTAGTATATCTCAATTACTGACCGTATACATTCGTTTGATCAGCCTGCTTCGTTTCATATCTTTCAGCAACACTTCTTTTAATTCTTTTATTGACTATTTCCGTAGTTGGTATCTGTCGAAGAAGATGATCTTGCTGGTTTGGAAGATGTGAGCTCTGATGGAGATGAAAGTTACGAAGCCGAGTCAACAGATGGTGAAGCACCGGGACAAGGAAATCAGACGGGTAGAAGGCCATACCGAAGAAAGGGCAGAGGTATTAACAGTTTCTTGAAACTGTAAAGAAGTTAAAACTATTGATATGAAGTGTGGATGCAGTTTATTGATTTTTTTTCGTTTATAGATAACTCGGAGCCAACTCCGTTGATGGAAGGCGAAGGGAGATCTTTTAGAGTACTCGGTTTCAACCAGAGTCAAAGGGCCATTTTTGTACAGACGTTGATGAGGTATCTTCTTTTACGATAAGGCCTTTAGGCACAACAAACTCGGCTGTTTGTTTGCATCAATATATCCTCAGGCTTGTGTTGTACATTGGTTTACATGTTTTTTGGTCGTCTGGCCGAAACATATGCAGGTTTGGAGTTGGAAATTACGACTGGAAGGAGTTTGTTCCTCGCTTGAAGCAGAAGACTTATGACGAAATAAAAGAGTATTGACTACTGACTCAGCTCTTTAATGCTCTTTTTCAGCGTCTTTTCCAAAAACGCATCACTGTTGTTGACAATTGATGATTATTTCTCAGATATGGAGTACTCTTCCTGAAGCACATTGCTGAAGATATTGACGAAAGTTCTTTAACCTTTTCAGGTGACTGATAATTGATATTTTAACTGTTTGTCAAATGTGATTGTTGAATTTCCTGTTAACCTGTTAAATATATAATTGCAATGGGCTTTGTCTATAGATGGTGTGCCCAAGGAAGGACTTAGAATTGAAGATGTTCTAGTCAGAATTGCTGTTCTTATGCTTGTACAAGAGAAGGTGAGTCTATAATCCTTTGCTTCTCTCTTTTATTTCTGAGAACCAAAGCACAGTGTTGGAGTTTATGTATCTGTGTTTTACTTTTATTGCAAAATGAATGTAGCACTATATTTGTATCTGTTCCTTCAGAGCTATTTTTTGATCTGTACCAATGTAGTTAATACAGTGTAACCATTTTGTCAAGAGTCAGTAATCATACATATGTCCAAACCACTGTAAAAAAATCAGGATTTAGAAAGTCCCAGTGCAATCCAGTGGTTATGTTCTGCTTCATTTTCTCTGTCTGCAGCCACTTTGAACAAAACTAGAGGAAACTGCCTTTTACAGTTTTTGATTCTGAGTTGCGTATATCTTCTTAACTCTCAGTATTTTTGGTGCTTTCGTATGACACAGGTGAAACTTGTAGAAGATCATCCAGGGAAACCTGTTTTCCCCAACCGCATTCTTGAAAGATTCCCTGGACTGAGAAGTGGAAAAGTTTGGAAGGAGGAACATGACAAAATAATGATACGTGCTGTTTTAAAGTATGAATCCTTCAGTACTGTGTTCTCACCGAATGGTTTTTATTCTTTCATCATTTTTTATTTTACTTCCTCACGTTTTCTTTTCCTTGTCTTTAAAATTGAATCTTTAGGCATGGGTACGGACGCTGGCAAGCCATTGTTGATGACAAAGGGTTGGGGATCCAAGAGCTTATCTGCAAAGAATTGAACTTCCCTCACATAAGTTTGTCTGCTGCTGAGCAAGCTGGCTTGCAAGGGCAAAATGGTAGTGGAAGCACCAGTCTGGGAGCACAGAATAACCAGAATCATGGAAGTGGTATTACGGGGAACAGTAATGCTTCTGCTGATGCGGGCCAAGTAAACTCCATGTTCTACTATCGAGACATGCAGAGAAGACTTGTTGAGTTTGTGAAAAAGCGAGTTCTGCTTCTGGAGAAAGCGTTGAATTATGAATATGCAGAGGATTATTATGTATGTTGTGTCCTTTTGCAGTGCCCCCGTTTATTCGTATGTCTTGTGCTTGGCGGCGTCATTTATATTGGATCTCTGGTTGCAGGGACTTGGCGGCTCATCATCTGTGCCTAGTGAAGAACCAGAAGCTGAAGCAAAGGTCACTGACACAGTGGGGGCCAGCTTTATCGAAGTCGATGATGAAATGCTTCAGGCGCTTCCCAAAACTGAGCCCATCAGTAAGTTCCATCACAAGTTTCTCTAATTAGCGAGTTGTTGGTTCTAAAGAGAGCTAATCTGAATCTTGTTGCAGCTTCAGAAGAAATTATGGTTGCTGCTGCTGACAACAACCAAGAGCGGGTGGAGATAGCCCAACTTTATAACAAGGTAATCCTCGTTTTTATCATTTGGTGGAAGAATAATGTCTAGAATCATTTCAACACTAATCTATTTGCTCTTTATCCAGATGTGCAAAGATTTAGATGAGAACGCTCGTGAATCTGTCCAAGCATATGTGAACAACCAGCCGTCTAATGGCAAGCTGAGTGAGGGTTTCCGTTCACTCGAGTCTATCGCTGGTAACATTAACAAGATCCTGTCGGCTCCATCTAGTCAGCTCAAGTCTAATGAAGACACCAAGCCGAACCTAAACAATGTTGAGATGGACTCGGTCGAAGAAACAAAACCCTTGAGAGCAAGCGTCGATCTGAATGTTTTGGAGGGAGAGGAGAACATTGGAGAAGCTAGTGGAAGTGTTGATGTGAAAATGGAAGAAGCCAAAGAAGAGAAGCTTTAGTGTCCTTAATTAACAACTAGTGTCCTAAAGATTCAAGGCCAACGGGGTCATGGAGTAGAAAACAGTTTGTTGCTGTTATATTAATTTCTCAAGTTATGTTGTGATAGACTCGTATTTTTCCTTATGTAAAACTCGGATTTAAGCTCTACTTTTTTTTAATGCTAGATAATCTAATCTATTAAAACAGAAGTACAAAAAAGAAATAACCCTGAGTTTTCCTCAAAAATTACTAATATATGCCACTGCCATAAAACACAGTCGTTTAATCTAATTTGCCTAACTCATTATTTGGCTAGACCATAAATTCGTACTTTAATCGAGAAATCCTTTATGGTAGGTCCCATATTCATCTACTCCACCTTGGCCACTCAGAATCCATTGCGCATCTTCCTTCCCCGTGTATACACTTGCCTTTGTGTTAACAAAGGATTTAACACTCAGAAAACAAGGAAGAAGAAGAGCGATGTAAGTAATCTATTTATAAAAGATGAAGTTCTCACAGTATAACTTAATATCATTAATGAAGGATTGATTCATTGTGTGACTGATTTTTTTTTTGTTTCTAGGCGAGTTACAGAGGCGACGAGATAAGAACTATTGTGAAGGTTCGATGCTTAACTCTCCTAAAGCTTTGGAATTCCAAGCTTGCTTATTAATTTTAGAAAACTTTATTTTAAACTATTTTGTGTTTTGATTCTTCTGTAGAAAATCAACGACGTCTTGCGACAGAGCTTGTCTCTCTCCACCGATGCCGGATCTAAAGAAGCTGTGGTGTGGAGATGGCAGAGAAAGCTAGCGGTGGTGGTGGGGTGGACCCAAATAAGAAGAAGAGAGGAGGAGAAGGAGAGAAGACAGATACGGCGTAGATTAGGTTTTAGTTTTATGTTTAGCTTTTGTTTTTTTTTTTCTTTAAAAAAATTGGTTTAGTTTGGTTTACTTTGATATACTGGTCTTAAACTGGTAACCAATTTCAATATGTAAAAAATTTAAAAAATATTTGTAATAAGATAAATAATAACAAAAAACATTATTAAAAATATTTAATTGAATTTAAAAAATACTATAATACTTCCTCCGTCCCACTTTAAGTGGTGTTTTAGAGTTTTATTTTGTCATATTTTAAGTGATGTTCTCACGAATCTAGATAGAATTTAATATGATTTGAATTTTATGACCAATTATAAAATACTGTACTATTTTTTATTGGTTAAACTAATTTTATTTAATGTATTTTTATGTTACCAAGATAAATTGCTTAAAAATATGTATTTTCTTAATCTATGTGCAAAAATCTTAAAACCCACTTAAAGTGGGACGGAGGAAGTATATCATAACACAATGCAGTGTAAAAAACTGCTATCTGATGTAAAATTTAAATTTTATATTCAACTTTAAATTATTTATAGTTTAATTGATCATAAAACTTACAAGTATACTTAAAACTCTAATATTTTACACTTTAATATTTATTTTACCAAGTAAAATAAATAAAAGCAAAATTAAACACACAATTTTATAGTTCATATGTGGACATTAAACCATTGAACAAGACATAAACATGTCAAAACTCAATAAAGTATAAATCTATAACAAGAACATAAATGGTAATGTTTATGTAAATGATTTAAAAATGAAAAACATATAATTATGAAATATAAATACCCGCGCGGGCGCGCGGGTCAAAGGCTAGTTATGCTATTACAACTATATAAAAACTACTTTCTCTTTATAAACTATTTGGGAACGTTTAGCCTAACATTGGTATTATTAATCTGTTACCATTTTTAGATAGTTATTTTGGTTGTAAACATATTGCAACTATGTCACAGTGGTGGAAACTTCAAAACACTGTCAAAACACTGTTAAACTCACCTGACTAACCTCAAGCTTGTCCAATGTAAGGATAGAAGTAAATCAAAATTCTGATTGGTTCGATTAAGTAAAATTTATTTGTGATTCATTTTTTTTGGAACCTAAGAATATCTTCGATGTAAAACTATTATTTTTTTCCAAAATGGAAAACTTTAATGAAGCAATCTATTCTATTTTGAAATGAAAAATGTAATATTGAACAAAAAAAAAGAAAAGTTTTATTTCATTTATGGAGTAAAACCATTTTACTTTATTATTGAGTAGAAATTCTAAATTCTATTTTAGAATGAAATATAAAATGAGATTAGAAATGCTAGTGTATCTCCGATAGTTATCCTCATTTTTTATTAAAAAGAAGTAAACTCAAAATAAATTTGTATTTTTTTCCGATGATTTCTCTCATTTTTCTTTCAAAAAGTATATTTTGAATATAGTATATTATTAAAACTTATTAATAGTACTAAAAATACTTATTATTTTATAAAACTTACAATTTTATCCAAATAAAATTTTATTTGAACAAAATCTTCATTATATATAGAAGTTTAGTTTCTAAAGAAAATAGAACGATTTATACAAACTAACAATTGTACCATGAAAGTATTAAAAGTTTCTTTAAAGTATAAACACAAATATTGAATCTCTTTAGATATAAAATAAAATATATAAAAGTTTGAAAACTAATTTATAAATAAAAAATTTTAACACTAAAATGAGTTTGTGAATAGTATTCTCTCAAATTTGAGGAAATACCATTCATAAACTCAATTTTTTCCTTTAAAATGATGCACTATTGGATTTTTTTTTCATTGTTGGATGTTTTTAGTCAAAATGAAAGACCATTAGAAATGGTACAAACTTCACCAACAGTTGTATAAACCTAGGAAAAACAAAAGTTAGGAAGAGAAGATAACAAGTAAGAGAACTGTATCTTTATAAAAGAACTCTCAAACTTATTCTGAGACACTCTTCTTCTATAGTGTATAGTTTTTAGTTGCACTTATTTTTCAAAACATTAAATTTTAATCGTATATAAATTGATTTTACAAATATTAATAAACTAAGAGTTAGATACCCAGTTTGAAAGACCAGTCAATAATGATGCTATCACTAGTGGAAATTAAAGTAAGGGAAACTTAGGCGGTACGCAGATCAAGAAAACGCAGATTAAACTCAAAATGCAAATCAAGCAGAACAAATGCAGATAATCATGCAAAATAAATGCAGATCTAACTGGTTAAACAAATTTATCGAATTAGTGTATTTAATCAAATGTTAAAAAAATTGTAAATTAAATATCTATAACAAAAGTACAAATTCTAATCAATTATTTTTATTATTTTAATAAATACAAAGAAAGTTTAAACATTATATAAAAGGTAAATATAATTACAAAAGAAAAAACCATAAAACTAAAAAAAAAATTCTGAAACTCGGCGTTAAACTCAAAAAATCCAAAAAACATTCAGCTAATTCAGGTTTTATAATAAGTTTTGATTTATAATTTATATATTTAACCGACGTTAAACTTGAAAAATTCAAAAAAGTATTCAGATAATTCAAGTTTTGATTTATAAATTATATATTTCTATATAAATATTTTAAAAATTATAAATAATTAGTGATATATAAACTAAATATATATATTATAATATTCAGGAAACATTTGTATAGAATGTAATATATAAATAGACAATATATGTCTTATAACATTTATAAATAAATTTGTTTAAGAAAATATTGCTTACAATAATAAACAAAATAAACAATAAAATTCTAATCCTAAGAAAACTAATGTTTAGTTTGAAAATGAATCATTAAATAAAATCAATGATAAACAACTAATATGAAACTGAAGAAAAAAATCATATGTACTGCATGCAGATTTGTCTCCATCATGCTGCCCAACACAATCCTTTATTTATTTGCAGATCTACATATTTTGTTACTAACATATTTTATTAATTTATTTCAGTCTGCATTTTTCACGGTGGATAGAGAACAAATGCAGTTTAGATCTGCAAAACAAATGATCTGCATTATATCTGTGTTTCATCTGCATCTCCATTCATAGACGTTTTCCATTTATATCTTAAGCGATTCAAACCCCCTAGTTTCAGCCAATCTGTAGATTGTGTCATTTTTTTTTCAAAAATCCGATCCACATAACCTACAAAGAAAAAATCTTATACAAGCCCCACCATAATTTACAGGTATCATGTGACTGCAAATATTATTAATTATAATAAAAATAAATATTATAAATATATACTAATTATTTTATAAAATATATAAAAATATTTATAGTTAAAATTATATAAATATTTATACTATTTTATTATTTTAACTTAAAAAACAGTTGCAGGTTAGCGGGTATCTGCGATTCAAATAATAAAATACTATCCATCAAGCTATGGCAACCACGATCCACCACTGACATGCCTCGTCTCAAAGCTCCACTCATCAGCTATCTGTTTCATCCTTGTTGCCGCCGTTGTTCCATTGCGTCTACAACCACCGGGGAACGTTTGATCGAATTTCACAGCTCTTGTTAGTTTTCTCCAACTTTTACTTTTTTTTGCATCTTAGATCTCTATACATTTCTTTTCTTCTGAATTTGACACCAAACTCCTTAGACGTTCAGATCTATCTTCCAAATTTAGCTCAAACTTTTAGATTATGCACTTCAGCCCTCAAAATATGCAAATTTTTATGAAAATGCAATATAAACACCTAAATACAATCTCAAATGATTTAAATTAACCAAATAAGATATTAAGAATAAATAAAATCATAAGATATCACCATGTTTTCAAATATCCATGTGTACATCATTTTCTCAAAATGTTTGTAACTACAAATCATTTAAACACAAAGTTTTGATTTGTAAATAATATGTGTTGGTTTTGATTTTTTCTTCAAAAATTTGAGATTTGTCTAATGACATAACTGGTATGAGAAAAACATCGCCAAATTTTATCAGCAGAAGTTGTAATAGATTAACTTACTCTTAAAAATAATTCAATAAACATTATAATCAAGATTTACAATTGATCATACATGTGAACATGTGTACATATGTACATGAGAACATGTGTACATATGTTCATGTTAACATATGTACATGTTTATATGTGTACAAAGATTACATGTGTACATTTGTATATTTGTTAAAGTAAATTACCATAAAATCACGTTTTTTGATAAACCGCAAATCCTATTTTCTGGTTAAAAACCCCATAATCTTAAAATAGTGTTCTCACGTTAAAACCTCAAAGTCACATTTTTATGTCAAAATTGATAAATTTGATTTTTTTCTTTCTCTAAACTGCAAAATCATATTTTCCGCAAAGATCATATTTTCCGCCAAACGTTGATTTCAAGAGTGATGAAGGAATCTTTCTGATATACCATGGATTTTACCCGTTTTTACCCCTGGTATATGAGTGTTTTTACTACTATTATCTATGTTTTGGAATTTATTAGGTATGTTTTCAGGTTCAGAAGCATTTTGGAGAAAAGTGATGTTTTAGGTGCCTTTTTGGAGTTTAAAGAAGAGTTCACCCGTGATAAAGACCAGAGGTCGACACCAGAGTTACACATCGATCGATGCACAATCTGTGCAATCGATCGACACATATTAGCCGAAGGACGATACATCGAGACTATAATCGATCGATGTACACCCTGTACTATCGATCGATACTGAGGCGGCAGAAAGACAAGTTGGACCTGGCCAAACTTGAAGCCCAGGATATCACATTTTACAAGAATGCCCCTGACGAGTTTTTTTAACCTAATGAACTTATATATTTATATGCCTAAGTTTTTATAAGTTTAATATAAGCTTTTTTACACAATATACACAATACAAGTTTTATTCAAGTTTCTTCTACTTATTTCTTTTATTTCTTTATTTGTTAACAAAGGTTATAGAATTCTAGACCTAAAGGAGAGATCCAAAGATATTTGTGATTAGAACCTAAGTGTTCACCCTCTAATAGGTCTATGAACTTCTATTATTACTTTGTTGCTATGAACTACTTAGCCATGTCTGAGTAGATTCATTTGTTAGATTTAGGGTTTAAATAGGATATGAGGGATTAGACCCAACCTATAATTGTTATAGTTGTGATATTTATTGTTAGGATTGTTCACTAATGTTTTTTCTAGCTTAGCTACCTAGAACATGAACTTGGATTGCATTGTTTATTACATGCAATACCTGACAACATCCTAAACATGCTATGACCCTCTTGAGATATGCGAAAGCTGATATAAGATCATGGTGAGCATTGTATCAACTCGCGCATAAAGCTTGCTTAGAGCCGTATCGATTGATACTCCTATAGAGTAATCGATCGACGTAGCTAGAGGTGTATCGGTCGATATTCCTATCGAACCATCGATCGATACCATCGACAGAGTAGCCGACCGCAACACCATTTAACATCTAAGTAATATATGGTCTAAATAATGCGAGAGCTGATGGATTCATTTAATAAGTGTTGAGCTCTGACATATCATGCAAGCAACTTGTTAGCCTTTATAGTATTTATAATCCTGAATTCATGAATACTTACCCTGAATCTAACTACTTTTCTTTACTGTTTCAAAACCAAATCCTTTCAACTGAGTAATCTTATCCTTACTCAGCAAACCTGCACTTTACTTTAAACTATTTTCAACCTAGCATAGTCATTAAGATTGCATCTTATTTGTACACTAACTCTCTGTGGATTCGATCCCTAAGTACTACAACTGAACCTCTTATTTGAGAGAGTAAAGTCACTCCTTAGGGTAATTTGAGTGATATCAAATTTGGCACCGTTTCCGGGGAGCTTTGATACAATAGGATCTAATCCTATTAGGTCTAGGTTATTTCTATTTTAATTTTAATTTGTTTTCTGACGCAAAAATTTTTTCTTGTCTTTTCAGGTACATGCCTAGCAGCACCATAAGCAATAAAGAATCCCAACTTTTGTTCTCAGAAGACTATGCTAGCTTGGAACGTTCCATCCGCAAGGAAATCCGTTCCGCATCGATCGACGCCATCAACTGCCTGCCGACCGATACTGTAACACCCCCGGACCGTCCTAGGCCGGACTAACCCGGAACGGCCCGGGAGGCGCCACAAGTATAGCTCGCCGGACCGGATCGACCAAGAATCGAAAATAAATCCGGACTCCCGACCAACCCGTCCCGGTTCGCTATGTCCTCGGAGCCCACGGCCTAAGGCTTCGCAACCCGTACCGCGGTCTCCGAGTTGTGTCGACCCGGACTAGGTCTTATATCATTCAGCACACAATCTCGAATATAAACATTCTTTTATTAGTAATAGGTGGAAAGCGTCTTATAAAACATTACAACAAAGTATCAGAGTTTGAGCTCGCGGCCTAGCGCCAAAAAGAAAAGAAAAGTAATTATACATTCCAAAAGAGTCCTTGCTTATGCTTATGCCACTTCAAATCTACACCGGCCGCCTAACGTTCCGCCGCCCTCTAAGCTTCCCACCTACTGGTTACCTGCATAGTAGAAGAGGTGAGTAATCAAGATTACTCAGTGAGTCCGAACAATAAACAACAACTACCCTCCCCAGCCCATGCTTAAAAACAAGCACACAATACGCATACATTAACAATGCGCAATCAACACACAAACAAACAACAATGCGCAAATGCAATGCAACTACTCAATGCAATGCAACAAGTCTCCTCCCTGAGACCTAACAACAACTAATGCAGTCTAGACTCAATCCTAGACTCGATCGATCGATAAACCACACACAACTCAATTCGGATGTCCAACATCCTGGGATCCCAACACACTGGAGGTCTCTAACTCATCCACCCTGAACACTCAAGACCACAAACACAAAAGTCACGTGGTCGGAAACATCATCTTCGGGGATCGGCTCACTTCCAATACAACCCGAGCCGCAGCGTCCCGCAGCGCTTGTCCATGGGCGCTACCCACTTTCCTTTGACAAGCTGTGGAGAGAAGTCCATCCCTACCACTGGAGAATCAGGTCCATCCCCCGATCTAACCCCAGGGTCCACGTACACTAGTCACGTTGCGTCAACACACACAAAAGCATGAGGGAGCTCCGCCTCTAACCAACATGCACACGCAACGGACTAAGTGCACCTCACACGCAAAACACAAATCCTAGTCTAGATGCTCACAACTCAACTAAGCATGAGGGAGCTCAACCTCAAACCTCCATGCAACACAAAAACAGCATATAAACTACATGCACTTATCTACTATAATGCATGCAACAACACACCCGCCAAGAGAGAGACACTCTCAACCTTTTGCGGTTCAACGATATTATATCATCTAGATAATCATGCAACTCACTATGCACCATCAACAAAACAATATCTAGATGACACAATAATACACAAATCACAACACAAATGCATGCTACACGCATTCTCCCCGGGGCCCTGCACAAAACCGATTAACTTTGCCCCGGGTCTCCACTTGAGACCCTCCGGTCTAAGCTCACACCTGCATGCACAAACACACATTACAAGTCTTCGGAACCCACCTTGGTTTCTGACTATGAAGACTACCCAAACACCTCCGGATCACTCTCCCAAAACGCTAAACCAAAGAAACCGAAAAACACTCCTTAACACTCGGTTTCTCTCTCTAAACTCACCTCTCTCTCTCTAAGGTAAGCTTTCACGGTTTTGGGATGAAGAAAATGAATGGGAGGGGCTGGGTATTTATAGGAAATGGTGGCTGAGGCTGGCTGGACAAGTGGCATTCATACATGGTAAAAATATGGACATTTGTCCATTTAGGTAACTTTGCTTGCAAGCTACCGGTTTCTAGAAGATTCAGCAGCTTGGTCACCAAGTTTTCATCCCTTGCAAGCCAAGACTCACCTTCTGGAAGCTCACAAACTTGGTCACCAAGTTTCCCTTCGGCCAATGAGAAATCGCCACGTGTACCGCCACATCACTTCTTCGCGGCAAATGGGAGGTCGCCATGTCATCTCTGGTCCACTTTTATCTTGCCACGTCACCAACTTCTACAAATCTTCATTGAGTGATTTTGAGTAGAAAAACCATCCCAAGATGCTCCCATGACGCTTCGTTTCATCAAAATCGCTTATCGGGACGGTCGGAACCGTTTTACCCGATAATGCAGATTTTCGACCAACTCTTGATTCCTCCTGAACCAACTTGGTTTTGGCTATGCTCTAATATGACTCCCTTGAGCTGCCTAGATAAAGATTCTCCTTATTTACATCTCTTCAAAAAGTTTCTTCTTGACGACCTTCGGTTTAGACGTATCGACCATTGCTTCCGACCATGACCATTTCTTGGCTCAACCAACTCATGGTCAAGGTCTTGACTTTTCTACTTCTGAACAGGGTCATTACATTCTCCCCCCCTTAATAGAATTCGCCCTCGAGTTCTATATGGTTTCTGACGTCTCCGCTTGATCTTCGAAGAGCTCTGGGTGGCTCTGTCGAAACTTCTCTTCATCTTCCCATGTGATCACCATGCGGTTCTGCCTTCCCCAAAACACTTGAATTTGAGGAATCTCCCTATTCTTCAGTTTTCTGATACGCCTTTCTCCAATTCTGATCGGGCCTTCTGGATAGGTGAGGTCTTGTCTCAATTCTGGAATCCTTTCCGGCTCGATCGAATTTGGGTCGCGAATGTGCTTCCGTAACATGGACACATGAAATACAGGATGTAAGTTCATGTCCTCTGGTAGCTCTAACCTGTAGGCTACTTCTCCAACTCTTCCAATGATCCGATATGGACCAATGAAACGAACTGCTAACTTTCCGACTTTGCCGAAACGATCTTTTCCTTTCTGAGCTGACACTTTTAGATAGACCATATCTCCAACTGAAAATACTACTTCTTGCCTTCCTTGATCAGCATACTTCTTTTGTCGATCCTGTGCCTTCTTCATGTTTGCTCGGATGACTTGCAGTTTCTCCAATGTCTCCTCAATGACTCCTGGTCCGAATAATCTTCTTTCTCCAACTTCCGTCCAACACAGGGGTGTTCGACATGGTCTTCCATACAACGCTTCATATGGAGACATAGCAATGCTGGCGTGGAAACTATTGTTGTAGGAAAATTCTATCAAAGGTAGATAGCTTTCCCACGTACCTCTCCAGTCGAGAATACACAAGCGTAGCATATCCTCTATCGTACGGATCGTTCTCTCCGTATGTCCGTCCGTCTCTGGATGAAATGCAGTACTGATGTGCAATTCTGTTCCCAATGCTCCTTGCAATGCTCTCAGAATGCTGCTGTAAACCTTGGATCTCGATCTGAGACGATGTTCGCTGGCACTCCATGTAGTCTTACAATCTGATTGATGTAAAGCTCCGCCAACGTCTCCGTCTTGTCCGTGTCTCGAATTGCTAGCAGGTGTGCCACTTTCGTCAGTCGATCCATGATCACCCAAATCGCGTTGTTTGATCTTCCTCTTGCTACTGGTAATCCGGTAATCAGATCCATTGATACCGAATCCCACTTCCACTCTGGTATAGGTAAGCTCTGAAGTAACCCTCCTGGTACTTGGTGCTCAGCTTTGATCTGTTGACAAACTTGACACTGCGCTACCCATCTTGCAACTGATTTCTTCATACCTGGCCAATGGTAATATCTCCTCATGTCTCTGTACATCTTGGTGCTTCCCGGATGTATACTCAGAAGTGATTGATGCGCTGTTTTGAGAATTTCCTCCTTGAATCCTCCTTCTTTTGGCACTGTGATCCTCCCGTTGAGTAGCAAAGTTCCATCTTCCGCCATATGATATCCACTAGCATTCGGCCCTCCTTGATCTCCTAGCTGCTCCATGATATTCTTCAGATTCTCATCTTCCTTCTGCGCTTCTCGAATACGTTGAATCAAACTGGCTTGATTCACTGCTTGCATTCCCAATGGCTCGCTTGATTCTCCTTCCAATGCTGACAAAGTGACCTTCTTGAATTCGTCTGATAAAGCCTCCAAATCTCGCTCTGAATCTACTACTGCTCTTCGTCGACTCAAAGCATCTGCTACCACGTTTGCTTTCCCTGGGTGGTACTGAATCTGAACGTCGTAGTCCGCAATGAACTCCATCCACCGTCTTTGTCGCAAATTGAGATCCGCCTGAGTGAACAAGTATTTAAGGCTTTGGTGATCCGTAAATACCTGAACCTCCTCTCCATAAAGATACGAGCGCCATATCTTCAATGCAAAAACAACGGCTTCCATCTCCAAATCGTGTGTGGGGTAGTTATCCTCATGCTTCCTCAACTGTCTTGAGGCGTATGCAATAACCTTTCCCTCTTGCATAAGTACACATCCCAATCCTACCCGCGATGCGTCAGTGTAGACAACATATACCTTACCGGGCTCTGGTAAGGTAAGGACTGGTGCCGTAGTCAATGCTTCCTTGATCTTGTTGAATGCTTCTTCCGCACGCTCTTCCCAAACGTATGGGACTTCCTTCCCCGTCAATCGTGTTAATGGTTTCGCGATTGAGGAGAATGCCTTCACGAATTTTCGGTAGTAGCCTGCAAATCCAAGGAAACTCTGATCTCTGTCGCTGTGGTTGGACGAGGCCATTTCTGAATCACTTCAATCTTCTCTGGATCTACCGAAAATCCTTGCTCGGATACTCTGTGACCTAAAAAACCAATCTCCCGCTTCCAAAATCGACACTTGCTGAACTTGGCGAAAGATTCCGGTCTCTTAGTCTCTCGAGTACCTTCCTCAAGTGCTCCCTGTGCTCCTCCTCGCTCCGAGAGTAGATAAGTATGTCGTCGATGTATACAATCACGAACTTGTCGAGGTAGTCGTGAAACACTTCATTCATCAATCTCATAAATGCTGCTGGCGCGTTGGTTAACCCGAATGGCATCACCACGAACTCGAACTGGCCGTACCGATTGTTGAATGCCGTCTTCATCACGGAATTTGGTGATATCCCGAAGCCAAATCTATCTTCGAGAACCAACTCGCTCCTCTTAGCTGATCCAACAATTCATCAATCCTCGGCAAGGGGTACTTGTCCTTGATCGTGACATTGCTGATCCCTCTATAGTCGATGCACAGCCTCATACTGCCATTTTTCTTCTTCACAAACAGGACCGGAGCTCCCCAATGTGAAGAACTCGGTCTGATGAAACCTTTATCTAGTAAATCATCCAACTGCTTCTTGAGTTCTGCTAACTCAGCAGGTGCCATGCGATAAGGGGTTTTGGCAATGGGTGCAACACTTGGTTCCAAGTTGATGGTGAACGGATTGTTCCGGGGTGGAGACAACTCCGTCAACGCCCGAAAGACATCTTCAAACTCTTGGACCACTGGGATGTCCTCAATCCTCGACTCCTTTCCCGTCTCTTCCCCGATATATGTGAGCGATACCAAGTAGACCTCCCCGTCCACTAGTGCGTTCTCTGCTCTCATTGCCGTCACAAACGTTGCCGAGACGCTTGGCTTGATTCCACAGTATGCCAACACAGCCTGCTGGTCATTCTCAAACCACACTTGTCCTCTTGCACAGTCCAGCCACGCCCAATGCCTTGCCAGCCAATCCATTCCTAAAATAACCTCATGCCGCTCCATCGGCATAACAACTAGGTCGGCTAAAAGGGTTTCATGGTTTAACACTATAGGTACACTCAACAACACCCTATTAGCTCTCAAGGTCTGACCTCCAGGGTTGCCACTAACATATCAACCTCACACTCTACAAAGGTTCCTACAAACCTAGAGGCTACTTCGGTTTCACAAAACAATGGGTGGCTCCCGAGTCAAACAACACAAAGGCAGGGGTTCCACCAACCAATAACGATCCTAAGATAAGATCAACATAACAGCACTCATCCAGAATGCCAACAACACAGCAAATAATTACACAAAAATTATTTAAACACACAAAGAGAGAGTTAGCACCCAAACAAACCTGTCACAGGACCCCTCGACGGTCCTGGAGCGCTAGATGGAGTACTCTCTCCATCCAGAGCATACACCCCTCCAGGTGCAGGACGCGAAGCCGGGTGTTCACTGGTCTGTCGGGTCGGTTGGGTACGCGCAGACGCTCCTCGGCCTTGTCCCGGACGACGGACAGTGCACTCACTGGCGTAGTGACCTTTCTCTCCACAACCGAAACATGTAACCGATGCCTTTCTGTCCGACTTATCCGAGGTTGAGTCGGGACACTCACGGGCATAGTGTCCTGTACCACCACATCCATAGCACGTCACTTGAGACCTTGGTTTCTTCCCGTGCCGCTTGAACTGGTCCTTCTTTCCCTTCTTATGGTTGGGTTTCAACTTGTCCTCCTTTGGTTGACTAGACTGCGGCTTGGGGTTCAACTCCATTTTAGGCAATGACTCACGTTCTGCCATTACCATTTCCTCCACGTTAACCGCCTTCTCTACCAACTCAAACACACTTTCGAAGTTAACAGCTTGTAGACGACTCCCAATCTCTGGCCTAAGACCTCGCAAAAACTTGCGAACCAACAGTGCTTCGTCTCCATTCCCGTAGTAAACGTATCTGCTGAGCTTAAGAAACTCCGCCTCGTACTCTCTCACACTTCTACTCCTTTGCTCTAATCGAAGAAAAGCTTGCTCCATCCTGTCTCTTGCTTCTGGAGGAAAGTACTTCCTCTGAAACTCCCTTTTGAATGTATCCCAATCCATGTCTTCTGCTCCTTGTCTTCGTGTCAGACTCTCCCACCAGGCCATTGCTTCGCCCTCCAAGTAGTACACGGCCACGTCTTTCTTATACTCGACTGGACACCGGGTTGTCTTGAAGTTCTTCTCAACACGCTGTAGCCATGCATCTGCTTTGAAGGTGTCTGCTTTCCCTTCAAACTTGTTGGTACCCATGTTCTTCATTGTAAGGACGTACTTTAGAAAATCTGGTTGCGGTGCCGCCTTGTTCGCTTCCGGACTTGGAGTGACTTGCTTGGTTAAGACCTTAGACAGGAGGTCATGCACCATTGACAAAGTAGGGTCTACTGGTTTATCTTCATCTACTGGAGCTGGTTCGGCCGCTTCTGCTGATCCAGGTTGGTTTCTCCGCGATGTAAATCCTCAGAGTTTGCACGAGAGGAACGAGGTCGCTGTGCTCCAATAAATGGTTCTGATTCCGCATGCTGAGAGTTGGGTGGTGATATCGACAATCTCCAAGCTTCAGGGTTCACATTCTCTTCACTGTGTGCACGCTCCACGCCTTCCATAGACCTTGGTCTACTATCGCCAGTCCCATCTACCGAATCCGGGGCATCCCAAAAGTTATGGTAGTTCGCGTACCTCGACCCATCTTGACCCGACATTCCGAACGACCCGCTTGCTCCTGAACCTTCACTAGCCATCTGCACGGTTACAGGGGTTAATCCTACATTTCCCAAAAGGACCTAATATCATCAATACATGAGCATGATCGGAAACCACGCTCTGATACCACCATTTGTAACACCCCCAGACCGTCCTAGGCCGGACTAACCGAACGGCCGGGCGCCACAAGTATAGTTCGCCGGACCGGATCGACCAAGAATCGAGAACAAATCCGGACTCCCGACCAACCCGTCCCGGTTCGCTATGTCCTCGGAGCCCACGGCCTAAGGCTTCGCAACCCGTACCGCGGTCTCCGAGTTGTGTCGACCCGGACTAGGTCTTATATCATTCAGCACACAATCTCGAATATAAACATTCTTTTATTAATAATAGGTGGAAAGCGTCTTATAAAACATTACAACAAAGTAACAAAGTTTGAGCTCGCGGCCTAGCAAAAGAAAAGAAAAGTAATTATACATTCCAAAAGAGTCCTTGCTTATGCTTATGCCACTTCAAATCTACACCGGCCGCCTAACGTTCCGCCGCCCTCTAAGCTTCCCACCTACTGGTTACCTGCATAGTAGGAGAGGGGGTGAGTAATCAAGATTACTCAGTGAGTCCGAACAATAAACAACAACTACCCTCCCCAGCCCATGCTTAAAAACAAGCACACAATACGCATACATTAACAATGCAATCAACACACAAACAAACAACAATGCGCAAATGCAATGCAACTACTCAATGCAATGCAACAAGTTTCCTCCCTGAGACCTAACAACAACTAATGCAGTCTAGACTCAATCCTAGACTCGATCGATCGATAAACCACACACAACTCAATTCGGATGTCCAACATCCTGGGATCCCAACACACTGGAGGTCTCTAACTCATCCACCCTGAACACTCAAGACCACAAACACAAAAGTCACGTGGTCGGAAACATCATCTTCGGGGATCGGCTCACTTCCAATACAACCCGAGCGTCCTGGCAGCTTGTCCAAGGGCGCTACCCACTTTCCTTTGACAAGCTGTGGAGAGAAGTCCATCCCTACCACTGGAGAATCAGGTCCATCCCCCGATCTAACCCCAGGGTCCACGTACACTAGTCACGTTGCGTCAACACACACAAAAGCATGAGGGAGCTCCGCCTCTAACCAACATGCACACGCGGACAAAGTGCACCTCACACGCAAAACACAAATCCTAGTCTAGATGCTCACAACTCAACTAAGCATGAGGGAGCTCAACCTCAAACCTCCATGCAACACAAAAACAGCATCTAAACTACATGCACTTATCAACTATAATGCATGCAACAACACACCCGCCAAGAGAGAGACACTCTCAACCTTTTGCGGTTCAACGATATTATATCATCTAGATAATCATGCAACTCACTATGCACCATCAACAAAAAAATATCTAGATGACACAATAATACACAAATCACAACACAAATGCATGCTACACGCATTCTCCCCGGGGCCCTGCACAAAACTGATTAACTTTGCCCCGGGTCTCCACTTGAGACCCTCCGGTCTAAGCTCACACCTGCATGCACAAACACACATTACAAGTCTTCGGAACACACCTTGGTTTCTGACTATGAAGACTACCCAAACACCTCCGGATCACTCTCCCAAAAACGCTAAACCAAAGAAACCGAAAAACACTTCTTAACACTCGGTTTCTCTCTCTAAACTCACCTCTCTCTCTGTAAGGTAAGATTTCACGGTTTTGGGATGAAGAAAATGAATGGGAGGGGCTGGGTATTTATAGGAAATGGTGGCTGAGGCTGGCTGGACAAGTGGCATTCATACATGGTAAAAATATGGACATTTGTCCATTTAGGTAACTTTGCTTGCAAGCTACCGGTTTCTAGAAGATTCAGCAGCTTGGTCACCAAGTTTTCATCCCTTGCAAGCCAAGACTCACCTTCTGGAAGCTCACAAACTTGGTCACCAAGTTTCCTTTCGGCCAATGAGAAATCGCCACGTGTACCGCCACATCACTTCTTCGCGGCAAATGGGAGGTCGCCATGTCATCTCTGGTCCACTTTTATCTTGCCACGTCACCAACTTCTACAAATCTTCATTGAGTGATTTTGAGTAGAAAAACCATCCCAAGATGCTCCCATGACGCTTCGTTTCATCAAAATCGCTTATCGGGACGGTCGGAACCGTTTTACCCGATAATGCAGATTTTCGACCAACTCTTGATTCCTCCTGAACCAACTTGGTTTTGGCATGACCATATGCTCTAATATGACTCCCTTGAGCTGCCTAGATAAAGATTCTCCTTATTTACATCTCTTCAAAAAGTTTCTTCTTGACGACCTTCGGTTTAGACGTATCGACCATTGCTTCTCGACCATGACCATTTCTTGGCTCAACCAACTCATGGTCAAGGTCTTGACTTTTCTACTTCTGAACAGGGTCATTACATTCTCCTCCCTTAATAGAATTCGCCCTCGAATTATATAAGGTTGCTGACGTATCCGCTTGATCTTCGAAGAGCTCTGGGTGGCTCTGTCGAAACTTCTCTTCATCTTCCCATGTGATCACCATGCGGTTCTGCGTTCCCCAAAACACTTGAATTTGAGGAATCTCCCTATTCTTCAGTTTTCTGATACGCCTTTCTCCAATTCTGATCGGGCCTTCTGGATAGGTGAGGTCTTGTCTCAATTCTGGAATCCTTTCCGGCTCGATCGAATTTGGGTCGCGAATGTGCTTCCGTAACTTGGACACATGAAATACAGGATGTAAGTTCATGTCCTCCGGTAGCTCTAACCTGTAGGCTACTTATCCAAATCTTCCAATGATCCGATATGGACCAATGAAACGAACTGCTAACTTTCCGACTTTGCCGAAACGATCTTTTCCTTTCGGAACTGACACTTTTAGATAGACCATATCTCCAACTGCAAATACTACTTCTCGCCTTCCTTGATCAGCATACTTCTTTTGTCGATCCTGTGCCTTCTTCATGTTTGCTCGGATGACTTGCAGTTTCTCCAATGTCTCCTCAATGACTCCTGGTCCGAATAATCTTCTTTCTCCAACTTCCGTCCAACACAGGGGTGTTCGACATGGTCTTCCATACAACGCTTCATATGGAGACATAGCAATGCTGGCGTGGAAACTATTGTTGTAGGAAAATTCTATCAAAGGTAGATAGCTTTCCCACGTACCTCTCCAGTCGAGAATACACAAGCGTAGCATATCCTCTATCGTACGGATCGTTCTCTCCGTATGTCCGTCCGTCTCTGGATGAAATGCAGTACTGATGTGCAATTCTGTTCCCAATGCTCCTTGCAGTTCTCTCCAGAATGCTGCTGTAAACCTTGGATCTCGATCTGAGACGATGTTCGCTGGCACTCCATGTAGTCTTACAATCTGATTGATGTAAAGCTCCGCCAACGTCTCCGTCTTGTCCGTGTCTCGAATTGCTAGCAGGTGTGCCACTTTCGTCAGTCGATCCATGATCACCCAAATCGCGTTGTTTGATCTTCCTCTTGCTACTGGTAATCCGGTAATCAGATCCATTGATACCGAATCCCACTTCCACTCTGGTATAGGTAAGCTCTGAAGTAACCCTCCTGGTACTTGGTGCTCAGCTTTGATCTGTTGACAAACTTGACACTGCGCTACCCATCTTGCAACTGATTTCTTCATACCTGGCCAATGGTAATATCTCCTCATGTCTCTGTACATCTTGGTGCTTCCCGGATGTATACTCAGAAGTGATTGATGCGCTGTTTTGAGAATTTACTCCTTGAATCCTCCTTCTTTTGGCACTGTGATCCTCCCGTTGAGTAGCAAAGTTCCATCTTCCGCCATATGATATCCACTAGCATTCGGCCCTCCTTGATCTCCTAGCTGCTCCATGATATTCTTCAGATTCTCATCTTCCTTCTGCGCTTCTCGAATACGTTGAATCAAACTGGCTTGATTCACTGCTTGCATTCCCAATGGCTCGCTTGATTCTCCTTCCAATGCTGACAAAGTGACCTTCTTGAATTCGTCGATAAAGCCTCCAAATCTCGCTCTGAATCTACTACTGCTCTTCGTCGACTCAAAGCATCTGCTACCACGTTTGCTTTCCCTGGGTGGTACTGAATCTGAACGTCGTAGTCCGCAATGAACTCCATCCACCGTCTTTGTCGCAAATTGAGATCCGCCTGAGTGAACAAGTATTTAAGGCTTTGGTGATCCGTAAATACCTGAACCTCCTCTCCATAAAGATACGGCCATATCTTCAATGCAAAACAACGGCTGCCATCTCCAAATCGTGTGTGGGGTAGTTCTCCTCATGCTTCCTCAACTGTCTTGAGGCGTATGCAATAACCTTGCCCTCTTGCATAAGTACACATCCCAATCCTACCCGCGATGCGTCATTGTAGACAACATATACCTTACCGGGCTCTGGTAAGGTAAGGACTGGTGCCGTAGTCAATGCTTCCTTGATCTTGTTGAATGCTTCTTCCGCACGCTCTTCCCAAACGTATGGGACTTCCTTCCCCGTCAATCGTGTTAATGGTTTCGCGATTGAGGAGAATACCTTCACGAATTTTCGGTAGTAGCCTGCCAATCCAAGGAAACTCTGATCTCTGTCGCTGTGGTTGGACGAGGCCATTTCTGAATCACTTCAATCTTCTCTGGAAACTACCGAAACTCCTTGCTCGGATACTCTGTGACCTAAAAAACCAATCTCCCGCTTCCAAAATCGACACTTGCTGAACTTGGCGAACAGCTTCCGGTCTCTTAGTCTCTCGAGTACCAGAACTCATCCAGAATGCCAACAACACAGCAAATAATTACACAAAAATTATTTAAACACACAAAGAGAGAGTTAGCACCCAAACAAACCTGTCACAGGACCCCTCGACGGTCCTGGAGCGCTAGATGGAGTACTCTCTCCATCCAGAGCATACACTCTCCCTCCAGGTGCAGGGCGAAGCGGGTGTTCACTGGTCTGTCGGGTCGGTTAGTGCAGGCGCTCTCGGCCTTGTCGGACGACGGACAGTGCACTCACTGGCGTAGTGACCTTTCTCTCCACAACGAAACATGTAACCGATGCCTTTCTGTCCGACTTATCCGAGGTTGAGTCGGGACACTCCACGGGCATAGTGTCCTGTACCACCACATCCATAGCACGTCACTTGAGACCTTGGTTTCTTCCGTGCGGCTTGAACTGGTCCTTCTTTCCCTTCTTATGGTTGGGTTTCAACTTGTCCCCTTTGGTGGACTAGACTGCGGCAGGGTTCAACTCCGTTTTAGGCAATGACTCACGTTCTGCCATTACCATTTCCTCCACGTTAACCGCCTTCTCTACCAACTCAAACACACTTTCGAAGTTAACAGCTTGTAGGCGACTTCCAATCTCTGGCCTAAGACCTCGCAAAAACTTGCGAACCAACAGTGCCGTCTCCATTCCGTAGTAAGCGTATCTGCTGAGCTTAAGAAACTCCGCCTCGTACTCTCTCACAGTTCTACTCCTTTGCTCTAATCGAAGAAAAGCTTGCTCCATCCTGTCTGTAACACCCCCGGACCGTCCTAGGCTGGACTAACCCGGAACGGCCCGGGAGGTGCCACAAGTATAGCTCGCCGGACCGGATCGACCAAGAATCGAGAACAAATCCGGACTCCGACCAACCCGTCGGTTAAGCTATGTCCTCGGAGCCCACGGCCTAAGGCTTCGCAACCCGTACCGCGGTCTCCGAGTTGTGTCGACCCGGACTAGGTCTTATATCACTCAGCACACAATCTCGAATATAAACATTCTTTTATTAATAATAGGTGGAAAGCGTCTTATAAAACATTACAACAAAGTATCAGAGTTTGAGCTCGCGGCCTAGCGCCAAAAAGAAAAGAAAAGTAATTATACAATCCAAAAGAGTCCTTGCTTATGCTTATGCCACTTCAAATCTACACGGTCGCCTAACGTTCCGCCGCCTCTAAGCTTCCCACCTACTGGTTACCTGCATAGTAGGAGAGGGTGAGTAATCAAGATTACTCAGTGAATCCGAACAATAAACAACAACTACCCTCCCCAGCCCATGCTTAAAAACAAGCACACAATTGTGGGAACCGAAATTCGCACCGTCAATTTCCGATAAAGTTTTATGGAGGAAAACCGAGTTAACCCGATCTTCCTTGAAGGTCCCGGATATCTGCTGGGCCGCTGCGAAACAATCAAATAAAGTTGCAAAATAGAAATCGTAAAATTGAGCGAAAGAGATCTTATTTCTGAATTCTCGTTTGGCGTGTACAACAAGGAAAGAAACCGGCCGTAAGGGCTGTCGAGGAGTCCGCTAGTCTGGTC
The DNA here is from genome assembly GCA_016432835.1 of Brassica nigra. Lineage (NCBI taxonomy): Eukaryota > Viridiplantae > Streptophyta > Magnoliopsida > Brassicales > Brassicaceae > Brassica > Brassica nigra. The sequence goes on from CM028247.1 coordinate 53,207,121, forward strand.
GCCTAAGTCTATCCTAGTTGAGTCGCAGCTCGCTAGTGAAAACAGAAAAGAATGCTAAATCGCTCTAAGTGCTAAGTGCTTGAAAGTTTGTGATCTGGTTTGCTTCTTGCTCAAAGCTCTCCTTATATACTCCTCCTAAGGCGGTCTATCTTCTCGGGCTGAGCTTTTTTTCCATTTTCGTCCATCTTCGTGTTTATCGGAAACTTGACATTTATCTTGAAATCTTGACATTTATCTTCTGGAAACTTGATATTTATCTTCTGGAAACTTGACATTTATCTCTTATGTGAGGATAAAGATAAACCGTCATAGTTATCCTTCCTTTCGGAAAATCGTCGTGGGCGTTTTGACCACGTTGGGCCGTTTAAGCGTTTTACGGTTTTGAAGGACGGTCTTTGAAGGTTGCGGTGTTTCGAAGGAACCTCAATTCCTCGTAAAGTCGAGATAGTGGTGTTTCAGAATAACCGTGGTGTTCGAAACTTCGCGTAGATTGATCCAAACAAGCTAAGATGGGATCGAACGGACCGATAGGACCAAGACGAGGCGAGGGCGTGGACCGGCCAGGCCGACCCGCGACGGGTGCGCGCATAGGCGACCAGCGTGGCCGGAGTGCCGCCGGCGCCAGGCGGTGCCGCCGGCGCCAGGCGACCAGCGTCCAGCGCCGGCCGGTGCCAGGCGAGTGCCGCCAGGCAGCCAGCGTCCAGCGTGCCGCCGGCGCCAGGCGGTGCCGCCGGCAGGCTGGCTCGCGTGGCGCGTGCCGCCGGTGCCAGGCCATCTTTCCGTCCATGGGTTGTTCGATCTTTCCTCCGTCGTCGTTTGCGGAAATCTTTTGAGTTTGGGAAGGTCTTTAGCCGTAGATTTCGAGATAATCGTTTCTAATCAATGAAATTCAGCGAGTATCGGATTGAGATGGACTTGGATTTGTAGATTTTCCGTCGTCGAGGATGCGAGCAATGTGGCCGTGCTTTAGGCGTGTTAAAAGATGAATCTTTTGAACAATCGGAAGGCTTTACGAAAGACTCATTGTAGATCTCGGACGATCCAGATATGGGTTTCAAAGGGACCAAGATGCAGCCATTGCCGAGATCATGAGATGATCGCACGGATGGCGCCAGGACCCTCGCCGTTGGCGGATGGGAGTGGACGAGCCTTCCGTGAATTTTATCGGCGACGAACCGTTTCTTGGATTTGACCGTCGCTTGGTCTTTCTTCGAGGATTTTTGGTGGCGATTTCGTCATTGACCGATTTTGACCCCAACTGTTAGCCCCAGCTAGCTAGGAATCGTAGAGTCTGTCGGATCCTAGCTTGCGGTATAGCCGTATGGGAAGGTGTTGAGGCGTGTCGTTTGCGAAAGTCGAGGTAAATAGTGATTTTACCTCCTTTATATGGATGGAGTAAGAAATCTCATTCTTACTTCATCACAAGATTTTACTCTCTCTCTCAGAATCCTTTCTCTCTTTAAGAACAATGTCTTCAAGATCCTCAAAGAGAAACTCTTCTTCCCATTCATCCTCGGATGACTCTCCTGCCATGTGGCGGTGAAGCGGGAGGAGTTGGTCGAGGAGGAAAAGAAGCGTATTACCGAGTCCTTGTAGGTTCGCCCCAACACTGCCAGAGATCCCTGTTCGAGGAGGCCTCGAGGCAGCCCGGTGCTCCTTTTGCACCGAGCTCGGTTTCTCGTAAATATCTCAAGGTTCTTGAGATTTTACCAGCTTCCTGAAGGAGTCAAATTCCGATTCCGTTGGTAATGAGAGTGCAAGGAATCCCCAAGGTTTCTTTACATGTTATGAAGCTTTCTTTACGTACTGCCGTATGTGGTTCCCGATCCCTGGTGCCATTGTTAGATGCGCTTCACGCTTGAACTTCGATCAACCAACTCAGCGTTCCTGCTTTGGAGAGTTGGCTTGGCGTTGATCGCTAGCTGAACTCGGGATTGATCTTGGTCCGATGATTTTGAAGGTCTTTGGGGCACTCGGCCGGGGAGTGGCGGTTACTACTCCATGCTGCCTAAGAAGGATATGGCGTGATTCAGGGGACTACTGAATCCCAAATCGTGGCAGGAGCATTTCTTCTTCGTCCAAATAGATGGCGAGTCTGTCGAGGAGAGCTGTCTCCATCTATTTCGCGAGCATGGAACTTCAACCGAGGTATCTGACGAAAACCCGTTTTCTATCTCACCTTTTCGAATCACGAGTTTTAGTGAAAATTTTCGTTTTGTAGGGAACAACCCTACCGCGCATTTGCCTGGTGACGTCTTTGTCAAGAGAGATCTTCTTCGTCAAAGGCCGTTTTTCTGGAAATCCTTCACATTCGAACGGATCGAGATGCGGTTAGGCTTTATCGGTCGAGGTCCTGTCCCGTCGTCGACGCCGAACCTGTCACCGCAGCTCCTACTCGGAGGCGCAGACAGAGGTCTCGTAAGGGGAAGGAAATCGATGATGGGGAAGGCTCGGAAAGTCCTTCATCGTTGGGAGAAAAACCTAGTTTTGCTCCAACAGAAAAAGGCGGGGCCAGCGGTTTTCCACCTAACAACTTCTTTGTTGGCCTTCCTCCGGAGTTTACTACTGACGTGTCGCTGGAGGATGAGGAGAAACAACGGGTTTTGCGAGGGCTCCCAGCGTGTCAGCGAGGTTTGGCCCTTGAACTTTTAACCTTATGTCCGAATCTGTGTGTAAGCATACTTGCTGATCTTGAGTTTATGCAGGGACTAAGAGTGTTTAGCGAGGCGCTTGACTCGAGTTTCCGCAAATCTAGGATTGCTAACTTCAAGGCCACAGAAGCAGAGCGAGAGCTTTTCCGGTTCCGACAAGAGGTAAAGGCGCAGAATGCGAAGCAAGCTGAGCTTCACTCGAGCTCGTTGGTGGGAAGGAGAGGAAGAAGGATGGTCGCAGCGGAGGTGGCAAGACGGGCGGAATCGTTTACTGCTGAGTTTCAATGTTTTAAAGAAGCTCAGGAGTTTGTTGGTGATTTCCGCGAGTGCCGGGGTTCGGTCGTAAACCTTCACAAGTCTCAGAACCCGGATTTCTCCTTCGATTCCGAGATTGCTGAAATGAAGGATTTCATGGCCGAGTGCGCTCATGCTGAGTCCTTGGTTCCTCCGGTAGAAGAAAGAGTCCGGAGACTATGGGAACCTATCGAGGTTTCGAGGATACGATGGAGGCTGGAGCCGATGAGAACGCCGAGGGTGGTGGGAACGCTCAAGGCGTGAATGAGGAAGTGGACCAGCCTGCTAGTTCATTTGGGATTTCCGCATCCGGATTTCTCAATGTTGACTTCCTTTTGTGAATCGTATTTTTTGGCCGTGTGTGGCCGTTTTTAGTAATTTTATTCTGCGACCGTTGGAGGTTGCATTCTTATGTTTTGGGACTGGCCGTTGGTGGCTTTGAATCCTGCCGTCTTTTGCGGCTTTTATGAATATGAAAATTTGCGAGATTTCGTCTTTTGTTTTGATTTATACTTTCGTCAAGTGTAGAGGGAAGGATGCGAGTAGTCACTTCGTATCCTAACTCTTTTTTTGTCGCTTGGTCCGTATGCTACTTTTTAGCGAGCGTTTTAGGTGTAAGCGATAAGAGACATGTTTTGGGATCTCGTATACGATACTATGTCTGTGAGATGTCAAGATCCAGCAAGACTGGGTTTAGGGCAAGACCTAGGTTTACTCTCAGCTTTGAGGCTGTGCGATGACTGATCGGCTTTCGTTTTGCCTGTTAGTGATTTCTTCCTGATTCTTTTCGTTTAAAGTCCGCGACTAATTAGCCGGCTATATGACTTGTGTTAAAAGAATCGAGCTATCTTCGGAGTTTATCCGAGACGCTAAACCAAAATTTTGGATTTCTTGTATAGCGCTATGATATCCTTGTCGGATGTAAGAGGACCTTGTAGGTCTGACTACGAGTTTGTATTGAGTGAACGCTTTGTGTGTCCCGTCGGGGCCAATCGACGGCGGAGTTATTTTAAGTCGCAGGTGGACTGTCTTTTGCGGATAATACGAGTTTTGTTATCTTTTAAGAAGTTGCGGCGTCTCCGTTTCTTTGAAGATATGATTTTCGTTTTCGCGCTGATGCGTTTAAGTGAGCATGAAAATAGAAAGAATTTTATTAAAAATTTCGAGAAGTTAGAGTACATGTGCGGATTTTTCGCGTTTTGTGGGAGTATAGAGTATCGCGCAGTCCCCCTTTGGTGAGGGGATAGCTGAACTCGCCGGGTTTCGGCTGCCTACGCACCTCTTCGAGGATCAAGCCATCTTGTAGTTCTGATAGTTGCCGCGACGTTTTACTCCCGTGCCGCCGTTCGATCGTGCTGGTCGGATCAGTGGTTTGTGCGGGGTCGAGCTGTCGCTCTACGGCGGTGGATTCAGAGGCTTTGTCGCTGTCTTGAATCGTTGCCTGTTCGGATGATTCTGGATCATCTTTCTTGAGTCTTGGAATGTTGTGTGATTCCTTTGCTCGTTTGGGTTGGCAGGGGCGTTCCGATCTTTTCGCAGTTTGAACTTCGGCTAGGTAACAGAGTCTCGATTGTTTCTGACTACCCCAGATGGCTGCGGTTCGGTCGGAGTCGGAAACTTGATACCGAGGTGATATGTGGATGGTACTGCCTTCATGGAGTTGATCCAAGGGTTCCCATGATGGCGTTGTAGATGGCGGGTTGTTGACTACTGCAAACTTCGGCGATCTTTGTAACTTCCTTTGCCATGACTGGGAGTTTAATTCTCGAGGGTCATGGTAGTGGCGCCGAAACCCCGTCAAAGGTTTTGGCTCAGGGACGACTTCCCAAGTGGGATCTTCATCCTGTAGAGGGTGTCGCGGAAGATGGCGTTGACCGTGCTTCCTGTATCGACGAGAATGCGGCCGACCGAGATCCTGGATGACCAGGTCGATTACCAAAGGATCGCGGTGAGGTTTGTCGATTCCGGCGGTCTCGTGTTCCTCAGCGATTGTGTGGTTAGGAACATCGCTGTCCGGGAACCAGTTGGAACTGGTCTCGGCTTTTGCCCGTAGGCTTTTATCGATGAGACAGAGTCTTGGTAGAACTGTGATCCTCCGATGATCATGTTTACCCTCTGGCGACTGCTGTTGTTCCTTGGTCGTCCTGTCTTCTTCCGCTTTTCCCTGATTGGTTTTCGATTAGCGGTCTCGGAGACAGTTTTGTTAGTCTTTGGCGGTCGGAGTCAGGAGCAAGTCCTTTATACTCTTGACCTTTGATAGTTCGCTGGTGAGGAGTTTTGCGGCGAGGCGCCGAACCTTGCAGTTCGCGTGGAGTGTCCTCTGGTCTCGTGGAACTTCGCAATAGGAGTTATCCTTGTACTGGTTCCTGGTCAGGTGTTTCCGGAGGTTTTGCCTTGCTCGAGTTGATGGCGTAGTTATGCTCGCCTTGGCGTCTTCCCTTCGTGATGGGCGTATTTGTCGTTCACGAGGGTTTCTTCTTGGGCGGTTTTCTGCGGTCCGTGCTTCTGCGATAGAAGCTTCATCTCTTCTTCCATGATGATGAAGTCCGTTGCCTTGTGGAGAGTATCCTGGATTGTCGCGGCTTTTCCAGTAGTATCCACTTCGAACTTCGACTTGTACCAGAGTTTTCCTCGAGCGATTGCGACATTGTCGCTGATGCCGTTACTCTGGCCATCACCAGTTTGAACCTTCGCATGAAGTCGGCGGGACTCGTCTTCCTTCTGAGCTAGACTCCATAGATCCACGTCGGACGTTTCTCTGTCCATGAACATGGAGTACTGTTTGAGAAACGCCGAGGCCAGTTGGCGGAAGCTTCCGATGGAGTTCCTTTTGAGCCGGGAGAACCACTCGAGCGCAGCACCTTTGAGGTGCTCGGCGAAGAAAGACAATGACCTGCGTCCCATTCGCTCCGGGAGTTTGCACCTACCCATTGCGATCTGGAAGGACTGCAGGTGCGACTTAGGATCCGTCGACCGTCATAGGCCGGGATTTTGATCTTCCCTGGGTCTGAGATCGTGTTTCCGTGATCCGAGTGGTGAACGGCGTTTTCCGTGCTTCCTCGAGAAGTCTATCGATCTCGGGGGCGGAACTGGTCGCCTGATGGATTTGCGATTTTACGCTCTCACTTCGGCCACGGTCTTTTTGAGAGATTCGCGGAGATCATGGATCTCGCTATTGCTGCCGGCGTTCCTCGAACCTGTCGGCGCTGGTCGCGATAGATCGAGTTTGATCTTCGCGAGTTCATCCTGCTCCATCCAGTATAGTTCTTCTTCCTCTTCTGTCATGGGCCTATCGAAGGATACCGTCTGCCAGCGGACTGGCCGGTTCTCACAGGTGGATGTCAGCGTCTTCATCGGAAGGATCCGATCGGTCGCTGATATCTAGATCGATCTTCGGCGTCGCTTTCCTTGTTTCCCGGCCGGAGTGGAAGGTTCTGCGAGGTCGTTTGCTGTCCTTTCGAGCCGTTTCCTCGGGTGGGCTCTTCGGGCATCTTTTCGTGCCGGAGATCGAAGTCGAGTCTCCTGCCCGGCGTGCCTTGGTGGATCAGCGGCAACTTGCTCTGCAGTTAAGGTATCGACCTGTTTTGCGGCGAGGTTATCAGCTTGTCTGTTGTTCGCCTGCCCTGGGCGGAGGTAAACAGTTCCTTCATCTGCTGGCGCAGTGTTTGCATCAGCAGTGACTGCGGACGTCTGCAGCTGGAGTCTTCTCAGCGTTGGCGTCGGCGGGTGTTCCGTCTAGCGCTGGCTGATCCTTGGTGGCGTCGGCTGACATGATCGGCGTGTGCAGTTCGCGAGATAGATAGATCCGTAACCCCCTCCTTCTAGCCAAACTGTAGGAACCGAAATTGCACCATCAATTTCGATAAAGTTTTATGGAGGAAAACCGAGTTAACCGATCTTCCTTGAAGGTCCGGATATCTGCTGGGCGGACCGAAACAATCAAATAAAGTTGCAAAATAGAAATCGTAAAATTGAGCGAAAGAGATCTTATTTCTGAATTCTCGTTTGGCGTGTACAACAAGGAAAGAAACCGCCGTAAGGGCTGTCGAGGAGTCCGCTAGTCTGGTCGCCTAAGTCTATCCTAGTTGAGTCGCAGCTCGCTAGTGAAAACAGAAAAGAATGCTAAATCGCTCTAAGTGCTAAGTGCTTGAAAGTTTGTGATCTGGTTTGCTTCTTGCTCAAAGCTCTCTTATATACTCCTCCTAAGATGGTTTATCTTCGGGGCTGAGTCGGGCTTTTCCATTTTCGTCCATCTTAGTGTTTATCGGAAACTTGACATTTATCTTCGGAAATCTTGACATTTGTCTTCTGAAAACTTGATATTTATCTTCTGGAAACTTGACATTTATCTCTTATGTGAGGATAAATATAAACCGTCATAGTTATCCTTCCTTTTCGGAAAATCGTACGTGGGCCGTTTTGACCACGCTTAGAGGCGTTTTACGGTTTTCGAAAGGACGGTCTTTGAAGGTTGCGGTGTTTCCGAAGGAACCTCAATTCCTCGTAAAGTCGAGATAGTGGTGTTTCAGAATAACCGTGGTCGTTCCAAAACTCGCGTAGATTGATCCAAACAAGCTAAGATGGGATCGAACCGGACACGATAGGACCAAGACCGAGACGAGGGCCGTGGACCGACGCCAGGCCGACCGGGCATGCCGGTTACGCCCAGGTAGAGTTCTTGAAAGCCAGCAGCAGTTATAGGTGAACTTCAATGGAAAGATCGACGCTGTCTACACCACTTTGAACACAAAGCTTGATGCTTTGAGTACCCATGTGAAGAAACTAGAGACTCAAGTGATTCAGACATGAGAAGCTGTTAAGAAGCAGGAAGATTTAGGAAAAGGGACTAGAGAAGAAACAAAAGGCCACAACGTCAGTGCTATCATAGAGGATGATTTTTGGAGAGTGGTAAAGCAAGAGAAGCTGCAAGAGGGAGACTTCCAGATCGAGAGTATTGGCGGCAACCACTGGAATCGATCGAGAGTGGTAAAGCAAGAGAAGCTGCAAGAGGGAGACTTCCAGATCGAGAGTATTGGCGGCAACCACTGGAATCGATCTATGTCAGGATCACCACATCGATCGATGTACGCCAAAACCAATCGATCGGTAGAATAAGACGAGCATCGACCGATGGATCTTGAAAGATCTACCAACGAGTGCAACACCGTGAAGATACTTACTCACGAGGAGTTCGCAGCAAAGCACCCACATCCGCCCAGCCCTTACCACATCGACCGACATGACAGACGTCCCATCGATCGACCGATTGATAAAGAAATCGATCGACACACTCCAGAAGCTGTCGATCGATATTCAGTTATCACACGCCGAGTGCAACTCCCAAGATAGATGTTGCACGACTTAATGCACTCCGGGAGCAATCTAAGCCTTCCAGAAACCCACCAACCGCCATAATGAAGAAACCCACGGATATTATTGATCCAATGGAGATAGAAAAGGAAAAAGATGGCAGAGTTCTCAGAAAAAGGAAAGAGAAGGTTCCTAAACACCTTAAAAGAGGAGTTAATGAGAAAGAGTTGGCAAGTTTCAGAAAGAGAGTTCTAAGGATACCTACAGAGAAACCCTTTGAACAAGCCTACTTTTCACACATATTGTGGATGTTTTTCAGAGAAACTAAGGAGACAGAAGAAGACATCAAGAGGGTGTTCAACCAAGTCAGAGAAAGTATGAAGAGGAGGATCAAACTAGAGAAGAAGGAGGATCCAGGAAAGTTTTTTGTTCCTTGCTCAGAACAGGGGAACAACTTCCCACGTGCCCTATTTGACACATGATCTGGAGTTAGCATCTTACCCAAGGTGATAGCAGACCATCTAGGTCTGAATATAGAGCCTACTGAAGAATCGTTCATCTTTGTGGATTGTTCTCAGCAGAACTCTGGAGGAATTGTGAGAAACCTTGAGGTTACCATAGTAGAAGCCCTAATTCCAGTAGACTTCCATATCTTGGACGTCAAGATAACCCTACCTACTTCTTTTCTACTTGGTAGAGCCCTCCTAGCCACAGTTGGAGCAGTCTGCAACCTTCAGACAAACACACTGTGCCTAACCATGATCAACCCTACGGTCTACTATGATCCAGTACGAGTCATCAAGCTCCCCAAGAAGATCCAAGACGGCTCAGACCTTGTAGCTGTTTGCTATTGTGGAGATGAATACGACTCACAAGGCGAATACGAGACAAGAACCGCATAATCGATCGATAGTAGCACTGTCTCATCGATCATCTCTGGTGAACCGACATCGATCGACAGCCACACATGGTCATCGATCGATTCACTATTCAATCAGGCCGAGGAGGAGTTTCCAGAAGGTGATTTCGAAATAAAAACGTGGGAGAACGACTACTACATCCCACCACATGCTGCAAATACTACTCATATTGAGGAGTATACTGATGATTACGAGGAGGAGAGAGCTATAGAATGTGACAACCTTCGAGAAGATGAAGATCGACTTCTCCACCACAACCTCAGAATCACGACATCGATCGACAGGGCCTTCCCCCCATCGATAGATACTACTTGCCTCGCATCATTCGACAACACAGTCAACAACACGAGGCGGAGACTACTCAATTGGGAGCTGGGCAGCGACTAGTCGAGAGCTTCGAGACCGCAACACCAACATACATCACCCAACCCGAAGCAGTCTCATCGATCGACTTGGCACCAGTACAATCGACCGATAGGCCTGAAAAACCATCGACCGATTCAGAACCTGTGCCATCGACCGATACATACACCCAACCATCCCAGGTAACAAATTCAAATGTACTTAATTTCGGTAATCTAATCCCGGATGAGTTTGGTATTTTCAGGGATTCACAAGGCTTTGCACGCTCAATGGATGGACGAACACTCCACATATCCAAAGAAGACATTGCAGACGTCCTACAGTTAGCCAATGGATCCCACAACCTATTTCCAGCAACAACGCTACGGACCAGACCACCATTATCAGCACCAGGAGGCAGACACAACAACCGAGCCAAAGGAAGCTGAGGATAACCATCTCAAGAGGAAGGATCCATATCTTCAACGGAAATCGATCGATACAGAGTGTGTTGCATCGATCGATAAGTGTCCCGAATTCGGAAAGAGAGCCTTTCGATATGGAGTTTGAAAATTCTTTTGGGAGCAGAGAGATGAGTATGGGGTCTACAGAGACGAGAATGGCTTTGCTAAAGGAATAGATGGTGACGTCATCAGTATTTCTAAAGACGACATCAAGAAACTGCTCCAAAGAACTTCAATGGACGAGCGCTCCTACATCTGTCTACCAGAGCACGCTAGTTCATTTACAAGAAGAGAATTGGTGCAAGAAACCTACACCAAAGACGAGATCAACGAGATGTTCACCGGTTTACTTGGAGAACGCAAATGGGAAAAGCTCTCCAAGGAAAAGAGTTTAGAAGAGGCCACAAGACAAGCTTCGCAGTGAGATGAACTGGATGTTCAGTGCAGACCAGGGATTACTCAAGAAGGTTAAACGTCTTGAGCTGGAACTTGAAGATCTTTGCAACGCACAGAACCATAGCCAAAAAAGATCAATATCGATCGACGGAGTACCATCCACATCGATCGATACGGAGCCCACACCATCGACCACTTACTCAAAACATGAGGTTGATGAGTCTCTTGGAGATATATGGAAAGAATTGAAGAAAGCAGAAGCTCGTCTCAGCAGCAAACAAACCACAACCTGTGAACGTATCTTTCACAACCTAGCAGATCTAAGCATCTGCACAGAAGAGATGAAGAGATCTATCCTCCTTATCAATGAAGCACATGTAGATATGAACCCCACTGCACCTTGCAATCCTTTTGGAGGATTGACTCGTCTGAAAGCAGTTGAGAGGAAAATTGCTGATATACACTTCTTAGTAGACAAAGAAGTGGAGGAACTCGCACTACGAATAGATACTATGCAGCAGGAGGCTGAGAAGTTCCAACGTCAACTTGATTATCAGGCTGCATCGATTGCATCGATCGACAGGCTCAACCTCAAGTCGATCGATAGGCGATTGACTGAAATCGACGGCCAGATGAAGCTCTTTGCAGAGAAGCTTCTCGAGAATATGCAGACGCAAAAATCGACCGATGAAAAACCAGTTGCATTGATCGATATACAGACTTCAGAGATCTGTACCAGAGCCGATTTGGATAAATTAGCTGATGAAGTCTACACAGCAATAACAAGCGTGGACGATTCACAAGATAGACGTCTAGACCAAACGTATTTCCCGCTTGTTAACGAGGTTGGAAGCATGGAATCTAGCATAGAAGGGATGCAGAAAGAAATTAAAGCCATTCAGAGGCAGCTTGCGAGCAGACCTGCACCTTTAGAATCGATTGACAGAAGGACCAGCGCATCGATCGATGGACTTCAACAGCCATCGACCAACATTTCAACAAAGGAATCGATCGATACCAGCTCCATCCATGACAAAATGATCCAACGCCTTGATTCAATGCAACCGGAGCTCAGCGATCTTTCAGAACATGCCTACAGGAAGTTAGGATGGCACGAGTTCAGCATTGAAGGTCATGAAGAAAGGATTCAAAGGATCACTGATGAGTTGATTGAGATACAGAAGAAACGAACCAGAGAATATGAAACCACAAGAAGCCTATTTGACGCATGGTTCGGCGAGAAGAAAGATACAGAGGATACTTGTTTCTCAACAAGTACCTGGACTTCATCTCAGTAGCTCATTCCATCCAAAGTCAAGCTAGATGACCATAATCAAAGCGCTGAGTGGGAGGCAACCCACTGTTAGGTAGTTTTTCATTTTATTTTATCTTTAGGATTTTATTTTTCGTATTTGTTTTTCTTTGCAGTTACAACTAGACGATTGCCATTGAAATCGACCGACATGACACAGTCGATATCGATCGACATGAACCAAACAGAAGCGATCGACGAAGGCGACTCAACATCGATCAATACACATCGCGGTTAGGTATATCGTTCTAAACTTTTGTGATATCAATGTACTTTATTATTGCCTATGCCTTCACTGGACTGGTTATACACTGGGGACAATGTATGATTTAAGTCTGGGGGATGATTACTGATGCTGTTTCCCTTTGATTTCATCCAAAAAATGTTTTCAAAATGGTTTTTATTGAGTCAAGAAAGGGATAATGATAATTTAAATTTTCACTTTTTATCTAACCAATCTTTTAGGCACCATTCTTAGATTTGTTGATGCAGAATGTACTATAGATGCTAAAGTTGATCACCTGTAAGCTATGACAACACTTTCATTGATTGTTTGGAGGAACCAAAGCTGATTTCCAACCTAACCTGACAATTCTTTGCTTGTCTTGGGACTTGGTTTACATGGGATCGGATGCTTCAAACAAGTCTGGAAGGTAAAAGCCTTGTGTAGATAGTTTTATCACCCTCTCTCTTTCATTTTCGAAATTAGATTTAATTTATTCAAGTTTTTTTTTAAAAAAAAAAAAAATCGAAAATTATCTTAAATTTATGTTCTAGGATTAGTTAGTCATTAACTAGGAAGGAATTCGAACAGGGCTTGGCGGTTACCCCCCTCAAGACTTGATTCATAAGAATTCTATAGGTAAAGGGTTCGAACAGGGCTTGGTGGTTACCCCCTTCAAGACTTGCTTCGCAAGGAATCCTAGGATATAGGTCAAAAAGAAGTGAACAGGACTTGGTGGCTGCAACCATTAAGGCTTGATTCATGGAAGCCTGTCCAATCTTGGTCAATGTCTTGCAAATGAAGCAGACTTGACTAGGAGAGAAATAGTAGAGAGAGAGGATAGGAACTAATTTTTACCTGCAGGTCGAGATACTTGTTTGAGAAACCTTGCATCCTGTGATCGATACTCCCAAGGTAAAGCCTGCACTTTCATTTTTATGTACAGAAATGAAATCAGTAGAGGGGTTAGTCAGACATGATTGCTAAGTTGTTGGCTAGATGATCAAGGTTGTTCAATTAGGATATTGCATAATGTGCTTCTGTGATTGACAGACTCTTAGATGTGGTTTGCAACAAAGTAGAGGTTATGATTCTAAGTTTGAATTTGATTTAGTCTCTGCTTTTAAAAACCTCTTTCATAAAGACTTCCTGTGTGTTTGCTTGAGGACAAGCAAAAGGTTAAGTCTGGGGGAGTTGATATACCATGGATTTTACCCGTTTTTACCCCTGGTATACGAGTGTTTTTACTATTATTATCTATGTTTTGGAGTCTATTAGGTATGTTTTTAGGTTCAGAAGCATTTTGGAGAAAAGTGATGTTTTAGGTGTCTTTTTGGAGCTTAAAGAAGAGTTCACCCGTGATAAAGACCAGAGGTCGACACTAGAGTTACACATCGATCGATGCACACTCTGTGCAATCGATCGACACATATTAGCCGAAGGACGATACATCGAGACTATAATCGATCGATGTACACCATGTACTTTGGATCGATATTGAGGCGGCAGATAGACAAGTTGAACCTGGCCGAACTTGAAGCCCAAGATATCATATTTTACAAGAATGCCCCTGATGAGTTTTTTAACCTAATGAACTCATATATTTATATGCCTAAGTTTTTACAAGTTTGATATAAGCTTTTTTACACAATATACACAATACAAGTTTTATTCAAGTTTCTTCTACTTCTACTTATTTCTTTTAGTTCTTTATTTGTTAACAAAGGTTATAGAATTCTAGACCTAGAGGAGAGATCCAAAGATATTTGTGATTGGAACCTAAGTGTTCACCCTCTAATAGGTCTATGAACTTCTATTATTACCTTGTTGCTATGAACTACTTAGCCATGCCGAGTAGATTCATTTGTTAGATTTAGGGTTTAAATAGGATATGAGGGATTAGCCCCAACCTATAATTGCTATAGTTGTGATATTTATTGTTAGGATTGTTCACTAATGCTTTTTCTAGCTTAGCTACCTAGAACATGAACTTGGATCGCATTGTTTATTACATGCAATACCTGACAACATCCTAAACATGCTATGACCCTCTTGAGATATGCGAAAGCTGATCTAAGATCATGGTGAGCATTGTATCAACTCGCGCATAAAGCTTGATTAGAGCCGTATCGATCGATACTCCTATAGAGTAATCGATCGACGTAGCTAGAGGTGTATCGGTCGATATTCCTATCGAACCATCGATCGATACCATCGGCAGAGTAGCCGACTGCAACACCATTTAGCATCTAAGTAATAGATGGTCTAAATAATGCGAGAGCTGATGGATTCATTTAATAAGTGTTGAGCTCTGACATATCATGCAAGCAACTTGTTAGCCTTTATAGTATTTATAATCCTGAATTCCTGTATACTTACCCTGAATCTAACTAGTTTTCTTTACTGTTTCAAAACCAAATCCTTTCAATTGAGTAATCTTATCCTTACTCAGCAAACTTGCACTTTACTTTAAACTATTTTCAACCTAGCATAGTCATTAAGATTGCATCTTATTTGTACACTAGCTCTCTGTGGATTTGATCCCTAAGTACTACAACTGAACCTCTTATTTGAGAGAGTAAAGTCACTCCTTAGGGTAATTTGAGTGATATCACTTTCTATGATACCCCACCAGAAACATGGCCTATTGAGTATATAACAAAAGAAGACATTTTTTTGGTGATGCTGTTAATGTTGTCTTTGATGATCATTATAGTCTTTTGTCGGAACCTATTGAACATCTTCAAGATGAAAATGGTGCAACTTACGATGGATCTGAAAGGAAATCTGTAAGTAGTGAAAGGAAACCTATTGGCGCTGTTTCCAGTTCTAAGTTGATTTTGACAGTGTGATTTAGTCATTGCTTGAGACTAAGTCTTATTTTCTTTTATTTAGTTACTAACGCTACTTCTTCCTTTCTTTGTGAATGTCAAGTGTATGAAATTGCGAAGTAGAGAGCCGACAAACCCTACTCCACTAGTTGAAGACATCAAGGCATTGGAAAGGGAGAATACACGAAAGAGAAGGGAAGAAGAGTGACAGGCTCATCTAGACAGATTGGGGTTTGATATGGAGCAAAATCGGAATCAACCTCAAGATGGAGCTGCCCAAGAGGGCAATGGTCAAGGATCTGCCAACCTTAGACCACAACATCCACAACGCCAAGCTAGAGCTATTGCACCTATGACCAGCCTCATATCTATGGGAATAGGCTGGGTATTAGGGCACCAGCTGTGGAGAACAACAACTTTAAGATCAAATCCAGCTTGATCAACATGATAGAGAAAAACAAGTAACATGATCTTGCTGTAAAAGATCCACTTGATCACTTGGATCAATTTGATAAGTATTGTGGCTTATCAAAGACCAATGGTGTCTCTGAGGATGCACTAAAGCTGAGGCTGTTCCCCTTCTCTTTAGGAGACAAGGCTCACACATGGGAGAAGAACATTCCAAGTGACTCTATCACCACTTGGGATGAGTGCCTTCATCAACAAGTTCTTCTCTACTTCAAGGACTGCCAAGCTTAGGAATGAGATCTTTGAGTTTCAACAAAAGAATCTTGAAGGCTTTGGAGAAGCATATGAGAGGTTCAAAAGCTACTTATCTCATTGCCCACATCATGGCTTCAGCAAAGAGAGCTTGCTTTCTATAGAGGTGCTTTGCCTAAGTATAGAAGCCGGCTTGATACTGCTAGCAATGGTTTTTTCTTGGGGAGAACTAAAGAAGATGCTAAAGAACTGGTAGAGAACTAAGAGTGATTCAGTCTACATTGATGAGCATGATAGAAGCAATAGAGGAAGTAGAGGAGATGATCAGAAAACAAGGAAAGAGCTGAAGTCTCTACAGGACAAGATAGATATGCTTCTTTCAGATAGAGCTAAACAGGAGAAGGTGAACTTTGTTGCTTACCAGAATCAAGAAGAGCTTGCTGTGGTCACTGAGGTTGAGGGTCTAGAAGGTCAAAAAGAGTTGTGCTTTGTGAATGCTAATGGGACATGGTACAAGCAGGAGCCTAACTTTCAGCAAGGCTGTCTCTTACCCAATCTAATCTCCAAAAATGAATATTGAGTATCGTGCAACCATCACTTGTGAAGAATTTTCCTTTGAGAAGGTCAAGGATGAAGTTGTTGTTAATGAGAAAGAATGTCTTGATAGAGAGTCCTCTAAAGAGATGTGTGATGAGCACTTGGAAATTGTTAAAAAAGAGGAGGTGAGTAGAGCCACAAAGGCTGCTCATGACAAGAAGAAGATGATGAAAGAACCTCATCCTCCACCTCTTGACATAATCCAACACACTCTCACTCTCTACCCAATGAAGCTCTATGGAGCTATTGAGTACAAGATCAAATGCAAGGAAAAGTCTACACCATTCTCAAGTGCAAGGGCCATCATCACTCCTCAGCTCCAAGATGAGCCAGTCAAGCTTCAAGAGCTCCTCTCCCAAGTCTTCACCATCACTCTTGAAGGTGGGAAGGATCCTCCTTCTCACTAGCCAAGTGAAAAGGTAGTCAAGCTAGTTTCTTAAAACAAGCTCACTTGAGAGGAAGTCCCATGACTATCCTTGTATATACTCTAGATATTTCTTTCTTTTTCGGTTGTTTAATAAATTTGGTTGAGTTTTTCAGGTTGAGTCTAGCACTAGAGGAGAGAAGAAAGACGGTGAAGCACCCGAGCCTTATGGTAGACAACCGCAGCAACCTCCTCTAGTCGCTAGGAATCATGCTAGATCCTAGCACCGACTGGACACCCACTGCCATACTCCAAGCTCCACTTGAGGTACCACTCCAAGCTTTCATTGTAGATACCTTTTTCTTTTGTCATATTATCGATATCTCCCTTTCTCTTAGTCACACAGAGACTGTGTTATTTAAGTTTGGGGGAGGTACCAAGTATCTAATCATTTTTATTTTGATGAAAGCATTGAGCCTTGCATTGTAGATACATATTTGAATAGAAAAATCCAAAAAAAAAATTAAAAAATTTCAAAAATCACAAGAAGAAGCATTTAGTTGCATCATTTGCATATTTAGGATTGAGTCTATAAGCATATAGATTGCATTCATGCATTGGGAGCAAACCTTGTAAATAACTCATGAAAAAAACTCAGTGTGATATCCTTCTCAATCATAATAAGTAGCTTGAGTATCTTCTTGATAACTTGTAGACTTCGAGCCTTGAAAACTCCTCTTGAAACTTGTTTGATTGATGAAGCTTGCTTGTCCTTGAAACCAACTCCAATCTTACTTAAGTTAATGAACCTAATCGATCTTGCTTATGGGCTCTTGTTGTGCTTGATCATGGTTACCTCATACACTTGAGTTAGTCTTATTCCTTTCTACCAATCTGTGGTAACTCAAGTGGCCATCTCTTCTTTAGATGGTTCTCCACACCCTTTGGTTCGTGGCTTTAACTGATGGGTTGTAACTTATAACTTATGGGTTTGTGGTTTAGCTTAGGGTTTGTGATTTTAGATTCATTGCTTAGTAAATACTTATAACTGATGGGTTTGTCGATTGCTTAGGGTTTCTGCTATAACTTGTATTGCTTAACATGGGTTTATGTTATTGTTTTTGCTTTCAGATGGATATGTTTAGTTTGAACAATGAAGATGCATACGTGAGTGACAATGGGGATTCAGAACAGGAAATGGATGAGAACAATCCTTTGGTGGATGAGTCTCTCATGAGCACAGCCGAGGTGAAAAGGTAAACACAAGCATAGACACTCTAAGTGCTGGAACTACTTTCTATAGAAGGAGATAGGATGCCTGATGGAAAATTTAAATGCGTCTGAACCTACTGTAACCACTTCTACATCATAGACTTGCATAAAAGTGGAACCAATACTCTGCTTTGCCATTCAAAACACTGCTCTAAAACCCATAGTAGTACAGATGGTCCTAAGAAGATCGATCAGTTGGTCTTTCGAGATATGATTGCTGTGGCTACTGTTGAGCATGATCTCCCTTACGCCTTTGTTGAATACAAAAGGGTTAGGGAAGCTTTTCAGTATGCCAACCCGACCATCGAGTTCTGGTGTAGGAACACAGCAATTGCAGATGTCCTTATGATCTTTGAGAGGGAGAAAATGAAGCTTAGACAGGTGTTAAGTGAGGTTCCGGGAAGGATTTGTCTGACGACTGATCTGTGGAGAGCAATAAGTGAGGCTCTTCTTACCCTACAGCGAATCTGTACTTCATGGAATTATGGAAACTTCAAACTTGGTTGGCATCAAACGAGTTCCATGAAGATGAAGTGATTGCTGATATGGTGGCTTCCATGAGGTTGAAGTTTGTTAAGTACCAGGAAGAGTACAACGACATTTTAGCCATTGCAGCAGTGTTAGATCCTTGGATGAAGTTCAAGGTCTTGGAGAACTGTTACCACAATCTAGATCCAGCAACTTGTAAATCCAGAATGGATTACGTACGCAAAAAGTTGGTGAAGCTGTATGGAGTTTACAAGAAGCAGAATACTAGTGCACATAGTTCACAAGAAGTAGAATAAGATTCTCTACCAGCTGGTTATGGTGTAAGTTATTTAAAACCAATGCTTTAGATGTGTATTTAAGTTATCTACAAGAAACAGATACTTTAATAATCTCTTTCTTTGCAGGGCTTCTATGCGTTCTTCTCTCAACAAGCAGGAACAGGGAAATCTGCTTTGGATTTATATCCGAGTGAACCTGTGCTTGATTTTTTTGCAAATAAAAAATTAAATGTCCTCGAGTATTGGAGGGATAATGCAAACAGGTTTAAGGAGCTGTCTCGAATGGTGCAGTGATGTTCTCTGCATCCCAATAAATACAGTGTCATCTGAGTCATCTTTCAGTGTGGGAAGTCGGGTTCTTAGCAAGTACAGGAGCCGCCTTCTTCCATCAAATTTCCAAGCTTTGATTTGTGCTAGAAACTGGATTCGTGGATTTGAAGTGATTCGTGAGTTTTCTGAATTTATAATTGAGCTTTTGATATGTGAAACTATTGATTGAACTTCTTGTTTGATAGCTGGATGCGATTTAGATGAGAAAGATAAGGAAGATGCCAATGAGGAAGCAGAAGGAAATGAAAGGAGGAAGACCCGACTCAATTAAACCCTAAAGGTATAATCATTAATCTCACTTCTTGTTCATGTTACTGTCGTGTTATATGATAGAAGAAGAAACTGAATTGTGTTGGTTAGTTACCTTGAACTAAACTGAATTGTCGTGTTCTATGCATCATGTTTTTCTTTAGATCACTCTATCATCACAGATTAATTATGCTTTGGATTGTGTATTGTGTGATGATAACTTCTGTGTTTCATTTTGATAGGAGAGGCTGCGAAGATAAAGAAGAAGAGGACCATCAGAACTTCATAAGCAATTCTCATATCTTATGTATTTACTTATGCTTTCGATTATATTTTGGATTATGCAAATCAAGTGAAACTTTATCTCAATCATCATTATGGGATAAGATAAGGTTTTTGGCCGAGTCAGAATGAAGTTGGAACGAGCCAAAGTGAAGATGGTCAGTAGAAGTTCCATAGATGGTCGAGACAGAGTTTTGGAAACGGGCAAAGGACGAAGAAGACTATTTTGATTCCAGGAGATTGGGGATCAATCTAGGAATCTTATTTAAGGTAATCGAAGACATATTGGAGAGTTTGTTCAAGGCAAAACCAAGATGGTGCGGAGGAAGACAGTTTTGGCCGATATGGTCGAAATGAGCTAGCTAAGGGCAAAGGAAGCCAAATTGAGTTGTGCAAACATGGGAAAAGAGTTCAAAGGAGTGTTTTCTACAATTCCACAACTTTTGGAGAGAGTCAACTCAGAAGTCAAAGTCAACCAAAGTCAAAGGAGAGAGAATAAACCCCATTGGTCCATTTAACCCATCCGATCAACCAATATGAGCATGCCACGTGGAGGGGACAAAATTCTTTCAATCCGGGAAATGATGTAGAATAAATCAAAGGATTTTATGGTGAATAAATCAGGGGCAAAAGATATTTAGAGAGAAAGGAAGCATGGAGATACCATTTGTTCCAAAAATGGGTTATAATTGGTGAAGGAGTTATGGGATGAAGAAACTATTTTCTACATGAAACCCACGACATCTAAGCTTCATTTAGGATCCAAGGGAAGTATTGAATTGGGCTGGAGCACAAGGAAAGCATATTAGAAGATTGAAGACCCAAAGTAGCAATAATGGGCATTTTTGGCGGTTTGGTGAAGGAGGAAGAAGGCTATTGGAAACATGTCAGGTATGAAATCGTCCATGCAGTGGCTCTTTTTCTACATACTGAAGTCTACAGTAGCAGGATAAACAAGCTTAAGGAGTAGGTTACACAGGTATTGTGCTTTAAGGCCATTTTGAGGCTAAAACGTGGTGAGGTGGAAACGAAACTTGGGAATCAATTTTTGAGATGATATCCCATTCAAGTAACCAACATTAGAAGGTGGTTTAGCTTCCCGAATATGGGACGTAAATGACTTGATTCAGTGTACTTTCTTCCTTGCATGCTTTTGGAATGTATTTTGGTGACAAGTGGAACTACACATATCAAGTGCTCCCACTCCCATTCCTGGCTTTAGATAGGACCCTTAGAATGAGCTTTAGAAGTTTAGAAACCCTCTGTGATTTCTCTCTCAGTCGATCTTATGGTTTGGTCTTGAGAGAGAAAATGGCCAAAACCGATAAATTTTTCTAAGTGAGTGAGGTGAGTGTAGGAGGCCTTTCCGTGTGTTGATCCTTAGTATAGGATCTGTTGTTATGTGCTAGAAGAGGTGGTAAGGTTTTAAATTTGCGTTTGTAGGTTCCCTTCCCCTCTTAGCCCCTTAGCCTCTTTTTAATCGGTTTTGGTGTAAACCTTAGGTCTTTTTCTTTTGGAGGTGTTGTGCGGCTTGAGAAGACATAGGTGGGTTTTTCCTATGTGTGTTTCTAACCATATGTGTGTGCAGGTTGGAGAGCTTGAACTGTGATGGTTCTTTTGCTTGAATCGCATTTGCGGTTTGTGTGTGTGTATGGGAGTTGGTAGTCCCCATACTTGAGTGTTAATCTTTGTTGTATGATATAATTGTAATTGTGCTTTGCATGTCTTGTTGTTGTGAACATGATCATCTAGGGGTGATGTCATGTTGTCATGCATTGTGTTGTTAGGTTGTTAGATTACATGCATCCATTTTTAGTTTTGTAGTTGCATATGTTATGGTGTTGTGAGCATGTAGATTTGAGTGTGACTCTCTCATGCTGGTTCATATGCATTGCTTGTAGTGTAGTTGGGGTTGCATAGAGATTTGAGTGAGACTCTCTCTTATGCCGGGTAGAGTCTAGGTGTATCACTCGCTTTTGTGTTGTTTTGTGTTCTAGTCTAGACCAAGTGTTGCATGGAGGTTAGAGGTGGAGTTCCCTCATGCTAGTTATTGTCTTGTGTTTGCGTCTAGACTAGTGCGAGTGCATGTGTGTTTTGTGCTTTTGGTCTAGGCGTGTTGCATGGAGGTCAGAGGTGGAGCTCCGTCATGCTGGTTTGAGTTGTGTCGCGCCTAGACTAGAGTGTGTGGCCATCTCTGGATTAGATTGGGAGAAGCCCAATTCTCCGGTGATGCGCGTGGACCCTGGGATTAGATTGGGAGAAGCCCAATTCTCCAGTGGTGGAGTGATCAAACCTCCACGGCTCGTCACGTGAAGTGGGTCGCGCCCATGGACGAGCGCTGCATGACGATTGATGTTAGGACTTTTCAAGGGTCCTTAAACCAAATGATGTAGTATAAAAGATTGTCGAACCAATCATAGGTGATTCTGAAACAAAGGGATTGCAGGTTCATGCTTAATCTAAGTGCAATCCGGTTTTAAAGATGATGAGAACTAAGAACTAGAATCTAAAGCAACAATGGAACAAACTTGCAAGCAATATGAGTAAAGAGGATCCATGAAGCTAGGGACATTTGACTTTGGGTGAATAAGATCTGATCTAAGGTGGCAAGCTATCAATCAAACACTTTACTTATGTCTATACACTAAAATAAACAAGCTCTATCCCTAGATGAATGCTCTTTTGCAATGATCACCCAATACATCAAATCCCTTTGACTGTAATGACTAAAGCAAGCATGGAGAACAATTCTAATAGCAATCTTAGCTCCTTTAGCAACTAATCCCTTAGGTAAAGCAAGCTAAAAGCATTAAAGAGGTGGTTCAGGCATTTCATCGAACACCTTCCAGGCGGAAATGTCTATGGATCTATTTTGATATGGTTTAGACCAAAATAGAATTGAGAACCCTCAACAAGCAAAGAAAGAAATAGATCTAACACTAAACACCCTAGATCTTCACTTAAACACCCTTAATCACCCTAGCCCATGAATCCAAAGATGATCTACTCACTAATCCTCATGATTCCTCTTAAACCCATGAAGAATTCAAACTTAATCATGTAAGGGAAGAATTAAAAAACTCAAGAACACAAGAACGAGATGAGATTTATATTCAAGATCAAACTTTCTACAAAGAGTTTTGTGTTTCAAGAGAGAATAAAACTTAGATCTAAAGTTGTGGCTTACAAGAGTATATATAGGTGCTTTGGAAAACCTAAAAAAATAAAAGGAAAAGTCTAAAAAGCCATTGGAAACTCATAAATCTCGACCAATCTTCAAAAACGCGCCCAGCGTCACTACACCGCATTCGACCAGGGTCGATACGCCTCTAGTAAATTGATCATAACTCCTCCAATTCGGCTCCAAATGACTTGAAATCACTTCCATTGGAAAGCTAACTCAATTTACTATGTCTTACCAAAATTTTAGCAACATAAGACATATTTAATGCCTCCATCCATGTTCATCTTTCACCCCCTTTTAGATCACAATACTCCCAAACACCTCCAATCACTCCATAGCACACTCCAACACCTGATAAGGACACATGAAAGCAATATAGACCCCAAAAATGCCTAATTCCTAATCTACATGATCAAAATGCACAAAATATGATTGCTATAAACATGTAAATATGCAAGATATCAACTCCCCCACACTAGTCCTTTACTTGTCCTCAAGTAAACTTTTCAAAAACACAAGGAGGAGAGATATAAAGATGGGAGCTTAGCCAAAAGAAACACTCATAGCACTCAACTTGACATCCTAAAGAAACATAGCAAATATGATATACCATGGATTTTACCCGTTTTTACCCATGGTATATGAGTGTTTTTACTACTATTATCTATGTTTTGGAGTCTATTAGGTATGTTATCAGGTTCAGAAGCATTTTGGAGAAAAGTGATGTTTTAGGTACCTTTTTGGAGCTTAAAGAAGAGTTCACCCGAGATCAAGACCAGAGGTCGACACCAGAGTTACACATCGATCGATGCACACTCTGTGCAATCGATCGACACCCATTAGCCGAAGAACGATACATCGAGACCATAATCAATCGATGTACACCCTGTACTATCGATCGATACTGAGGCGGCTGAAAGACAAGTTGGACCTGGCTGAAAGACAAGTTGGACCTGGCCGAACTTGAAGCCCAAGATATCACATTTTACAAGAATTCCCCTGACGAGTTTTTTAACCTAATGAACTCATATTTATATGTGCCTAAGTGTTTTGGCAAAGATAGAGTTTTTAAGAGTTGTTTAAGTTCTAAAAGAGTTTCTTCTTCTTCTACTCATTTTCTTTTACTGTTTTCATTACTTTGCAAGTTCTCAATAAAGTTCTATTAAGTTCTTTAATTGTTAATAAAGGTTATAGAATTCTAGACCTAGAGGAGAGATCCAAAGATATTTATGATTGGAACCTAAGTGTTCACCCTCTAATAGGTCTATGAACTTCTATTATTACCTTGTTGCTATGAACTACTTAGCCATGTCTGAGTAGATTCACTTGTTAGATTTAGGGTTTAAATAGGATATGAGGGATTAGCCCCAGCCTATAATTGCTATAGTTGTAATATTAATGTTAGGATTGTTCACTAATGCTTTTTCTAGCTTAGCTACCTAGAACATGAACTTGGATTGCATTGTTCATTACATGCAATACCTGACAACATCCTAAACATGCTATGACCCTCTTGAGATATGCGAAAGCTGATCTAAGATCATGGTGAGCATTGTATCAACTCGCGCATAAAGCTTGCTTAGAGTCGTATCGATCGATACTCCTATAGAGTAATCGATCGATGTAGCTAGAGGTGTATCGGTCGATATTCCTATCGACTATCGAGCGATACCATCGGCAGAGTAGCCGACCGCAACACCATTTAGCATATAAGTAATAGATGGTCTAAATAATGCGAGAGCTGATGGATTCATTTAATAAGTGTTGAGCTCGACATATCATGCAAGCAACTTGTTAGCCTTTATCGCATTTATAATCCTGAATTCCTGAATACTTACCCTGAATCTAACTACTTTTCTTTACTATTTTCAAAACCAAATCCTTTCAACTGAGTAATCTTATCCTTACTCAGCAAACCTGCACTTTACTTTAAAATATTTTCAACCTAGCATAGTCATTAAGATTGCATCTTATTTGTACACTAGTTCTCTGTGGATTCGATCCCTAAGTACTACAACTGAACCTCTTATTTGAGAGAGTAAAGTCACTCCTTAGGGTAATTTGAGTGATATCAAATTTGGCGCCGTTGTCGGGGAGCTTTGATACAATAGGATCTAAACTGATTAGGTCTTGGTTATTTCTATTTTTCTTTTAATTTGTTTTCTAACACAAAATTTTTTCTTGTCTTTTCAGGTACATGCCCAGCAGCACCAGAAGCAACAAGGAATCCAAACTTTTGTTCTCAAAAGACCCTGCTAGCTAGGAACGTTCAATCCGGAAGGAAATCCGTTCCGCATCGATCGACGCCATGAACTGTCTGGCGACCGATACCGACGCACCCCTGCCGACCGAGACACCATCTTCGTCGACCGACACTCGCACCTTCACGTCGACCGACACTACTTCACCATTGACCGACATATTTCATCCGATATCGATCGATACCCCTAACCGTATATCGATCGATACTACTCCGCGAGTCATGGTTGCGCCTATTATTCTCACACGAGATGAGAATGGAGACTTGCGTGACCAAGAAGGTCACCTTCGTAATGAAGCAGTTCAGAAACTCAACGCTCAGAATGAAGTAATCCCTGAGCCAGAAACTGCACCTACAGGAGCTGTTCAATCTGTAAAAGAGGCTGCTCGAACACTAGCTGACTACAACCGTCCATATCAGTTCTACACCAACAGATCAGCCATTCGTCCCCCTGCTATTCAGAGAGGCGATTTCGAGCTCAAGCTGCAGTACTACACCCTTGTGGGACAGATACCTTACTATGGGCTGTCTAGTGAGCATCCCATGGACCATCAGGAGAGGTTCGAGGAACTCATATCTGCTATCAAAGCCAATGGAGTCCCTGTGGACTACCTTCTCTGTAAGCTCTTCAAACACTCTTTATCTGGAGAAGCTTTACAGTGGCTTAAGCAGCTACCACCAGGATCTCTTACATCCTGGAGCGACATCAAAAACGCATTTTGCGTAACTTCTTTGATGATGCGCGCGCTGAAGACTTAAGGAGGAAAATTGCCACATTCAATCAGGAGCCTGGAGAGTCATTCAAGGATACATGGATCAGATTCAAGTCTTACCAGCGAGACTGCCCACACCATGGATTCAACAAAGTGCAGCTGCTCTGCACTTTCTTCAGAGGCATCGCACTGAAATATCAGATGGCTCTAGACACTGCGAGTGAAGGCAACTTCACCACAAGGAATCCTGAAGATGCTGTGAAGCTAATAGACAACCTAGCATCCAGCAACAGCACAAAGAACATTGTAAGATCAAAATCTGCAGTGTTCCTTGGAAAGGAACAGATAAATGAGGTACAAGCTACACTTGACAATGTTCAGAAACTGCTAAAAAAGCAAATCTGCTCAGTAGAGGATGCAAAAGCTGATGAAGAAGATGACTACACATAAGCAGAAGTCAACTGGATCAGTGGAACCGGATTTCAGAGGTTTGGAAACCAAGGAAACAGAAACTTCGCAGGACAGAGAGGAAACTTCAACAGCAGCAACCCCAACAACAACTGGAGTTATGGAAACTCATCTTACATGAAGCCACCCACACCAACCCCAGAAGGAAAGCTAGAAGACATGCTCAGCAAAGTTCTTGAAAGCCAGCAGTAGTTAGAGGTGAACTTCAATGGAAAGATTGACGCTGTCTACACCACTTTGAACACAAAGCTTGATGCTTTGAGTACCCATGTGAATAAACTAGAGACTCAAGTGATTCAGACAGGAGAAGCTGTTAAGAAGCAGGAAGCTTTAGGAAAAGGGACTGGAGAAGACACAACAGGCCACAACGTCAGTTCTATCATAGAGGATGATTTTTGGAGAGTGGTAAAGCAAGAGAAGTTGCAAGAGGGAGACTTCCAGATCGAAAGAATTGGTGGCAACCACTGGAATCAATCGATGTCAGGATCACCACATCGATCGATGTAGGCCAATACCAATCGATCGATGGAACAAGACGAGCATCGACCGATGGATCTTGAAAGCTCCACCAACGAGTGCAATACTGTGAAGATACTTACTCACGAGGAGTTCGCAGCAAAGCACCCACATCCGCCCAGCCCTTACCACATTGACCGACAGGACAGACACCCCATCGATTGACCGATTGATAAAGAAATCGATCGACACACTCCAGAAGCTGTTGATCGATATTCAGTTATCACACGCCGAGTGCAACTTCTCAAGATAGATGTTGCATGACTTAATGCACTCCGGGAGCAATCTAAGCCTTCCAGAAACCCACCAACCGCCATAATGAAGAAACCCACGGATATTATTGATCCAATGGAGATAGAAAAGGAAAAAGATGGCAGAGTTCTCAGAAAAAGGAAAGAGAAGGTTCCTAAACACCTTAAAAGAGGAGTTAATGAGAAAGAGTTGACAAGTTTCAGAAAGAGAGTTCTAAGGATACCTACAGAGAAACCCTTTAAAGAAGCCTACTTTTCACACAGATTGTGGATGTTTTTCAGAGAAACCAAGGAGACAGAAGAAGACATCAAGAGGATGTTCAACCAAGTCAGAGAAAGTATGAAGAAGAGGATCAAACTAGAGAAGAAGGGTGATCCAGGAAAGTTTGTTGTTCCTTGCTCAGTACAGGGAATCAACTTCCCACGTGCCCTATGTGACACAGGATCTGGAGTTAGCATCTTACCCAAGGTGATAGCAGACCATCTAGGTCTGAAGATAGAACCTACTGAAGAATCGTTCATTTTTGTGGATTGTTCTCAGCAGAACTCTGGAGGAATTGTGAGAAACCTTGAGGTCACCATAGGAGAAGCCCTAATTCCAGTAGACTTCGAAGGTCAGACGTCCCAGCGATATGGAAAGTATGTGGGTCAAAGTAAGTCGGACAGGCCGGGTTAAGGTCAGCTCGTCGGTCAAGCTGACCTGCGTGCTGGTCGAGCTCGCCGGGCGAGTACACCCACGCTGAGGTTCACCCTCTAATAGGTCTATGAACTTCTATTATTACCTTGTTGCTATGAACTACTTAGCCATGTCTGAGTAGATTCACTTTTTAGATTTAGGGTTTAAATAGGATATGAGGGAATATCCCCAGCCTATAATTGCTATAGTTGTGATATTTATTGTTAGGATTGTTCACTAATGCTTTTCTAGCTTAGCTACCTAGAACATGAACTTGGATTGCATTGACTCATTACATGCAATACCTGATAACATCCTAAACATGCTATGACCCTCTTGAGATATGCGAAAGCTGATCTAAGATCATGGTGAGCATTGTATCAACTCGCGCATAAAGCTTGCTTAGAGCCGTATCGATCGATACTCCTATAGAGTAATCGATCGACGTAGCTAGAGGTGTATCGGTCGATATTCCTATCAAACTATCGAGCGATACCAGCGGCAGAAGTAGCCGACCGCAACACCATTTAGCATCTAAGTAATAGATGGTCTAAATAATGCGAGCTGATGGATTCATTTAATAAGTGTTGAGCTCGACATATCATGCAAGCAACTTGTTAGCCTTTATAGTATTTATAATCTTGAATTCCTGAATACTTACCCTGAATCTAACTACTTTTCTTTACTGTTTTCAAAACCAAATCCTTTTAACTGAGTAATCTCATCCTTACTCAGCAAACCTGCACTTTACTTTAAACTATTTTCAACCTAGCATAGTCATTAAGATTGCATCTTATTTGTACACTTGCTCTCTGGATTCGATCCCTAAGTATTACAACTGAACCTCTTATTTGAGAGAGTAAAGTCACTCCTTAGGGTAATTTGAGTGATATCAAATTTGGCGCTGTTGCCGGGGAGCTTTGATACAATAGGATCTAATCTGATTAGGTTTAGGTTATTTCTATTTTTGTTTTAATTTGTTTTCTAACACATAAATTTTTTCTTGTCTTTTAAGGTACATGCCCAGCAGCACCAGAAGCAACAAGGAATCCCAACTTTGTTCTCGAAGACCCCGCTAGCTTGGAACGCTCAATCCAAGAAAATCCATTCGCGATCGATCGACGCCATCAACTGCCTGTCGACCGATACTGACGCACCACTGCCGACCGAGACACCGTCTTCGTCGACTGACACTCGGACCTTCACGTCGACCGTCACTACTTCACCGTCGACCGACATATTTCATCCGACATCGATCGATACCCCTAATCGTATATCGATCGATACTACTCCGCAAGTCATGGTTGCGTTTATTATTCTCACACGAGATGAGAATGGAGACTTGCGTGACCAAGAAGGTCACCTTCGTAATGAAGCAGGTCAGAAACTCAACGCTCAGAATGAAGTAATCCCTGAGCCAGAAACTGCACCTACAGGAGCTGTTCAACCTGTAGAAGAGGCTGCTCGAACACTAGCTGACTACAACTGTCCAGATCAGTTCTACACCAACAGATCAGCCATTCGTCTCCCTGCTATTCAGAGAGGCGATTTCGAGCTCAAGCCGCAGTACTACACCCTTTTGGGACAGATACCTTACTATGGGCTGTCCAGTGAGCATCCCATGGACGATCTGGAGAGGTTCAAGGATCTCATATATGCTATCAAAGCCAATGGAGTCCCTGTGGACTACCTTCTCTGTAAGCTCTTCAAACACTCTTTATCTGGAGAAGCTTTGCAGTGGCTTAAGCAGCTACCACCAGGATCTCTTACATCCTGGAGCGACATCAAAAACGCATTTTTGCATAACTTCTTTGATGATGCGCGCGCTGAAGACTTAAGGAGGAAAATTGCCACATTCATTCAAGGATACCTGGATCAGATTCAAGTCTTACCAGCGAGACTGCCCACACCATGCACTCCGAGAGCATGTTGGGGTCAAAAACGGTTATCTCGAAATCTACGGCTAAAGATCCTTCCAGACTCAAAGATTTCCCGCACTAACGACTAACGGGAAAGATCGAACAACGGAAAAACCCACGGGCGGCAAGACGGCCTGGCGCCGGCGGCACGTGTCACACGAGCCGTCCCGGCGCCGGCGGCACGCTTCACGCTGAGCCGCCCGCGCCGCAGCACCCGCCTGGTGCCGGCGGCACGCCTACGCCGGCGCACTCGCCTGGCGCCGCCGGCACGCCACGCTGGCCGGCCTGGCCGGCGGCACTCGCCTGGCCGGCGGCACCCGCCTGGCGCCGGCACGCTGCTCATAAGCCGGCCTGGCTCCGCGCAAGCCCCTGATGCCAGTCGACGGACCTTGTCCTGGTCTCGGTCCCATCATGCTCGGTCTGATCCCATCCTAGCTTGTTTGGATCGATCCTCGTGAGTTGGTACGATCATGGCTACTGAATGAACATCTTCGATTCGGTTGGAATCGCCCTCGATGTTTTACGCAAAACTAAGGATTGGATTTCTCGTAGAAGATATCGATAAAACAAAGATCGATTAATTTGAATATCGATCCTTTAGGCTATGCGGTTTATTTTACGAGAAAGATAGTCTTTTCGAGAAATCGTATAAAACGTTCAACGACTTAAGACAAGTCCACGGACTTACTTACGATTTTAAGAATTCAGGCGCAATCAGGCTATGACGGTTTATCCGATTTCAACGCCGGATAAACATCAAGTAACGAAAAATAGCGGAAAACTCGAGGATAATTACGAAGATCGACGAAAATGGAATATTTCCTGAAGAGATAAGCTTGGGCCCAAAGGCAGGTCCATCATCTCAAGGAAAACCGACCTAGGAGCGGGTATATAAGGAGAGCAAGAGCAGAGGAGAAGGGGATCCAAAAATTAGACTTAGAGCATTCTGCTAGCTTAGAAGAATTAGGGCTTAGGTGGTTAGACTAGCGAGCAACGCTTAGGACGCTTTGGCTGCCTGCGACTCTATATTTTTCTTTAATCGCAAATCTCTCTCTTTCGGAGAATCCTTGTACTCGTATCTTTCATCTAATAAAACGCCTTTGGGCAAATATTTCAACTCTTATTTTTATCAATTGAACTTTCTCGATTTCGTGTGGCAACGCAGAGAATCCGGACCTTCAAGGAAAGTCGGGTTTACTTGGATTTCCTCCGCAATCTTATTTATCGGAAATTGACGGTGTGAATTTCGGTTCCCCTTTGGGAGGAGGGGACGGATTCTCTAACTCAAAACCACCAATCGATCGAAGTTCAGTATGGCTTCTTCCAGCCCGCAACATCGTATCTTTCGAGGATCGACCAACGGACAGTATGGCCAAACCTCACAACAATCTCCTCGTAATAGAACTCACGATCCAGGATATTGACGTAGCAAGGGTATTAGTCGACACCGGATGCTCGGCTAATATTATCTATAAAAGCACCCTCGGAGGATGGGCCGATCTAAGCATCCTTACAGATGACCCCAGCCCAGTATTCGGACTCTTGGGAGAAATTATGACCCTTGGCTCGACTAACCTCCTAGTCAGAGCCGGGAGCGTCGCCAAAAACACGGAATTCCTGGTGATCGATGGTCCAACATCCTACAACGCGATAGTTGGAACTCCCTGGCTAAACTCCATGAGAGTGATCCCATCAACATTCCACCTATGCCTCAAGTTCCCGACGCCTTTCGGGGTCGAAACAATACATGGTAGTCACGAGCAGCAAATCTACCTCGCCACCAACTAAACGGAAAAATTCAAATCGAGACCTCTCGAAAAGAAAACGATTCACGACGCGAAACCTTCTGGCAGTCCCAAAGAGCTGAGGTCCTGGAAGGGAAGCGTGAACCAACCTGCGAAACGGTGGTCTCGATCTGCCTCGACGATTCCTTCCCGGAACGGTGCGTCGAAATCGGAGATAACCTCCGCGAACCAATAAAAGCAGAGCTCATCGCATGCCTCAAAAAGAACCTCAGTACGTTCGCTTGGGCTGCAGAGGATATGGCCGGAATCGACATTAGGGTAACATGTCACGAACTTAACATCGACCCGACTCACAGACCCGTAAAACAAAAGAGACGAAAGCTGGGACCTGAGCGTGCCACCGCAGTCAACGAGGAAGTCGAAAGACTCCTCAAAGTAGGGTCGATAACAGAAGTTAGGTATCCAGACTGGCTTGCCAACCCTGTCGTGGTAAAAAAGAAGAACGGCAAGTGGCGAGTCTGTGTCGATTTCACGGATCTGAATAAAGCCTGTCCGAAGGACTGCTTCCCGCTCCCGCACATCGACCGACTGGTCGAAGCAACCGCGGGAAACAAGCTTCTGTCATTCATGGACGCTTTTTCCGGATACAATCAGATCATGATGAATCCCGACGACCGCGAAAAAACTGCATTCATCACAGACCGCGGAACGTATTGCTACAAGGTAATGCCTTTCGGTCTTAAAAACGCGGGTGCAACGTATCAACGACTCGTCAACAGAATGTTTGCTGAGCAACTCGGAAAAACTATGGAGGTATACATCGATGATATGCTCGTAAAATCTCTTGACGAACACGATCATGTAGCCCACCTAGAGGAATGTTTTGCACGACTCAACCAGCATAACATGAAACTCAACCCGGCGAAATGCAGATTTGCAGTGGCATCGGGAGAATTCCTCGGATACCTCGTAACGTATCGCGGAATCGAGGCCAACCCTAAACAAATCGACGCACTGATAGAGATGGCCTCCCCGAGAACCAAGCGAGAAGTCCAAAGGCTAACCGGAAGAGTCGCGGCTTTGAACCGTTTCATCTCGCGCTCTACGGATAAGTGCCTACCGTTTTACGAAACATTAAAGGGAAACAAGAAGTTCGAATGGTCCGAGCAATGTGAAAAAGCTTTCCAACAGTTGAAACATTACCTGGCCACTCCACCAGCCCTCGCAAAACCGGTGGAAGGTGAACCTCTTTTCCTCTATATCGCAGTTTCCGCAACAGCAGTCAGTGGCGTCCTGAAACGAGAAGAACACGGCAAACAACAGCCAATCTTTTACGTAAGCAAGACGTTACTGGATGCGGAAACTCGATACCCGCTAATGGAAAAATTAGCATTCGCCGTCATAACCTCGGCAAGAAAACTAAGACTATATTTCCAGTCTCATACTATAGTGGTTCTCACCACGTTCCCACTGCGGATAATCCTGCACAGTCCGAGCCAATCTGGTAGGCTCGCAAAATGGGCAATCGAACTGAGTGAATACGACGTCGAATATCGCCCAAGGACATGTCCAAAGTCCCAAGTACTTGCGGATTTCTTGGTAGAGTTACCCACTAGAGACATGACTAACGAGGAACCAAACTCAACTTGGGTCCTCCACGTCGACGGATCTTCGTCCAAAAAAGGATCCGGAATCGGAATACGACTCACCTCTCCCAATGGGGAAATCCTGGAACAGTCTTTCCGATTGGCTTTTCATGCTTCAAACAATGAGGCAGAATACGAAGCACTCGTCGCAGGCTTGCGGCTGGCCCATGGATTAAAAATCCGTAATATTCATGCTTACTTTGATTCTCAGTTAGTCGCCAATCAATACAGCGGTGAATATGAGGCAAGAGACGAAAGGATGGACGCATATCTAAAACTCGTCCAAGAACCGGCTCGTAGTTTCGACCAGTTTGCCCTGACCAGAATTCCTCGCTCAGAAAACGTCCAGGCCGACGCCTTGGCTGCCCTCGCCTCAAGCTCAGATCTAGGGCTTCAAAGGATAATCCCGGTCGAATTCATCGAACATCCAAGCATCGGACCACCGGTGGTCGTCAATCTAATCCGGGGAGAGATTGAAGTTGCGGAAGAAGTCGAGGATCAACCAGAAGCGGATGTGGACCCAACCGAGTACGGCTGCGACAGCCCTTGGTTAGAACCAATCCGAGCCTATATCGTGAATGGAACCTTACCCGCCGAAAAATGGGCGGCTCGTAAAGTGAAAACCCAAGCGGCACGGTACGTCACGATAGAGGGAGAAATTTATAAGTGGTGTTTCTCCGGTCCTCTCATGACATGCGCAGAAGGAGAAAGGGCAAGAAGAATCATGAAAGAGGTCCATTCTGGATCATGCGAAAATCATTCTGGCGGAAGATCTCTCGCAGTCAAAATCAAACGCCACGGTTATTATTGGCCAACCATGGTAAAAGACTGCGAGAAATTCGCCCGAAAGTGCGAGAAATGCAAAAGGCATGCTCCAACAATCCATCAACACGCGGAAATCCTCTCTTCAATCTCGTCCCCCTATCCTTTCATGCGATGGTCCATGGACATTGTCGGACCTATGCACCCATCAAAACTAAAACGCTTCCTCCTAGTTCTCACGGATTTCTTTTCCAAATGGGTAGAAGCAGAATCCTACGCAAGTATCAAAGACACACAAGTCGAGAACTTTGTCTGGAAACATATCATAACTAGACATGGGGTCCCATACGAAATCGTAACTGACAATGGATCTCAATTTATCTCTGCTCGATTCGAAGCATTCTGCGAAAAGTGGAAAATACGACTTACAAAGTCAACCCCCAGGTATCCGCAATGCAACGGACAGGCAGAGACCATCAACAAGACGCCTTTGACGGACTAAAAGCGCTAGATGCCAAAAAGGGGCGATGGGCAGAGGAGCTCGAAGGAGTTATTTGGTCACATCGTACAACCCCAAGACGGGCTACAGGTGAAACTCCATTC
This sequence comes from Brassica nigra, assembly GCA_016432835.1. Classification (NCBI taxonomy): domain Eukaryota; kingdom Viridiplantae; phylum Streptophyta; class Magnoliopsida; order Brassicales; family Brassicaceae; genus Brassica; species Brassica nigra. The sequence goes on from CM028247.1 coordinate 53,241,128, forward strand.
GCTCTCGTTTATGGAACGGAATGCATGATCCCCGCTGAAGTAGAATTCCCGGAGTGTGGAGAAGATTCCTCCCGAACGAGAAGATCTAAACAATGCTATGATGCTGGATAATCTCGATCTTATCAATGAGCCGCGGACCAGGCGCCATTCGAATCCAAAATTACCAGCACACTGCCGCAAGGTACTACAACTCAAACGTACGCCATCTCAGGTTCAAAGAAGGCGATTTAGTCTTACGCAAAGTCTTCCAAAACACCCGAAACGCAGGAGAACTGGGAGCAAACTGGGAAGGACCTTACAAAGTCATAAAAGTAGTCCGACCAGGTTCATACCAAATCGCAAACATGCAAGACGCCAAAATCCCGAACTTGGAATGCGATGCACCTCAAAAAATACTACCACTAAACGATAAAACGTGGTACAAAAGAACTACGAGACGGCTTGATCCCTAGACAAGGGTACGTAGGCAACTCGCCAACCGGCGGATTCAGCTATCCCCAATTAAAAGGGGAGGGTACGATACTCAGATACTCCCACAAATTTCAAGACTCTAAAATTTTCAAACTTTTTCACGACTTTTTCAAATAAGCCAAACGCCACAACAGCGGATCTAGTATCCACTAAGCCGCATTATTACATCCAAAACAAATCCCGAGGGCTAACACTTCACAAAGCAAAGTGAATGTAGACGCTTCTCCTGGTCAAATTTACGCACCTTGGTCCCGTAACGGAAACAACAGTTTTCTGGCTGCTAACATTCGCAAAGACATCCCCAAAGCCCGCTTCAATCACGAAATACGCATAAGGAAAATCGACCTTTAGCACTGCGAGACGCCGCTAACGCTGAAGGACATTCGCTTCAAAACATTGCAGACGCAAATCTTCGCCTCTGAACATACAAACGCACCTCAAAACTGTATCATTTCGTTGTTGCTGATCACAACAAATGAACTCTAACGTCCTAAACAGACAAATAGCCGCCTCTTCAAGGGGTAGGCTCTCTTACATCCGACAAGGATAAACATAGCGCTATACAAGAAATCCAAAATTTTGGTCTAGCTCTTCAGAAAGGAAGTAGCTCGACTCACGCCAAACAAATCGTGATAACAACAATTCGCAGATTTTAAACGGTACGAGTCAGGTTAAAATCGCAAACAGGAAAACGGAAGCCGATTTGTCATCGCAAAGCCTCAGTCCGAGAGTAAACCTAGGTCTTGCCTAAACCCAGCCACGCTGGATCTTGACTTCTCACAGACATAGTATGGTATACGAGATCCAAAATTTGTCTCTTCACTTAAGCTTATTCGCTTCACCTAACTTTTCACAGAATTGGTAAACCGCAGAAAATCTCGCTTTATGCAAACAATAGGTACGGTGATCATCAGGGAACTAGGAATGAGACGACAACTCACACCCTCTTTCTCATACTTCAAAAACTGAAGTTCATAAATAATCAAAAACATTTCATAGATTGAGACCACAAAGTTCAAACAAAACCCCAAAAGGGGCAGGGATTCAAGCCACCAACGCCAGTCCCGTAATACATCATGGCCTCGTAACGGCGAACACACATATAAAATCCCAGAAGGGATTGATAAACCTAGACGCCCCGGAGCGCCACCTTCATCCTCACTCGCGATAGGATAGCCTCGCCGTCGCCTCCCTCGGTCGCGATCGCCACTACCCGCCTCATCCACGCCAGCCTCGCAATCCTCTCCCGTGCGCTCCTGACCTTCTGAGTCTTCGGAGGTCGGCGCAAGGGTGCATTCGGCCTGCAGGCCGGCAAGGATTGAATCAAAATCTCCCACGGTGGCCGCCCACTCTCCTTTGCAGGACGATAGTCTGGCTTCCTCCAAGTCCAAAGACGGGGCCTCATTACCTCGAAGCAACTCGAGCTCGCTCAGACTCCCCTCGATCCCCGATAAAGCCAAGTCCCTCTTGCGGACAGCTATCAAGGACTAAAACAGGATGGCCATCCTCGTCAGACGACCAAAGAAGTCGTCACGAGTATCGGCAACCTCGAAGGATCTACGGGCATACATCTCCTCATGACCCTGAACCTTCTTCTGAAGACGGCGGACTTCCGAGGATTTACTCCTCTTCTCTTTCTTCACCTTGAGTAACGAACTCGCGGTCTACCCAAGGTCGCGCTCAAGATCGCTGATACGAACCTCAAGCTGGGACGTCTGGACAGCATGGGTGTCCTCGACAGTCTGCAATGCAGCCTTAGTACGCTTCAGCGCTTCCTGCGACGACTCCAGTTCCTTCGATAGACGAATGACTTCCGACCCACACTCGCCAAGCATTCCTTCAATCAGTGACACAAACTGTCCGCAAAAGAAGGGGTAATGTATCATCGTAAAAAAAAGCGATACAAGAATTGCAGATAGATTAAAATCGAACCTTGGAACGATGACGCGCCAACGGCTCTGAAAGTTCGCCCTCCTTGCTCTTTGCTCCCCGCTTCCTTTTTGCTCCAGATGCCGCACCAGCCCTTGGTCTTCCCTTGGGCAACGGCGCGGCACCAGCCGCTGGCAGTCCCAAGATGAGTTCCCTCTTCGCCGGGGGGAGAGGTGTAGATTCTATCGTATCCTCTCTTCCGGAGATCACGATCGGAGCAGTCGAAGAACCCGATGGATGGACCTGAACATCAGGAATATATTCAGGAACAGTAACCCCTTCTGCAGGCAGGAGGGCATCGGGTGGGACTTCAGGGCTAGGAACCGGAAGAACAGGCGCAGAGGCCGAAGGAGCAGGCAAAGAAATCGGAGAAACAGGCAAAGGAGTTGGAACCGCGGAAGGAACACCGGGCGTCTCAGTCCTCGCCCGCTTCGAGCCTTTCGCAGCACTGCGCCGGGATAGCTTAGCCTTGAAAGAGTCAAACCCATCAATGAGGGACGGATTAGCGTCCTGAACGGCGGGAACCGCCGGAGCTTGGCTGGCCGGAACCGCCAGAGCTTGGCTGGCCTCGCCCATCTCAACATCAGAATCATTCTTTTCAACTTGGGATGAAGACATTTTCCTTCTTGAGAGAGAAGAGAGGATTTGAAAAGATGTGAAGAATGAGAAGGGAAGGCTGGCTATTTATAAGAACAGGGGAGATGACATAGGTTTCTCATGAAAAGAATCCTTAGCCGAAAATTTCGATTTTCAGAAAATTCTAACTATTCACCGCAAAATCGCCTCCGATCTTACGAGCTGGGGCTAACTGTTGGGGTCAAAACGGTTATCTCGAAATCTACGGCTAAAGATCCTTCCAAACTCAAAGATTTCCCGCGAACGACTAACGGGGAAAGATCGAACAACGGAAAACCCATCGGCGGTAAGATCGGCCTGGCGCCGGCGGCAGCGCCGCAGCCGCCTAGCGCCAGCGGCACCCCCTGGCGCCGGCACGCACGTCCACCTGGCCGCCTGGCGCCGGCGGCACGCCTGGCGCCCGGCGCTCGCGCGGGCCCTTTGCGCTGGCGGCACCGCCTGGCGCGGCGCTGCGTTCTAAGCCGGCCTGGCGCCGGTGGCACGCGTTCTGCAAGCTGGCCTGGCGCCGGCGGCAAGCCCCCTGACGCCAGTCAACGGCCCTCGTCCTGGTCTCGCTCCCATCATGCTCGGTCTGATCCCATCCTGGCTTGTTTGGATCGATCCTTGTGAGTTTGGTACGATCATGGCTACGGAATGAACATCTTTCGATTCGGTTGGAATCGTCCTCGATGTTTTACGACAAAAACTAGAAGGATTGGATTTCTCGTAGAAGATAACGTATAAAACAAAGATCGATTAATTTGAACATCGATCCTTTAGGCTATGCGGTTTATTTTACGAGAAAGATAGTCTTTTCGAGAAATCGTATAAAACGTTCAATGACTTAAGACAAGTCAACGGACTTACTTACGATTTTAAGAATTCAGGCCCAATCAGGCTATGATGGTTTATCCGATTTCCCGAACGTCGGATAAACATCAAGTCACCGAAAAATAGCGGAAAACTCGAGGATAATTACGAAGATCGACGAAAATGGAATATATCCTGAAGAGATAAGCTTGGGCCCAAAGACGAGGTCCATCATCTTAAGGCAAACCGACCTAGGAGCGGGTATATAAGGAGAGCAAGAGCAGACGAGAAGGGGATCCAAAAATTAGACTTAGAGCATTCTGCTAGCTTAGAAGAATTAGGGCTTAGGTGGTTAGACTAGCGGAGCAAGGCTTAGGACGTTTGGCTGCCTGCGACTCTATATTTTTCTTTAATCGCAAATCTCTCTGTCTTTCCGAGAATCCTTGTACTCATATCTTTCATCTAATAAAACGCCTTCGGGCAAATATTTCAACTCTTATTTTTATCTATTGAACTTTCTCGATTTCGTGTAGCAACGCAGAGAATCCGGACCTTCAAGGAAAGTCGGGTTTACTTGGCTTTCCTCCGCAATCTTAGTTATCGGAAATTGACGGTGTGAATTTCGGTTCCCAAAGAGCAGTCTAAACCTCCCAGAAACCCACCAACCGCCATATTAAAGATGCCCGCGGATATTATTGATCCAATGGAGATAGAAAAAGAAAAAGATGGAAGAGTTCTCAGAAAAAGGAAAGAGAAGGTTCCTAAACACCTTAAAAGAGGAGTTAATGAGAAAGAGTTGGCAAGTTTCAGAAAGAGAGTTCTAAGGATACTTGCAGAGAAACCCTTTGAAGAAGCCTACTTTTCACACAGATTGTGTATGTTTTTCAGAGAAACCAAGGAGACAGAAGAAGACATCAAGAGGATGTTCAACCAAGTCAGAGAAAGTATGAAAAAGAGGATCAAACTAGAGAAGAAGGGAGATCCAGGGAAGTTTGTTGTTCCTTGCTCAGTTCATGGAATCAACTTCCCACGTGCCCTATGTGACACAGGATCTGGAGTTAGCATCTTACCCAAGGTGATAGCAGACCATCTAGGTCTGAAGATAGAGCCTACTGAAGAATCGTTCATCTTTGTGGATTGTTCTCAGCAGAACTCTGGAGGAATTGTGAGAAACCTTGAGGTCACCATAGGAGAAGCCCTAATTCCAGTGGACTTCCATGTCTTGGACGTCAAGATAATCCTACCTACTTCTTTGCTACTTGGAAGAGCCTTCCTAGCCACAGTGGGAGCAATCTGCAACCTTCAGACAAACAAACTGTGCCTAACCCTGATCAACCCTACGGTGTACTATGATTCGGTACGAGTCATCAAGGTCCCTAAGAAGATCCAAGACGACTCAGACCTTGTAGCTGTTTGCTATTGTGGAGATGAATACGACTCACAAGGCGAATACGAGACAGAGACTGCATAATCGATCGATAGAAGCACTGTCTCATCGATCATCTCTGGTGAACCGACATCGATCGACAGTCACACATGATCATCGATCGATTCCCTATTCAATCAGATCGAGGAGGAGTTTCCAGAAGGTGATTTCGAAGTAAACACGTGGGAGAACGACTACTACATCCCACCACATGCTGCAAATACTACTCATATTGAGTAGTATACTGATGATTACAAGGAGAAGAGAGCTATAGAATGTCAAAACATTCGAGAATATGAAGATCGACTTCTCCACCACAACCTCAGAATCGCGACATCGATCGACAGGGCCTTCTCCCCATCGATCGATACTACTTGCCTCGCATCATTCGACAATACAGTCAGTCAACAACAGGCGAGAGGGAGACTACTCAATCGGGAGCTGGGCAAGTGACTACCAGTACGAGAGCTTCGCGGTCGAAACCGCCACACCAACATACATCACCCAACCCGAAGAAGTCTCATCGATCGACACGGCACGAGTACAATCGACCGATAGGCCTGAACAACAATCGACCGATTCAGAACCAGTGCAATCGACTGATACATACAACCAATCATCCCAGGTAACACATTCAAATGTACTTAATTTCGGTAATCTAATCCCGGATGAGTTTGGTATTTTCAGGGATTCACAAGGCTTGGCACGCTCAATGGATGGACGAACACTCCATATATCCAAAGAAGACATTGCAGACGTCCTACAGTTAGCCAATGGATCCCACAACCTATTCCAGAAACAACGCTACGGACCAGACTAACACTATCAGAACCAGGAGGCAGACACAACAACCAAGCCAAAGGAAGCTGAGGATAACCATCTCAACAAGGAGGATCCATATGTTCAACAAAAATCGATCGATACAGAGTGTGTCGCATCGATCGATAAGTGTCCCGAATTCGGAAAGATAGCCTTTCGATATGGAGTTCGAAAATTCTTTTGGGAGTAGAGAGATGAGTATGGGGTCTACAGAGACGAGAATGGTTTTGCTAGAGGAATAGATGGTGACGTCATCAGAATTTCTAAAGACGACATCAAGAAACTGCTCCAAAGAACTTCAGTGGATGAGCGCTCCTACATCTGTCTACCAGAGCACGCTAGTTCATTTACAAGAAGAGAATTGGTGCTAGAAACCTACACCAAGGACGAGATCAACGAGATGTTCACCGGTTTACTTGGAGAACGCAAATGGGAAAAGCTCTCCATGGAAAAGAGTTTGGAAGAGGCCACAGACAAGCTTCGCAGTGAGATGAACTGGATGTTCAGTGCGGACCAAGGATTACTCAAGAAGGTTCAACATCTTGAGCTGGAACTTGAAGATCTTCGCAACGCACAGAACCATAGCCAGAAAAGATCAATATCGATCGACGGAGTAACATCCACATCGATCGATACGGAGCCCACACCATCGACCACTTACTCAAAACGTGAGGTTGATGAGTCTCTTGGAGATATCTGGAAAGAATTGAAGAAAGCAGAAGCTCGTCTCAGCATCAAACAAACCACAACCTGTGAGGAGATCTTGCACAACCTAGCAGATCTAAGAATCTGCACAGAAGAGATGAGGAGATCTATCCGCCTTATCAATGAAGCACATGCAGATATGAACCCCACTGCACCTTGCAATCCTTTTGGAGGATTGACCCGTCTGAAAGCAGTTGAGAAGAAAATTGCTGATATACACTTCTTAGTAGACAAAGAAGTGGAGGAACTCGTACTACGCATAGATACTACGCAGCAGGAGGCTGAGAAGTTCCAATGTCAACTTGATTATCAGGCTGCATCGATTGCATCGATCGACGAGCTCAACCTCACATCGATCGATAGGTGATTGACTGAAATCAACGGCGAGATGAAGCTCTTTGCAGAGAAGCTTCACGAGAATCTGCAGAAGCAAAAATCGACCGATAAGCAACCTATTGCATCGATCGATATACAGACTTCAGAGATCTGTACCAGAGCCGATTTGGATAAATTAGCTGATGATGTCTACACAGCAATAACAAGCGTGGATGATTCACAAGATAGACGTCTAGACCAAACGTATTTCCCGCTTGTTAACGAGGTTGGAAGCATGGAATCTTGCATAGAAGAGATGCATAAAGAAATTAAAGCCATTCAGAGACAGCTTGCGAGCAGACCTGCGCCCTTAGAATCGATCGAGCGAACAACCAGCGCATAGATCGATGGACTTCAACAGCCATCGACCAATATTTCAATCAAGGAATCAATCGATACCAGCTCCATCCAAGACAAGATGATCCAACGCCTTGATTCAATGCAAGCATTGAATGTCATGAAGAAAGGATTTGAGTGATTTGAGAGAGTAAAGTCACTCCTTAGGGTAATTTGAGTGATATCAAGCACCAGGAGGCAGACACAACAACCGAGCCAAAGGAAGCTGATGATAACCATCTCAACAGGAAGGATCCATATCTTCAACAAAAATCGATCGATACAGAGTGTGTTGCATCGATTGATAAGTGTCCCGAATTCGAAAAGAGAGCCTTTCGATATGGAGTTTGAAAATTCTTTTGGGAGCAGAGAGATGAGTATGGGGTCTACAGAGACGAGAATGGTTTTGCTAGAGGAATAGATGGTGACGTCATCAGAATTTCTAAAGACGAAATCAAGAAACTGCTTCAAAGAACTTCAATGGACGAGCGCTCCTACATCAGTCTACCAGAGCACGCTATTTCATTTACAAGAAGAGAATTGGTGCAAGAAACCTACACCAAAGACGAGATCAACGAGATGTTCACCGGTTTACTTGGAGAACGCAAATGGGAAAAGATCTCCATGGAACCGAGTTTGGAAGACGCCACAGACAAGCTTCGCAGTGAGATGAACTGGATGTTCAGTGCAGACCAAGGATTACTCAAGAAGGTTCAACGTCTTGAGATGGAACTTGAAGATCTTCGCAACGCACAGAACCATAGCCAGAAAAGATCAATATCGATCGACGGAGTAACATCCACATCGATCGATACGGAGCCCACACCATCGACCACTTACTCAAAACATGAGGTTATTGAGTCTCTTGGAGATATCTTGAAAGAATTGAAGAAAGCAGAAGCTCGTCTCAGCAGCAAACAAACCACAACCTGTGAACGTATCTTCCACAACCTAGCAGATCTAAGCATCTTCACAGAAGAGATGAAGAGATCTATCCGCCTTATCAATGAAGCACATGCAGATATAAACCCCGCTGCACCTTGCAATCCTTTTGGAGGATTGACTCGTCTGAAAACAGTTGAGAGGAAAATTGCTGATATACACTTCTTAGTAGACAAAGAAGTGGAAGAACTCACACTACGAATAGACACCATACAGCAGGAGGCTGAGAAGTTCCAACGTCATCTTGATTATCAGGCTGCATCGATTGCATCGATCGACGAGCTCAACCTCACATCGATCGATAGGCGATTAACTGAAATCGACGGCCAGATCGAGAAGCTTCACGAGAATCTGCAGAAACGAAAATCGACCGATAAGCAACCTATTGCATCGATCGATATACAGACTTCAGAGATCTATACCAGAGCCGATTTGGATAAATTAGCTGATGATGTCTACACAGCAATAACAAGTGTGGATGATTCACAAGATAGACGTCTAGACCAAACGTATTTCCCGCTTGTTAACGAGGTTGGAAGCATGGAATCTAGCATAGAAGAAATGCAGAAAGAAATTAAAGCTATTCAGAGACAGCTTGCGAGCAGACCTGCGCCCTTAGAATCGATCGACCCAGCAACCAGCGCATCGATCGATGGACTTCAACAGCCATCGACCAATATTTCAACCAAGGAATCGATCGATACCAGCTCCATCCAAGATAAAATGATCCAACGCCTTGATTCAATGCAAGCGGAGCTAGTGATCTTTCAGAACATGCCTACAAGAAGTTAGGATGGCAAGAGTTCAGCATTGAAAGTCATGAAGAAAGGATTCAAAGGATCACTGATGAGTTGATTGAGATAAAGAAGAAACGAACCAGAGAATATGAAGCCACAAGAAGCCTATTTGACGCATGGTTCGGTGAGAAGAAAGATACAGAGGATACTTGTTTCTCAACAAGTACCTGGACTTCATCTCAGTAGCTCATTCCATCCAAAGTCAAGCTAGATGACTATAATCAAAGCGCTGAGTGGGAGGCAACCCACTGTTAGGTAGTTTTTCATTTTATTTTTATCTTTAGGATTTTATTTTTCGAATTTGTTTTTCTTTGCAGTTACAATTAGACGATTGCTATTGAAATCGACCGACATGACACTATCGATATCGATCGACATGAACCACACAGAAGCGATCGACGAATGGGACTCAACATCGATCGATACGCATCGCGGTCAGGTATATCGTTCTAAACTTTTGATATCAGTGTACTTTATTATTACCTATGCCTTTACTGGACTGGTTATACACTGGGGACAGTGTATGGTTTAAGTCTGGGGGATGTTTACTGATGCTGTTTACCTTTTGATTTCATCCAAAAATGTTTTCAAAATGGTTTTTATTGAGTCAAGAAAGGGATAATGATAATTTTAATTTTCACTTTTTATCTAACCAATCTTTTAGGCACCATTCTTAGATTTGTTGATACAGAATGTACTATAGATGCTAAAGTTGATCACCTATCAGCTATGACAACACTTTCATTGATTGTCGGAGGAACCAAAGCTGATTTCCAACCTAACTTGACAATTCTTTGCTTGTCTTGGGGCTTGGTATACATGGGATCGGATGCTTCAAACAAGTCTGGAAGGTAAAAGCCTTGTGTAGATAGTTTTATCACCCTCTCTCTCTCTCATTTTCAAAATTAGATTTAATTTTTATTCAGTTAAAAAAAATCGAAAATTATCTTAAATTTATGTTCTAGGATTAGTTAGTTATTAACTAGGAAGGAATTCGAACAGGGCTTGGCGGTTACCCCCCTCAAGACTTGATTCATAAGAATTCTATAGGTAAAGGGTTCGAACAGGGCTTGGTGGTTACCCCCTTCAAGACTTGCTTCGCAATGAATCCTAGGATATAGGTCAAAAAGAAGTGAACAAGACTTGGTGGCTGCAACCTTTAAAGCTTGATTCATGGAAGCTTGTCCAATCTTGGTCAATGTCTTGCAAATAAAAACAGACTTGACTAGGAGAGAAATAGTAGAGAGAGAGGATAAGAACTAATTTTTACCTGCAGGTCTAGATACTTGTTTGAGCAACCTTGCATCCTGTGATCGATACTCCCAAGGTAAAGCCTGCACTTTTATTTTTATGTACAGAAATGAAGTCAATAGAGGGGTTAGTCAGACATGATTGCTAAGTTGTTGGCTAGATGATCAAGGTTGTTCAATTAGGATATTGCATAATGTGCTTCTGTGATTGATAGACTCTTAGATGTGGGTTGCAACAAAGTAGAGGTTATGATTCTAAATTTGAATTTGATTTAGTCCCTGCTTTTCAAAACCTCTTTCATAAAGACTGCCTGTGTGTTTGCTTGAGGACAAGGAAAAGGTTATGTCTGGGGGAGTTGATATACCATGGATTTTACCCGTTTTTACCCATGGTATATGAGTGTTTTTACTACTATTATCTATGTTTTGGAGTCTATTATGTATGTTTTCAGGTTCAGAAGCATTTTGGAGAAAAGTGATGTTTTAGGTGCCTTTTTGGAGCTTAAAGAAGAGTTCACCCGAGATCAAGACCAGAGGTCGACACCAGAGTTACACATCGATCGATGCACACTCTGTGCAATCGATCGACACACATTAGCCGAAGAACGATACATCGAGACCATAATCGATCGATGTACACCCTGTACTATCGATCGATACTGAGGCGGCTGAAAGACAAGTTGGACCTGGCCGAACTTGAAGCCCAAGATATCACATTTTACAAGAATGCCCTGACGAGTTTTTTAACCTAATGAACTCATATTTATATGTGCCTAAGTGTTTTGGCAAAGACAGAGTTTTTAAGAGTTGTTTAAGTTCTAAAGAGTTTCTTCTTCTTCTACTCATTTTCTTTTACTGTTTTCATTACTTTGCAAGTTCTCAATAAAGTTCTATTCAGTTCTTTAATTGTTAGCAAAGGTTATAGAATTCTAGACCTAGAGGAGAGATCCAAAGATATTTGTGATTGGAACCTAAGTGTTCACCCTCTAATAGGTCTATGAACTTCTATTATTACCTTGTTGCTATGAACTACTTAGTCATGTCTGAGTAGATTCACTTGTTAGATTTAGGGTTTAAATAGGATATGAGGGATTAGCCCCAGCCTATAATTGCTATAGTTGTGATATTTATTGTTAGGATTGTTCACTAATGCTTTTCTAGCTTAGCTACCTAGAACATGAACTTGGATTGCATTGTTCATTGCATGCAATACCTGACAACATCCTAAACATGCTATGACCCTCTTGAGATATGCGAAAGCTGATCTAAGATCATAGTGAGCATTGTATCAACTCGAGCATAAAGCTTGCTTAGAGTCGTATCGATCGATACTCTATAGAGTAATCGATCGACGTAGTAGAGGTGTATCGGTCGATATTCCTATCGAACTATCGAGCGATACCAGCCGACATAACACCATTTAGCATCTAAGTAATAGATGGTCTAAATAATGCGAGAGCTGATGGATTCATTTAATAAGTGTTGAGCTCTGACATATCATGCAAGCAACTTGTTAGCCTTTATAGTATTTATAATCCTGAATTCCTGAATACTTACCCTGAATCTAACTACTTTTCTTTACTGTTTTCAAAACCAAATCCTTTCAACTGAGTAATCTTATCCTTACTCAGCAAACCTGCACTTTACTTTAAACTATTTTCAACCTAGCATAGTCATTAAGATTGCATCTTATTTGTACACTAGCTCTCTGTGGATTCGATCCCTAAGTACTACAACTGAACCTCTTATTTGAGAGAGTAAAGTCACTCCTTAGGGTAATTTGAGTGATATCAAAATAGCATGAGAAAACTCTCTTATTATACTTTAGCTTCTCAAAGCCTATCAATACTCTTATGCCTCTACACAAGATGCAATGGTTATCAACCAACAAGTTCTCTTAACCAACTCTCACATTGATTCACACACACACACAAGGTGAATTCTCACAAATGGGTACATGCTCCCAATCATTTGGCTAGGTGATCAAATGGTCTAATATGGATGAAGACGATGGTTCAATGCAATCATTTTAAGGTGGCAATCACTCAAAATTCAAGGAGCTTGATCATTATGCAAAATTTATCTAAGACTAGGAGAAATTCATGCATACATGGATCCATTCTCATCATTGTACCCAATTCTTAAGTGATTACAAGTTCTACACCCCCTTTTATTCATCCCATGACCCAAAGTAACACCCTCCCACATCACTCACCCCATGAACAACTCTCTTTTCTTATGATTTAACCACTAGGGACATCTCATTCACTTTTCACATTTCTAAGCTCTAACTTTTTTTCTTTCCCCTTCCCCACTATCTTATTGAATCTTTTTTTTTTCTCTTTTCTTTTTTTTTTTATATATGAAGGGGAAGGCATAAATAAACAATCTAGAGCTTTCTTTTCTTTCTATTCTAAGGTCCCTAGGGCTTTTCTTTCTAATGACACTCTTTTGTTCATCAATCTCATCTTTATCACTTCCCAAATCCAAGAGATAAACCTTTAAGGAACAAATACCCACTCACCATCCTAGAAGCTAGCTCAAATGATGACCCTATGCTAGCAAGAGATGAGAATAAATCCATGTCACTTTCAATACTCTCAAGATTTTGCACATGACAAACTATCAAAAGAGACCTCACTCATGCAAATCAATGTAGGCTTCAAAGAATGGCTGGGGTTCAAGGGTAAGGAAGTGCCATTTGGGTTAACAAAGAGTGGTACAATGGGGAAAAGATAACCCAGATTTGTATGATATCCATGACCAAGTATGCAAGTGCCCATATGCAAGAGAGATTAAGTTCATTCAAGACTAAGTTCAGGATGGAGCTGGTTTCAAGAACAATGCCAATGCCAATGTCAAGCAAGCAAACATGTTTCAAGAAGAGTTTTCAAGACTCAAAGCATGCAAGCCTTTCAAGAGATGCTTAAGCTACTTGATATGTTTAACTAGGGTGTCAAATTCAGTGCAAACAAGTGTTCTTTACAAGGCATTTTCAACAGCTGCTCCATATGCAAGTGAATACAACCTATATGATCTAGACTCAATCCTAAGAATGCAAGTGATGCAACTACATGCTTCTTTTTGTATTTTTCAAAATTTTCAAATTTTTTGGTTTTTCTATGCATATATGTATGAATAATGCAATGCATGAGACTCATAATCAACAAAGCAAACATGATCAAATACTTGGTACCTCCCCCAAACTTAAATCACACAGTCTCTGTGTGAGTAAGAGAGAAGGAGATACCGAACACATGATTAAAGCAATGGTATGTACAAAGAAGAGTTGGAGTGATACCTCAAGAGGAGAGTGGGTGTGGTAATGGGCGTCTAGGGTTTGAGCAAGGAGCTGACCTGAAACCACTGTCACACTTATTAAAAACTTAAAGAAAGAAATAGCAAGTTTATTTACAAGGATAGACATGAGACTTCCTCCCAAGCGAGCTTGTTTAGAGTCACTAGCTTAACTACCTTTTCTCTTGGACTAGTGAGAAGGAGGATCCTTCCCACCTTCAAGAGTGATGGTGAGGACCTAAGAGAGAAGCTCTTGGAGCTTGATGGGGTCGTCCTGAATCTGAGGAATGATGATGGCCCTGGCACTTGAGAATGGCTTGGACCAGCCTTTGCACTTGACCTTGTACTCAATGGCTCCATCTTTGAGCTGCATTGGGTGGAGAGTGAGAGTGTGTGGGAGCATACCAATAGGCGGAGGGTGAGGTTCTTTCAGCATTTTCTTCTTGCCATGAGTGGCCTTTGTGACCCTACTCCCCCCCATCCTTTGTAGCACTTTCCAAGTGCTCATCACACCTCTCCTTAGAGGGCTCTCCATCATGACCATCTTGCACACAAACAACCACCTCAGACTGGATCTTCTCAACAGATTGTTCTCCACAAGTGATTGTTTCACAATATCCAACATCCATAGGAGACTGAATTGGGTAAGAGACAGCCTTGTTCATATTGATGAGTGTGACCTTCTTGTTTGGAAAGTCAATGCAAGCTCCAACTGTTGTGAAAAATGGAGTGCCAAGGATCAATGGAACTCTCTTCTCAGTTGCCATCTTCAGGACAGTGAGGTCAATAGGAATGGTGCAAGCTCCAATCTTCAAGGGGAAGTCCTTGATGAGACCTATAGGGGTTGTTGAAGATGAATCCCCAAACGTGAGAGAAGATGTGTTTTGCTCCATGCTCTCAATACCAAGACTCTTCACCATTTCCACTGAGATCACATTGACACTTGCACCACTATCAACAAGAGCATCATCCATAGTGATCTTACCAAGGGAGCAAGACAAGGTGAACTTCCCTTGGGGCTCTAGCTTAGGGAGGGACTTTGGAGGGACTGGTGGATCAAGCTTCAAAGTTGAGATGTCGAGGAGCTCTGCTACTTCAGCTTGGTGATCGAGAATGTCCTTGATGAGCATCATCTGGACATGAGCATCTTGCATATTGTAGATCTCTGGAAGCCGGACTCCAATATCACTCAGTTCTTTTCTAAATTTGGAGACCACCTTCTTCTGAGCTTTGGTGAGGACCCTTTGTGGAAAAGCGAGCTTGTCATAGGATGACAGCTCAACCTAAGTGGTATCCTCCAGCTGAACCTTCTTCAGTTTGTTGTCAGCTTTCTTCTCAACTTGTTTCTCAGCACTGGCCTCAGCTTTCTGTATACTCTTTACTTCAACCTTCTTGGCAGCGTCCTTCAAAATCTTTGCTTCAGCTGTGGCCACAACAAATCTCTCAACTTCCCCAAGCTCAGTTCCAAACACCAGTCTTTCAATCTCATCCTCTTCTTGCACATAATTACTAGACTCAGCCTCTGAAGATGTAGTTGAGAGAATAACATTTCGAGACTCCTTGGGATTCTTCTCTGGTTTCCCTGGTAGAGATCCCATAGGGCTCTTGGATGTTGAAGGCATAGATGCAAACTGAGTCTCCAAGGCTTTGAAGTGAGAGGCAAGTTGTAGGAGCTTGTTGTTGAGGTCTGTGTAGTTCCCATCAACTTTAGCATGTAGACTTTTCAGCCCATACTCAACGTTCTTGTTGGAACCGAAATTCACATAGTCAATTTTCGTAAATTAAAGAGAGTTAAGAAACCCTAACTTTCCCCGAGGTCCCGGATTCTCTGCGAGAGCCAACGACAAGTGACCAAACAGATGCGAAAGTACGAAGGGATAACAAAACGATTTTATAGAAAAAATAGATCTTATTTCGAATCCGCGTAAGAGCGTTGCGATCATTACAAAAGGTTATGAAAACTATGGCCGCAAGAGATTTCGGCCAGTTCAAGCCAGCTGAAACCCTAGACCTAGTTGAGACGCAGCTCGATAACCAAGACGAAAAAGATACCGAAAAAGGTTTTAAAGATTTTGGACTGGACCTTATGAAAGGCTGCCTACGTACCCCTTTCGAGGATCAAGCCGAACGTAGTTCAGTTACAAAGAATTGAACAAGAGATCGAACTGCCAGGGCGATTTCATCTAGTATGAGCGCATATCATAGAAACAGGCATGTCGAGAATAATGCCTAGGGTTTCTAAGTGCAGAGTTCTAGAGTCTAAGTTAAGTTCTCTCTCCTTTATTTTAGCTTTAGCTCCCCATATATATGCCTTCTAGGTCGGTTCTCCGCTTCCTTTTCTGCCCCTAGGTCGAGTTTATCGTTTCACGGAAATATTCCTTCTTCTTCTCGATCTTCATCATTATTTTGGAAACTTGACATTTATCTTTCGATTTCGCGAGATTTGCCTCCTTCTACAAGTAAGATAGACCGTCAAAGCAGTGGCGGGCTTGATTTAGAATGAAATTGTAAGTGGGTTTTGGGCCGTGTCCTAGGACTCTTCGGGCCGTTTCCTGGCGTAAACGTTTTTACGATCTCTTCGAAAGAGCACTTCTTGATGCGACGTCGATTCGACGAGGAAGCCCATACTTCTCATATAGGTTTAGACAATCGTGACAGTTTTCATTGTAAGATTCCAACGGTAACTCCGATCGAGACGAAACGAAGGACTGATCTTGTCGAGGTCCAACATGAGGCACAAAATTTGATCCAACTGGCCAAACGGGCAAAATTGGATGGAGTGCTTGACCCAACTCGCCATTTTGGCGAGTTGGATGCTTTCGGGATGGCGAGTTGGAGTGGTCCAACTCGCCAAGATGGCGAGTTGGATTGGCTCAGTCTTCACGATAGCTTCTTCTCTCGAGGCAGACTGACCACTCTTCAGTAAAACGGGCATAACTTCTAATATAACCGTTGGATTGCCTCCAAACCGGTGGCATTGGAAAGCTAACTCAAATCTCTAGTTTTTGTCAACACATCAGCTCAATCTCACTTCGGGAAGTTCTCCATCCATGTCCAAACATCTGACGCATCTGTGCAGCTATGCACGAAAACCATCGTTCTTGGTCCAACTCGCCAAATGGCGAGTTGGGGGTGTTCCAAGTTGGCCTTGTTTCAGGGTCCAACTCACCATCTCAGTGAGTTGGAAGAGCTCCAACTCGCCATCTCGGCGAGTTGGAAGAGCTCCAACTCACCAAGGTGGCGAGGTGGTCTCGTTTACGGTTCAACTCGCCATCTTGGCGAGTTGGAAGACCTCCAACTCGCCAAGTTGGCGAGGTTGTCTCGTTCACGGTTCCAACTCGCCAAGGTGGCGAGTTGGTCTCGTTTTCGGGTCTAACTTGCCATCTTGGCGAGTTCGTTGTCTTGCTTGGTTTGATTCGTTTGTTCGGTGAGTTTGTTTGTATGTTCGGATATTCAAACTTTCGTAACCGTCTCGTTGTCCGAGGCTTAGAGTAGTCTTTCTCGAGATTTCTTGTTTTTGTTCCTTTTCGGAATTGATTTGAAACTCGATTTAGACTTCTCGCGCTCATTCTATCTCTTTTTCCAAAGAGGAATTTTTCCGAGAAGTTTCTGACGTTTGATTTTGACAGAAATCGTCGTACAATCTTTTCAATAAAAATTATACGAAGGTTATATTGCGAGAAACATTTTCCGGGGTTGTTCAGGCGTTGATTCCGTCGTGACCGATTTTGACCCCAACAGTTAGCCCCCAGGTCGTTAGAACCGTGAGCTTCTAGTGTGAGGTTTTGGCGAGCGGCTAGGAATATTAGGCAATTTAGGTAAGTTAGGCGGAATTAATGGTTGAAAAAGTCCGTCGTAAAGGGTCTTTCGCTCTCCTAAAGAATGGAATGCGATAAGATTGGGTATGCGCCTTATGACGGCTGCCTACGTACCCTTAATGGAGGGATCAAGCCTTTCGTAGTTCGTCTTGGAGTTAAGATTTTTTTTTCTTTTCTTTTGACCTGTTTTCCAGTGAGACCTTTACAGTCTAGTTGCGTGTTGTGTAGAGATTATCGAGCATGTTGCTGCTGATGGAATTTTATGTTGGACTTTTGTCAGCCTCGAGACTAGCCTCGTAGGCTGTTTGATTCGGCCAAATGTGGCCGTATTTATGTTTTCGGCACTGACAACGTGTGTCTTCGCATCCCAGCCGCTTTGCAACTTTTTTAAATGAATTGTGTTTCGCGTTTTATGAGCATGTTTGTATTCGTGTGAATGTAGAGGGAAGAGTACGAGTTGTCATGACAACTCGTAATCTAACTCTGGGTGAACTGCTATATTCGTGACCTGTTTCAAGAGTTTTGCATCATGCAAGCTTTCGAGATTTCTGGAGATGTGCGAATAATAGCCAAGAGACAAATTTTGGGATCTCGTATCAGGGTGTTTGATACTATGCCTAGAGATGTTAGAGATAAGTGTGTGGGTTTAGGGTAAGACCTAGGCCTAATCACGGCTTTAGGGGGTGTGATGACTACTTCGACTTACATTTCCCGTATCATTTTTGACCTGATTTTGTCCTGCCTTAAAGTCCGCGATATGTCCTCGGCTTAAAGGACTTGTATGGTAGGAATCGAGCATCTCTTTGGGGAAAATTTTTAAGTCTCCCGAAAGTGCTGACCAAAATTTCAGATTTCTTTTATAGCACTATTACCCTTGTGTCGGGTGTACGAGAGCTATCTCTACGAGATGGCTTAGTCTGTTTAGAACGTTAAGAGTTTGTTGTGATCAGCAACAAACTTATCGTTAGATATTACCGTTTTTGATTCTTCGCGAAGGATACATGTATAAGAAGGTGTTAGTGTATATGACTGTCTGGTCTTCCAAGAAGGTGTTTTTATCGAGGAAGGTGATTTATCGAAAAACGAATCTTCGGGCATCTGCGACGTCTCGCGATGCAGAAGATTGGTTATTTTTCCGTATGCCGCCTTTCGTTCTTGAAATGTTTGCGGTCTTGAAGAGTTTCTGTGTTGCAAGGATTTAGTCTTAACCCTGCGTTGGAGAAACGTCTTGGTTTGTCTGCAGATGTTCGCAGCCAAAAATGTTGTTCCAGTTTCGATGTTAAGTACTTTGATTTATGATAAAGGGGTTAGGACCAAGGGGCCGCGTAGATTAGTCCCTGCGAAGAAGCGTTGTCCTCCACGGTGCTTCGTGAAGTCTTGGCCTTCCAGGATTTGTTAAGGATGACTAGTTTAATTCTAGGAGATTTGTTACGAGTGTTTCTTTTCATGCCGCATTTTACGGGTAAACTTTACGGGCTTTATGTGTGATATCACTCAAAATACCCTAAGGAGTAACTTTACTCTCTCAAATAAGAGGTTCAGCTGTAGTACTTAGGGATCAAATCCACAAAGAGCTAGGAAACCAATTACATCTAATAGTTATATAATTAAACTAGGCCAATAAGTAATAAAACAGTAAATAAATTATAAAGAAATAAATATAGTAAATTGCAGGGGCGAACAAGGTAGCTGTTTTTATGTAACCGAGAGTTGTTTGATGGAAGGATGGTTGCTAGACTTAGGGTTTATATTCAGGTATTCAGAGATTATAATCCTATAGATGCCTAACAGTTGCATGCATGATATAAAAGAGCTCAACTACTTAACAACAAGTCAATCAGCTCTTGCGTTTCTGGACGAGTCTATTAACTAGATCTAATGATCCAAACAAGAGTGTTTGATCAATAGCAGTGTCGATCGATGATCCTGGAGGGATATCGATAGATACACCTTTCAATCCGTCAATCGATTGTCCAGTAGGGATATCGATCGACGCTCTCTAGTTAAGCTTTATGCGCGGGTTGAATAATGCCCACTAAGGATCCTAGATCAGAAATTCACCTTACTCTAGCAATCTTAACTCAATAGATAGATCATGAAAGTATTATTCAAGGTTGCTCAAATATACAAGTTCCTAGGTTCAATATTCTAGTTAATTACTCTAGAACAAGCATTAAGAACAACCTATTGATGAATATCACAACTTAGCATTCTATAGTTGGGGCTAATCCCCTTAATCATATTTTAACCCTAAACCTAATAGGTGGATCTATTCAAGCATGAAGTTTGTCACAGAAATCATAGATGAATAGATGAAAAGCATAAATAATATAATACAAAACCAATGGAGTTCCAGGAGTACTCTTACGGAGTTCCTCCCTTCTCTCCTAACTAGAACAATCAATAGAAAAAACTTAGAAAGCGTAGCCGTCAACAATGGCTTAGAAATAACATAAATATGGTTTTAGGTCGTCCAAGGATATTCTGGTAATTTGTGTCTGCTTCAGGGTCTTAGTCAGTCATAAAATATACTCAGCCCGTATTCTGGCATCCCTGTCGATCGATGCCAAGAGTGCTGCATCGATCGACATATGTTGCTCTTCTCGACAGCTTCCTCTCGCGAGGCAGACTGACCACTCTTCAGTAAAATGGGCATAACTTCTGCTACAGAATGCTGTTTGACCTGAAACCGGTGGCATTAGAAAGCTAACTCAAAGCTCGATATTGTCTCTGAAGATGAGATCAATCTAACGGTGGGAAAGTCTCCATCCATAGCTAAACATCTGATGAATCTGCGCAGTTCTGCACTCCAAAGGCACCAAAATCACCATATTTCTCCCAAACGTACCTGAAACTGTAAATAATCTAAAAAGACTCCAAATAGTAGTAAACATATCTTAAAACACCTATATACCATGGGTAAAAGTGGGTCAAATCTATGGTATATCAACTCCCCCAGATTTACCCTTTTGCTTGTCCTCAAGCAAAACAAACAGGCAGTCTCTCTGAAAGAGGTTTGAAAACAGTAGGGACTCACACAATCTTTAAACTCACTATCATCACCTCTACAATGTTGCAAGCCACTTCAAATCAATTCCAACTCCAGAGGTACTTTATATACCCTATCCAAGCTTAGCAACCAAATTCATCTAGCCAGCAACTTAGCAAATCCTGTCTGACTAACCCCTCTACTAACCTGATTTCTTTGTATAAATAAAAGTGTAGGCTTTACCTAGGGAGTATCGATCAAGGGACACATGGGTTCTTACTCAAGCAAGTTTCTGAATACACAGGTAGTCTTCTCTGATCCCTTTCTTCCCTCTTTCTCCTTCTGTGAACCCTTATAGTTTCAATTTCAATGAACAGTGATGCTGATGCAGTCTATCTTGATCATATTATTGACTTTTCAACTTTTGTAGACAAAGTTTAGCGAATAATTGGGTTACAGGAGACACTCCTACCCCTCGTTTTCATAGTGTGTGAATATTCCTTTATGAATTAGAATACTGGGATCACAGGAGAATCTCCTACCCCTCTGCATCTTCCAGGAAATCATCTAAATCTTTTATATATAGGGTACTTGAAGAGAAAGAGAAGGGAACAAGAAACACAAAGACTTTTACCTTCCAGACTTATAGGAGGAACCCGATCCAATATATACCAAGTGATATCACTCAAATTACCCTAAGGAGTGACTTTACTCTCTCAAATAAGAGGTTCAGTTGTAGTACTTAGGGATCGAATCCACAGAGAACTAGTGTACAAATAAGATGCAATCTTAGTGACTATGCTAGGTTGAGAATGGTTTAAAGTAAATTGCAGGTTTTTGAGTAATGGTAAGATTACTCAGTTGAAAGGTTTTGGTTTAAGACAATAAAGAAAAGTAGTTACATTCAGGGTAGGTATTCAGGAATTCAGGATTATAAATATTATAAATGCTAACAAGTTGTTTGCATGATATGTCAGAGCTCAACACTATTAAATGAATCCATCAGCTCTCGCAATATTTAGACCATCTATTACTTAGATGATAAATGGTGTTTGCGGCCAGCTATATCGCTGACAGTATCAATCGATTATTCGATAGGAATATCGACCGATACACCTCTAGCTACGTCGATCGATTACTCTATAGGAGTATCGATCGATACGGCTCTAAGCAGACATTATGCGCGAGTTGATACAATGCATGTCTCAAGAGGGTCATAGCATGTTTAGGATGTTGTCAAGAATTGTATTGAATGAATAATACAATCCAAGTTCATGTTTTACGTAGCTAAGCTAGAAAAAACATTAGTGAATAATCCTAACAATAAATATCACAACTATAGCAGATATAGGCTGGGGCTAATCCCTCATATCCTATTTAAACCCTAAATCTAACAAATGAATCTACTCAGACATGGCTAAGTGATTCATAGTAACAAGGTAATAATAGGAGTTCATAGATCTATTAGAGGGTGAACACTTAGGTTCCAATCACAAATCTCTTTGGGTCTCTCCTCTAGATCTAGAATCCTATAACCTTTGTTAAGAAGAACAAGTAAAGAACTGAATAGAACTTTATTGAGAACTTGCAAAGTAATGAAAACTGTAAAAGAAATGAGTAGAAAAGATGAAGGTAGAAAGGTGGTTAGAAACTTGTAAAAACTCTTGTGGTCCCCCCTTTTTGTGCCAAAACACTTACGCACATATAAATATGAGTTCTTTAGGTTAAAAACTCGTCAGGGGCAATCTTGTAAAATATGATGTCTTGGGCTTCAAGTTCGGCCAGGTCCAACTTGTCTTCTGCCGCTTCGATATTGATCGATAGTACAGAGTGTACATCGATCGATTATGATCTCGATGTATCATCCTTCGGCAAATGTGTGTCGATCGATGGCACAGAGTGTGCATCGATCGATGTGTAGTTCTGGATGTCGACCTCTGGTCTTGATCATGGGTGAACTCTTCTTTAAGCTCCAAAAAGGCACCTAAAACATCACTTTTCTCCAAAATGCTCCTGAGCCTGAAAACATACCTAATAGACTCCAAAACATAGCTAATAGTAGTAAAAATACTCATATACCATGGATAAAAACGGGTAAAATCCATGGTATATCAACTCCCCCAGACTTAACCTTTTGCTTGTCCTCAAGCAAACACACATGCAGTCTTTATGAAAGAGGTTTTAAAAAAGCAGGGACTCAATCAAATTCAAACTTAGAATCATAACCTCTACTTTGTTGCAAACCACATCTAAGAATCTGTCAATCATAGAAGCACATTATGCAATATCCTAATTAAAAAACCTTGATCATCTAGCCAACAACTTAGCAATCATGTCTGACTAAACCCTCTACTGATTTCATTTCTATACATAAAAATAAAAGTGCAGGCTTTACCTTGGGAGTATCGATCACAGGATGCAAGGTTGCTCAAACAAGTATCTGGACCTACAGGTAAAAATTAGTTCCTATCCTCTCTCTCTATTATTTCTCTCCTAGTAAAGTCTGCTTTCATTTGCAAGACATTGACCAAGATTGGACAGGCTTCCATGAATCAAGCCTTAATGGTTGTAGCCACCAAGTCCTGTTCACTTCTTTTTGACCTATATCATAGGATTCATTGCGAAGCAAGTCTTGAAGGGGGTAACCACCAAGTCCTGTTCGAATCCTTTACCTATAAAATTCTTATGAATCAAGTCTTGAGGGGGGTAACCGCCAAGCCCTGTTCGAATTCCTTCCTAAGTAATAACTAACTAGTCCTAGAACATATATTTAAGCTAATTTCGAATTTTTTTTTTGAACTAAATAAAATTAAATCTAAATTCGAAAATGAGAGAGAGAGAGGGTGATAAAACTATCTACACAACACTTTACCTTCCAGACTTGTTTGAAGCACTCGATCCCATGTATACCAAGCCCCAAGACAAGCAGAGAATGTCAGGTTAGGTTGGAAATCAGCTTTGGTTCCTCCAGACAATCAATGAAAGCGTTGTCATAGCTGATAGGTGATCAACTTTCATCTATAGTACATTTTGCATCAACAAATCTAAGAATTGTGCCTAAAAGATTGGTTAGATAAAAAGTTAAAATTTAAAATATCATTATCCGTTTCTTGACTCAATAAAAACCATTTCGAAAACATTTTTTAGATGAAGTCAAAAGGTAAACATCATCAGTAATCATCCCCCCAGACTTAAATCATACACTGTCCCCAGTGTATAACCAGTCCGGTGAAGGCATAGGCAAAAATAAAATACAATGATATCGAAAAAGTTAGAGCGAAATACCTGACCGTGATGCGTATCGGTCGATGTTGAGTTGCCTTCGTCGATCGCTATTGTTTGGTGCATGTCGATCGATATCGACAGTGTCATATCGGTCGATTTCAGTGGTAATCTTCTAGTCGTAACTACAAAGAAAAACAAATACGAAAAATAAAATCCTAAAGATAAAAAATGAATGAAAAATTACCTAACAGTGGGTTGCCTCCCACTCAGCGCTTTGATTATAGTCATCTAGCTTGACTTTAGATGGAATGAGCTACTCGGATGAAGTCCAGGTACTTGTTGGGAAACAACTATCCTCTGTATCCTTCTTCTCACCGAACCATGAGTCAAATAGGCTTCTTGTGGCTTCATATTCTCTGGTTCGTTTCTTCTTTATCTCAATCAACTCATCATTGATCCTTTGAATCCTTTCTGCATGACCTTCAATGCTGAGCTCGTGCCATCCTAATTTCTCGTAGGCATGTTCAGAAGATCACTGAGCTCCGCTTGCATTGAATCAAGGCGTTGGATTATTTTTTCGTGGATAGAGCTGGTATCGATCGATTCCTTTGTTGAATTGTCGGTCGATGGCTGTTGAGGTCCGTCGATCGATGCGCTGGTGTTTCTGTCGATTGATGCTAAGGGTGCAGGTCTGCTCGCAAGCTGCCTCCGAATGGCTTTGATTTCTTTTTGCATCCCGTCTATGCTAGATTCCATTCTGCCAACCTCGTTGATTAGCGGGAAAAACGTCTGATTTAGACGTCTGTCTTGCGAATCATCCACGCTTGTGATTGCCGTGTAGACTTCATCAGCTAACTTATCCAAGTCAGGTATGGTGCAGATTTCTGAAGTCTGTATATCGATCGATGCAACATGTTGTTAATCGGTCGATTTTTGCTTCTGTAGATTCTCGTGAAGCTTCTCGGCAAAGAGCTTCATATGGCCGTCGATTTCAGTCAGTCGCCTATCGATCGATGTGAGGTTGAGCTCAACGATCGATGTGATTGATGCAGCCTGATAATCGAGTTGACGTTGGAACTTCTCAGCTTCCTGCTGCATAGTATCCATGTGTAGTGCGAGTTCCTCCACTTCTTTGTCTACTAAGAAGTGTATATCAGCAAGTTTCCTCTCAGCTGCTTTTAGACGAGTCAATCCTCCAAAAGGATTGCAAGGTGCCACGGGGTTCATATCCGCATGCGCCTCATTGATAAGACGGATAGATCTCTTCATCTCTTCGGTGCAGATGCTTAGATCCCCTAGGTTGTGGAAGATAGGTTCACAGGTTTTGGTGAGTTTGCTGCTGAAACGATCTTCTGCTTTCTTCAGTTCTTTCCAGATATCTCCGAGAGGCTCATCGACCTCATGTTTTGAGTAGGTGGTCGATGGTGCATGTTTCATATCGATCGATGTGGATGTTACTCCGTCGATCGATATTGAACCTGTCTGGCCGTGGTTCTGGGTGTTGCGAATATCTTCAAGTTCCAGCTGAAGACGTTTAACCTTCTTGAGTAATGCCTGGTCTGCACTGAACATCCAGTTCATCTCACTGTGAAGCTTGTCTTTAGCATCCTCTAAACTCTTTTCCATGAAGAGCTTTTCCCACTTGCGTTCTCCAAGTAGACCAGTGAACATCTCGTTGATCTCGTCTTTGGTGTAGGTTTCGTGCACCAATTCTCTTCCTGTAAATGAACTGGCGTGCTCTGGTAAACAGATGTAAAAACGCTCGTCCATTGAAGTCCTTTAAAGTAGTTTCTTGATGTCGTCTTTTGAAACTCTGATGACGTCACCATCTATTCCTCTAGCAAACCCTTTCTCGTCCCTGTACATCCCATACTCATCTCTCTGCTCCCAAAAGAATTTTCGAACTCCATATCGAAAGGCTCTCTTTCCGAATTCAGGACGCCTATCGGTCGATGTCATGGACTCCATATCGATCGATGTCCTTTGAAAATTTGGGTCCTTTGTGTTGAGATGATTATCCTCAGCTTCCTTTGGCTCGGCTGTTGTGTCTGCCTCCTGGTGCTGATATTGGTGGTCTGGTCCATAGCGTTGCTGCTGGAATAGGTTTTGGGATCCGTTGGCTAACTGTAGGACGTCTGCAATGTTCTCTCTGGATATGTGAAGTGTTCGTCCATCCATTGAGCGTGCGAAACCTTTTGAATCCCTGAAAATACCAAACTCATCCGGGATTAAATTACCGAAATCAATTTCATGTGTATTTGTTACCTGGGATGGTTTGATGTATGTATCGGTCGATGGCACAGGCACGGGATCGGTCGATGGTTATTCAGGCCTATCGGTCGATTGTGTTGGTGCCATGTCGATCGATGAGACTTCCTCGGGTTGGGTGATGTATGTTGGCGTTGCGGTCTCGACCGCAAAGCTCCCGTGCTGGTAATCGCTTGCCCAGCTCCCGATTAAGTAGTCTCCGTCTCGCGTCTTGTTGATTGTGTTGTCTAATAATGCGAGGCAAGTAGTATCGATGGATGGGGAGAATGTCCTGTTGATCGATGTGTTGATTCTGAGGTTGTGGTGGAGAAGTCGATCTTCATCTTCTGGAAGGTTATGATACTCTATAGCTCTCTCCTCCTCGTAATCATCAGTATACTCCTCAATGTGAGTAGTATCTGCAGCATGTGGTGGGATGTAGTAGTCGTTCTCCCACTCGTTTACTTTGAAGTCACCATCTGGAAACTCCTCCTCGATCTGGTTGAATAGTGAATCGATCGACGACCATGTGTTTCTGTCGATCGATGTCTGTTCTCGAGAATCGATCGATGAGGCAATGCCACTGTCGATCGATTCGGCGTACTCCGTCTCATATGCGTCTTGTGAATCATATTCATCTCAACAATAGCAAACAGCTACGAGGTCTGAGCCGTCTTGGATCTTCTCAGAAACCTTGATGACTCGTACCGGATCATAGTAGACCGTAGGATTGATCAGGGTTAGGCACAGTTTGTTTGTCTGAAGGTTGCAGACCGCTCCAACTGTGGCTAGGAAGGCTCTTCCAAGTAGCAAAGAAGTAGGTAGGGTTATCTTGACGTCCAAGATATGGAAGTCTACTGGTATTAGGGCTTCTCCTATGGTGACCTCAAGGTTTCTCACAATTCCTCCAGAGTTCTGCTGAGAACAATCAACAAAGATGAACGATTCTTCAGTAGGCTCTAGCTTCAGACCTAGATGGTCTGCTATCACCTTGGGTAGGATGCTAACTCCATATCCTGTGTCACATAGCGCATGTGGGAAGTTGATCCTATGGACTGAGCAAGGAACGACGAACTTCCCTGGATCACCCTTCTTCTCAAGTTTGATCCTCTTCTTCATACTGTCTCTGACTTGGTTGAACATCCTCCTGATGTCTTCTTCTGTCTCCTTAGTTTCTATGAAAAACATCCACAATCTGTGTGAAAAGTAGGCTTCTTCAAAGGGTTTCTCTGTAGGTATTCTAAGAACTCTCTTTCAGAAACTTTCCAGCTCCTTCTCATTAACTCCTCTTTTAAGGTGTTTAGGAACCTTCTCTTTCCCTTTTCTGAGAACTCGGCCATCTTTTTCCTTTTCTATCTCCATTGGATCAATGATATCAGTGGGCTTCTTCATGATGGCGGTTGGTGGGTTTCTGGAAGGCTTAGATTGCTCCCGGAGTGCATTAAGTCATGCAACATCTATCTTGGGAAGTTGCACTCGGCGTGTGATAACTGAATATCGATCGACAGGCTCTGTAGTATGTCGATTGATTTCCTTATCCTTCTGTCGATGGGACTTCTGTCCTGTCGATCGATGTTGTAAGGGCTGGGCGGATGTGGGTGCTTTGCTGCGAACTCCTCGTGAGTAAGTATCTTTATAGGGTTGCACTCGTGAGTGGATTCTTCAAGATTTTATCGGTCGATGCTCGTCTGAGTCCATCGTTCGATTTGAGGTGGCGTAGATACCAATGGTTTCCGCCAATACTCATGGAACTTTCAATCTGGAAGTCTCCCTCTTGCAGCTTCTCATGCTTCACCACTCTCCAAAAATTATCTTCTATGATAGCATTAACGTTGTGGCCTGTTGCTTCTTCTCAAGTCCCGTTTCCTAAGGCTTCCTGCTTCTTAACAGCTTCTCATGTCTGAATCACTTGAGTCTCTAGTTTCTCAACATGAGTGCTCAAAGCATCAAGCTTTGTGTTCAAAGTGGTGTAGACAGCGTCGATCTTTCCATTGAAGTTCACCTCTAACTGCTGCTGGCTTTCAAGAACTTTGCTGAGCATGTCTTCTAGCTTTCCTTTTGGGGTTGGTGTGGGTGGCTTCATGTAAGATGAGTTTCCATAACTCCTGTTGTTGTTGAAGTTGCCTCTCTGTCCTGAGAAGTTTCTGTTTCCTTGGTTTCCAGATCTCTGAAATTAAGTTCCATTGATTCAATTGACTTCTGCTTCTATGTAGTCATCTTCTTCATCAGCTTCTGCATCCTCCACTGAGCAGATTTGCTTGTTTAGAAACTTCTGAACATTGCAGATCTTGCTTTTACAATGTTCTTCGTGCTGTTTCTGGATGCTAAGTTGTCTATTAGCTTCACAGCATCTTCAGGATTCCTTGTGGTGAAGTTTCCTTCACTAGCAGTATCCAGAGCCATCTGATATTTCAGCGCGATGCCTCTGAAGAAAGTGCAGAGCAGTTGCACCTTGTTGAATCCATGGTGTGGACAATCTCGATGGTAAGACTTGAATCTGATCCAGGTATCCTTGAATGACTCTCCAAGCTCCTGGTTGAATGTGGCAATTTTCCTCCTTAAGTCTTCAGCGTGCGCATCATCAAAGAAGTTACGCAAAAATGCGTTTTTGATGTCGCTCCATGATGTAAGAGATCCTGGTGGTAGCTGCTTAAGCCACTGTAAAGCTTCTCCAGATAAAGAGTGCTTGAAGAACTTACAAAGAAGGTAGTCCACAGGGACCATTGGCTTTGATAGCAGATATGAGATCCTCGAACCTCTCCAGATGGTCCATGGGATGCTCATTGGACAGCCCACAGTAGGGTGTCTGTCCCACAAGGGTGTAGTACTGCGGCTTGAGCACGAAATCGCCTCTCTGAATAGCAGGGGGACGAATGGCTGATATGTTGGTGTAGAACTGATCTGGACGGTTGTAGTCAGCTAGTGTCCGAGCAGCCTCTCCTACAGGTTGAACAGCTCCTGTAGGTGCAGTTTCTGGCTCAGGGATTACTTCATTCTGAACATTGAGCTTCTGACATGCTTCGTTACGAAGATGACCTTCTCGTTCACGCAAGTCTCCATTCTCATCTCGTGTGAGAATAATAGGCGCAACCATGACTCGCGGAACAGTATCGATCGAAATACAGATAGGTGTATCGATCGATGTCGGATGAAATGTGTTGGTCGATGGTGAAGTAGTGTCGGTCGACGGTGAAGTAGTGTCGGTCAACAGGAAGGTGCGAGTATCGGTCGACGAAGACGGTGTCTCGGTCGGCAGGGGTGCCTCGGTATTGGTCGACATACAGTTGTTGATGTCGATCGATGCGGAACGGATTTCCTTGCGGATTGAACGTTCCAAGCTAGCAGGGTCTTCTGAGAACAAAAGTTGAGATGCCTTGTTGCTTCTGGTACTGCTGGGCATGTACCTGAAAAGACAAGATAAAATTTGTGTCAGAAAACAAATTAAAGTAAAAATAACCTAGACTTAATCATATTAAATCCTATTGTATCAAAGCTCTCCGGCAACGGCGCCAAATTTGATATCACTCAAATTACCCTAAGGAGTGACTTTACTCTGTCAAATAAGAGGTTCTGTTGTAGTAATTACGTATAGAACCCACAGAGAGCTAGTGTACAAATAAGATGCAATATTAGTGACTATGCTAGGTTGAAAATGGTTTAAAGTAAATTGCAGGTTTTTGAGTAATGGTAGGATTACTCAGTTGAAAGGTTTTGTTTTAAGACAATAAAGAAAAATAGTTAGATTCAGGGTAGGTATTCAGGAAATCAGGATTATAAATACTATAAATGCTAACAAGTTGCTTGCATGATATGTCAGAGCTCAACACTATTAAATGAATCCATCAGCTCTCGCAATATTTAGACCATCTATTACATAGATGCTAAATGGTGTTTGCGGCGAGCTATATCGCCGACAGTATCGATCGATTATTCGATAGGAATATCGACCGATACACCTCTACGTCGATCGATTACTCTATAGGAGTATCGATCGATACGGCTCTAAGCAGACATTATGCGCGAGTTGATACAATGCTCACCATGATCTTAGATCAGCTTCCGCTTGTCTCAAGAGGGTCATTGCATGTTTAGGATGTTTTCAGGAACTGTATTGAATGAATAATAAAATCCAAGTTCATGTTCTAGGTAGCTAAGCTAGAAAAAGCATTAGTGAACAATCCTAACAATAAATATCACAACTATAGCAGATATAGGCTGGGGCTAATCACTCATATCCTATTTAAACCCTAAATCTAACAAATGAATCTACTCAGACATGGCTAAGTGATTCATAGTAACAAGGTAATAATAGGAGTTCATAGATCTATTAGAGGATGAACACTTAGGTTCCAATCACAAATCTCTTTGGGTCTCTCCTCTAGATCTAAAATCCTATAACCTTTGTTAAGAAGAACAAGTAAAGAACTGAATAGAACTTTATTGTAAACTTTCAAAGTAATGAAAACAGTAAAAGAAATGAGTAGAAAAGATGGAGGTAGAAAGGTGGTTAGAAACTTGTAAAAACTCTTGTGGTCCCCCCTTTTTGTGCTAAAACACTTAGGCACATATAAATATGAGTTCATTAGGTTAAAAACTCGTCAGGGGCAATCTTGTAAAATGTGATGTCTTGGGCTTCAAGTTCGGCCAGGTCCAACTTGTCTTCTGCCGCTTCGATATCGATCGATAGTACAGGGTGTACATCGATCGATTATGATCTCGATGTATCGTCCTTCGGCAAATGTGATAGCACAGAGTGTGCATCGATCGATGTGTAGCTCTGGATGTCGACCTCTGGTTTTGATCACGGGTGAACTCTTCTTTAAGCTCCAAAAAGGCACCTAAAACATCACTTTTCTCCAAAATGCTCCTGAGCATGAAAACATACCTAATAGACTCCAAAACATATAAAATAGTAGTAAAAGTACTCATATACCATGGGTAAATACGGGTAAAATCCATGGTATATCACCAAGCCCCAAGACAAGCAATAAACAAATCTAAGAATGGTGGATGCCCTTAGGTTGGAGGTCAAATTTGATTCCTTTAAACATTCTCAGCAAGTGTGGTCATAGTTGATAGATGATCCACTTTGGTATCTCTAGTATTTTTTGCAGTCAACAAATCTAAGAATGGTGCTAAAGAGTGGTTAGATACCAAGTAAAGATTAAAAAAGTTCATCATCCCCTTCTTGACTCAATAAAAACTTTTTTTGAAAACATTTTATTAGACTCAAAATAAACTAGATATCAGTAAACATCCCCAAGACTTAAATTACACTGTCCCCAATGTAAATCTAGTCGGAGTTGTGGTCAGAACACAAATCATAAGTACTCAATGTAACAAGTAGAATCGATATACCTGACCGGATTGAATATTGATCGATGTGCAAATTGATGCATCGATCGTCGCAAGTGATGTAATGTCGATCGATATCGACATGTCCTCGTCGGTCGATGCGATGAGCAATCGTCTGCTTGGATCTGTTATTTTTTTCACTAACTATAACACAATATCAGTATAACCTCCCCCAGACTTAAACAATACTATCACTAGTGTTATACAGTCTAAGATCGGTGGGAAAATAAATCATAAGGACAATATTTAACAAGGAAAAACGGTATACCTGCTTTTGTTATGTGTGTCGACAAACACAGTTAAGTGGCAATCGATACTCCTGATGCTCTATCGATCGATACTAGCTAGCCATCGTCGATTCTTGTGCGAACTGTCTTCCTTGGATCTATTCATTTGACCTAATATAAATGAAACAAGAAAAATAAGTACTAAATGAAAATAATATCATTTTTTCCCGATGAACAGTGTTTCTGCTACAATAACCGCTATTACAGTAACATTGCTACAGTGTCGATCGATGTAAATGCTACAGTGTCGATATATTTTCTGGCTACAATAACACAGCTACAGTACATCGGGTACTTTTGGAAGCTTTATCATTCTTGTGTGAAAGCCTACTCCATAGACTCTTCTCCTTTGTCTATCATCTCAGCAATAAGGAGTTCTCGAAGCTTTGCAAATGGCTGTGAGAAGCATCTGCTGCGCACTTTGGATTTTCTGACCCCATCTGAGAAGTGAGGAATGAATGATAACTAAGGACTGCCCTTGGTCCTTTTTCGTTTCTTCCAATTCTTCCTCCTCTTTCCCTCAGACTTGTCTGATTGTGTGGTGGTGCCTCCATCAAAAAGATTTCGACACACTTCAAACTCATTCTGCTCTGATACGCGACGGATGTCGATCGATGATGAAGTAGTAGTGTCGATCGATACAAAGGAAGAGATGTCGATCGATGATGAAGTAGTTATGTCGATCGATGGTGTCTGGTCAGTGTCGATTGATGCTGCTTCTGCTGGACCTTTGTCGATTTCACTTCTAAATCTCAACCCTCTCTGAGAAGCTTCTGCATGTAGAAGATCATCAAGTACCCCACTGTAGGAACCTAGATGCATACTTCTATCTGGTGGAATAGGAGATTCAGCTTCAAATACAGCGCATGTAACCATAATCTTCACAGGATCATGTATCCTCTTCACTCTTTTGCGAATCCCAGCAGTTTCTTCTGCAAATAAGTGGTCTCTTATGTTAGGGACAGCAAGGTGTGAGGTCTCAGATTTGTGCATTCTCTCCATAACCGGTTCTTGTTCAATCATGTATCCTGATGGTTCAACCAAACATGAGTGTGGATCAATGCAATTGGGTGGGTGTCGATAGATCCTATCTGGTGGGTGTCGATCGATACTCTTGGGTGTATATCGATCGATCTCATTATGTTCATGTCGATCGATGTCAGCCTTTGGCAAAGTTTCGAGATCTCCTCCTGGAGTGTGCTGATCATCACCAAGCATCTGCTCCAAGTTCTGATCCATATCCTCAAGCCATTCCTCCAACTCCAAGAAGTATTCCATGGTTACTTCTTTATCAGAATCCAAATCTCTAAGTTGTTTTCCATCCTTTAGCTCCAATAATTCTTCTAGCTCCAAGAAATATTCCATGGTGATTTCTTTTTCTACATCTGAGGCAGGATAACAGCTTGATACATCGGTGCACTTCTGTGTCAAGTCTGCGATGTCCTGAGGACAACTCGATCTTTCAGGAATTTTGAGGAGTATCGATCGATGACAAAATTCTGTGTCGATCGTTGCTGAGGTGCTGATGTCGATCGATGTTGAGGTCTGATCACTAGTCTGAACTTCTTCTGCTCTGCGCGGCTCTCTATGTCCATGTTGTTCGTCATCCTCTACCATATATTCCGGCATAGATCTCAACTCAATCTCTAGATTCGCTGCAGCATTACATAGGAAGTTTTTGAGGAAGGCGTTTGTGATGTCATTCCAGGTAGTAACAGATCCTGGTGGCAACTTCCTAAACCAACATACTGCTCTTCCAGCAAGAGAGTATGAGAAGAATTTACAGAAGTAGTAGTTCTTAGAGACTCCATTGCATTTAATGGTCAATGCTAGATCTTCAAATGATTCGAGATGGTTAATGGGATCTTCATGAGGAAGACCAAGAAAGGGATTTTGACCCACAAGAGAGATATATGCAGGATTCAGCTCAAGGTCGTTCCTCTCTGAAACAGCAATAGCATCCCTTTTCAGGAGGTATCGATCGATGACAAAAGTCTGTGTCGATCGATTCTGTTGTGATGTCGTCGATCGACTCTAAAGTGCTATTGTCGATCGATTCTGAGCTCGGATCACTAGATCCATCTTGCTCATCATCCTCTACCGTATTATGGTTGACCAGCTGTTCTGTGTCCAGTTCGCCCTCTGCGTACCCTCATCTGCCTGTTGAACTTGAATGTCTGGCTTCTTGACATGAGTGGTCGGGGTTTCGAAATCTCCATTATGCTTGCTGTATACAAAATCAATAATCTGACTGATACTAGTCATTATTCCTTTCTCCCAATCTTCAATCATCTTGTCCAACACGTAATCAACCCTTTTATGTCGAGTTGCTACAGCTTCGCTGAATTTTTTTCCTAGGAAGGCGCTTTTTATGTCCTCCCATCAGGTTAGAGATCTTGGCTGCAGCTGACTGAACCAGCTATATGCACCTTCAGAGATAGTATAAGGGAAGATCTTGCAGAGTATGTGGTCTACAAATATTTCATTCTGCTTACGCCTTGAAACTAGACCCTCAAGCTCTTTGATGTGATTTCTAGGATCTTCATGAGGAAGACCTTTGAAAGGGTCCTCACTTCCCCAATGATACCATTGGCAGGTCAATTTAGAGGTATTCATCTCAGCAATAACAATAACATCAGGGATTGCAGCACCCTATGCATTAATCAATTGTCTTGTGTTGTTGCGAGGGCGATCTTCTTCGTCTCATTGACCTTAACTATAAGCACTTTGACCTTTTTTGTCTCCACGCTGGTAACGTTGTTCGACGACACTCGATGAACGGTATTTCGGTGAACAATATCGCGATGAACAGTGTTTCGGTGAACAGTGCTCGGATGAACAGTGTTTGGATGAACAGTGTCGATAGGCGACGGATGAACAGTGTCGATAGGCGACGGATGAACAGTGTCGATCGACAGGAGATGAACAGTGTCGCGATCAACAATGTTCGAATGGACAGGGTTACGATAAACAGTGTTTGGGTGAAAAGTGTTACGATGAACAGTGTTTGGGTGAACAGTGTTACGATGAACAGTGTCGATCGACGAGAAATCATCAGTGTCGATCGACGGGAGATGAACAGTGTCAATCGACACATGATGAACAGTGTCAATCGACGGTGAATGAACAGTATCGTAATGAACAGTAACGAGATGAACAGTGCCTGGATGAACAGTATTTTCCGACACATGATGAATAGTGTCGATCGATTCTTCCCTCATAGACTTACGGATCGTGCATAAACCAGCTGGCTCCTTCTTTGAAGGACCTATAATTCTTCTCTTCATTGTTTTCTGGTACTAAGATTTATGTACCAGAAATAGAAGAAAAAATTTATGAGTTTTTTAGAACAATAGTAAATCCTAGACTAAATCTAACTAAACAAGATCTAATGGCGATCAAAGCTCCCCGGCAACGGCGCCAAATTTGATATCACTCAAATTATCCTAAGGAGTGACTTTACTCTCTCAAATAAGAGGTTCAGCTGTAGTACTTAGGGATCGAATCTACAGGGAACTAGGAAACCAATTAGATCTAATAGTTATATAATTAAACTAGGCTAATAAGTAATAAAACAGTAAATAAATTATAAAACAATAAATATAGTAAATTGCAGAGGCGAACAAGGTAGTTGTTCTTATGTAACCGAGAGTTGTTTGATGGAAGGATGGTTGCTAGACTTAGGGTTTCTATTCAGCTATTCAGAGATTATAATCCTATAGATGCCTAACAGTTGCGTTCATGATATTAAAGAGCTCAACTACTTAACAACAAGTCAATCAGCTCTCTATTTCTGGACGAGTCTATTAACTAGATCTAATGATCCAAACAAGAGTCTTTGATCAATAGCAGTGTCGATCGATGATCCTTTAGGGATATCGATCGATACACCTTTCACTCCCTCGATCGATTGTCCAGTAGGGATATCGATCGATGCGCTCTAGTTAAGCTTTATGCGTGGGTTGAATAATGCACACTAAGGCTCCTAGATTAGAAATTCACCTTACTCTAGCAATCTTAGCTCAATAGATAGATCAGGACAGTATTAGTCAAGGATGCTCAAACATCAAAGTTCCAAGGTTCAGTATTCTAGTTAATTACTCTAGAACAAAACATTAAGAATAACCTATTGATGAATATCACAACTTAGCAATCTATAGTTGGGGCTAATCCTTTTAATCCTATTTGAACCCTAAACCTAATAGGTAGATCTATTCAAGCATGAAGTTTGTCACCGAAATCATAGATGAATAGATGAATAGCATAAATAATATAAGACCAAAACCAATAGAGTTCCAGGAGGACTCTTATTGAGTTCCTCCCTTCTCTCCTAACTAGAAAAATCAAAAGAAAAATCTTAGAAAGCGTAGCCGTCAACAATGGCTTATAAATAACATAAATATAGTTTTAGGTCGTCCACGGGTATTCTGGTAATTTGTTGTTGCTTCTGGGCCTAAGTCGGTCATAAATTATACTCGGCCGCATTCTGGAATCCCTGTCGATCGATGTCAAGAGTGCTGCATCGAGCGACACACGTTGCTCTTCTCGACAGCTTCATCTCGCGAGGCAGACTGACCACTCTTCAGTAAAGCAGGAAGAACTTCTTCTACAGGATGCTGATTGACCTGAAACCGGTGGAATTAGAAATATAACTCAAAGCTCTATCTTGTGTCAAAAGATGAGCTCAATCTAACGGTGGGAAAGTCTCCATACATAGCTAAACATCTGATGAATTTGCGCAGTTCTGCACTCCAAAGGCACCAAAATCACCATATTTCTCCCAAACGTACCTGAACCTGTAAATACTCTAAAAGGACTCCAAATAGTAGTAAACATATCTTAAAACACATATACCATGGGTAAAAGTGGGTCAAATCCAAGGTATATCAAAGTGAATTGTGTGGAACTTGGTCGTCTATCAACAAGTTTAATTTTTCCGTTAACCGTTTGGTTGTTAGGATTGAATTTTGTTCTGAATAATTTATCGCATAATTTCCTCTCGGATTTATATGACAAATAATCTGTGTAATCGTCACTTGGCATTTACGACAAATCGTGAATCGTTTTTTAGCCGTTTAAGTGATTGGAGCAGTGGGCGCTTGATTGCTTGGGATGAAGGTTGTGTTCAGCCGTACAGCCAAGGACGTTCTTGGTAAAGGACCAGAACATGGAACTTTTGTTTTACGATTGTCCTCACAATATGCCGAATTTTGGTTCAGGATTTACGGGGAGGCATAGTTGGTTGAGGGCAAAAGAGTGTCTGCCAGTTGGTTGAGGGCCAAAGAGCGTCTGCCGAGACTGATAGGCCAAGTACAATGGAGTTTTCCGTGTTATGGCTGATGGTTGTAAAAAATGAGTTTCCACTTTGGGTTAAGTTATACAATGAACGTTTCGTATACCATTTCCTCTAGTCGTATAAAATTTTTTCCTTTTTATCCAAGGAAGATGTATTTTAAGAGGCTTGACGCAGAACCCTTGTGGATTTGGTTGCGAGATGATTTCCTTCTCGGATGTAACCGTGGCAAGTGAGAGGTAGAAGTTAGCAATCTTCATGGATCTTCGTTTTCATTATACAAAAAATTATCTATGACAGTTCTCCATAAGGCCCGTTGTGTTTATTTCCATAAGTTGCTTCGTATGACTTGATTCGTCTGTACGGAGGATTTTTCATGAAAATATTGTGAGAGGGGCTTCTCATAGAAGTAATTGGAGAGTGTTTTTAGTAACACCGGTCTTGTTTTCCCGTAGGCTGTTTCGTATAAAACGTTTTGGTTATACGAAAATGATGGGTGACCAGTTTTACAAAGACAGGAAATCGAAAATTTCAAAGTTGCGATGTTTCCGCGGATTACACGGGACGTGTTTCTGCTTTGATTTCTATATTTTGCGAGATTTCCTTGGAATCACTCATGGAGTTTTACCGAAGGTTATTTTGTTATGTTGTCAAAAGCATGGAATCACTCATGGAGAACGATTTTTCGATGCTTTTCCGTGACTGACTAGGTTCAACGGATTCTGAAGCAATGCTTTGGTGCTTAAACATTTCTCGTACAATTCTTGACTTTTATACGAAAATCGTTTTACTAAGTTGAAAATGTCTTCAAGACTTTGGCCAATCATCGAGTTTTATTTTGATATTGGTACAGGTTTTCTTCGCGCATGATCGCGATAAGAGATGCTGTATAGTCCTCGAGATTCTGTCCGTGATGGTGTAGATATGTTGCTAGCGTTTAGACGAATCTTAGATTGTCGTTTGCCTTAGTGGGACAATTTTAATGAGGCATTGGAATGCCTAAGCGTTTTTCTGCCTGTTGTTGCGAAAGTTTGGTTTGTCAAAAGCATTGCGACTTGCTGGTTTTCAGGTCGACGACTAGGAATATGTCGGTTTTTTATGAAAATTACTAGGAACGCATCGATTTTAAGACGATGTTCGTGTCTCTAGTTCTTTCTTTTGTTAGGAAGCGAGCTAAGTATGTGTGGTGATCGTTTCTCGATTTTGCGAGAGTTTAGATTGGTTAGCAAGATCCACCTGGACAGTTTAGGAAACAATAGATCGAGATAGGAAAAATCGCCTAAGACTTAGTTCGCTAGACTATCCACCTAGATTCTAAGTTTCCTAAAGTTTATGGAAATCTCCAAAGCGTTTTTAGTTCTTTGTACCTTCCTACAAAAATTCCAAGTCGACATACCTTAGTTTTCTCGAAGATTCGGATTTGCCTCTTCTCCGTTTTTCTTTCATACGCCATTTTTCGATATTGGTGTTTGTCCTTTGAAACTTGACATTTATCTTCCCAACTTGACTTTTATCCTCTCCTGCAAGTGAGAGATAGACCGTCATAATATCATTGGGCTCGATTTCGTCTAAAATCGTAAGTGGGTTTTTAGTCGTTCTTTAGACCTTTCCGGATGTTTTTCAGCTCAAACGTTTTTACGATTTCTTCGAAAGAGTACGAGAAAACAAGTCTTTACGGTTTTTTATTGTAAAGTTCCAGTATTAACTCCAATCGAAACAAGAGACGTTTCGATTGAGATTCGAAGGAGAACGCAAAGAAAGAGGCAAAGGCGAGTAGAATTCTCAAGAGGGAGAGTAGTATGCCCAAGAGGGCGAGTAGGAGCAAACCGAGGAGTTTAGCGAGTCTTACTTGTTTTCGTCGTAAAATCTTAACGAAAACTCCTTTTGAGACGAAACGAAAAGCATTCCGATTGAGATTTGGAAGAGAACACAAAGGAGGAGCCTTGGGGCTGGTCCAACTCGCCAGTTTGGTGAATTAGACAGATTCAACTCGCCAGTTTGGCGAATCGGACTGATCCAACTCGCAAAAATGGCGAGTTGGATTGTGTGTATGATCCAACTTGTTTTTATCGTAAAATCTCAACGGAAACTCCGATTGAGACGAAACGAAAAGCATTTCGATCGGGATTCAAAAGAGAACGCAAAGGAGTAGCCCGTGGGGATGGTCCAACTCGCCATTTTGGCAAGTTGGATGGTGCGTTCAACTCCACTCTTGATTGTACGTTGATGCGATCATTTCGTAAACGCTGTCAATTTTATTATAGAAAACTCTTATCATACAATATTGACTTGTTTCACTATGCGAACGATGTTCCATAAAACATTCGAGTTTAATTTTACTATCGGAAAATGTTGTCGAACTTTAATCTTACGAAAGTTGTTTCGTAACTATTTAGACGACAAACGTGGACAACTCGCGGAATATGTTACTATTGATCTGAATTTTTACGAAATTTTAGGTTTCAGAAAATGTTTTAGCGGGGACTGACACGATCTCACGTTTCGCTTTGTTTAGTCTTTGTCAACCGTTTTAGATTTCGAGCGGCTTTACAAGAGTCAACTTTGTATCCCCGAAATTTATCCGGAAGAAGTAACCCCGTGGGGGATTGTCAACCCGATTTGTTGTGCTTCATTTTCCGTGAGTAATCTAGGCTTTTCGCGTAATTTCAAAGAGAGCAAGTATTATTTTTCCGAAAAGTTTTTCGGAACCGAACCCTTACGGGACGAGATTTCTCAAACTCGGTAATGAGACAAATTTTTGGGGGTTTGATAGATTTTATCGTTGCCCTTTCTGTTTAGACGGAGAAATCGCGGACTCGTTTCAGTGCTTTTCTGTGGCGAAAATTGGCGACTAGGTTTTCTGTTTTGTCGAGCACCACGGCGTTTGCGTAAGCGTTGGCCGTAGGAGCTTTCAGTGCTGCGAGTTTTTCTATCATATATCCAAACATCGTTTTGATCAAGCGCTTTGCGGCTGTGAGTAAGAGTAATCTGACCCCCCCCTCCCTCAAGCGCCAAACCGTGGAAACAAGAAATCACACCGTCGATTTTCGTAAATTAAAGAAAGTTAAGAAACCCTAAATTTCAAAAGGTCCGGGATTCTCTGCGAGTGCCAACAACAAGTGACCAAACAGATGCGAAAATACGAAGAGATAACAAAAACAATTTATCAAAAAATAGATCTTATTTTGAATCCGCGTAAGAACGTTGCGATCATTTCAAAAGGTTATGAAAACTATGGCCGCAAGAGATTTCGACCAGTTCAGGCCACCTGAAACCCTAGACCTAGTTGAAACGCAGCTCGAAAACAAATACAAAAAAGATACCGAAAAATGTTTTAAAGATTTCGGACTGGACCTTATGATAGGCTGCCTACGTACCCCTTGCGAGGATCAAGCCGGAACGTAGTTCAGTTAGAAAGAATTGAACAAGAGATTGAACTGCCTGGGCGAGTTCATCTAGTATGAGCGGAAGTCATAGAAACAGGCATGTCGAAAATAATGCCTAGGGTTTCTAAGTGCAGAGTTCTAGAGTCTAAGTTAAGTTGTCTCTCTCCTTTATTTCTAGCTTTAGCTCCCCATATATATGCCTTCTAGGTCGGTTCCCCGTTTTCTTTTCTGCCCCTAGGTCGAGTTTATCGTTTCACGGAAATATTCCTTTTTCTTCTCGATCATTATTTTGGAAACTTGACATTTATCTTTCGATAGACCGTCACAGCATTCACGGGCTTGATTTCGAATGAAATCGTAAGTGGGTTTTGGGCTGTGTCCTAGGCCTCTTCGGGCCGTTTCATGACTTAAAACATTTTTACGATCTCTTCGAAAGAGCACTTCTTGATGCGACGTCAATTCAACGAGGAAGCCCATACTTCTCGTAAAGTTTAAAAATTCGTTGTGTTAAGTGAACCATTGTCGTTTTACGAAAACTATGAACTTCATTCGGGAATATGAACCTTGACATCTTTCATCATAAAATTCCAACGGTAACTCTGATCGAGACGAAACGAGGGACTGATCTTGTCGAGGTCCAACGGGAGGCACCAGATTTGATCCAATTCGCCAAACGGGCAAATTCGACGGAGTGCTTGACCCAACTCGCCAAGATGGCGAGTTGGATGTCTTTGGGAGCTCCAACTCA
Organism: Brassica nigra; assembly: GCA_016432835.1. NCBI lineage: Eukaryota > Viridiplantae > Streptophyta > Magnoliopsida > Brassicales > Brassicaceae > Brassica > Brassica nigra. The sequence continues at coordinate 53,282,248 of CM028247.1, forward strand.
CCAAGATGGCGAGTTGGATGTCTTTGGGAGCTCCAACTCGCCAAGATGGCGAGTTGGATGTCTTCGGAGCTCCAACTCGCCAAGATGGCGAGTTGAATTGACTCGTTCTTCTCGATAGCTTCTTCTCGCGAGGCAGACTGACCATTCTTCAATAAAACGGGATAACTTCTGATAACTCAAAGCTCTAGTTTGCGTCAAAAAATCAGCTCAATCGCACAACGGGAAGGTCTCCATCCACGTCCAAACATCTGACGCGTCTGTGCAGTTCTGCACGAAAACCATCGCTATTGGTCCAACTCGCCATTTTGGCGAGTAGGGGGTGTTCCGACTCGCCAAGATGGCGAGTTGGCCTAGTTTCAGGGTCTAACTCGCCAAGTGATATACTATGGATTTGACCCGTTTTTACCCATGGTATAAAGGTGTTTTTATTATATATATATATATATATATATATATATATATATATATATATATATATATATATATATATATATGTTTGTGAGTCTATTAGGTATATTTTTAGGTTCAGGAGCATTTTGGAGTAAAGTGATGTTTTAGGTGCCTTTTAGAGCTTAAAAGAGAGTGCACCCGAGCTAACCATCAAACCAGACCAAGAGGTCGATATTTAGAGTTAAACGTCGATCGATACACACCTTGTGTTATCGATCGATATCACATCAAGAGAGGTCGACGTGACTAAATAGTCATCGATTGATGCACACCCAGTGCCATCGATCGATATTGAAGCCACACAGAAGTTAAGCTGGACTCAGCCGACTTGAAGCCCAAGATCTCACCAAATTACAAGATTGCCCCTGACGAGTTTTTAACCTAATGAACTCAATATTTATTGTCTTGCCTAAGTGTTTTAGCAAGGAGAGCTTTTTCATACTTCATGTTTCATACTTTGTTCTTTGTTTTTTCATAATTCAAAGTCTTATTTTATTACATTGTTTACTTGCAAAGGTTATAGAAATTCTAAATCTATAGGAAAGATCCATAGAGATTTGTGATTCGAACTTAAGTGTTCATTCCTCTAACTTCATATCTATGAGTTTCTATTATTACCTTGCTGTTATGAATTACCCAGCTATTTCTGAGTAGTTTATCTTGTTAGATTTAGGGTTCAAATAGATTATGTGGGATTAGCCCCAACTATAGATAGCTAAGTTGTGATATTCATTGTTAGGATGTCCATTAATGCTTGTTTCTTGAATAGCTGACTTGAACCATGAACTAGGATTGTTTAATTACTTAATCATCATCCTGATCACATCCTATTCAAGATAAGACCCTCCAGAGAAAGGCGAGAGCTGATCTAAGGTCTTGGTGAGAACTCATATCAACTCGTGCTTAAAGCCTGGCTAGAGCCATATCGATCGATACTCCTATAGAGTAATCGATCGATGTAGCTAAAGGTGTATCGGTCAATATTCCTATCGAATCATCGATCGATACTATCGGTGTCCTACTGACCG